>JAVRKA010000105.1:0-1220736 GCA_034508555.1 Venustoraphidia nigricollis
TAATGTTGTGTGGTTTTCCCGCGCTCTTTGCATCCTGACTTTTTCGCCCGACACTTATGCATCGTTTGGACATACTTTTATTCGTTAACCCCTTGCAATCTGCAGCCCTATTGTTTTCCACCAGTGAATGTATTTTATAAATAATCGCCATTGTCGTCTGAAGTGCCGTCAGTTAACATTATGAAGAATGCAGAGAGAGAGAGAGAGAGAGAGAGAGTATGTAGATTATAGACGCTCAACATAATGAAGAATGCAATAAGCATTCATGCATGATATATTGAGTGCTTATTATAGTACGATATTAATTTTGGCCGCATTAATGCGTCTCCTCTTCCAACTTCCATCTTCCAGGTGTCGGCGTGGCAACAAATCTACAGGTGAACGACCCTGTACCACCTGCCCTTTACTTCATACGCGTACAGGGCTGACCACATTAAGTTTCTTCTGTGTTCCTTATCTCGGGATGAAAAAAAAAATTAAAGTTTATAAAAATTAAACCAACACGCTTTTATGAACTATAAAATGCAAAATAATTTGACAACAAAATTAGCTTTACTGCAAAAAGCGTGGAGTGCTTAATATCGGTATTAAATTTTTCATTTACTAGCTATTTGTAAACGTAGAGCTATTATGAAAATTTAAGTAGATAACTTTTTACAGTAAAGCTAATTTTGTTGTCAAATTATTTTGCATTTTTTAGTTCATAAAAGCTTTTTTATCCTGGAAGTCCTGGTCAGGATAATGGAGCAAAGTTATTAGATTATTGTATTTTCATCGGTCCTTGATAAGTGTGCAAAGTTTCAATTTAATCTGACGTTTTGAAGTAGGTGAATTTCATGTTTAATGATTCCTTTACAAACAAAAATACAGTTGAAGCTAATAAAAGCGTGCTAAAAACGGCTGACTTTGTTAATTGTTTGTTTGTCTGTGAAGACTCTATTTCTTAAGATCGGCTAGAAGTATCGAAGTTGAACTTTATACCGCATATGCTAAGGCCTGTAACTGCCCTATAAAAATTTCAAGTTTTTAACCCAATTCATTAGAAAGATGCGGTTTTCAAAAATCACGTATTTTATATGTGCATCTTAGAGTGGTCAACAGGTTACGTGGCCTGTGCCATATTTTAGCTTAGTCTAGCATATTTGGTCTTGGTCTTGCATACTCGGTCTTGGCTTTGGTGTTGGTCTTGTAAAATCGCAAGACCAAGACTGCAAAACCAAGACCAATTTTGCTCATCACTAATTGCGAAACATTTTCGTTGGCCATTATAGATGTTCAATTTTGAGTGCCACTGGTTCTATCAAATACGAACATCGGCTGCGCATTATATGATTATGTATTTGGGGCACTATTTGAATATTTGCATAGAGGAAATAGTTTTTTTTTGTGCGGAAAAATTAATAGAGTCCATGACGCAGGATGTTTTAAAGTGTACATTTTTGTCTCTTTTTAATTTGCGTAATGTGTCGCAAGATTGAGAGAAATAATAATACTAACGTTCTTGTAATTAGGTCTTCGCGGTAAAAAAATTATAATTAATTTTTGATAAAATCAGCCATATATGTGCGTATTTTTGTAAATAAAAAGATCATTAAGAATTTGTTGGAAAAGTACGTCGCATATTTTTATGTTAATTAAGATTCGTTATCATAAGTAATTATCGCTGGTCAACTTTTTCTTTTCGAAAACATTTTGTGTTTTACTGACACAAGTGGGGAATGGTATTAATTTAGACAAAAATTCACTTTTCAAAATTTTACAATATTTTTTCGTTTTGAGGTCCCCTGAATTCATTTTTTTTTTGCGTCAGTCAATTTACATCTTATTTCAAATTCTTATAGCAAATATCTATAATGATGCGTGCATATATTTAAATTGAAGTAAAAATTGACGTGCGAAAGGAGTAATTATGCTGTTTGCGTCAATTTTATTAAAAAAAACAAACTTATTTTAAAATCAAATTTATGACGCAATTTTATCTGTGTGAAATCGGGCGAAACTGCCTAATAGACAGGAGCGGTTATAGGAACTTTATTTTGGATAGGCAAGATTTTGTTTAGTCTTGAGGTAGCGGATCTCTCACATTGTAAAATATGCTCTCGGGAAATTTCGAACTGTGATCGAAAAATAATTTTATTACTGTTTTGATTAACTGTGATTAAGCTTCACAAAATTTGGCTTGCCACTTAAAATTTCCAAAAAAACATATATTTTTGCTCTGAAAATTGAAGCAGAAGGCCTGATTTTCTTCAATATTTCGTTACAGCACGCCACGAGATTTCAAATTGTTCGTTTTTAAAATTTATTCAGTTTATTGGTGCAAATATCTCAAAATTGTCAATAGACGCTGATGACCTTTATAATTTACAATTCTTCTTCAAAATTTTCAATCCCCCCCTTGCAATTCTTGAACCATACAGTAGTTGAGGTAGTGTATCAATTGTTTTAACTCTGAAAGCCTGGAGCCGTTTCCTTATGATTCCCTGAAAAGATGAAGATAGACAGAGTTTTAGCAACTTTACTCTGTATTAAAATGTGTCATATTTTGAAATTCAAATTCTCCTGGACATGTTTTATTCATTTGCGTTTTCTTTTATTTTGAAATTATTGTTTTAAGATAATGACAACTATTTTATATTTATGTAATTCTATTTTTGTGCATCTTATATAAAATTGTAAATAATACAGTTTTATTTTTTGAATAATGCAACATTATAGAAGTTCAAGCTCTGACCGTCCGAAAATCTACTGAACAACACTGTATTATTGAATTTAACGAATAATATGAGGAAAAATCCGTGACAACTATTTAATTTCTTTTACATTTTTTGGCGCATTGAGGGTAAATTTTTTTTCTCTGTTATGGAAGTTGCGCACGCAGCATGCAACGAAAATGAGACACCATGAAGTTAGTTGTAAATTTAATACGAATACGTGTATCGGCAAGGCTGAAATCGTCGATAAAGCTAATTCTTCGATGCAGTATAGTTATTCATAGACGACACGTCTCATTTCTCTGTTACAATGTGTTGATTAGAGTTGTGTAACTCAGATCTGAACCGGTTCAAAGAGCCGACTCCGACAGAAGATCCGTGAGAGCCGACTCACTTTTTTTTGAGCCGACGGATCAACGGATCCGCATAACTCAGTGAAACACTTAACACACAGAAGCACATTTTACACTTACGTATCAGTTCTTGCTTTGATGCATCTGTCAGCTCAAATGACTCACGCATCACATGTTTGGCTATGCATTCTTGATTCTATACAGGTCGTGATATGATTGACTGAACTAGGTAACTCAGTGGCAGACTGCGGTAACATATTCAGAACTCGGCTCTTTTTGAACCGGTTCAGTGAGCCGGCTCACATACATTCCAGATGCAAAGATGCAGATCACTAAAAAGACCCGTTTTTCCCATCTCTAGTCTTTAATGAACTCACAAAAACTCAGATTTGAGGAAATGCTATGAATAAATCCTCACTAGCTCCCTAACTAATAGTTTCTAGTAACATTAGGGTAACTAGTTCTACTAAGTCTAGGCGCATAGACAAAAAGATACTATAATAATGCAAATCGCATTTTTGTACCTAAATATATCAGCAATACATATTATATAGATTCATCTCACCTGGTTTTAAAACATGTAATGTCTTTTGATTATACTTCCCCTCTATACAGCTGTCATAATTCGGTACACAGTGGCGTACATACATAAATTTATTACATACATTTATTGTTAAATACTTTTTTATCACATTAATTATATATTCATTTATTGCTAATATTTGTGCATAAAATATTTATGAAAATCAAATAAAAGTTCGGGTGAGAAGTTATGTTTGTGATGAGAAAGGTTCCTCATTTGACATATTTCGTTTTTTGTGAAGAAGTCATCTAATGTCGTTTGCCTTTTCTGTTTCGTTCAGCAAGCTGTTGTTGATAGCAAAATATTGCATCAATGACACTTCGTCTTGCCTTTGAACTTCTATCAACATTTGAATCGTTTTGTATAAACTGATCCATAATTTACGTTATAGTGGCTAAACTTTTTTTTTTAAACCGCGGAATAGCGTTAAGCGAGGTCTTACTGTACAGTATTTCAATTTAAAAGTTTGAACACACCCAAAAAATAAATCCTACTACAGCAGGGATAGAAAAGGCAGCGGTGTAGTTATGTTTGTGATGAGGAAGGTTCTTCATTTGATACATTTTGTTTTTTGTGAAGCAGTCATCTAATGTCGTTTGCCTTATTCTATTTCGTTCAGCAAGCTGTTACAAGATATTGCATCAATGACACTTCGTCTTGCCTATGAACTTTTATCAAGATTTGAATCATTTTATATAAACTGATTCATAATTTATGTTATAGTGGCTAAACTTTTTTTTTAGAAATCGCGTGTTACTGAAACGGCGTTAAGCGAGGTCTTACTGTATGTCCAAAATAATAGCAAAGTAGATAATCATATATATTAATACGCTAAGGTTTGCCTCCCTTTTTCGAAAAAACCTCACAATTACTCCACATAAATTTTGTATCATTTTATAGATAATTACTTGCTCTATGTGTATCAACAATTAAAAAATCTATTGTTGCTTTTGTTTTTGCAAAATAATTAATTATAACAATTATACATTTACCCAGTATATGCAGCAATGCTGCCATCCGACGGTTATAATTTTGAAACAACGTCAACATGATTGACGGTCGGTAAATTTTTTTTGTTTAATTTTTAATCAAAATTCACGTATAAATACTTTTCGTATGGCAGCGCTTCAGCTCAGCGTTTTCGATACTTGCGCCTCTATAAGACAGTTTTAGAAAAATATTTTCTTGAACTGTCACTGAGCTTCGTAATGTAATAGAACAAAAAGAAGAAAATTATAAAGAGTGTGAGAAATTAGAAACGAATTTTAGTGCGAATTATTCGCACAGGTACCGCTAGTTTTATATATATAGCAGCAACTCTTTCTTTTGTAAATGAACTTTTTTGCAATGTACGCCTCTGGTGGATATCCACGATAGGGATGTAGTACTAGTAGGTAGGTATATTTCACCCCCTTATACCGGATATTTGGTTATTGTTATCATATTTCATTCCATATCCCTATAAATGGGAGCAATATAAAAACCGGCTCTGCTAATATTAAAATCGAGGAAAGCTCGACAGGGACGTGGTTTTATGGTCACGTTGTTTTTTGTTCCGGAAGAACTAACCACTAGCTCTTGTTTATAATATCAATGAATTTTTTTAGTTGATTTATTTACTAAATATTCGGTTATTCCTCGCATGTTGCAATACAGTCAAAGCTGGAGCTTTGTGTAAACAAAATACGTCAGATCAGCTCGGAGTGTATTTAAAATTATCATTATGTTTGAGCCATCAAATTTCTGTTTGATCAGAACTCATTTGTTTACACTATATGACCGTGATTGGGTCATCTAACTCTTCCGGCAAATTGAGCTGTAACAGACAAGACACGAATGTGTTCCTACAAGGGTTCCGTTTTTTCATCGGATGTACGGATTACGAAACTCTAAAAATGAAAAAAATGTAGGTTGATTTTGCAAATTTAACTCCAACAAATGTTCATACTTTCTGGCAATTTAAACTTGGTATTCTCTTCATCCATTTCCAAGCGGAATAATTTTTTGTTGCTTATTTTTTGAAGTGAAACTTCTTTGAGAAACCTTGGTAACGCAAAATTAAATGGGAAATTATTCAGCGACGGAGAAATATAGGAGAAACCTTGGTAACGCAAAATTGATAACGCATCAATGAAACGAGTTTACAATTCTAAAGAAGTTTCACTTTTCCCGTGAGTTTTGAAGTGAAACTTCTTTGAGAAACCTTGGTAACTCAAAATTAAATGGGAGAAATATAGGAGAAACCTTGGTAACGCAAAATTGATAACGCATCAATGAAACGAGTTCATAAGTTTTACTTCCCCATGATCTTATGTCGGTGAGACTCACACGTTTTTTTAATAGTTGATTTTAAAAACTACTTCACATAATAAATGTCGAGGTAGAATAAAGGCAACATACGTTTCTTTCAAAATTATTTAATTATTTTTTGTAACCATAAAACCTCTAAAATTTATTCGCTTTGCATTGCGTTACCCCAGTTAATATGTACAGGAAGTGATGTGACAGACCAATGCAATAATATACAACTGAACCATTTCTGGTTTTTAATCAACACTTCCCCTTCGTATGATTTTATTTTGGGCTGGTAGACAAGCATATGTTCCGTGCAGAATTATTTATATATTGTATTTTTGATAAATAATAATAGATATTCGTGTCCAGCATCTCGTTCACCTGGAGTGCAAATGTGCAGACTGTTTAATCTGTCCAGCGAGGGTTGCCAGAAAGTTTTTAACCAAGTCGCCTCATCCGTGATCATTAGTCGCAAAATATTCGCCCAATCGTAAGTTTGAAAATATTCTATGAATTATAATAATATAATAATAATAATAATGCGTTTAACGTCCGTTTGTCGACTTTATGTTATAACAGACGCCATTCGCACCATTACTATTTTCCATTTTTACCACTTCCCGTTATTTTCTACATTTCTAAAACTTCAACTTAACTAATAGCAATGGGCGAATGAAGGAATTATAGGAAATTAGGATAGGATAGGTATTTTTAGAACTGGGAGTTTGATAGGTAATCGGCCATGGCCTTGAATAAGGAACCATCTCGATATTTATCTCGAATTAATTGAGTGAAACCATGAAAAACCTCAATCAAGATGGCCGGTACAGGAATTATCGGTTCTCGACGAAAGACAGTAGGAAAAAATCCTAGCTACATCTGCCCCCGCCGGGATTCGAACCCGTACCTCCCGAATGCGAGTCTAGTGCTGTCACCACTACTCTACCCAGCTCGGTTATTCTATGAATTTATCGCGTAATTTGAAATATATTTTTCAAAAGTGAGTGTTTTAGAACTAAAATTAATGTTTTAATTCAACTTTATAAGGTAATTCCAGAATCAATGAAAAGAGCCTAATTTGCGATTTGTCGCCCAAAAAATTAAGGAGCGTACGCATAGAGAAATTCACCCTATCTGGCAAGCCTGTGTCCAGCAGCTTGCTCTAATGTCATAGTTTCCGTGATCCCTTTATTATAAACCTACCTCTCCGTTCTCAAGTTCTATTTTGATAAGTAATGAAAGTATCAATTGATTTCTTAATTCCCATCAAGGTCAACAAATGCCCAAAGTTTCATCTCGATTGGGGATAACCGCGCGGTACCCAGGGAAGTGTACCCAAAACTTTAAACCCTCGTTAATAATTTGTGGTGCATTTGCGCCAAAAATTCGTTTGGGAATTTTCATCACTAATCGAGGTAAACACTTAAACAACAATTATAATGAGCCTCACCCTCATAAGCTCACATAAGAAGTTTAACTTATTGAGTTTTTAATATTATTCCCAAGTTTAATTTTTTTTATGTGAAAATAATTAATAATATTTACCCATACTTAGCCACACATTATAAATTTCTGTCCTTGTTAGTTTGATGAAATTTAGGAGACAACCTAACTTTCCCCTTTATTTGCCAGTTGTACTTCTCTTCGATTTCTTACTTTTTTCAAATAGATACGTCGCTAAAGAAGTTAAACTTCAAAAATGTGGTCCAAATCGGGGGTGACCAGTATTCGAAAGTATATCCAAAAATTCATAAAGTTTTTAAATCGAATATAGAATCTAATTTATTTAATTTTCTATAAGTATATGCTAGAGATTTTTTGACATTATGGCAGCAATATGTTGAACGTTGAAATATTGTTTTTGTTAGACAATACCTACATTTTTTCACACGAGAAAAGTATTGTAAAAATTATTTTTATGGCAACCAAGCAACGGATTTGCAACAGTTCCAAGACAATGTGCTAGCCACATGTTGAATAAAACAAATAAATGAGCAAGGCTTTTCGATTTTAGCCAAAGTGCCATAAAAGATAATAATCTTGGGAAAGAAAATAATATTTCTTATTTTACATTGAACGTTTAAATCCAGATGGTGAATTATTGTGATTTCTTGAAGTAAAACTTCTTTAGGCACGATATGACGAATAACTCAGACCTTTTTCTAACGGAAATAACTTTTTCTCACGAAAGTAACGTTCAGTTTATGCAAAGGAGTATCGACATATTGATTAATTAGAAATTTTAAAAGGTAACTGTTGAAGCTTTTAAACAATAGATGGCCGCACACTTGTAAAATTTCTAACTTACCGACATAAATTGTGTCATTAAAGGTTACACGCACTGTTTTAAATAACTCATTACGCACTAGTACAATAGAATAATAATCCATTATAAAAAATACAGTATTATGACAGGAACAATAACATTATAACCCAAATCTGTTCTGCGCTTGGACGCTGATGACTTCAGGTGTTGATACAATCAAACAATCAATCTTCTGCGCTTGAACCGATTTTTTTCATCAGTAGGGATCTTTATATTTGCATATAAAAACATCCTCCCAAAATTTAGTTTGAATCCGCTCATCCGTTTGAGCTGTACCGTGTGTTAACAAACAAATAGATGCACATAGTTTTTCTAAAAATATGTTTTTTGGGCTCAGGGGACGTTGAAACGAAAAAATATTGCAAAATTTTAGAAAGTGAATTTTGACTAAATTAATACCATTTCCTACTTCTGGGGTTAGAATGGTAAAAAACAAACACATTTTTTTAATAAATCGCAACCAATTTAGCAGTTCTATTTTTCAGTCACGTGCAGATATCTTGCGCTAAAAACATATGTTTCGTCCTCAGGCGTATGTCGTCTATTATAGCCTGGAAAGTTGGTAACCAAATGCTGTTCTTTAAAAAATATACAACATAAGCGTGCCTTGACCCTGATGGTACCCGAGAGAACATACCTACGATCTAGTGACAAAGAAATTAAAGATGGGATATTTCGAATGAAAATTATCGAACTATTCGATTATTAAAATTTTTTATTTATTTATTTTATTCGCAATTATTACAATTTGTTACATAAATAACGTTTCCTGCCCAACTTGGCAAAGCCAGTGCTAGGGCAGGATTCAATATATTGTGCAGATATCTCGAGATGTTTCAAGAGGCTATTCAAAATCATTCCAATGATGCTTCGACTTCGTCATTAGTCAAAAGTGGAATTTTTGCTTTGACAGCTGATAACTCGGTTAAAAAAAATCGTAGGAATATTTTAAAAAAAGCATTTGAAAGAGGAAAGTACCAGCTTTAAGGCGCTTCACTCGAAATTTATCTGGAATTTTTTTTAGAGCCCATAGACATGATGCAATTTTATAAAAAAATAAGGAATAATTTTTCTTTTTTCAATTCTCACGGTTCGCTAAGGAGTGATAAAAAAATTGAAATTTTTTATTCAAAATCCAAAATATACAAGCTTTAAAATGAGCTGTCGTTTTTTAAAATCCGATCATATTTCACGAAAATATAAGGATTTGAAAATCATCAAAATTTCGAACTTTTTTATCTAATCTCTTAATTAAGCTGAGCAATGTAATACAATCTCCAGTAACAAATTATTATACTACGTTCTTTCTTTACTTTTTCAAACACTACATGTAATTGTCACTCGCAGATTGCATTTCACAGTGCTTGTGATTATTTTGCCTTTTATCTGTCACTGTTCTTTGAAGCACTGCATGCAGATGACTCTCAAGTCTCATAATCGAAAACCCCAGAGCTAAATTCACTAGTTATAACAATCATATATCCAATGCATTGGGTTTTCACTCACGTCCTAACCACTCGAGATGCTTATATCCATTGCACAGTACTGAATACAATTGCTTATCTGTACTATAAAACTCGGTATGTATTATGTAAGTGACTCTCTCAAGATGCACAATCGAAACCGAAATGAAAATTTATTCGAAAGCTGAAACATTTAATTCATTCATGCATAGTACCAACACATCTATTATTATGATATATCAGCTGAAGGAATCAATTCTAACGAATCATTAGATTATAACAATCATTCGACTAGCAATTTTTCGATTATAAAAATCATTCGATTATTCCCAAGTTTAAAAGAAATCTGTCTTCGTAACTTCATCTCCACCTCGAGACTGAAAATAATAAGAAACCATGACGACCTTGCGCAATGCCATCAGGTATAAATTAGGTATATATAAATGTTAAATGGTGTGCTATAGACGAGTATCGAAAAGTGATCAGGTTATTGATTAGTAACTGTGACTCTGGCTTCGCTCGGGTCAAGTTCTATGCGAATATAATCGCCTTCTAAACCATTGAACAGATTTCAGTAAAATTTGGCAACTAGATAGATTGCATCCTGAGGAAGGACTTAGGCTATCTTTTATCTCAAAAAAAAATTGAAGGGGGTGAAATAGACGATGCAAGTCGAATTATAAATAAATATCCAAACTCATAAATGCAAAAGTCTGACTGTTATCTTTTCATAACCTACACCGCTGAACAGATTTCGATAAAATTTGGTAAGGAGATGGTTTGCATCTTGAGGAAGGACACAGGCTACCTTTTGTTTAAAAAAAAAACAACTTGAAGGGGGTAAAATAGGGGATAAAAGTCAATGACAGGTCATCACGATATCTTCGAAACTATTAAACATGCAGATTTGAAATTTGGCAGACATGTTTCTTTTGTTGACTAGAGATCCGCTAAGAATGAGTTTAGCAGAAATTGACTCCCCATGGGGGTTTCGGGGGCGTTATAGATATAAAATTACCGTTTTTGAGCTATAACTTCGACAGACTTATCTGTCTCTTATGTTAATTAGACATCCATAAAAATGGGTAATCCTAAAACCGTATTCTAAGAAGTATACTATAAAATAAAACTATAAAATAAAATAAACTATAAACGTCAAAATAGTGCATACTAACGACATCGAACGGATTCTCTTAAAAGCTATTAGTTCAGGCATTTCTGCGCCTTGGGGTGTATTACTATGGCAGCGACAACAAATAATTAAAACAAAATAAAGTTAATAAATATTGAACGGTGGTACGGAACCCATCGTTTGCGAGCCCAACTCGCACTTGGCCAGTTTTTTTCTTTTATTAAAACCAAGTATACCTATATATCTTACTACCTATCAACGCACTGTATACAACTGAGATTTTGTTTACAAGTGGTTTAAATTTTATACCTGTAGGCTACACATAAAAGTTCCATAGTACATTTTCTTACAAAATCACCCGTTTTGCGTAATGTCATCATATGGTTCATTTAAAGGCATTCACAATACCTTGACAATAGAGTGGATTTTAAAATTTTAAAGCGAAGAAAGTTTACAGATGGATATTTTAGAAAATCCACGTGTTCTGTGCCAATGTCAACACCACGTCTTAAGAAAGGCAATACAGTAAGACCTCGCTTAACGCAGTTTCAGTATTACGCGGTTTCTAGAAAATAGAATTTAACCACTATAACGTAAATTATGGATCAGTTTATACAAAATGATTCAAATGTTAATAGAAGTTCAAAGGCAAGACGAAGTGTCATTGAGGTAATATCTTGCTATCAACAACAGCTTGCTGAACTAAACAGAAAAAGGCAAACGACATTAGATGACTTCTTTACAAAAAAACTAAATATATCAAATGAGGAACCTTCCTTATCACAAACATAACTTCGTATTCTAACTTTTATTTGATTTGCATCAATGTTTTATGAACAAAAATCGATATTAGCAATTAATAAATCTATAATTAATGTGATAAAAAAAGTATTTACCAATAAATGTTACAAATTAAAAAAAAAATAACAAATTTTCTTATTCCCAGTTTTGTCTCACCTATTATAGTTGCATGGTTTTTAAATTGCTCATTAGGTCCATCCAACTTGGCTCGTTTGAAGTGACAGAAACTATAATTTTTATTGTCTTTTCTTAAATGTTTTTAAATTGGGTCTTCGTTTCTCGATTTTGTAACAAAAAATATCTATTCTAAAAATAACATCTTTTAAATTTACAGCGTGTAGCTGTGAATGGTTTGAGAATAATGTCAGGGCCGACGCCATGTTGAATTGCCCTTCTAAACTCTGCCCTGACTTGTTCTTATGCACGAGTATGGTAATAATATATACATTGGAATCACCGTTGTACTATACGGTAAACTAGAAATCAGTATGAGCAATGCTTTGTTTTTCTATTTAAAAAGTGTCATGTTGTATGACAAAGCTGCCTATCTTAGTTCAATTTCCTCTAATTCCTTCTCTAGTCACAGACGCCGCTCCGAACTGCTTCCAAAACCGGCATTAACGCGAGCTACTAGCAAATCTATGCCAAGCAATAGTTAAAAACTAGTCGCCAATAAATACGTTATTTCGATGCTGCTATTGTAGACCTGCCTATTATAGTGTAGGTATAATTAAATCGAGAAAACCTTACGCAACAACACAACAAAACATCAATACCTGCAGCACTTTCAAGAAGCTCCGACATCAGTATAAGGCGCAGCACCCAATGGAACCCATTCACCTTTAGCCCGGTTCACATTATTCCAGTTGCACTCCAGAATCCAGCGGTTGAACAACCTAAACAGGTCCTGGAATGAGTGAGATATCACGTCCAGTAACTGGATTGGCGGTCTACTTTTCATGCCCGGTTCACATTATTCTACTAGCATTCCAGTCCAGCGGTCCAGTCCAGTGCTGGAATGCTATTGGAACAATCTAAACAGGTCCTGAAATGAGTGAAAGATCCCGTCCAGTAACTGGATTGCTGGTCTAGTTTTCATGCCCGGTTGACCTTACTCCAGTAGCATTCCAGTCCAGCGGTCGAGTCCAGTGCTGGCATACTACTGGAACAATCTAAACAGGTCCTGGAACGAGTGAGAGATCCAGTCCAGAAACTGGATTGGCGGTCTACTTTTCAATCCAGCGCGCTTAATCCAGAGCTGACAGAAACGTCATACAGTGATCACGTTTTGTTGTTGTTTCTTGCAGTAAGAGAGACTATCCAATCGCCGCCATACTGAGCTGTGATCACTCTATACAGAAGCAGCCAACAGCTGTACGCTGCGTACAGGAGCAGCTGACAGCTGTACACTGCGTATTAAATGGCTCAATATGACGCAGCCAATCCGTGTTCCGACCAGGTCACATGATCTGTTGACCACACTCTGATTTAGTCAATCTACTTGCAGATAGGTTGTCTTTTGTAGTTCCAATTCAGCGCTTGTTTGGACCGATGAACTAGAGTGCTATACTGGAATAATGTGAACCGGGCATTAAGGTTGGCTCGTGATGCATATCGAAAAGTGAAAACCGTGAGAATTGTTAGATTTAACCGAACAGATCTTTGATTTACACCTTTTTATTTGTTTGTATATGATCGTAAAGGACTCAGTTTGTAGGATTTCGTCGCCACTTATTCCGTCCGTCCGTCTGTTACGGCCCCGTAGCTCGTAAAATTTTAAAATGTAGAGCGTCAACAGCCCTATCGTTTAAGACTAAAATCAAAGAAATCGCGCAAGAACTTAGAAAATGGCAACCATTTAAAGATTGATGAAACCCCGTCAGCGCCAAAGCGGTCCGCATCTCCGATGAAACCCCGTCAGCGCCCAAGCGGCTCGCATCTCCGATTTCTGATACATGATTCCATGTCTACCGGTAGTCCTGCCATTTTTTTTAGCGTACAGTGGAAATTTTAGCGGGATGCGCATTTTTAATTTTGCCGACTATTTATAATTACTGTGAATATCCAATTAAGAAACGTTTGTTTTGACATAGAGGAGAAAATATCAACTACGGTGATTAATTACACTCTGCATATAATTCGTGCAATAATAAACGCCAACATTTCACTTTTCACTACAATAATGTAATACTTTCGTTTTTTTAATCTCAGACGAACATTTGGCATTTTAGAAACATCTCATGGCCGCTATTTATACGTCTTATCTTCAGATTTAGTCGAAATTGAAATTAGTAGTTACGATAAAATCCCTCATAATAGATGCCGTTCTTTATCGACACCCCTCCTTAAAAAATTCCTAAGCCAATATCCATATGATTAAAACATCGCTAATTTTGGCGTCGTTAAAAAAATAAGTTAGGCAGACTTATGCTCGATTGATAATGGACCTTCGATGGTGACCATACTTATTTCGGTACAGCTCGCAAAATAATTGATCGATTGAAACGATATTTTTTCTGAACTATGTATATATGTATATAACATCGTTTTTTTAACAATTTCCACGTTGAAACAACTTTTTTGTACGTATTTTTATAAAAATTTAGCTTGGAAAGCGATTTTTTGTGTGTGTCGATTAATCATTTTTGTGTGAGTACAATCTAATGTTCTACATGCCAAAGAACTTCGCAGCGACATTAAAATGCTTCTTAATGTGGAAACACTATAAGTACAGTAAGATCCCGCTTGAACTAATCATCTAATAGCGTTTGCCTTTTCTATTTCGTTCAGCAAGCCATTGCATCAATGACTTTGCATCTTGCCTTTGAACTTCTATCAACATTTCAATCATTTTGTATAAATTGATCCATAATTTACGTTATAGTGGCTAAACTTTTTTTTTAGAAATCGCGTAATACTGAAACAGCGTTAAGCAAGATCTTACTGTATATAATTACAATGTAAGGTCACAAGTCAAATAAAAATTTTTGACATTGTTTTCTGCAACTCACCATTAATGAAATTCTTGGCAAATACAGTAATTTATCAGTTAGGTTTGCTAAGTAAAACTTCAGGAGAATAGTTTTTATGCGTAAATAATTATAGTTTGAGATGCGATGTCTATTGTTTCTCAAGACGCAATAGATTCTTCTTTCCACTTCACCTGTTGTTTCATCTGCACCAATTGCGAAGCAGGTGTTTTATTTCCGATGTTTTCACCTTGTGGGTAACATCACTTGATCTCAACATCGACTTGGTTCCTCATCATCAACTTTGTTGACTAGTATCTGTAACAGGGGTCGGCTTAACTGATGGTGTACCAAGTTTTGGAATGAGAAACAAAAATTCTGGAAACACTTTTTCCGTCTGGATATCAAACAAAATATTCAAAAAACCCACAAGAAAACGAAATTGCAAACAGATTCCGTTCTTGTTTTATGTATTAGTATTGATAACCAGTAGCGTAATTATATCATTTGAGGCCAGTGGCAAATTCAGCGGATGGGACCCTCCCTCAACCAATGTTATATCTTTTTCTTAAAAATACGTTCAAATCTTGGATATATTTTTATGTTTATTTTGTGTAAGTATTTTAGTAGGTAACTTAAATTAATTGAGTACAAAACTAATAAATTTTACTAAATGTTGTAATCTTAAAAGCTAGGATCATCCTGTGCTCACGACACTTTCGGGCCGGGGGCCTTCTCCGGCGGTGGCTCGTGGCATTTTGCCCGTTCTGCCACCCTATTTTTACGCCACTGTTGATCACTGAAAGTAGTCAAATTGATATTGTAGTGCGTTAACTCGAATAAAATCGATCAGACATGAAATTAACGATTTTATAGGCTATATTTATCAGAGCCGCAAATATAATACACAGCAATTCAAAGTATTCGTACATTGTTATAACTTTTTTTAGTGTGAAGCGTTACTAAATTTTTATTTTTTTCGTGCAGTATGTTTAAAATTCAAGAATTCTGTGTTGTCTACGGTATGTATTTATTTATTTTTTTTTTTTTTGTTATTTATTACTGCCTTTCGTCCGAGATTTTGTCAACAACGATTTTGCCCCAAGTGGACCATATTTTAGGCGTTGTCGGTACCTTAGTGCAGCGTTTTTTAAAGTGGCCTCCGTGGAAAAGTCATCAGGGTTCAGCGACTAATTGCATATGAAAGTACATATATACTTTAAATATATCAAAAAACCAATTTTTAAAATTTTTATGTCTGTCGCTGTTTCATCTCAATTGCGAGGGTTACCGCTAGTTTGGTATAAAATTATTTTGGTTGGCTGTTAAATAAACAGTAACACAGGTTCATTTTTCGCTAACTTTGTAGGTTAATTCGAAATAAATACTGATTTTATAAATTAGAAAAAATTGTAAATCCGGTTCTGTCGGGCCTATTTTAATAAAAGTTTAGTAGCATGCTTGAATCTTCACTAAAAAAGAGTTAAAATTCAATTTCGAAACGATTATGAGAATTTTTTTGGTATTTTTGGATCTAAAAACATTTTTCAAACTCCTAAGACCATCCTTAAAATTGGGCGAGCGCTGTCAATAGTGCCATATGGCTTAATACTCTAAAAAATATAATACTAATTTAACAGGGGAATATTATTAAACGTCTGTTGATAATAAAATTCAGATAAACTCAGAACATTTATCAGAATTATGAACGGAATTTCCAAATCATTTTCCTTGTTATTTTAAACGTTCTGCCTTATCATTGAATGAAGTGAATTACTATTTCAAACGAGGAAAAATAGATCTATTCTGAATTTAATGAGCCATTTTCTTCAGGAACTAAAATTCTCTCACAGGCAGTTTTAGTTGTTATACGGGTACAGAGTCAGTGGCGGCGCAAGGCAAGTTTTAGGATGGAGCGAAATCCAATTATTATGTAAGAACTAAAATATAAGTACCAACTTTAAATAAATGAAACCTTCAAAATTGAATTATTTAAGGCGGTTCGAGACAAAATCCAAAATAATAATAATGTCTTGAAATTTTAATCACTTAAAGATGGATACACAATATGCTCACTGCCAAAATTTCAACATCATTCACTACACCGTTTTTGAGAAAAAAAAATTTAAATTCGATCTTATACACGGGACTAAATGGACACATTTCTTTTAAATACTGTAGCTTTTGTCAAAATATTACCAATGTAATGAAACTTTCGGTACATAATAATTTGACATTTCTGAACAATTTTTTATATTTTTCAAGTTATTTTATTACTTAATTAATTAGTTATAGATAAAAACAGACGCCAGAACAAGTCGATGCGTCATTCGTCTCGAAAAATAGAAAAAAACATTGCAACAGTGTATAATCATAGCATGAATGCATGTCAGCTGTAGTAAATTCACAAAATAGCGGGAAATTCAAACCACTTTTAGTTGTGCAAGCATCATATTATAATACAATAAATTATTCAATGTTTTTTTGCGATGACTGCATCCGCCATAAAATTTCCATGCCAATATTTGCTCTTTTTGATATAACTTTTTTCTATTTTAATTAATTATAGGCACAAAACTTCAATTTTTATTTGCAACATAATATGTTAACAAATTTTAAATTTTTTCATATATTATTTACTTAACAACGGTCAAGCGATGTTGCATTGTTTTCGTGTAAAAAATTTAATTAATCATTTCGTGAAAAACACTTTTTCAATGAAAGAAATTACTTTTTATAAGGTTAATTAAGATTTGATATGATGTAAAATATATTTATTAAAAATAAAGCAGGTTACCAATAGTTTTTATGTGAAAATTTGGTGGGTAAGAGTTGTCACCTTGCAGAAAGACAATAAATTTTTTATAAGGTGCCCCAGATAAATAATCGGTCGCGAACCTCCTTAAATGGCTTTAAGGTAGTTGTCGTGGTTAAGGCACACCGTTATATATATATTTATTAAGGACATGATAATACAACTACCCTGAAAATTTGAAGTCGATCGACAGTGTATAATCCGAGATAAATTCAATTGAAATTGGATAATTAACATTGATGGTATACGATCTCTGTAGTTCTGAACCAGTTTCTTATTTATAAAAAAAGAACTAACTGTCAGAAACTTTCCAAAAACTGACAGTCTTTCAATGCATTTGTTATGAGTTTAAAAAAAAATAAGAAAACATTTTTGACCGTCTAATTATTTATAAATAACGGAAAGTTCAACAATTTATAGAAAAGTATACATGCATATGAATACTGTATAGGTTACGTTTCCACGGGTACAGTCTTGCGTACAAATTATGGACCACTTAGCTACAAGCTAGTATACTTTTGTGGCGCGTATAATCTATAACTTTTTGACAATATTGTACCACGACAACTACCGTAATAATCACTTTGAATTTCCATGGCTATTATGGGCGAAAAAAGGCCGATTTTCACCCATCTCCTTTACTATTTTCTGCTTTGATTGTGCAAAAAAATCCCCGCACGTTACGCCAATGCATACGGGCAGATTCTCTATTATGTAAATTTACAATGTACCGATGTAGTGGTCGAACAGAGTGCACAGCGGTTCTAGAGCTAGTCGCTGATTGGTCGATGGCTCGTGCACAGCTGGCTACTGGTGCTGTGCCCCACTCTGTCCCCGGAGCGCCTGGCTCGAGGCATTGTGGAAACTCAATCGGTCCGTCAGTTTCAGTTACGAGGTAGTTGACGTTAGTTGCGCATCGCGGGAACATCGAACTATCGTCGGATTTTAAGGTTAGGTTAGGACTTGTAAAAATAGAAAATTTACGTAAAAGAAACGTAAGTTTTAATTAATCGTCTAGTCATGTGTCGGTAAATTAGAATTAAATTAAAGAAAGTGTTTGAGTGAGTTGTGGTTTAGAGCGGTTGATTTTTTTAGTAGTATTGACTTATTTTGTCGTTGGAATAAGACATATAGTGACATATCTTATATCTAAAGTGTGGTTGAAATTCTTCATGGGGATATCTGGAGGTACGACAACTTGCCAGTGCAAAGTGGAAAAACCGGAAAAGCTCTTTGCACCGCTTCGTGGAAAAATGAAGGTGCTGAAGAAAATCAAAAAACGAATGGGACTCGGTCAGTGCTTATTTTTTATAGTAGTGTTACAATGTTTTTCGTAAATTACTATATTACACCACACGACCCCAGAAAGTTGAAATTTCTGTGCGTGTGGTGTATACTATTTTTCTTTATACCCGGTCGAAAGTCCCTACTTTCGCATCAGTGTGCACGAGAAAACTGTTTCGGCCCGCTGTTGTAGATGGCGTGCGAGTAATTCCAGCAGTGCATAAATGTTAGGCTTACTGTCTTAAAATCGAAGCCGAAAGTACATACTTTCGACCAGATGAAAAGAAAAACTAGCGGCCCGGTCCGCTTTCGCACTAATTATCTATAGCCACAAAAGATGAGAATCATTATCATAAAATTCTCAACGTGTATTGGATTTGCGCAAATTCAATCGCTTTTAATAGCGAATGTTCAAAAATCGAAGAAAAATCAAAATTGCCAAGAAACAAAAAAATAAAATTCTGTTGATTCGATCGCGACCAAACTTCACAGGATAACCCGCTGGGCTAATCTAAAGATTGCCTGACTGTTTGCTACAGACATCCGTACTGTGATTTGAAGATTGGTGAAAGTATCAGGTCGATTTTCAGTGTATCATTAAACATAATTAACTAAATTGAATACAGTATTTATTGGCACCATTTCACTTGCATGAAACACATATTTTTTCTTCTCTAAAATACAAAAAAAAAACATGTTCTATATATTTAAAAATACCTACTATCCAGATGACCAATTTTTACTTATAAATTTATCGCCATTTATTGCCAGTTTTTTTTGCGTTTGGGAGATATTTTAAAGAAACAAAAAGTATGAGAAAAAGATAAAATCAAACAATCTGCCATGCTAAAATACCTAAAAGAGGTGTATTTTTTGTTTAAAAACACATACTACTGACCCTTTTTGATCCTCAGAATTAATCAAGAACTCAGTTTGAAAATTCCCTTGAAAATAATTACTCTTGCTTTTCCTATTATGGGTTTGAGACTTCCTACCAAAATTTGCTAATGACTTCTGTTATTGTATATCTGATGATGGGTAATTATCAAAAAATAATTGGCATTATTCTCTACTTTTGGGATTTTCTGAGAATTTTTTCCCAAGGAGTAAACAAGCACTAAAGTGTTGGCAATGCGACAGTATAGTCCATTATAGCATTAATTACTGCATAACGAGTTTATCCAACGATTATTTGAAAATGTATTGTTTGAAATAAAAATATGTCTTGCATTTGTGTAAATGCATTGTTTTGCATGTCTATTGAATATAAATAAAAGTAATATAGTGCAGTTTGACATATTGTCTACGGCTAAAAAGAAAAAGGGCTTAAGCGACGTTAGACTGTTCCTGCGTGTATAAAAACTGTAATTATATGATAATAATCTAAGTTCATTGCCAAATGAAATTGTTTTACAATACTTGTGCAATTCAGCATAAGAGTTCATTTGCAGTTTTGGCTACGGAATTTTAAAATCAAAAGCTTTATCCTTGTTCCCTTTTGCTTTTTAACCGATGCGTATATATTTTATATAGAATGGTAGCCCGGAACAGACATTTATGCCTGGAACTGGCAGGTACAAAAGTTCAATGATTTATCGCAATTCCATTCATTTTTAAACTGTTTTAACATCTGCCATTTTCATGACTGCAAATCATCTATACAATGGGTAAAATTGAAGTGTCTTTCAAACTATGTCTGTATCAGCATCAATCCTAAACGGCTGGATCGATTTTAATGAGCTTGGTACTCTGCCCACTGGTAGTTAAACTTTTTAAGGTACTTTGTACACGATTCCGCTCCAACGTATCCCGAAATTTTGAACACGAATACATACACTCGAATCAGGAATTTTAAAAATCGCTGAAATTTTGCGTATATCGTAGTATAGACGGTCGACAGTTGAGGTCATTAATGTCTGTTGTCAAAGTGATTCAGAATTGTCAGGAAATATTGATATTGAAAGCAGGAAAATTGCGACAGCAGTGAAAAACTTAGCGATGTGAAATTTCTAGGAAAACGTGAACTTATTAGAAGAACAAACATTATACTGACCTGTGTTATTGTCTGCGCTCAAATTCCCCTCTGATATCTTTATTTATTTGTTTATCGATCTACATTTTTTCACGTGGGCGGAAAAACTAGTTCGAATTAATTTCATGATTCATAACGAGTCCAGAATAAATATTCAGAGTAAATATACACTTACAAAAAAATAAACATCCAGAAGTCTGGAGTTTATACACTAGTTTATTCAGCTTATTAAATTAAGACAGGAATGTGCTAATTTTTTTAATGTTCTGAGAGTAATTGTAACATTAAATGCTAAGGTTCTTGAGTACCAGTTGTTCAATACGCTCCCTTTTTCACCTACATAGCTCTATCTTAAGAACATTGTACGTAAAATAGTTTCACAAATATTTAATTTCTAAGGAATTTCTATTTAATCTTTGATTTTAATGCTTCAAAATAAACTAGAAAAATGTATACCGTTCTTCCCATATGAATAGCCAAGTTTCCACAGTTTATTTGATCTAATAAACGATTTAAAATTGGATAAAAATGAGAAAAAACTTAAGGTAGTTGTCGGGGTACAATATTGTCAAAAAGTTATAGATTATACGCGCCACAAAAGTATACTAGCTTGTAGCTAAGTGATCCATAATTTGTACGCAAGACTGTACCCGTGGAAACGTAACCCATTCAGTATTTATATGCATGTATACTTTTCTATAAATTGTTGAACTTTAAACCGTTATTTATAAATAATTAGACGGTCGAAAAAAATTTCTTATTTTTTTTAAACTCATAAGTGAATTGAAAGACTGTCCTTTTTGTAAAGTTTCTGACAGTTAGTTCTTTTTTTATAAATAAGAAACTGGTTCAGAACTACAGAGATCGTATACAATCAATATTCATTATCCAATTTTTAATTGAATTTATCTCGGATTATATACGGTTGATCGACTTCAAATTTTCAGGGTAATTGTATTATCATGTCCTTAATAAGTATACAAAAATTAAGAATTTTCTGACGGTGTGCCTTAACCACGACAACTACCTTAAGTTTTACACAAATTTTTGTACAGAAAAAATTGAATTTGAAAGAAATTATTGAGCAAGCCTTTGTCGGTATTTTTTTACATAAATTTGTAAAGATAAAACTTCAAAATGTTAATTTGCCTTCCCCACTGTAAATCTCGTGACGTGCTGTAAAGAAATATTGACGAAATCACGCTTATTGATTGAATTTTAAAGGCAGAAATAGATGTTTTTTTAAACACCAAGCCAAATTTTGTGAAGCTTAATGCATCACGGCTAGTAAAAAATGTGTTTTGCGTCCACAATTTGAAAATTCCCGAGAGCATATTTTACAATCTGAGGAATCAATCTCCTTCAACCAACTTTTAAGTGCTAGTTAAAAAAAATTCAACTGTATAAGTTATAGACGAAGCTCATTCTAATGATTTATTTTAAAAAAAGCTTCAATTCATAACTTTTTGCAAACACTCACTGAAGGAATATTTCCGTTGCTGATAAAAATAAGAGATGTCAGCACCTAAAATATTGCTGTATCTTTAGCGTTGATTGTTTTATTAGCTGTTGAAAAACAAAACACTACATTTTTTCCCGTTGTGTATGCTAGTACAGTAAGACCTCGCGTCACGCTGCTCCGCTTAACGGTGTTTCAGTATTCCGCGGTTTCTAAAATAAAAGTTTTGGTCATTATAACGTAAATTATGGATCAGTTTATACAAAATGATTCAAATGTTGATAGAAGTTCAAAGGCTAGACGAAGTGTCGCTGATGCAATATCTTGCTATCGACAACAAGATTGCTGAACGAAACAGAAAAAGGCAAACGACATTAGACGACTTCTTCACAAAAACAAAATATGTCAAAAGAGGAACCTTTCTCATCACAAACATAACTTCCGAGCTTTTATTTGATTTTCATATATGTTAAAAATCGATATTAGCAATTAATAAATCTATAATTATTGTGATAAAAAAGTAATTAACAAAAAGAAAACTAACAAATTTTCATATTCTTGGGTCTCATGCCTATTATCTACGTATTAAGATGACCTCGTTTAGCGCTGTTTCGTATAATGCAGGACCTTATTGGAACGTATCTCACGCGTTAAGGGGGGTTTTCTTACTGTATATTGTAAAATTTAACAGTCGAAAGTTTTTTGATTAGATGTTTTGATTAAATTTATGTAAGTTCCAAATCAGAAAAGTAATTTATATAAAATAATAAATATTATTTAGTTTTGCATGAGCACGCCCGCGAACAACTTCACGCTACGACTTCCTCCCCATTTATTCAACTTATATTGTTTGTCTGGGGTGTGTAGGCAATTTTTTTATTACAACAGTCCATGAACGTTGCAAGTTATTTTCTGCATGAGTTGCAAACAAAAACTAAAATGTTAAAGGAGTGCATTTTCTTAATTTTATGAAAATAATCTTTCTGTACAGTTTTTGAAGTTACGTCTTTTGTAGTATTAAGGGTAAAAGTTTCTCTGTTACGGACGTTGCGCACGCAGCATGCAACGAACATGAGACACCATGTACTACGTGTATCGGCAAGGCTAAAATCGTCGATAAAACTGGCTCTTCGATGCAGTACAGTTTTATTTTGTATTTATAGATGACACGTTTCATTTCTCTGTTACAATGTGCTGATGGAGTTGTCTACCTATTATCCAAAGTAAATCAGTACTACTCGCAAGGCTGAAGTCGTCGATAAAACTGACTCTTCTATGCAGTATAGTTTTACTTTGTATTCATAGATGACACGTTTCATTTCTCTCTTACAATGTGCTGATGGAGTTGTCTACCTATTATTCAAAGGAAATCAGTACTACTCGCAATGTTGAAATCGTCGATAAAGCTGACTCTTCGATGCAGTATAGTATTCATAGATGATACGCCTCATTACAGATCGCAGTTTTAGACGCAACGCATTAGTTTATTTTTTTCTTTGCTTTGTTTACTATCAAAGTTAAACTTTATTGCAGGAAGGGAAGATTTGTTTGAGGATCAATAAATAATAGGCTTTACCAAAGTTTCGCTAATGGCAAACGTTTCGAAAATTATTTTTTCATCTTCAGGGCCTTAAGGGGGTATTCTTATGTGAACGCATAAATTTTACCTCTTTTTAGGGAATTTTTTTTTTAAACGACAATAACATTCAATCATTTTAATTTTTTTATGTTTTTGTTTGTATCTTAAACTGTATAAAAAAAATTTTTTTTCTCTTATTTTACATTTTTTATATATATTTTTTTTTAAATTAAATTAGACACAAAAAAAAGCAGGTCACTGGTCATGGTAATAGCGGCTGTTCATATTGTCTGAAATAAAAAAATCGAATGGATCATTGTTCAGTAGGGATGTCGCTATCGTCCCTACTAAAATTAATCAATTTCATTAAAAAAAAAATGGCGGACTGTAGAAAAAAAGTTTGTTTTTTGTTAATTTTTTTGTTAAAAATCGTTTAAAAAAATAAGAAAATATTTTCGAAAATAAGCAATTTTAGTACGGACGATAACCATTAATGAGTAGAAGAACATATATAAATTTCAAAGCAATCGGTTGAATACTTTTTTTTTAGGACCATGACAGTTTTAGAAAATAATGTTTTCAGAAAAATGCGTTTAAAGTTTCAAGAGCCAACAAGTCGCTTACGGCGCGTCGGCCACTATATGAGTTGTAATTTATTTAAAACTAGGAATTTCGGTCTCTATTTTTCACAGCATATTGTCGATAGGTTTTACTATTGAAATATGAAAAAAAAATCGATTTTTCGAAGTGGTCACATAAGAATACCCCCTTAAGCTGGTCGAATGATGGTACATTTTTCATCATTCGACCAGCTTAAGGCCCTGAAGATGAAAATATAATTTTCGAAACGTTGGCCATTAGCGAAACTTTGGTAAAGCTTATTATTTATTGATCCTCAACCAAGTCTTCCCTTCCTGTGACATTCTATTGGATCAACACCACCATATATTAAACTTTATTGTTGAAATTCATTAAAACGCGTTCAGTAGTTTGTTTTATTTTTACTTTTTTCTTTTGAGTTTGTAAATATGATAACGTCGCCCACCATAACGGGGCGCTTATGTAAATGTGGTTCATAATAACCTCGCTACTAAAAATAGCTTTACTAGGTACAGTACTTACAGATATACATCAATATTTATAGCTGAAACAGGGGTGCCACTCGCCTAGAACAAACCTAAAATAAATATCCTTATACGTCACTCATTCAACTCGCGGAGGCAAGAGCACTCATTTAACATTGTGCTCTTGTATGATAGATACAGTAAGTAAAATATTCTCCAATTTGTTTTTGTAACAGACAAAACACCATAGAAAATGGCGGATTAGCTGATTAGCAGTTTATAAAATCCGATACAGTAAGACCTTGATTAACGCTGTTTCAGTATTACGCGGTTTCTAAAAAAAAGTTTAGCTACTATAATAATAATAATTATTATTATTGCGTTTAACGTCCGTTTCTCGACTTTATGTCATAACAGACGCCATTCGCACCATTACTATTTTCCATCTACCACACTTCCCGTTATATTTCTACATTTTTAAAACTTCAACTTATGTAATAGCATTGGGCGAATGAAGGAATTATAGGAAATTAGGATAAGGTAGGTAATTTTTGAACTAGGAGCTTGATAGGTAATCGGCCATGGCCTCAAATAAGGAACCATCTCGATATTTATCTGGAATTAATTGAGGGAAACCATGGAAAACCTCAATCAAGATGGCCGGTACAGGAATTACCGTTTCTCGGCGATAGGCAGTAAGAAAAAGTCCCAGCCACATCTGGCCCCGCGGGGATTCGAACCCGGACCTCCCGAATGCGAGTCTAGTGCTGTCACCACTACTCTACCCAGCTCGGTAAAAAAAGTTTAGCCACTAGAACGTAAATTATGGATCAGCTTATACAAAATGATTCAAATGATCGAAGTTCAAAAGCCAGACGAAGTGTCATTGATGTAATATCTTGCTATCGACAACAGCTTGCTGAACGAAACAGAAAAAGGCAAACAACATTTTTCATAGAAAAAAAACAATATATGTCGAATAAGGAACCTTCCTCATCACAAACGTAATATCTTACTCGAACGTTTATTTGATTTTCATAAATTTGATTTATTTCAGGACGAATGAAAAGACTAAAGGTGACAACCCTGTGGTTGATGACTACTGGTTACATACCAATGTAACTTGAATTTAGACGATATTGCATGACTAATGACATCAAAATTTAATGTTTCATAAAGTTAAAACTTTTAATACGTTCGTTTTACATCTTATCCAGTACAATTCCATTGATTTGCACCCATCTCGGAAATCCAGTGATTTTTACCGATTGTCTCTTCCTGTGCCTTCAAGGAAAAAATTCCAGTCAATTGGGCGATAGTACCATTCCAACTTCAAAAATGTTGACATATGATATAATAAATATAATAAAATTTGTATTAAAGCGTGCGACTATAGTAATAAATATGAAATTTGCCAAACATTTTCATATGATTGTACGGATAATAATCAACTGCTACCTGAAAATTTTGTGAAATGGCGCTGTATGAAATACGATTTTGTGTTATGTTTAACTAGCGGCCCAGTCCGGCTTCGCCTGGGTGTAAAAAATGTAATATATAGGATATAAAAGATGAGAATCATTATCATTAAATTCTCAACGTGTATTGAATTTGCGCGAATTCAATCGCTTTTATTTGTGAATGTTCAAAAATCGAAGAAAAATCTTATTTCCCAAAAAGAAATTTAAAAAATTCTGTTGATCCGATCGCTACCAAACTTCAGAAGATCACCCGCTGGGCTAATCTAAAGATTGTCTGAAAATTTCATCAAAAATGATCTACCCGTTTGGAGTCCATAGATTACATATACATCGTCTTTTATCTATATAGATTATTAAAATGTAAAAAGTGGTTATTGTGACATAACGATAATAGTTGGACATATAGTATCGCGAAGTTTTTTGTAGTTATTGATATGTTCTTTAATATTGTGGAACATACTTTTGTTCTATCATCAATAGTTTCTGCAGCGCATGCAACGAAAGATGTTTTATGGCATTTTTTTACACCTTGGGTTACGTTACTAAAGTTTTAGTAAGGATCCCTAATATTTTCTAGCAATAAATATAGCCTATGTAACTCAGGGTGAATGTAGCTTTCTAATGGTGAAAGAATTTTTTAAATCGGCACAGTAGTATTTGAGTTTATTTATTACAAACATACAAAAATACAAATCTTTCCTCTTTATAATATTAGGTAGTATAAATTAGTGTAGATAAACTTTCTTACTTGTCAAAAACTTTAAGTCTTCCTTTGGCCAGAGCAAAGCTCGGTCTCCCAGGTACTTAGTAATTTATTTAATGAAAAAATTGGTAGACTACACTATGCCTATTGTGTCTAATAGATAAATCGGTCTTGATTCTAAATAAAAACGAAATAACCCAAGTGTATTCGACTGATTTCAGATAAATACTTGTATAGAACGTTCTGGTCCATTTTTAGATCTCCGCTGCTTATCTGTGTCGCCAAACAAAAAAATATTAAACAGTACAAACGTAATGACAATGTTGACGAATTTTTTTATTATCTAAAACTAAAAAATCAACAAATAACATAAGTCTAAGAGACATGATACTTTAACGCTAATAAAAATAATACATTCTGTGGCCACCCTGTTATTGTTTGATGTTTATTATTAGTTCCCAAAGGTGAATGGAACTCGATTATCTGGAATCAGTCGGTAGCTTTTCTTGTTTATATATTCTATATACTTGCGTTATGTATAATTTTTCTTGTAATATTTTTTTCAGCGCTTTTATATTTGTTTATAGCTCCGCTATGGCACGATTTGCCAACTGATGTAAAACAGACTATCATCACATCTATTAAAACTTTATAACGGAATTAATAAATTCGTTATAAAATTTCAATTCTCGTAAATCCTGGCTATAACGCGGTTCGTTTAGCGTAGTTTCGCTATAATTTTGCATAACGCGATTTGTTTAGCGTAAATTCGCTATAGAGCGACTTGCAAATTATTTAATATCAGTTTTAGCAGACAGAAATTCTAAAAATGATTAGATCGACCTACCCACAACTAGGTAATTTTTTTTATTTACAATTATTACAGAATTATGATTTTATTTACTGACACTTTCAGATTACACATCGAGTATCCACTGTGTGTAATCTAACAGCAACTTCAATTGTGAGTCGTTCTTTAAAACCAGTGCTCAAAAAACAACTATACCAGTTTTGTTTATAACAATGTTTTTATTTATGGATAAAGTTATTGCATATTTCGTACAATATCATCAATTTTAAAGTGATTTCTATGCGTAACGTAGAAATTAAACACAACTTAACCTGTTGGCATACCGCGTTTACGCATGCGTAACAATTTATAGAGGGTACGTTCCGGTTGACGTCCGGTTGTCTTCTACGAAACCGAAACAAAATTAACAGTTAAACAAAAACGCATCGATACACGCCAACAAATTCTCATAAAATTAACAACTGTGGTAGATACTGAATTTCTTCTTTTTTATTGTCTCATGTCCAGTTTCCGGAGATTATGTTATACCTATAGTGGTGAATGATGGTAAATTATTATAGACGCTCAATTACTAAGGTTTTACCGATATTCGTTTAGCCGTTATAATACTATAGATCTGGTATCGTTCTACAGTATAATAATAGTTTTAAAAAACTGAAAAAAACACGATTTAATAGCAAACCAATCTAAATAGTAAAAAATAATTACTTTATTGTAAAAAAGCGTGGGGTGCTTGATATCAACCGGTATAAATATTTCATTGGTAGCTATTTCTAAAAGTAGAGTCAGTATAAAAATAGTAATAGGCCACGCTTTTTTACAATAAAAAATATTTTTTACTTTTTAGTTTGGTTTGCTATTGAAGCGTGTTATTTTAAATTATTATTTATTTTTTAGTCTTATTTTTTCATCCTGATTATCCTTGTCGGGATAATGGGATAAACTTATTAAATTATTGTATTGTCATCGGTCCTTGATAAGTGTGCAAAGTTTCAATTTAATCTGACATTTTGAAGTGGGTGAATTTCACGTTCAAAGATTCCATTACAAACATGCAAGCTTGTTAAAAAGTGTTAACACTTTGACACTATATTGGGTTTGATATATATATATATATATACAAAAGTGTAAGATACACCGTCATGTTTGGTATTTCAGTGTTGGGCTAAAAGTGTAAACACTAGCACTCCCGATTCTTGAAATAGGGAAACGTAGTGTAATGTAGATCACGCTTTTGGTAAACCTTCTTACTATTCAATGTGAATTTCACTGGATATTTGACTTAGCGACATAACCATCTAAAGATTTAGTTGAAAATGAAATTTTCACGAAATATTTCCATAATAAAGGGGATAATTTACGTTGACAATAACCTAAAACCACTATAGTGAACACGTATTTAAACAATGCTTTCGAGTACTTCGGCACAATAAATATGAGAGAGTACTAACAATACGAAGAACCCTCCAATATATCTCTCTCTCTCTATGGGTACATTATACAAAAGGCTCGGGGGACTATGCATATACATCTGAGCCATGTAAATAGTATTACAGGAGTACACCAGTGACTCCCAAAATGTCGGATCGCGATCCGAAACAAGCAAAAAGCCTGTTTTAGTTTTTTTACCTAAATAAGATAATATTACTTAAGTTGAAGTTTTAAAAATGTAGAAACTAATGGAAAGTGGTAGATGGAAAATAGTAATGGTGCGAATGGTGGATGTTATACGATTACCAGAATAATCGCTGGCATTATATGGACCAGCGATTATCCATGTAATCGGTCTTCTCAGTTTTTACAGTGTACTATAAAATATCTCAACGCTCCGACAGTGTTGCCAGATTTCTCGCTCGGGATTGGCTGAAATTAGTACAGAAACTGCAAAAATTATTGGGCTTGTTAATAACGACTCTCAACTACATGTACTGTACACTTCAGCATAAACTTTTTACTACGACTGTCGCGAGGGTACTATCTTAAATAAGATGGATAAAAATTGGTCACATAGTGCCAGAACTTTCTAATATAAATTATAATACAATTTTTGATGTGAAAACTTCTTTAGGCGCTTTTTTGCTGAAGAGTGAACGCAAGTGAACCGTCACGCTCGGGTCGGTGACGCTCAGTCGGGTTTACTTCGGACTATTCCTAACATTTAAATGAAAAATAACCAAATCGGTCTAGCCGTTTTTGAAGTGATGCGTTTACCAACGAACAGAATTTTATTTTTATTATATACTAGCGGTTTGCTCGCGACTTTATCCGCGTGGTGTACTAGATATATTGTACGCGGTTATGTAAAATCTACTCCCACCCCGTTCGGGTAGTGTGTTCAAAAGATCGTCGAACATGTATTACTTTTTTAACTTAAGTAATTTCAGAGATACAGCGTATGCATCACCAAGTTCACCCCCATAAGGATTATTTTTGGAAGAAAGTGTAGCCTAAATCACTTCTGGCATAATCCTTTACATGTCTGTGAAGTGGCATCATAATCGGCTCAGCCGTTTCAAAGATTAACCCGGACAGACAGAACAAACGGACTGAAAACTGAAAATTTGCTCTAGGAATCTTTAAAACTCTGTGCAATTACAAACTACTTTACGAATCTTTTTGTATTAATTAAACTAACTTCTGTAAAATTCATTTAAAAAGCAACTCTCGCGGTATGTCGACTTTGTAACCCATTGGCTATATATACAAACGCATCAATCGTTACTTCTGTAAAGAGTGTTGTTGTACAAGGTTTGGACTTGTCGTTTTTACATATTTATATGTATGTAGATGCATTATTCAAAAAACAACTTTTGATAGGACGACCGTATTCTGATTAGGTTCTCAGTCCTGACCGAAAAGTTCTTGAACCGTTCTAGGACTTGAGCAACAAACACGTCTAAAGAGATAAATAAAGTTTTAAATGGACATCGCAGTGAAAGTATGGCAGCTATCTTAAGAGTTAAGACACGGTATACCTGCTTTACTCATCGGTATGTGCGTTGCTTTATTATTTACATTATATATTATTTAAATAGGTGGTATATGGTTTAATAGAGTGACTGTAGTAAAAGTCTGGTCAACAGACCACGTATTAGCTGCGGCATATTGAGCCATTTTATACGCAGTGTACATCTGTCGGCTGCTTCTTACTGTAGTCACTCTAATTGGGACTCATAACACTTGCCTAGTATGATCATGATTGAATATTAAATATGCAGAAACTTAGCAAATTAGAACCGAGAAATATTTTTCAAAAAATGCTAAAATACACTTTTTGTAGTCTTTGTTAAAACAGAAAAAAATGGTTGGACCGATTATGATAATATTTGGCAAGGAGATAGATTGCATCCTGAGGAAGGGAATAGACTCTCTTTTGTCTGAAAAAAAAACTTGAAGGGGGTGAAATAAGGGATAAATGTTCAATCTATCATCACGCCTAAACCGCTTAACAGATTTCGATAAAATTTGGCAAGAAATTGATTGCATTCTGAGGGACATAGGCTACCTTTTGTCTCAAAAAAAAACAACTCGAAGGGGGTTAAATAGGGCATAAATGTTCTGTCTATCATCACGTCTAAACCGCCGAACAGATTTCGATAAAATTTGGCAAGGAGATAGATTGCATCCTGAGGAAGGGCATAGGCTACCTTTTGCCTCAAGGAAAAACTTGAGGGGGTGAAATAAGGGATGAATGTCCAATCTATCATCACGCCTAAACCGCTGAACAGATTTCGATAACATTTGGCAAGGAGATAGAGATTGCATCCTGAGGAAGGGCATAGGCTACGTTTTGTTTAAAAAAACAGCAACTTGAAGAGGGTGAAATAGGGGACGAAAGTAACTGGCAGGTCATCACGATATCTTCGGAGCTATTCGACCTACAGACTTGAAATTTGGCAGGCATGTTTCTTTTGCTGAGTAGAGATCGGATGCATTGACCATTCCCTTACTCTAGCCACTCTGTGGTTTAACATTAACCGAACGGCTGTGTGTATGGAAATAGAGTAGACATGCATAGTGAAGATATTAACGCTCGCAACACATCCATCAGACTGGAAAAGGACACACAAGGCATCTATTGTATTTTCGCGGAGGGGAGATACGCTCGGAATTGTCAGACTGCACGCTGGCGGAGCCGGACGTAGTAATCTTACAGAATATATATTATCAATATAAACACTTGCTGATAATGTATCGGTTCTCGAGATTTTCGGGCATTTCGTATAAGCGAAAGGAACGTCCTTCCAGAATTTTTTAGGGTTCTGTACATTACTTCTTGTCAAATTTCATGATTCTAGGTCAACATGAAGTATCCTATAAGTTTTGATTCCTTTGCGGGTGCCAAAATATGCGGCATAAACGGCCGTATTTTTTTATTGCGTTGACTTAGAAGTTTGATTTTTTCACAGCTCCAAGAGATTGCACACCCGAGTATTTGATATTAATTTTAACTTGATACCTCCAAGCGTTCCTGAGAAAAAGGGCTTTAACAGATAGACGGAGAACGAAGTGACCCTGTAAGGGTTCCTTTGTTCCTTTTGTCTGTCTGTCAAGACGCTTTTTCTCAGGAACGCGTAGAGGTATCAAGTTAAAAAAACCCGGGTCGCAGTGCCAAAACCCTGCCGACAATATAGTGTATTTGCTTGTATAGGGCCGTGTGTTTTATACTGTTATTATGTGAAATTAAGTTTGTTTTTGGGCATAATAAAAAATGTAACCCCTTAATACACCCCTTAAAATAACATTTTTTTTCTTAATTGTAATATTATTATCAATCTAACGTCTACACCGAATTAAATACACCCTTCAATAAAATAAATGTCACTATCTGCAAATTAGTGTTTTCAAAAAATTTGTAAGTTCGGTCCTGTTGGGCCGATTTTATTAAAATTTTAGGGGCACTTTTTAATTGCTATTAAAGGGTTAAATTTCAATTTTGAAAGGATTCTGAGATTTTTTTCGGTATTTTGGGGCCCAAAAACTTTTTTCAACCCCTAAAATTCACCCTTAATGTGATCCGATTGGGCCCATTTTAAATAGGCTTCGTGCGGTAGTGGATTCCAACATGTGTGCCAAATTTCGTCAATATTAATTAAGTCCTTCGAAAGTTATAGCCCGCACACATATATATATACCTATATATATATATATATATATATATATATATATATATATATATATATATATATATATAAACATTTTTAAAAATGGTGCCAAAGTGTTTAGGAGGTTATGAAACGTCGAGAAATTTTGGTCCGACCCCTAGTTCCCGCCATCCGACCGACGCCAATAGTGTATGTTGCCATATGGCAAATACACTAATAAATATCAAATACTCAGGTTTGCAATCCCTTGGAACTGTGAAACAATCAAACTTCTAAGTCAACGCAATCAAAAGATACGGCCGTTTATACCGCATATTTTGGCACCCGCAAAGGAATCAAAACTTATAGAATACTTCATGTTGACCTAGAATCATGAAATTTAGCGAGAAACAATCTCTAAAAGCACAAATAAAGGGAAATATCCGAAAACCTATCGAATCATATCCAGGAATATTAATAATAGAATGACAATTTTCACTTTAAATATTCCATCTTTTTTCTAGTCAAATATTTGTGATCGCTCTGTTTTAGTATGTATTCCACAGCCCTGGTAATAGAAGAATAGTTAGTATAATATTATGTAAATTCCTTTACGCCATTCGAGTTTCTGTTGAACTATCAGCTATCAAACTTGTGTAAGTTTATAATACATTAATATGTATTATTTATATTATGTACGAAGGTACGTTATTTACTTAATTATAGAACAGCAACAACTGTTAACTATATAGGCGTGAAGATTTAGCACGAAGATATTAATATAATACGATGTCTACTTTACTCGAATTACTGTCAAACTGATAGCGTTCTAGTTGTCATCGCCCCCAATTACAAACAGAAAACTGCGAAAAAAATTCACAAGTATCAGGTATCTATGTATAGACGTTTCTTTCGACTTACACCACTTCTAGACCGAGCACGGGACTTGATCCCGAATTACTTAAAAGTCAATTCAGATCAGTTTGGCTCGGAATAATGGAACAACGACTAAATGGACAATTTATTTACGGCGAAATTCTTTTTTTCCTTGGTCAGTTGTGTTAAAATGTTACCAAAATGCCATTTTTAAAGACAATGCGTTATATTCACAGCAAGGATGACAAGACATATATATTTTCTGAAAGCCTATTTTTTTCCAATTTTCTGAAGCCAAAGCCAACTATGGTTTCTATTTGAAATAACACAGTTGACTTTGATGTCAAACAATTGATAAGCGATATTTTTTTTTTGGACAAATGTATTTTATTTTGCGTTGAAAAGTGCCTGTAGGAAGTTTTTAAAGTTTGTAAACATATCCACAAACAAAACACTTATGGCATTTTTTCGGAATCGGTCAGATGTCAATTTTTGCCGATATCTCGGAAACTCTTAGAGATATCGAAATGCGGTTTTCGCCGATCAATGTTTTACAAAAATCGAGCTCTAATCTTACCGAGCAGTTTTTGAAGTTTAAATTCTTTAGCGACGTATCTATTTGAAAAAAGTAAGAAATCGAGGGGAAGTAGAATTATCCCCGAAAGGGGAAGTTAGTTTATCTCCTAAATTACATGAAACTGACAAGGATAGAAGTTTATAGTGTGTTGCTAAGTATGTGTAAATATTATTAATTAGTTTGACATAAAAAAAAAATTAAACTTGGGGATAATATTAAAAATTAAAGAAGTTAAACTTCTTATGTGAGCTTATGAGGGCAAGGTTCATTATAATTTTTTTTTTCTACCTGGTCTGAAAATAGGGAAAACTGCTAAAATCAAACAATTTGGGACACCTTGTACACGTATACATAATATATATAATTTTAAATATAGGTACGCACATTAGACCCCCTTATTATGTGTGGTTCTAGTCGCAGGGGAGGAAATCTTTTAATTCCAGTACATCTGTTTGGTTCCCCTGCTTTTATATATTAATGCAGTTTGAGAAAAGTCGTTTATTACAGTCGTAAAGATTGCAACTAACATAACTAATAAAATATGTATAATAAATTGCGAATTATTTTTCGTTCAATGGAACGATTTGTTACGCGTTTCGTAACGATTATATATTATACTAGCTTTTACCCGTGACTTCGCAAAATTCAATTCGTACTTTTTCATTCATTATACAGCGCAGTTTTTAAACTGACAGATAGACAAAAATTCTAGTTAATTCGAGAATTGGATAAATTTACGTTTTTATTTAGTACATATATTAGTTTGTTATGATTGTATTTTTTTATGGGTAAATTCGAAGAAAACATTTGTGAATGTATTTTTTTTAATTAGAAGAATGAGCCGTTGAACAATTTAATTACCTTAAGTTACATGAATTTACATATAAATAAATTGAAAGAAAGTAAATTGCAATGCTAAAATTTAAATTGTATTTGAATTAAAAAAATGAACACTAATGTAATCTCTTTTTCGAATCGAGAGTATCAAACATTAATTTTGATACAATATTAAGGGAGATATTTCATACCGACAAAAAACACCTTTGAGAAATAATATATACCAATAATTGCAGTAATAAAAATATACGTATATTTTCCATAATAATAATAATAAGTTTATTGCTGCTACATTTTACTTATCCCTTTGCACCCGAGAGAAAAATGTGGCTACGTGGTTTCCTTAGTGTCCGAAACATCTTTCCCTCTGGGCACGTGCCCAGGGCCCCGCGATCGATGGAGCCCCCTAGTTCTTGCCAGATCAACATTCTATAACTGATACTGCCCACAAATATTGTATATCGATAAATTTTTTAATAATGTATTTGTTAATTATTGATTTTTAAGAAAAAATAGTCTTCCGTCATAGTCAAGGGGTCCCATTATCCTAAAGTGCTCAGGGCCTCCGATAGGTTAAAGACAGCCCTGGTTTTGGACACTTGTTTCTAGGTTAATAAAGTATATTTTAGTGCACTCTCAGATAGACTCACGATTAATCGACTTAAAAAACTTAAAAAAGATATTTCGATTGAATGTAAAAAAAAATAACAAAAGTCCTCAAGCATTCCCTTCATCTGTGGTATGTTTTATGGACGCGGTGAGTAAATATGACACATCGGTGATCCCGTAGAGAAGACGGGATAATGTAGGAGGTGGGGGCGTTAGTCTTTTGTTTTGTGTACACTACAGATGGGGAGAAAGAAGTGATGGCGCGCGGAATGAAGTACGGTCTCCTGTGGGAATGCCAGCTGTTATTTTTGTGTGTGGATTATATGCGTATTTGTGATTGGCTCGCTGACTTCGTCGTTTCGGCGGTAGTAGAAAAAGTTGACTAGATCCCAAAGTACGTATGCAATACGCAATAACTGCTATTTTGTTCGATAGAAACAGAATTATCAGCCGAAACCGAAACTTCGGCCTCGAAACCGAAATTTATTTAGACATCCCACCAAAAACATTTCATGTGAAGTTGGTAATGCTTTCACTGTTAAAAAGTTATAAGATATCTAGTAGAGCCAAACCCATTGTCTGCGGGGTCTGTCCAAAGTCCAAAGTATATACTTTAGACCATAAAAACTAGATATTTGTTACTTGGTGTGTTTGATAACTCGGCTAAGGACATCTAATCCTGAAAATTTCAGCTTTCTAGCGTTATCCAGACCGAAGCTATGACGGTTCAAAAATACGCCGAAATGCTTCCAGAAATGCAAGATAGTTCCGCTTCCTTTGGCTCGAGAGTTGCTAAACGAAACTATAGTTCAGTCAAGATGACAAATACCGTTTCTGAACTGCGAAAATTTGACAATTCAAAACATAATTTTTAGTTCAAGTTTTCCGTTTAAAGGTGACATTAATCGGAGACAAAAATTATTCGCAACAGCTTCATAATGAATTAAGTAAATTAAAGCTTGTTCGTTTTAATTTGGGTTACGTCACGATAGCAGGGTTCGTTCGACCCTAAAATATCAATAGATGTTCTACAAACGTTGACAGGTCAATGATTTGTGATAATTTTCACCCAATATAACATCATATTACGCGCATATTAGAATATCACACGCTAAAATACAAACATGAAAGGTTGTTTCTTTCAGACTTATAGAAAAAAAAAATTCAAATCGGTTTACAATTGACGAAAATATCGGTGATCAAACATAACAAAATATATAATTTTGATGTCATTTAAAACGGATGAACCGATTTTAATGTAAAAGCTGTGTGGTAACAATTCGGTAGCATTCTAAACAAAATCTGTACAGCCGTTGTTGACTGGTGCTGATAGAGACAGAACAACAAAAATTCTGTAGATGCATTTTTCAGTGTAAATGCCATACAAAATGCCCAAAAAACCCACCAAAAAACGAATCAAGAACTCCCGATATTGTTTTATATATGTAGTTTTAAAATTAAGACCATCTTGTATAATTTGTACACGCGTGTTTTTCAATAACACAATAATACCTCCCACAGTTGCCATGCTTTTGTTTGTTTCTGACTGTCATTTGTTGGCGGGAGACTTGATGTTTGTTTTATTTTTAGACAAATTCTGTCACATTTATTAGATGAAACGCGTGATTTCATCTTGCAGACAAGACAATTGACTGTCTAACGGTTATCTTCTACTGGTGCTGTTACCATAGTTTCGCACGCTCTAGTCAGTTTGTAATATAATAGGGTGGAAATAAATGTTATTCTATATTTTATTCAGAGACTTCATCGCCACTACGTCACTTAATATTACCGACAACTATTAAAATAAACAGATTGCTACATGGCGACCTTTGTTTTATTTTTTTCTATTCTATTGAGAGACTTCAGCGCTACTACATGTCTTATTACCGACAATGGCGACATGTGTTTTTTTTAATGTTATTTTCTGTAATGAAATTGTCAAAATTTTTAAACTGTAATTTTTTAATGAAAACTAATTATAAGATATTAATTTAGTTCTCGTCATTAGAGAGAAAAATAATCTCCAAAATGGCGCGTCAAACATTAATTTTGATACAGTATTAAAAGGAGATATTTCATACTGACAAAAAAATGCCGATATAAATACCGATATAAGCAGACTCTATATCAACGTTTAGATAAATCCCACAGTATCTCGCCAGAGATTATATTAAATTTGGTTTTTAAAAATGGAAATCGGAAACCGCCTGATGTTTACCAAAAATAAACAATTGATAAATGTAGGTTAACGCCGTACATATTTATTTTATCTGTTAGATATTTTTCTATTTATGTTATCTGACCTTTCTGTTAAAATATAAACATTTGGTGAGTCAAATTCATCTAAAATCTAAATAAAGTATCAATTTTCTTATAAATACGATATTGGATATTTGTTTATCTTAACTAGAAGTGTGCAGAAGAATATTGTTTTTGTAATAATTATACTGGTAACATTTTTAGAACACATTCTTGCACAATGAGAAAACAAAAGTGCGTAATACCTGAAACAGTTGCAACACACTAACAAAACACTACCGAAGGTTTTTATAGATATTAAAAAAAGAGTATTTACTTGTTTGTTAATTTACATTTAAACGGTAAACAAATGATTGCTAAGATTTTCGAATGAACGTGAAAGATTTATTCTTAGCCGGATTAGTTTTTTATCGACAACTATTTTGGAATTTAAATACCGGAAACTAAGTGATAGTAAATTAATTGTTTAGAATCTTAGGCACAAAAACGGGATGACATTTTCGATATATACTATAGTAATAAGCAAAAAAAACTCTTGAAAAATCGCTTTCGTTATAGTTCAGTTCATGTTCTATGAATTTTTTTTATTTATTTTTTTGAAAGGTTACATTAATTTTTTTGTACACTTGCTTGTTCATAATATTATGGTGCTACTTTCTTAGTCTAAATATGGAACAAAGTCATGGCTATTTTTAATACGCTTCTATTATTATTATAGTGTAACTGATGTTGTTTTTGAAGGTCACAAAAATCTTTTTTTCCATCTGTAATAATTGACACATAATTAAGGGCACTATGGCTCATCCATTAACTAGAGTAACTGTAGGAAGCTATATTGAACCGCAAGTGGTATGTACACTGCGTAAAACATGATTCAATATGGCGCAGCCAATTCGCCCTTGTCCACACTCTTATTATAGTTACATTAACACTTGATAAATTGTTTTTTCCTGTTATTAACTTTTTCTTTCTTTTTCAGGTAAGTGAAAATCACAACATGCATTTTTCGAGAAATGATTCGTAAGTTTAAAAATTTTATTTAATATCAAAAAATTTGTCAAAAACGCCTCATGGACGCCCTATTATTAATTTAATTGCATGAAATTATAAACCGATACCGCAATGCCAAATGTCGTTATCCACCTTAATTTACTATAAAAAACCTATTAACGCACATGCGTTTTTTTTATAGCCTTGAGTTCGAAACAATTGTACTAAAAATAGTTGATGGCTATCATTTATTCTTTTCTATTATTAGTTTTACATTTATAAATAACATTAATTACCTTCGGAATGCACATTAGGCAAAGTCATTATGAAAAAAACAGATAGGTTAACATATTGTTTAACACTTAACGGTGATTGTTTGATATTTTAAAAAGCGAAAGGCATTAATTGTTACGAATGCGAACGTGTCAGGGTTCTGAACTTGTAAAAAAATAAAAATAAACTTGCGCTATTAAGACACCGAGAAGGATAAGAAAGTCCAGACACGATGGAAATAGCTAATTATTTTTCATGTTTTAGATGAGATCTGAGTCCTAATTTTGAAACAGATTTATGAATTGCTAATATCGATTTTTGTTCATAAAACATTTATGAAAAACAAATAAAAGTTATGTTTGTGACGAGAAAGGTTTCTCATTTGGCATATTTTGTTGCGACGATTGGATACATTGGCCACTCTCTGTTATAGTCACTCTAGTCATTCCTGATAAGCGTTGCCAGATATTTTTTTTTGCCAAGTCGGGATTTTGGAACTTTTTGAGTGACAAAAGCGGGATTCTTTCGTCAAAAGCGGGACATAGTAAAAAAGCGTATATAATCAGAAGTTTTTAAATATTTATCTTTTTATTTGAGTTCAAATTACGTTTACGTGACAATAGATAGCAAAAATAGCCATAGAAAATGTATTTTAATAAAAATATGATTTTTTAAATCAGATTTACCCTATCGTTAAATAGTTGAGTCTTATTCGTCTTCTGAATAAAAAAAATAAAAAAACTGAAATCAAAATCAAAAAAGTTTTATTCATTAGAAAAATATGGCGTTTCAAACAATAGTCTGAGGAGTGAGTGTTACAAATTGCAACTTACAATGAAAGAATAATTATTTACGCAAGGTCGAGTTATCTCCGAAAAACTGGACTGAGCCTGTCCCGCGCGGGGCATATAATTTTGATTTAAAAATCGGGACGTCTGGCAACGCTGTTCCTGTTGTAACGATGTAAAGAGCGCGCTTTTAAAGCTAGAGATAATTGAGCATCGAACCAATTAATTTTAAATATCACCACTTAATATTGCACTGTTTTTTATAATTAACTGAGAAACTATCAAATATTGCCATCGGCAAAATAATTAAAGCGCCCAGATCGATGCACAAAACTAATAAACAAATATTTTATCACGTCGAAACCCAGCGTATAACAGTCTGGCCGCTACCCGCAGTTCGGCACGCGAGTCACGGTAAAACCGATAGTAGTAGAGCCTTTGGCTCCACCGTATGACAATATTGCCTCGCGGGGCTGCGCTCCGATCGACATAACATTGATTTACCTAATAAAAATATGTTTTTTTTTTTGTCAGAAACGACAGAAACGGGATTTTTATATCTATAACGCCCCAGGAAACTCCCTTGGGAGTCAATTTTCGCAGATCTTTACTCAGCAAAAGAAAAATGCCTACCAAATCTCAAGTTTGTCGGTCTAATAGTTCCGGAGATATCTTGATATAGATTGATAATTAAAGTTTCGCCCGTATTTCACCCCCTTCAAGTTTTTTTTTTTTTAGACAAAAGGTAGCCTATGTCCTTGCCACATTTTATCGAAATCTGTTGAGCGGTTTAGGCGTGAAAAAGTAACAGACATAATTTTGCATTTATAATATTAGTATGAATTAATGAACCCCCCAAGTACATATAATGTGTATCGAGCTTTAAAAATCTTCAACAAGAAATTAAATTACGTAACTTATAACACATAATTATGCTCTTCATTATTGATTTATGGCCGTATTTAATTAGTATTATTGATTTATAATATCACTTAATAAATGATTAATAAATCAAGAGCACGAACATGAAACAAGATTATTATGCAAATAGGAACTTCCTGCTGTTTTAAAAAAGAAATTAATGATTTACTTTCTTAATGATCAATAAAACGTTGTCTGCATAGGTTTATAAATAAATAAACAAGTGAACTTATAAGTTCTTTCGTGAGATGATATTCGATTCTCACAATCTGTCAACATTTAACTTCGCTTGTTAATTTGAAAACGAACAAATGAATCGAACGCTTCATGTGATTGGTCCAATTAAATGTACAGTTAACTAGACAAAAAAATATTCATAAAAAAACTTTCTAAACACAAGCTTTTATTGATGTATTACAAAAAGGAAAAAATAATCTATACTAATAATAAAATTAAGTTGTAGAGTTTATTTGTTTTTTTGTGCGCTAATCTCTGGAACTGTCAGTCGAATTTGAAAAATTCTTTTCGTATTTGATAGCCCAATTCTTGAGGAAGGTTATAGGCTATTGAACATGACGCTACGACCCTTAGGAACCGAACAAAAAGAAAAAAGTCAGGAAGAATTAAGTAATAGCGCGGGCGTCTGGACTATGGCACCCCATTTGGCTTGCCCCTAATACGTACCACAATCGAAATATCGAAAAGCGAAAAAACTATTTTTTCCTTTATTTCTCTTTACCAGTGAAGCGCCTCCTGGGGCTTGGCTTCTGGAGCGGCTGCTCCGTTCACGTTATGATACGGCCGATCCTTAAACGTCGTAACAGACAACGACGTCCCGACGATTACCAGTCATCGTAGTTAATTGATTCTCCACGGTTGTGTTTGGTTGCTTCAAAATATCATTAGAGGTGTTACAAATCATTAACTTCACATTGTAATTGCCTGCGGTAGAATGGAACGCTATGAGATAATCTGTGGTGAACCTACTTCAGTGAATTTAGATCAACTGCTTGCTACTTGTTAAAAAAACTCTTCTCTTCTCTCCGCTGCTTGCCTGTTTCCAATTTATGCTCGGTTGCGTCTAAAAACTGCTTTCAGAATCTGTTATAACGACATCGAAGGCTCTACTCATATTTGGTCGTAAACACCGATAGTCGTAATAACCGGTGATGTTTTCGAGGTACAAAGTAATTTTTTATTAAGTATGTAGTATTATTGAATGATATAAATCCATAGATATTAATAGGAATAATATTCACATTATCATTATCATTTTTCTGTATTCATAAAATCTGTAATTTTAGTCTGTTTGGAACATTTCTGTGCCTACGAATTTTGTTTACAATACAGCTGGTCGTTCTAACAGATATAATTCCCCGAAGATGTCGTAATAAGCAATATCGTAAAAAGCAGTGTTTTTATAAGGCGATCATATAGCATTCAGCCAGGACCTGTGATTTTGGTCAATATAACCGGTATGTTGTTCTAAACGATGTCGTCGCGTAAACGGTTTTGACTGTACTTTCAGAATATGAATTATAAAAGGGTATTTGACACCAAAAATAAAAAAAAATGATGTGTGTACTTTGTTCGCGCGGCATAAGTTATACTTCTTTGGCGTGATCGTGATAATTGATATTCATATTTTCGTTAAAAATGTATTGTAAATTGTGTTGATATTTCCAATGAAATAAATATAGAATTTTAAATATTTTGAAATTTCGTGCGATGTTTACGACGTACGCCCCTCTCAAAATGGCTTCTAATCAGTACATTCTACAGAATACTCGAAAGATAGGTATCAGCTATCTATTTAATATAAAGTAAAACCCCGCTTAACGCGGAAGAGACGTTCCAATAAGTTCCAACGCTATACGAAACAGCTCTGAACGAGGTCATCTTAATACGTAGATAATAGGCATACGTGAAACAGAACCGAGAATTTATTTATTGCTTATATCGATTTTCGTTCATACATTTATTAAAATAAAAGTTCGAGTAAGAAGTTATGATTGTGATGAGGAAGGTTCCTCATTTGACATATTTCGTTTTTTATGAAGAAGTCATCTAATGTCGTTTGCCTTTTTCCGTTTCGTTCAGCAATCTTGTCGTCTTCAGCAAGATACTGCATCAGTGACATTTCGTCTTGCCTTTGAACTTCTATCAACATTTGAATCATTTTGTATAAACTGATTCATAATTTACGTTAAACTTTTTTCTTTAGAAACCACGTAATACTCAAACAGCGTTAACAGTGTTGGATCACTTTCACACAGTTTGTGCTGAGACCCAGCGGTAAGAGGCGAGGTAGACAAATGACATATTGCGGGTGTGACCTTCTTTAGCTCTGTCTCGCTCAAATTATTCACACGTTTCAATTTTTGGCTGGTGCCAACTACAAGGTTAAAAATGTTATTGCAAGGGTGCCGCTGTCAATTGATTATTCTAATTTTTTGAAATATTTTGAAGATTTAAAAAACTTTTCCGGAAAAGGAAGAGTCACTTTAGGTTTGTGATTGAACAGTTTTGTGAAATTAGTACGAATAAGGTCGTAGTGTGACATTGAAAACGTGTTTTTTGGCACAATTAATGCCAAATTTTTTCTAGTAAATCGTACATAAATTACAAAAGTAGTCCGTTAGAGACCTAGATTTGTCCTTTATCTTCTTTATAGAGAAAGAATTTTTGCAGAATGCTGACGAATCAGTCTACAATCAGTTGACAGCCGAAGCTCTATTTTTGGCTTAATTTCAGAGCGTTCTGACAGCGATGATTCCACCAGATGTAGTTTTAAGACGGAGTCGCTTTGTAAGCAGAGAGTTACTTGTGGTAAATCTCAGTCGATGGTAACGACCTCGTGAGATAAACTGCATCTTACTGTTCTTATATTACCTTAAGCGCGCTTCTTCGTGTGTTGCTCGATGGCCTCCGGGGTTTGTTGTTGTTGTTGATGATAATAATGCCAGTGCACTTTTACAATACGTTGGACCAACTAGGCTAAACTATCAGACGAATAAAAATAGATAAAAAACTTTTATAAAGACGAGCTTTTATTGCAGTGTACTAAAAAGAATAAAAATTATTTTTAATAATTTATGTTCATAATTATAAAAGCGTGGGCCGTGACTATCATAGAGTTTACAGTCCACGCTTTTATAATTATGAAGATAAAGCTATGCGGCTGAAAAAGGGAGCATACTGAACAGCTAGTACTCAGTAACCTTAACTGTCTCAGATATCAGACGTTTCATTTTTTGTTCATTTCTGTCGTTCATTCAGCATCTTTTACTCAAAGTGAAACGTCTGAACACAACAATAGTGACAAATGAATTTAAAATGAACCGATCCAACAACGCTAGATATCGGCATTCGGCATCATTCATTCGCACTCCGAATGAACGAAAAATGAAACGTCTAAACTTGGAGAGAACATTAACTCGAGTTTGACCATTTTGTCTCGCGTCTTTTAGCGAACGGACTTGGGACTACGACACCGTATAGTGAATATATTCTATCTGTGTATGAGACAAAATGGTATTTAAGTGGAACGACCAAAACACGCTGCTGTTTTTGGAGAATTTCAAAAATTATCAATGTCTTTGTTACCACAAACTCGACGAATACAAAGACAGAACAATACGGACAAGTTCTATAAAATATCTAATTAATGATTTAAACTTAGACTTTGCTTCTTTTTTGTCAATTCTTCGATCAAATGATCACAAATCAAACGAATTCCAAGGCGCACAACTTCTTCGACGACATCTTCGAAGGAAAAACTGAATGAACGTTCATTTCTATGTCATTCTGTCTGTGCTGTCGAATGAAACAAAAATGAACATTCATCCGAGTGAACCGTCTGCTGTCACATTTAAGAACATTTTATCTCGTGAAGTCTTGCAGGAACCTTCAATACGTTCTCAATACTCTGTAGTAAATATCTGAACTAGAGTTGGGTAACTCAGATCTGAACCGGTTCAAAGAGCCGACTCCGACAGAAGATCCGTGAGAGCCGACTCACTTTTTTTTGAGCCGACGGATCAATGGATCCGCATAACTCAATGAAACACTTAACACAGAGAAGCACGTTTTACACTTACGTATCAGTTCTTGCTTTGATGCATCTGTCAGCTCAAATAACTCATGCATCACATGTTTGGCTATGCATTCTTGATTCTATACAGGTCGTGATATGATTGACTGAACTAGGTAACTCAGTGGCAGACTGCAATAACATATTCAGAACTCGGCTCTTTTTTAACCGGTTCAGTGAGCCGGCCCACATACGGGATCCAGATGCAAAGATGCAGATCACTAAAAAGACCCGTTTTTCCCATCTCTAATCTGAATACATACTTGCACAGTGTAAACTAGACTTTAAGCTGTGTAAAACCGACTTTAAATGCGCCATACTGTCGCATTAACGAGACGCCGCCTGTACTTTAACGTTACCCTTATCTTTAACCACGTGTGCGTAATATGTTTACCGTTTTTTTATATTTCCTTTTTTCCGTAAAACGCGTAGAGTAGCCGATGTCGTAATTCTTCAGTAATCTCGTTCGCGCCTCACACATTAATGCAGTATATTTAACACATTTTTGAAAGCACCGTCGTGTGCTAGTGTAATTAGGACACTATCGTTCGTCGTTAAGAAGTCGAAGTGCAGAGATAAAATGAATTGCGTTTTAAAAATAAAAAAAAAATATTAGATAAAAAACTTTTATATACACAAGCATTGCAGTGTACTAAAAAAGAAAAAAATAATTGATTCGAGTTGTTATCGTCCATGATGTTATATGTTTATGGATGGTGGGTAATTGGACACAAATAAATGAAAATTCTAAGTTTTCTAAATTTGCTACGTTTCGTAGGTTAGTTTCCTACTTCTTCTAAACTATAAACTTGCCTGAAGAAGTAGGAAACTAACCTACGAAACGTAGCAAATTTAGAAAACTTAGAATTTTCATTTATTTGTGTCTAATTACCCACGATCCATAAACATAAAAATAATTTTTAATCATCCAAGTTCATAATTATAAAAGCGTGGGCTGTGAACTTACAACTCACGCTTTTATAATTATGAAATTGTTTTTATTCTTTTTAGTACACTGCAGTAAAAGTTTGTCTTTATAAATATTTTTATCTAATATTTTATTTTCAAATTGTTAGTTACGCCTTTTGGCTGCCACATTGAATTTTAAACAACGTCACACGGTTTATTTTATATTTTATATTCCTGAGGATGGACTTATTGTCCGAAACAATCGTCGAGAAATAATTTAATAATTATTTTTGTTAGAATTTTCAAGTCTTTTTATTTGTTATTCTTAATCATGTTCTACCAAGTGCTGAGTGAAAAATCAATGCAAATTAAAAGACGCTATTGACCTAAGTTGTCGAGCGTCTGTAATCTACAATAAATTTAAAAAATCTATTACTAGACTAGTACTTAGTAATGAACGAGAATTTAATTTAATTTAATTATTTAATTAAGATTTGCTTATTTAAGTGAATGAGAAGTATTAGAAGTATCAATACAATATTATGAGTACTTATTAGTATATTTGCCATATGGCAACATACACTATTGGCGTCGGTCGGATGGCGGAACCTAAGGGTCGGACCAAAATTTCTCGACGTTTCATAACCTCCTAAACACTTTGGCACCATTTTTAAATGTGTGCGGGCTATAACTTTCGAAGAAGTTAATTGATATAACGAAATTTGGCCCACGTGTTGAAATCCATCACCGCACGAAGCTTATTTAAAATGGGCCCAATCGGACCAAAATAAGGGTAGTTTTTAGGGGTTGAAAAATGTTTTTGGGGCCTAAAATATCGAAAAAATTCTCCGAATCGTTTTAAAATTGAAATTTAATCCTCTGGTAGTAATTAAAAAGTGCTCCTAAAATTTTAATAAAAACGGCCCGACAGGACCGGATTTACAAATTTTATGAAAACACTATAGTTTGCAGATTGTGCATTATTTTCTGAAAGATGTATATAATTTGGTATAGAGGTTCGATTGATCATAATATTGCAATTAAGAAAAAAAAATGTTATTTTAACGGGTGTATTAAGAAAGTCAATTTTTTTATTTTGTCCAAAAACCAACTTAAGTTCGCATAATAAAGCCACACTGCCTGTGTTAGCAAATACACTATATTGTCGGCGGGGTTTGGGCACTGCGACCCGAGTTTTTGTTAGTATAGAATCGATTCATCCCTAAATTATGGTACGGAACACTAAAAATTAGACTTGCAACGAATATTCGGTTACTATTCGGTATTCGGCCTATTCGGCTGCTTTTATTATATTCGGCCGAATACCGAATATCTACATATTATTCGGCCGAATACCGAATACTTAAGTAATATATTTTGTTATAAGGAGATAATTGGTAAAATGAAAAACAAAAAAACCATTCATTACGTGTATATTCATATTTTCATTTCTCTTATAATCATTTAAGTAGTCATTGGTACATAACACAGGTACATAATCATACAATTAGAAAAGTTAAGGATTCTATGTATTTGAATTATTGTCGTAATCAAAATTTAGAAGGGTAAGGTTCTCATTTCTTTTATAATCATTTATTAAGTAGTCATTGGTACATAAAACAGGTACATAATTTAATCATCTTCTGTATTAGAAAAGTTAAGGTGAGTACATTAGAACAAACGAGCGCGAAACAATCACGTCTGTACAAGTTTTGGCGCTAAAATCCAGTCGAATACTTTTGCCTAATATTCGGCTATTCGGTCAGGGAGTTCGCCGAATATTCGGTATTCGGTATACTGCCGAATATACTATTCGTTGCAAGTCTACTAAGGAGTTAGCATAAAAAATGGCGACGAATTGTTTGTTTCTTGCAATTATAGTAAGTCTGTGTAACGAAACTTGATTACATAGCGTAACGTTTGTATATTATTATAGAGGTATGTAAATTTTACTTCTAGAACGGATGTAGAAGTTTACAGGTCATACAAACAAAATGTACGATTTGTATGTAGTCGTAGTTATTTATTTTCGCGTACATTAGCGAAACGTCTTCCTGTCCTATCACTAAACTAATCAAGAATTTCCTGACATTAGCGTAAGTGCTTGTGTGACTGATTTAAATAACCGCATGCACGACAGACAAACGGACTGATGTACCTGAATTTACTCGGCGTAATGCTTATACAGTCAGGGCCCTCTTTTCCACTGGGCATTCTGGGCACGCGCCCAGGGCCCCGCGATCGATGGGGCCCCCTAGTTAGTGGCGGATCTAGGATCCAGGTCTGGGGGGACGCGAGAGTTAAAACCTCGAAAGTCCAGTTGAGTGGATTTGCAACTACTCATTGAAAGATTTCAGTGCAAAATTTTTTCTTCGGTAATGTTTTTGTGAATACATATTTGAATTCAATGGATAGAATTTTTATTGCAAATGCTTTATTATATCCTATTATAAACCATTACAATATAAGTAACGGTACATAAAAATAATGATTTTTCCATGTTGCACTTTGGAGGCTACAATTACACTCTCATTTAATACTGAAGGCTTCTAGTCCCCGTTTTCACGTTGGAAATCTCCTTTCGGGGATAAAGTATTCTTATCTTGTTAGGAAAAAAATTTATCCTGGGATTTCTAGAAATGATTTTTTACTGTAGCTCTGGGGAGGCTTTAGCCCCCATAGCTCCCCCTTGGATCCGCCACTGCCCCTAGTTACAGATCAGTATCCAATAACCGATACTTCCGACAAATATATCGATATATTTTTAATTGTATTTGTTAATTATTGATTTGTTTAGTAATGATGCTCGTTTATTAAGAAAAAATAGTTCTCTTTAATAGTCATAGGTGCCCCATTATACGAAAGTGTCCAGGGGTCTCCAATAGGTTAAATACGGCTCTGTATACAGTGAAACCTGAGTGAGTGAGAACTGGGTAAGCGAGAAAACTCTCTGAGTGAGAGTAATTGCCAGGTAGCGTCTTTATAACCCTCTATAAAACCTCTATAAGTGAGAAACAGAAAACTCTATAAGAGAAAGACGTTTTTCAATCATGGACCTCTATAAGTGAGACTACTACTTGCCTGTACCTCTATAAGCGATACGCGAACGTATTAATAGTTCCACGAAATTTATGAATGAGTCATAAATAGCTGTACTAACTAACTTTGTTATCATTGGTTTTATTTTTCGCATTCTATTTTTCCCGTAATGTATACCACAATCAAAATATCGAAAAGCGAAAAAAATATTTTTTAAGTTTAACTTAACTTTAGCGACGTATCTGTTTGAAAAAAGTAGAAAATCGAGGGGAAATATAATCGACCCCGAAAGGGGAAGTTAGTTTGTCTCCTAAATTACAATGAAACTGACAAGAACAAGTTTGTAGTGTGTTGCTAAGGTTTGTGTAAATATTATTAATTAGTTTGACATAAGAAATTAAACTTGCCTCTCGCCGAGAAACGTCAATTCATGTACCGGCCATCTTGATTGAGGTTTTCCATGGTTTCCCTCAATTAATTCCAGATAAATATCGAGATGGTTCCTTATTTGAGGCCATTGCCTATCAAACCTATCAAACTCCTAGTTCAAAAATTACCTACCTGATCCTAATTTCCTATAATTCCTTCATTCGCCCATTGCTATTACATAAGTTGAAGGTGTAAATAATGTAGAAAATAACGGGAAGTGGTACATGAAAAATAGTAATGGTGCGAATGGCGTCTGTTATGACATGAAATCGAGAAACGAACGTTAAACGCATTATTATTATTATTATTATTATTAATATTAAAAACTAAAGAAGTTAAACTTCTTATGTGAGCTTATGAGAAAGAGGCTCATTATAATTTTTTTTTCTTCATTTTTCTTTACCACTGAGGCGTCCCTCTGGGACTTGGTCGTTCCGTTTGCCCTATGGTAGGGTCGATCCTGAGTATGGTTCTGTATTTCAAACACGACTGTGTGTAATCTGACAGCGTCGACAATACGATTTGCGTGAGTGCTAGCGACTGTGCTCTATTATGTGTATCCGATGGCGCGAAACAGCTGTTTTTCTATTAACGACAAATCTGCGTTCGTTTATTCGCGAACAATGCGTACTTTCTTTTACCTGAGTTTCATGAATGGAAATGAATGCCCGCCTCCCCGCCTTCAGCCTATCTCTCTAACTACTCAGAGTTTAATAAATATAATGATACGTTGTGTAGAAAAAACTCGGATGTTACACATCCCGGATGTGTAACAACTGACTTCCATTATTGTATTTTACCTGTAAACCATGGAGGTGTTACATGAAAGTACCTGGGAGACCGAGTTTTGCTCGGGTCAATGGAAAGTTTAAAGTTTTGGCTGCGCCTATTCGTCCGGGTACCGGACAAATAATTTTATATTTATTAATACGGATACTGGAAAATAATTATAATAATAGTCTATAAATATATATTAAAATTAAATGTAATTAGGTAATTAAATTATCACTCATTGTAAAAAAATTGTATGTTAGATTAATCACTTCAAATTCAATTATTTTGGAAAAAAAATATTTTGATCGATGTAAGAACTAAATGCTGACTTATGTTGGCAGCACTAAACAAATTTTAAGTTTTTTTTTCAGTTCGTATGGGTGGTAACAATACACACGAATTTCAGATAAATTTTAGAAAAAGAGGGAAAATAAACCAATTTTACTGCTAATTTTATTTTAATTTCTCATAAAAAAAGATTAATTAATGTTATATCTAAAGTTTTTTCTGATAATTATTCTAAAATAACTCCCGATTTCTAGCGTTTAATTTGTATAATTTTCGTTATTAAAAAAAACATAATTATACCCGTATAAATAGTGATTATTTTATTTATACAGTACCCGTATAAATAGTAATTATTTTATTTATACAGTACCCGTATAAATATACACTTCTTAAAGTTTTTGACTTGTACAAAGAAAGTTTATGAAACATTATAGAAAAACAATTCAAGAACCATACTTAGCGCTATCTCGCAAAATTTTGAGGTAACAGTTGATTATCGTCCGTCAGCAAAAATGTAAATACCAAAAAAATTTACGAGATAGCGCTATATGAAATAATTATTAAAAAACGTTGTTTTTTTGTGTTAAATTGCGTGTTTACAAGAAATACAACTTGATAGGTAAACTTAAAAAGCAAAATCTTACCTAATACAAAATTATATAAATACCATCGGTCGCCTAGTCAGTAGTGACGGGAGTTTGTGTCGCAGCGTTCTCTCACATGTCTAATAGCTCCATGGAACGCAACACCCTCTGTTAATATGCTCGGTTACGTTTTTAACCGTCAGTGTTTTTGTGAATTGACATTGAGGACGAACGTAATACAATAGGAAGCCCCGCATTTTGTCAGCACCGCGGAACTTACTGAAATTTTCTGTACTGTGATTCCTGTATGTTAACTTATAAGTATATAGGTAAATTACCGAACACAGCAACAAGTTTTACATCCAATCAAATTGTCGCAAAGCTGACTCACAAGAAAAAAAAAACATCACAACTTAAAATCCAAATTGCAGTTTCAAATTTTATTTATTACTAGCCGAACTTACTGAACCTTTCTATACTATCTGTATGCTAACTTATTATAGAGGTAAAAAATTGCGAACACAGCAATAAGTTTTATAAAAGCGTGCTGTTTTAGTTTTATACACTCTAATTTTAATTATAAGATTAACAAACAATATTGCATTTAACTATAAGGTAGGCAACGCAAAATACGTCAGCGTGTTAGCTTGCTAGCTGTAATATTTCAAGTTTTTTTATCCTGAAGGTCTTGGTCAGGGTAATGGGACAAACTTATTAAATTATTGTATTGACATCGGTCCTTGATAAGTGTGCAAAGTTTCAGTTTAATGTGACGTTTTGAAGTAGGTGAATTTCATGTTTAAAGAGCCCTTAACAAACAAACAAACATACTGGTAAAGCTAATAAAATCGTGTTAAAAATGGTTGGTCCTAGAACTGATCCTTGAGGGACGCCAATTTCATTCTCATCGGTCCTTGATAAGTGTGCAAAGTTTCAGTTTAATCTGACGTTTTGAAGTGAGTGAATTTCACGTTCAAAAATTCCTTTACAAACAAACAAACAGGTGAAGCTAATAAAAGCGTGTTAAAAAGAGTTTCTTGACGAATCATATATCGGCTTTGGCCAGTAGTCGAACACCACAGATGGGAAACCTTCATGTGGCTGTCATGGTGTAATTCCTGTCTTAACATATATTAAATTGCCGGATATGAACAGAAATTATCCACATTACCGGCGACATTTATGGCTACATCGTCGCGGTCTTTGATATGTGTTTTGTTTGATCGCCGCGACGTTTTAAATTAATCGACGAAATTAATATTTGAAGACCTTCAATATCGAATGCACATCCGTGGCCAAGAAACAAAAACACATATGTCGATTTTTTCCTAATATCTCCATATTTTTTTAACCAGTAGCGGCTTGAGGCAAGTTTTAGGATGGAGCGAGATTCAATTATGGCGCTTCCCTTGTTTGTCCCTAATATATATGTCGCAGGAAAATGATGATAACGGAGATTTGATCAAATCCCTAAGGTATAGATGATCAATTTACGGAAGATGGTAAAATTACAACAAAGTAAGTGATTTGATCACATCCTTTAACTGTTTTAGTGAAAAGATGAAATAATATTGTTTAGATATTAAAAGTATTTATTTAGTAAACTATGCATTATTAAATGTAGAACAGGTATAACAATAGTCATTGAAACAGACATTATTTATTCGTAACTAAAAAAAATAGGTACTTAAGCTGATATTTTTGAAAACAAAAAAAGGTCTTTTTGATGAAACTTTAAGCATTTTTAGTGAATGTAATTAATAAGTAATAATGTTCATTCATTTTTATTAAAACACGTTGTTGATTTATGGCATCTCGAGTAACATAGTACGTTTCTTTTTTTACAGGCACATCTTTTCATTAAAACAGTGAAAGAATTTGATCAAATCACTTACTTTCTTTAGAGAAATCACCTCAAAGAATTGTGATTTTAACATCTTCCGTGAATTGATCATCTACCTTAGAGATTTGACCAAATATCTATTTTCATCATTTCCCTGCGACATAGACACCACAATAAAAATATCGAAAAGTGAAAAAAATATTTTCTTAACTTTCGTTTTCTTTACCACTAAAGCGCCCCCTGGAATTTGGTGCCTGCATTATAATCATGGAATATTATAAACTAACATTGAAATTGAGAAGATGATTTGAAAAATTCGTGTGTTTTTAACCAAAATTCCGCAGTGTAAAGAAATTAAATGACATTTGAAGCCCGCTTCCGTTCGTCGGTATGTAGTTCTTTGACGAAGTGCTTTTGTTCATCCTGCGTCATGCGTATAGAGAATTTACGAGTACGCATATCATATTTATAGCTTATGTAGAACATAATGAGTGCGTACTTTGTACTAGAGTGACTAAAGTAAGAGTCTGGCCAATACGATCGTCGCCATACTGAGCCGCGCCTGCGTATAAAATGGCTCAATATGGCGCAGCCCCGTATTCCGGCCAGGTCACGTCAAGATTACTGGAAACTAAGGTTGAAGCTGTTTCCAGACGAGACGCGAGAAAAGGCGGGCTTGTAGAGTCTTTTTCCAAACAGTTGGGATAAACACACTTGAATAACCAAGCCATGATCATCGGTGACGTAGAAAATCGACGCAACCAATTACAGACGTGACATGTTTATAGCCTCTTACGCCCAAAGATTGGACGTTAGCATTGTTGAAGGTTTGACTAGACGAGACGCGGGGGAAGTAAGCTTGTGGAGTCTTGTTCCAAACAGTTGGGAGAAACAGTAGTTAAAAAACTAAGCCATGGGCATCGCTGACGTAGGCAATCGACTCAACCAATCACCGACGTAACATGTTTATAGCCTCTTACGCCTAAAGGTTGGGCATTAGCGTTGTTGAAGGTGCGACTAGGCGAAACGCGGGAGAGGACGGGGGAAGTAGACTTGTGGAGTCTTTTTCCAAACAGTTGGGATAAACACACTTGAATAACTTAAGCCATGGGCATCGGTGACGTAAGCAATCGACTCAACCAATCATAGACGTGACATGTTTATAGCCCCTTACGGCCAACCTTCTAGTATTCTAGCAATCTTGAGGTCGCGTAACCTGTTGACCACACTCTTAACTAAAGTCACTCTATTTTGTACGTTCAACGTAAATTGTACAGTTAGTGGAGTGAATTGAATTAGAAGAAAAAACCACAACCTAAAAGAAAGATGAATGATAAACTCAATAATATGGCGGATGACTTTGTTATATGCAATTAAAGCTAATTTTAACCGCAGTCTGAACGGATCTTCAGTGTTCTGCTAGAATGCTCACCACAGATTGGCTGCCGTCGTACACAAGTTTTGTTTTCTCATATATAGAAACAAATGAAGATTGCAGACAGATTGCAGATTTGACGTCGTCCTATGCAGAAAGCATAGTGCTTTGCAAGAGTTTTTACCCTGCGGCCTTCATATGACAAAATAGAAATTTGACGTCGAAACGTATATTATTCCTTCGTCGAACTTTCTTCCGTGACAATACAGTTAGATTTAAGCACGAGACTAAAAATGCGTGAACAATGGTTGAATTCACAACGGATAGATCATTTCCGTACGTGTTTTTCGCGCAGGATTGAGTTTGCCTGTGCGACGCTTGATAGTATAATACGCGCCACGGATCTAAAAGGTTCTGAAGTTAGTCACAAACAGCGTCGCATATGCAATACGTCCTGGTTGTTTTGTGGGAAAGGAAGACTCCCACCACCTCCCAGTTACCGGCACAGAACGTGCGCTCGTCGGTGATTGGTTATCACTGGTTGTCTTGTCAATTGTCGCTTTCCTGCTATAAAGTACAGTCCAGTACGCTATTGTTAAGTTGTTTCTTTGATTGTTAATTGATCAAGATGCCTAATACAGTTTTGCATAGACAAGCACGAAAAATAATTTTTTGGATGACTTTATGCAAGGAATTAGACCTCTAGATTAAAGAAAAATTAAAAATAATAATATAGCTGGAGTTTGTAGTTTTTGAACCGACTGTACCTGCGCAAACCTCCATTTGCATCTAACGTCCGAACCTTTCAGATCCATGGCGCGTACTATAACAACCGTTTTTTTGTCGACTTACGTTACAAAATTGGTCTCCGCGAAAAGTGATTTTATTTTAACGCGATAATATATAGTCTATGTCCATCCTGAGGGTCCATTCTAAATATTGGTGGAAACATTTTTGGAATTTGATTAGTAGCTACGAAGATTACTTCCTATAATATTAGTATAGATGAAAGGAAGACAAAACAAGAAACGTCCCTTAAAATGATGAACCCGCTCGTTACTGTATAGACTAATGTTACTTTCTAAGCCAAAATTTTGAAAGCTGAATTGGATATAGTTGCTGATGACTTCAATTGTTTATAATAATAATAATAATAATGCGTTGAACGTCCGTTTCTCGACTTTCACACCATTACTATTTTCCATTTACCACACTTCCCGTTATTTTTCTACATTTTTGAAACTTCAACTTATGTAATAGCAATGGGCGAATGAAGGAATTATAGGAAATTAGGATAAGGTAGGCAATTTTTGAACTAGGAGTTTGATAGGTAATCGGCCATGGCCTTAAATAAGGAACCATCTCGATATTTATCTGGAATTAATTGAAGGAAACCATGGAAAACCTCAATCAAGATGGCCGGTACAGGAATTACCGTTTCTTGGCGAGAGGCAGTCGGAAAAAGTCCCAGCCACATCTGCCCCCGCCGGGATTCGAACCCGGACCTCCCGAATGCGCTTCAGTTGTTTAGCGTCTCTACATTAATAAGGATAGAATAGTTCTACAGGGTAATCTAGTAGCCAATCTAGATTATTTGCTGACTAAATCCACTAAACAGGGAAAGCACAAAAATCTTTTCTTGATGTGGTTTGGGCTAAGAAACCACTTCATTCTATTTTTATATTTAATCTGTTTAGCGTCTGTTATCTACAATCTCTCTCTCTCTCTGAATTGCATGTGATGGTGAAATTCGCTGGTCTGAATAAAAGCCGGGAAATACCCGGAAAAAACCGCGATTTTCGTAGACTTTATCTGGTGGATACCCCGAAAATGAAGAATACGATTGTGTATAAACTCGAATGTAAATAATTCATTTGAAACAATTGCGTTTCGGTTACGAGAAACCGCAGCATACTTTTCACAGAAACCGGCCACTGATTATGCTTATGACCTGTTGTAGCAATCACCTAGACGACATTATGATTGTAATTCTCACTAATCTTCTTTTGTCATACTCTGATAAATGTAAATTCCCTTTAAAAAAAGAGAGCATCGTCACAGTTTGACAACTTTAAAAACTTAACGGCATTAAAGTTACTGTAATACGTCCTCTGTCAATCGCTGTTGGCAGTTGTTTATCGATGCTGTTTTGTTATAATTTCTGTCGAGAGAAAGAGAGAGATGTAGATTATAGACGCTCAACATTTTAGTATATTATAGTAAATATCCGTCAAAAAAACACCTTACGAAGTGCCCTACAGTCGCTTAAATGTAAGCAAAAAAATCCCCTGCGACGACCATTTAGCTGAATTGCTGTGCAAAATACAAATACGCTAATGACCTCAGTTGTCGAGCGTTTTCAAAAATCACAAATAAATTACCAACGGCTAAACAAAACACAACCAGACAAATAAAAGAGCATCATTGAGTGAACGGATGTGTGCTGTTTTATTATAATAAATCCATTGTAAGTTGTTTAATGATAAACAATAACACCTGATAGTGTAACATTGTTGTGTTTAGGCATAGTTAATACCATAGCATGAATAAGTAACATGAAAGATGATACCTTAATGACCTTAGCGAAGCCGGATATTGCATATGGAGTTTATAAACTATTCAAGAACCGATTAAATAATGTCATATTCTTTAAGTTCGTATTAAGTGGATCTATGAAATGCTACCAATATACAGTAGAACTCATGTAGTTACCGTTTAAATCCGAAATAAGATGAAACGTGATCTAAGTAGTCAAAAATAGTTTTCAAAAAGTCGTTTAGTACGTTCTAGAATAATTACCCAAAAATCATTCGCTTTAACTAGATGGCAATAAACGGAGCGTAAAACAAGAGTTTAGGGATCAAAGATACTGTTTCTAAATTTTGTTATCAAAGCGTGTTTTTTAAGTTTTTTTAAACTGTTATTTATTTTTCAATCTTATTTTTTTATCCTGATGATCCTAGTCAGGATAATGGGACGAACTTACTAAATCATTGTATTGTCATCGGTCCTTGATAAGTATGCAAAGGTTCAGTTTAATCTGACGTTTTGAGGTGGGTGAATTTCACGTTCAAAGATTCTATTACAAACATACGTTGAAAGATTTTTTTTATCCTGAAGATCCTGGTAAGTATAATGGGACAAACTTATTAAATTATTGTATTGTCATCGGTCCTTGATAAGTGTGCAAAGTTTCAATTTAATCCGACGTTGTGAAGTGGGTGAATTTCACGTTCAAAGGTTCCATCACAAACATACCGGTGACGTTAATAATAATTCATTTGATGTATTACATCCAGGAGTTCTAGGGTCTAGTAGTAACTATACTAATACAGCATCAGAGACCCGCGGCTCCACAGCCCTAAATTCAGCACTACGGTTCATAACTTAAATCAATTTAAAAATTTATATTTGAGTTATCGATGGTAAAGGTGTTTGGAAAATCGTTGATATGTCAGTCTAAATATGCTTAATTGTAATTTTCAGTGATGATAAATGAGTTGAATTATGAGGAATGTGTGTGTTTGAGTGTGTGACGTATTTGCATGCACATATTATGTCATCGAATGAATGAAAAACAAGATGTCTCAAAAGCGTTGAACGGTGACGCCACGGTTCCATTGAGAAACAGAAATTGCACGCCATTCATCAAAGTAGTAACATGGCGTCGCTTTAAGGTAGTTGTCGTGTTACAATATTGTCAAAAAGTTATAGATTATACGCGCCACAAAAGTATACTAGCTTGTAGCTAAGTGGTCCATAATTTGTACGCAAGACTGTACCCGTGGAAACGTAACCCATACAGTATTCATATGCATGTATACTTTTCTATAAATTGTTGAACTTTAAACCGTTATTTATAAATAATTAGACGGTCAAAAATTTGTTCTTATTTTTTTTTAAACTCATAACAAATGCATTGAAAGACTGTCAGTTTTTGGAAAGTTTCTGACAGTTCTTTTTTTATAAATAAGAAACTGGTTTAGAATTACAGAGATCGTATACAATCAATGTTAATTATACAATTTTTAATTGAATTTATCTCGGATTACATACGGTCGATCGACTTCAAATTTTCAGAGTAATTGTATTATCATATCCTTAATAAGTATGCAAAAATTAGGAATTTTCTGACGGTGTGCCTTAACCACGACAACTACCTTAATAATAATTACATGCACATATAATATGTAATAAAAATAATTTGCGTTTGCAAAACAATGATGTCGCTGTTGCGAAACTAGAAAGGTTTGCGTTCGGAACAGAGACGTAGCTAGGTAATCAAAGGCCCTGATGCAAAACTGGGGCACTAACTAAACTGTTTAGGTTTTATCAAGTCAAAATATAAATATATATAAATACTTTAAAGGTGCAAAGCAGATCAAACCTATATTGTAATGTACTAAAGAATAGAGGTTCTCAAGTAAAGATATTATTTTTAATACACTTTTATTAGCTTCAACTGTATGTTTGCTTGTTTGTGACGGAATCTTTGAACGTGAAATTCACCCAGTTCAAAACGTTGAATTAAACTGAAACTTTGCACACTTATCAAGGATCAATGACAATACAATAATTTAAAAAGTTTGTCCCATTATCCTGACCAGGACTTTCAGGATAAACAACTTGTAAAAGTACAGAGACGTACGTTGAGTTGCCTACCTCATAGTCAAATCCAATATTGTTTTTTGGTTCATAAAAGCGTGTTGTTTTAGTTTTTTTTTAACTCTAATTTTAATTATAAGACTAAAAAACAAAATATTGCATTTGACTATGATGTAGGCAACGCAACGTACGTCACTGCACAGCGTGTTAGCTTGCTTGCTGTATTTTTTCAAGTTCTTTTTATCCTGAAGGTCGTGGTCAGGATAATGGGACAAACTTATTAAATTATTGTATTGTCATCGGTCCTTGATAAGTGTGCAAAGTTTCAGTTTAGTCTGACGTTATGAAGTGATTGAATTTCACGTTCAAAGATTCCTTTACAAACAAACAAACATACGGGTGACGCTAATAAAAGCGTATTAAAAACTAAACATTTGTCTTCGGGATTTTAATTACATTGTTTGGAATCGATGATTTACAATTGTTGGAATAATATGGACGGCTGAATTCGGAATGATTCTGGTTGGTGAGGTAACGCAGTAGTGGTGACTGCGCTTGATTTCCACAGGCAACGAGCAGAAACAAAAAAGCAGCGCTTCCGGCGTCACATCCGGTCGGCGAGGTTGGTTACTCACGCGTAAGCAAGTCTCGGACAGTATTTATACTCTGCGTCCCACGAAAGGTTGATGGGAGATTTTTTTTTCACTCAAGATACAAAAAACAGAGCACGTTGTTTACTTTAGACTAGTGATGCAAAAAGGTAAATAGCCGGTTAAATAACCGCAGAAATTTATTTTAAATAGTCGCTGTTAACTGTTATCATACAAGGTTGCGCAGAAAGTTTTGCGTATGATTCTAATTGCCAGTCGAGATTTTAATTTTATTACCAATATCTACATCGGTGGCTCCCAACCAGTGGTCCGCCGAACACAGGTGATACATGAGAGCCTTGAAAGTGGTCCGCGGAAGGACCCGGCAACACATAAGAAGCGATATGCATCGAACGAAATAGGGTGAATTTATCCGTGCTGATGTCTATCAAAATAAAAAATGTGTTTTAAAAAACTGTTTTACTACTAACACCTTTGAATTTGATTACAACCGGTTAGGGATATAGCGTGGGGGGTCAGTACTGATTTAATTTCAGTGGTCCGCGAACTTCTACATGTTGGGAAGCACTGATCTACACAAATATGAATACATTCAATTGATTTTTTCAAATCCACTGTTGAAAACTACTCCGTATTCTGTTTTTTTTTGTTCTGAGAAACAAATACCAGAAACCGCCATGTTGTTTTATAGATAGCCGGTTAATTAACCGACTAATTACCGGACTAAAACAGTTATAATAACCGGTAATTTTACATCGCTATATTTTACATTGCCGGTCTGTCAAAATACAGTAGACTTCCTTTAGACTTGACATAGAGAACAGCAAGTAAAAATGTCAGTTGTATTGTTAATTAGTGACCTTAAAAAATCGAAAATTCTGAGCGAATAAAACAATAATAAATGAAATTAGAATAATACAAAATATTGCAACATAAAAAATACATACTACGTCACTGGCTTCAACATTCCCAACATAAGATGTTAAAATATACTCTGAAGTCAAGGCCTAAATTATTAAACACGTTAATTTCATGCAATAATTACTAATTTCTTTGAAATTACTACTGTTCTTTGAGATTGTATTATGTATAAAATTTCGTATACCCCTAATTAAATTTTCATTAAATAATTGATAATTTTGTTGCGTTTCACACAATATCAGTGGCGGAGTCTCAAGATTATACAGTAGAACTTATTTTCAACCTGTCGAGGTTAATCGATTCCTGTATTTTCAACTTCTGTTTCGTCTTCATGGATTTGATTGATCGTATCATCTGGATCAGTGATACCTTTTTTGTTGAGAAGAATCTTTGAAATATTTTTCAAAACCTCTTTGATTCTCTACCTGACATGCTATTTGAAGTTTCAAGAGGTTTATTACAAAATCTATATAAATAAAAATCAATTGCTACATGTATGAAAGGCATAAGAAAATTTGTTTTTTTTTTGTTTAATTTTGTAACATTTATTGTTAAATACTTTTTTATCACATTATTAATAGATTTATTAACTGCTAATATCAATTTTTGTTCGCAAAACATTTATGAAAATCAATTAAAAGTTCGATTAAGAAGTTATAATATGTTTGTGATGAGAAAGGTTCCTCATTTGACATATTTCGTTTTTTGTGAAGAAGTCATCTAATGTCGTTTGCCTTTTCTGTTTCGTTCAGCAAGCTGTTGTTGATAGCAAAATATTGCATCAATGACACTTCGTCTTGCCTTTGAACTTCTATCAACATTTGAATCGTTTTGTATAAACTGATCCATAATTTACGTTATAGTGGCTAAACTTTTTATTTAGAAACCGCGTAATATTGAAACAGCGTTAAGCGGGGCAGCGTTAAGCGAGGCCTTACTGTATCTTATGTAGAGCGACAACTGTTTCATTTTACTTTGTATAATACACACTTCCCTATTTGTCCTTCTGGGATATCTGTGTTAATATCTACATCATCCCCAGCTTGACCTAGTTTAACATAAAGCTTGTATTCTAGGTTTCTTGTAGCCCCAAGGGTCTTGTTTTAAAGTGCATCTAAGACGTTTGTTTGTTTATTATGTTGGTAATGTGAGGTACTTCGGTTTTGTATTTAGTTTAGTGGACCGTGACGTCATAAGACCTAAGAGAACTCTTCAGAGGGAACTTGTAACGAATTTAGTTGCTACAATTTTCTACCTAACGAAGTTCGCAGTTCTTTTTATCTGCAGGAGCTGAATAATAACACACTCCCGAGAGCAAAGAGGTGGATTTGTGTTGTAGTGTCAACGCTCTAAGATTACGCAAAGTCGAACATGTGAATTTGCGATGTTCGGAGGAGAACTAGTGAGCAAAGTTGGGTCGTCCCCATTTTTTTTTTTTTTTTTGAGTAAAACTAGCGAGGATATCTGTTTGAAATTTCAGATTAGCCCAGCGGGTAATCCTGTGAAGTTTAGTAGCGATCGGATTAATAGATTTTTTTTTGGCAAATTTGATTTTTCTTCGATTTTTGAACATTCACAATTAAAATGGATTGAATTCGCGCAAATCCAATACACGTTGATTATTTTATGGTGATTCTCATCTTTTATGACTATTGCTCTCGCGCGATGTCGGACCGGGCCGCTAGTGATGAATAATTTAGATTACCACGTTAAGCTTGCATCTTACTGATTATTCGTAAGTAGTGCTAATCTGTTTTCATGAATCATCCTAATATATTCATTGATAAACAGGGGTCTTCAGTGGATTATATTATAAAGCTACAGTCCCTTATATTGCTATAAATGAGAGGGAGTTGGTATTACTATTGTTTGAATAATTGAATTATTTATTTTATGCAATAGCGAGGGTGGATGATCGTTCTGAGATTGGAAGACCTACTTCTGACAGACTAAAGACGGACAGACTGCGATGTCTCGCGACAATGATTTCTTTTTTTATACCATTTTGGTATACGGAACCTTAAAAATACACTTTTGACTGGCACTGGCGCATATCTAAAATGTAGAAGACAACAGACCAGTTTGGTGACATTTGAATCAAACCAAGCCCGGGCTATTATGAACATGTAGAAAAAAATAGCCAAATCGACTTAGCCGTTTTCAAATGATGCGCTTTCATTTTTAGTATAGAGATAGATATATCGGAGGTGAATCCAGACCAATCCGGGTTGTTATCGACCCACCGCCGTAAAATCCGAATCATAGATAGATAGATAGATGATTATATTGTATGAAGAGCGCAATGCAATAATTAAAATTGAAACTAAAAATTATAAAAATCTTTTACATTGTAGCATGCTTTGTTTAAAAGAAATGTTTTCAATTTATTTTTGAAGATATTTATATCAGGGATATTTTTGATTTCCTCAGGCAGGTTATATTGGCTGCCGAGTAGCATGGCGCAGACATGACTCTATCGGTTCGACTCCCAACTCCGTTCATGGTCCATGAATGTTTAGCGATATCGTTTGATGTAATTAGACATGAATGTGCTTAGTTGTTGAGCGTTGACAATCTACACAATATATAACTGTTCTAGAAGACAACACGACGAGAAAATGAGCGCGATGGTGGCGCAGTGCGATGGAACCACGGCGTGCCAAGCACCCAGTTCTTCTCTAGTTCGTTACACATTGTGTTGTAGTGTAGGGTTTCCGGTACGGACCGGATACAGGCCGATTCAAATTAAATCAGTACCACCAACACAAAACCGTTCATGTCGAATTTTGAACATTGTTCGTTCGTCAATAAACCTTTATAGTACGTGTCATGGATCTAAAAGGCTCGGAACTTAGATGCAAATGGAGGCTTGAAAAACTACAAACATGCGCTATATTATTATTTCTAATTTTTCTAAAGGTCTAATTCCTTGCATAAAGTCATCCAAAAAAATATTTTTCGTGCTTGTCTATGCAAAACTGTATTAGGCATCTTGATCAATTAACAATCAAAGAAACAACTTAACAATAACGTACTGGACTATATAGCAGGAAAGCGACAATTGACAAGACAACCAGCGATAACCAATCACCGACGAGCGCACGTTCTGTGCCGGTAACTGGGATGTGGTGGGAGTCTTCCTTTCCCACAAAACAACCAGGACGGCTCTAAAATATGCATTTGCAACGTTGTTTGTGACTAGCTTTAGAGTTTTTTAGAACAGTGGCGAGTATTATACAACTAAAAGTTTTCAAGTAACTCGAAAAGCAGTTCACACTTGGCAGTTTCTTCTTCAAGGCAAGTTAAAAGTTGGAAGGACGTCTATTCCACTTAAAACTTGAAAGAATGTTTCAAGTCAAGTAAATTATACGTTGATATTGATCTTCAAGCGACTTGAAGACTAATGAGAACGAGTCTTAAGAGACAAGAACAAATTCATTCGTCTTAAGTGAAAACTTCTTTAACATCGTTGTAATTTGAAACGAAAAAGCGATACTAAAAAGAGACAAACATATACAACTGTAGGATTTAGCCTGCGAGAGAATGAGATAGAATACAGTGTTTCCTATTATCTTCGTCTCCTCTTTGTGCTCTGTTACGTAGCCTCTCCACTCTTGTCTACCAAGCGTTGTGCATTCGTTTCATTCTCTTGCAGTTAAGTTTTCTGAAGGTTTCACTTCTACCACGTGTAAACTGCACACATGTTTTTTTTTTGAGGGGGCATGTAAATCGTTTACTACGCATCAGGAAGTCGATTTACAAAGATGTGGTTGATAAGATTGCCGTTTGTCGTATTTTGCAGAAAATATGGCTTACGCCATTTTGTCTCATCACTACAAACTACAGATACTGTACATAATGCTATTTCTATACATGGCATCTCTACATTATGCTGTTTTCGTGCCCTTTAAACAGGGCCCGAAATAGAACACGTAGCTTGATGTAGGATATATTTATCCTTGGTGTGCCCTTGAAATAAGACTCCCTGCATTTCAGATACCACAGGGAATTTCAAAATTTTACACCTTGAATCGACGGGACCTCTGCCAGTTTGGTCTTACTGTTTTTTGGTGTTTTTGCCATATTGGCATCAGACGGATGGCGGGACCTAGAGGTCGGGCCAAAATTTATATATAAAATTTAACCCCTTAACTCTTTCAATCTTAGTAGTTAGTGTCACTAATCACCTCTTTCTGAATTTTTAAGTTAAAATCCATGCCATTTAGCGACAATCGGTTGAATATCATGAAAGTTCGAACCATGCTTGACAAGATATGACACCGATTGGCGGTATATTGAATGAATGACTTGATTTGCGTCGAATTGAATATTGCTCTAAGTTCAAAATATGTGTAATGTAAAAGCGTGAAGAAATGTGGCGTCTAATTTCAAACTCAGTTAAATCCAAAAATGTAATTTTTACAGTATGTGATTTTTTTATATTATTAATATTACGTGAATAATATAATTGTCAAAATTTAAAGCAATATTTGATAAGTATAGCAAACACCATATTGATTTTAAATTCATTCGTTTTAGAAGTAAAATTTGCATATTTTGTGCCAAAAAAATGGATGTAGCTGATTTTGATATTCAGTTTTGGATCTGGCGGATTATGAAAAAAAAAGCATAGGATGTAACTGATTTTGTTACCAACGTCTTCTATACAGGGTGTTCTTTACTTACTACAAAATGTAGAACAAAATAATAGAAAACAGGATCACGGGTAATTGGAATAATAAAATTAAATCAATTTAAACACTCATTGATTGCTTACACATTTACAAAAACTTTTGAAAAGACCAAATTACTTAAAATGTTTTAAGTAATTTGGTCTTTTCAAAAGTTTTTGTAAATGTGTAAGCAATCAATGAGTGTTTAAATTGATTTAATTTTATTATTCCAATTACCCGTGATCCTGTTTTCTATTATAACAAACATTTGGAATTGAATTTTGATGTAGAACAAAATATTTTGTTCAAAGGACAAAATCAAAAGAAAGATTTTAATTATTTTTTATTCATTTGTATTATATAAATTTAAATTTTCAGTTTTCCAGTTTCTTTTGTTTATAGAACGTTTCCTAACTTTGTCGAAAGGGATTTGTTTAATATTATAAGATATATCTGCCATTATTTACTAGAATAAACTTAAAAAACCACAGCACAAATACAATTTTACTAACTGGAATCGCCATGACAGTTTTGCGATAAATGCTCTGTTCTGATTGGTCGATGTGGATGTGGCGGCATTTGAAAACTATTTCTGATGGATGTAACGGGTTTTGAAATAAAGTGCTGTTTTTTACTTTTCAATATCTATTGATTTAGCTCAGTTCGAAAGCAATTTAAGATTTAGGAACATGTAGTTCAAGTGTGACGAGACGATAGACAAAAAATCTCCTTTTTAAAGAAAAGTGGATCTGGCGGTGTTTGAAATTAGACGACACAAATGAGTTAATACTCACCTTAAAATAATATTTTATCAATTCATCATCATGTGCACAAAATTATATACAGTAGATAAGAATAATTCTCAATACGGTCGATCTTATTAAAATTTTAGGAGCATATTTTAATTGACGCTTAATGGTTAAATTTCAATTTTGAATGAATTCCGAGAAAGCTTTCGCTATTTTTGGACCCCAAGACAATTTTCAACCCCTAAATAAAATGGTCCGAATACGCCCATTTTAAATAGACTTCGCGCGGTGATATAGAGCTATGTGAGTGAAAAAGAGAACATATCGAACAGCTGATACTCAGTAACCTTAACAACACGGTAAATTCTTACATTGATCGTACAGAATAGCACAGAGTTACACTAGAAATTCTCTTCGGAGCAAATTATCGCTACCTGCAATATTTTCGTATTGTTTTCATGCGAAATGTTAATAAGTATGCATTTTTTCTTTCTGACTTGTGTCCTTAGGTACTGTAAAAGAACCCACTTTATTGTGTCTCAGCAATTTATTGCTGTACCGTCTGACAGTGCTCCGTGTGCCAGCACACTCGCATTTAAAATAAAAGCCAGGGGGCCCAGTTGGATAGCAGATGTTTCTCTAGTAGAAATTTTAAAGGTTTTGAACACGTATCGTCCAATTATTTTTATACTTATATGAAAAAACATTAATAAGTTTTATAATTGCATATTTACTGAACTGAAATGACTTTTAATGCAAGAAAATACGATTACGAATTTTCGATTACAGAAACTGGATTTTGAAATATCGGAACGCTCTGAATTTAAACTACACTACGAAACTGTTGCAAAGGTACCGCTGTCAGTTGATTACTCTGATTTTTGGAAATATTTTGAAGATTTAAAAGACTTTTCCGAAAAAGGTCACTTTAGGCTTGTGATGGAACAATTTTGCGAAATAACTACGAATAAGGTCGTAGTGTGATACCGAAAACGTGTTTTTTGACACAATTAATGCCAACTTTTTTTCTAGTAAGTCGTACCTACATAAATTACAAAATAGAGACCTAGATTTGTCCTTTATCTTCCTTATAGGGAAAGAATTTTTGCAAAATGTTGACGAAAAAGTTTACAATCAACTATCAGCCGAAGTCCTATTTTTGGCCTAAATTCAGAGCGTTCCGTCAGCCTTAAATGAGAATTTTGTGTTTCAAAGAACAAGTTAGGCTTCACCTCAAGTACCTCTATAACTTATAAATGCATTTTCAGAGCTCCGTAGCCACTAAGTACCCTTATAATTTCGCTACATCCGGCCGTGTGTCAAAAATGTAGAAATTACAAACTCTACTTTTTTTATTTTTTTGCGAGGAAATTTTGCAGGTTTTAGTTAATACATAGACAAACGAAGCGAAATTACAAAAAAAATGAGTTTCGCCTAGCACCCTAACAAAGTTGACATTATTTTTTATGCGTGAGATTTCATGTAAAATTAATGGTTGAACCGATTTTGATAAATTTCTTTTGGATCAATTTAATGTTAATAGGTACACTTCGATTAGCACTCCTCTAATGAAGTCGATATGGTTTTTTATATTCGAGATATTTTGTGAAAAATCCACTTTTAAGTGGCTGGATCGATTTTCAAAAAAAAAAAATCGGATCAAAATGACGTTAATACACTTCGGCTGTCGATATGATTTTTTACTCGCGAGATATTGTGTAAAATCTACTTTTTTGGAGTCTATTTTGTTAAAAAAAAGAACGGCCAGACCGATTTTGAAAAAAGCCCTTTCAAATAATGTAAAAATCAGCTGTTTTGTAGGAGATCCGTGCAGCAAGAAATGTGGTATGTATCGTTTATCGCTCGAGTAGCAGTTAACACTCGCTAAATCGCTCATTATAACGCTATGTTACTCTCGTAATAAAACCTTTCATTACAAACGTGATACATAAACTACTGTTTGTTCATTTCAGTGCTAAAATAGAAGATTAAAAAAGCATTTAAGACATATTCACAACTATAGTTTTCAGTTAGAGCGTCAATTTATAAAATATGCTGGTTGGTATTCTATAAACGTATTATTTTCTATGGTACATCCAAAGGTAACATATTGCAGATGTAACTTGCACCTGGACAGAAGAAAGGAAATAATGATTTTCGTACCTTCAGGAGTTCTCATACATATGTTGTCAGGCCTGGTTGGGGTACTATCCCTAACTTACAGACGAAAACTTACCCCTCAGTTTTTATATTTACCTGTGTAAATTGAACAGTCTTCATTTGAAGCCCCGGTTCACGTTGAAGGCGATTTTTGGACTGAAACTTTATCAAACACGATCATAGCGGTGACATCGAGCAGACAACCTTTTTGTTCATTTCTTTCTTTCATTCAGCATGTTTTACACGAAGTGAAACAAGAGTAACGAATGCATTCATTAGTGAACCAATTCTTAATTATTAAGATTTTATTTAACAGCAATAGAAAGTCCATTCACTCAATACAATTTTTCTATCGCTGTTAAACAAAATCTTAATAATTAAAAATTATTTTTTACTTTTTAGTTCGATTTGCTATTATTTTGCATTTTTTTTTATAACATACAGTAAAATCTAGCTTAACGCTGCTCCGTTTAACGCTGTTTCAGTATTACGCGGTTTCTAAAAAAAAGGTTTCGCCACTGTAACGTAAATTGTGGATCAGTTTATATAAAACGATTCAAATAATGATAGAAGTTCAAAGGCAAGACGAAGTGTTTTTGATGTTTTATATCTTGCTATCGACAACAGCTTGCTGAACGAAACTGAAAAAGGCAAACGAAATTAGATGACTTCTTCACAAAAAACGAAATATGTCAAATGAGGAACCTTCCTCATCACAAACATAACTCGAACTTTTATTTGATTTTCATAAATGTTTTATGAACCAAAATCAATAGTAGCAATTAAATCTATAATTAAAGTGATAAAAAAGTATTTAACAATAAATGTTACAAATTTAAACAAAAAAACCCGGGTCGCAGTGCCAAAACCCTGCCGACAATATAGTGTATTTGCTAATACAGGCAGTGTGGCTTTATTATGCGAATTTAATTTGGTTTTTGGGCAAAATAAAAAATTTGACTCCTTAATACACCCCTTAAAATAACATTTTTTTTCTTAATTGCAATATTATTATCAATCGAACCTCTATACCAAGTTATATACACATTTCAGTAAATAATTCACTATCTGCAAACTTGTCTTTCGTAAAATTTTTAAATCCGGTCCTGTAGGGCCGATTTTATTAAAATTTTGGGGGCACTTTTTAATTGCTACTAAAGGGTTAAATTTCAATTTTGAAACGATTCTGAGATTTTTTTCGGTATTTTGGGGCCCAAAAACTTTTTTCAACCCCTAAAAGCGACCCTTAAATTGATCCGATTGAGCCTATTTTAAATAGGCTTCGTGCGGTGATGGATTCCAACACGTGTACCAAATTTCGTTAAAATGAATTAACTCCTTCGAAAGTTATAGCCCGCACACATATATATATACCTATATATATATATATATAAATATATATATATATATATATATATATATATATATATATATATATATATATAAACATTTTTAAAAATGGTGCCAAAGTGTTTAGGAGGTTATGAAACGTCGAGAAATTTTGTCCGACCCCTAGGTCCTGCCATCCGACCAACGCCAATAGTGTATGTTGCCATATGGCAAATACACTAAAAAGAACTAACAAATTTTCGTATTCTCGGTTCTGTTTCACGTATGCCTATTATCTGCGTATTAAGACGACCTCATTTAGCGCTGTTTCGTATGGCGCAGGAGCCTATTGGAACGTATACTGAAATAGTACTGGAGCCGTTATTTGAAAAGCGTTTCCACTATTTTGAATTCTAAAGTTCTGACCTAAGAATTGGTAGAATTATTGGAACGTATTACTCGTATATAGTATTAATGTTTGTATTAATATATTGTTTTTTTTCTACAGTTCCTCGATCAACTCCGAACACCATTTGCCCAAATAATCTGCCACCGTTGTTGTTTCACCAAGTGCACGGAGACAACATCCGCATCTCGCGCGATGGAGCCACGGCTCGGCGATACGAAAGTTTCTGCAAAGGCGTCACGTTCAGCGCCAGACCCGTGAAAGTTAACGAAAAGGTAACCCATCTATCAGATATTTAATAATAGAGTCGTCCTATCTATCAAAATATATTCATTTTTACACGCTTTTATTTAAACTTGCTTTTCTGTCTGTCTGTCAAATCTTGCAATTGATTTTTGGACCACTTTCCGGTATCGGATTATGCTGAAATTTTGCACACACCTTTGGGTTTGTAGACAATACAATTTTGTGTATTATTATGGGATAGCTTCAATATGGCCGCCACCACAAAATGGCGGGTTACCTTCTTTACAATCTCCTCCACATGGGTATCAAATGAAAGAGAACACTGTGAGCAATGTAACTTCATTCCAAATCCAAAATGGCGGGCGACAAAACCACCTCGATATGGATATCAAATGAGAGGTTATGACGAGTAGCATATAGATAACTGAAGCCATTTTAAAATCAATATGGCAGTCAGTAAAAAATGGCGAATCACCTTTTTCTTTACAATCCTCGTGATATTGGTATCGAATGAAAGGGCATCACAAGTAGAATACAGTAAGCTGTGTGACGTCATTTTAAATTCAAAATGGCGGCCAAAACAAAATGACGGATCAATTTTTTTTTTAAATCTCCTCGATATTGGTATTCAATGAAAAAGTATGACAATTAGGATACAGTAATGTGACGTCATTTTATATTCAATATGGCGACCAAAACAAAATGGTGAATTGCATTTATAACCCCTCTCGATATTGGTATCAAATGAAAGGGTATGACAACTAGAATTCAGTAAATTGTGTGGCGTCATTCTAAATAATGTAGGTGCCCCAAGATGGCGGATAACCTTTTCATTTTGAGATATGCATATTGCACGTAACTAAAAATTTGAAAATAACATGTTGTCGCCGAGCGAGGCGCAACCCCGCGATGCAACATTTTAATACGGTGAAGACCAAAGGCTCCACTACTGTTGTTGCTACCGAATGGGGCGTAACCCCGCGAGGTATGATAGTAATACGATGGAGGCTCCACTACTGTTGTCACTGTCGTATTTTATCTCAATTGCGTGCGGATAGGGGTTAGTTTAAAAATAAATTTCTAAATACCCGTTTTTTTCGACAGGTATGCATAAAATTCGTCGAAATCTCAAACAACTGGAGCGGCGTGATCCGTTTTGGATTCACATACAACGATCCGAGCACGTTACGTTACGGATTACCAAAGTACGCTTGTCCGGATTTAACGAACAAGCCCGGTTATTGGGCGAAGGCGTTAGCGGAGCGCTTCTGCGAGCGAGACACGATTTTATTTTATTATGTGACACCTGCCGGCGACGTCCATTTCGGTATTAATGGCGAAGAGAAAGGAATCTTTTTCAACGGCGTTGAAACGCGTGGCCCCCTTTGGGCGCTCATCGACGTTTACGGGAACTCGACCGCAATCGAGTTCGTCGACATGCGGCACCAGTTGAACAATTCGAGGAGAACGACTGCAAGCAGTAGCTGCGAAAATACGCCTGAGGACGAACTCAGTAGACTCATAGTTCCGGCCATGCAAGGCCTCGCCATAAATTCCCAACACAGGGAACCTGAAGATCGCGGTGACGTTGCGCTACCGCCTTTACGGTTCCAACCGTCCGGATCGGTGTTCAACCCGGTACCGTTTCATCGAACCAGAGGCAGAAATGTTCGGTTCAGTGCCGATCGATGCGTCGCATCGAGGAACGATACCGAATTTTGCCAAGGCTATGTTTTTACAGCGAGGCCATTACAGTTAGGTGAACGGTTGGTCGTACAAATCTTATCGACTGAGACAATGTACGTCGGGGCGTTGGCTTTAGGTTTGACGTCGTGCGATCCGGCGACATTACAGGCATCTGATTTACCGGACGATTCGGATATGTTGTTGGATAGGCCTGAGTATTGGGTTGTTAGTAAAGATGTCGCTAGCAGTCCGCAAAGAGGAGACGAGCTTTGTTTTTGTGTTTCGATAAACGGAGAAGTTCAAATTAGTAAAAATGGCGGCGCGCCCAGCGTGGTTATGCACGTCGATCAAACTTTACAGTTGTGGGCGTTTTTGGATGTTTATGGGTCGACGCAGAGAATACGGGTTTTGAGCTGCCCGCCCGCTAGCTCACCCGTCAGAAATATGGTCCAAGACAGGTCAAGGACGAATATCGCGTCCGAATCGATCAACAGCTTGAATAGCCAGTCGGAAATGAGACTTGGCAATGGAGGCTCCAACTCGAGGGTGTGTTGCGTGAACTCGAACGACATCCAGTTGCAGCCTAGGGTCAATGGCGGCGCTGTGTTAGTAGTAAATTTGCCACCGTCGCATGCCAATCTTTTAAATCACCAACAGCAGAACAGTGGTAATGTGTCGACGCCCGTCGCGGTGACGCATCATTCGTCGCAAAATTCCGTTCATAACCAAGGTCCGGTCGGGCAGTCGCATCACGGACATTCGGCCAGTCATCATTCGACGACGGCGACGACCCCGACGACAGGAGTTGCCCATCCGGTGCCTCCGGCGATGGTACCTTTGCCCACCGGGACCATGCTTTCGACGTATAGCAATACTTACATAGAGGTGAGTTTGGTTCTTCAATTGTTTTAATATATCATATCTTTATTTATTCCGTTAAAAGCTTGAAACCTGTGAAATAAGTCAGGTTAAAATACAAACACTTGTCAATTAAATGTTTTTTTAACTGTTTTTTAAACATTGGCAGAGGCAGATGTTTAGTGTCACATGGCAGTTTATTATAAATGTCTACTAAATTGAAATTAACATTTTTTTGATACATTGAAGATTTCGGTAATGGCTTACGCATGTTGTTACCTTGGCTAGTATTCCTATTATGGATTGAACGATTGGTTTTAAAATAATTAGGATTTGATTTTACAAATACAGACACTTTATAAATGTAAATTGAGTAAAATGTTAGAATTTTGTAAGTTTCAAAGAAAGGTTTACATGAGGTGCGTGAACTAAGTTTAAACAAAGCTCTAATAGTCTTTTTTGTAGAATAAATAGGCCACTACAATCACTTGCGGCTTTCCATAGGATAATACCGTATTTGATGGCTGAAAAAACAAAAGCATAGTAAACTGACATCAAAACGTGATAGTTTGTTACACCCGCCAGATTCCTTATCACATAAACATAACGAACAAGTTTACCCTTAAGGAACTCAATATGCGTTTTCCATGAAAAATTAAAATCCATGAAAATACCCAGAAATTTTATATTAGATTGTAAAGATATTGTATTGCCGAGAAATTTCACACTGAATGATTTAGCCGCACTATAACACATTATTTGGGTTTTATTGCCATTGAGTTTTAATGAATTGAAATTAAACCAGTCAGCGAGATATAAACACGTTCACTGCGCTACCAGTTACATGTGACTGGTAGGTAACTTTCCGTTCCAGTGGCACAGAAACTAAATTTTTATCGTTCTTGTTAAGATAGATTGGTATTACAGATACCTATGTGATGGTTGCGAGTTGTACTATGTGTTAGTTCGATTTCCGTACACCAGATGTCAGTATCTAGTAACGAACTGTAAAGAAAATTATGCTGTTAGGGGATTTACTGGATACCGGAATCTGGTAAAGACGCGTAAAACTAAATATTCAAAAAAATAATATTCAGTGAGTCTCGCCTCGTAACACCTTCAACAATGCTCCAACCTTAGTTTCTAGTGATCTAGGACGAGGCTAACGCATTTTTCTTTTGTTTTCAGCCTGTGTCCGGCAGCGCCTACAGTACGATACAGACGAGATCCGACATGCCCGGCATCGGCGGCCCGGGCACCGGAATCGAGTGCACGATCTGCTACGAGAATCCGATCGACTCCGTTCTCTACATGTGCGGTCATATGTGCATGTGTTATGAGTGCGCCATGCAACAGTGGCGGGGCAAAGGAGGCGGCCATTGTCCGTTGTGCCGAGCCGTCATACGGGACGTCATACGCACGTATAAGTCATGATAAACAAATGCCATCCATAATAATGATAATAATAATTGTCAATATCGTCGCTCTTGACTGACATCGTAGACAATATCTGCTAGACAGAAAATGAAAAATATAACATTGCTATATTGTAAAGTAGCGGTTGTTGAACTCGCGTAGCGTCTTTTTTCAAGTATTAATTAAATGGAAATTTTGTCAGATCTGCTAGTGTAAATAAACTCCACAAAAAAAGGTGTTAACCGGTTATTGAAACGGTTTAAATATGATGTTAGTCAAAGAAGTTACAAAAACAAATGAAGCTCAAATTGTAACTGATGGCTGGTTACATAAAACATAAGAGCTCGATAGCTGTTAAGCATTTTTGGGTAGGTATTTGAAGCACTGTGAAAATTTGTACAATAAATCTTTAGTAATACGCAAACACAAACCTGGCTGAAGGATAGCGCGGCTTAACCGATTTATCAAACATTTTGATCGCCTGGCAGGTAAAATGCCCCACCAAAACTACCTGTCCTTTTGAATGGATCTAGTTTTAGTTACCAATATTATTGTGTTTAAATTTCAGCGTGCCTCTAATATATTTTTGAAGTCTTAAAAAATGTATTTTGCAAACACGTAGCTGAGTTTTGGACCCAATTAAAAAATCTGACTTTTTTTATTTTTCGACTTTAAATACTAAATTTCAAGGTATTAAAATTTTAAAATGCCTCAAGGATTTTTTATTGCACAAAAATTTAAAAAAAAACATTAAGTCACGCTACCCTTCAGCCAGGTCTGTGTTTTTGTGTTCAGATATTACTAAAGAGTGACTGTACAAATTTTCACAGTGCCTCAAATACCTACCCAAAAATGTATATAAAATATTAAAAGATATTCGAAATCTTTTTCCATCAGAAAGGAACACGGTAGTTTTTTGTTCGTACTTTGTTAGAAATATTGTTAAAGATGTTTTGTAAAAATACAGTGTGGCAGCTGCCTTGTCGATTATGAAAAAAAATAATTATCATAGCCGATATTCAAGGCGATTTTGAGGCGTTCGTACTAATCGGTATGTATTTTCATCTCTTTAATTTTTTAGTATCGCCGTTCCCTCAAATATGTGTCAACTATTTCACGTTTTGCATCAAATTTTGAATCAAATGTAACTTATAAAACTTCTTGGCTTCCAGGCTTGGACGCCGTGATCCATTGGTAATTTCTACCTGGCGTTTCGTTCGCCACAGTTGTAGACAAAACGGCAGGTAGAAATACCAATGGACCACGGCGTACAAGCCCGGAACATACTTCGATAAATGCGACTTAAACTGTATAATTCGAATAATAGTTGTTTTGCTGTCTAAAATGTTGCTTGAAATTGATCATTTTCAATAATGGAAATATGTGTTCTGTTGTTACCAATATAACAAAACACCATCCTACCGAGAATATTTGACAGTTAAGCATATTGCCAACTTTGCGATAAATAAGTCACTGACGTACAGTATTCTGATAACAGATCTGTTTTGTTTTACTGTCAATTGTTTGTATACTGACTATGGATGTGGTAATTGTAGGGATGGAATCCATTGAGGGTAAGAATGGTGTCGATTTTTGATTGGCCGGCGCATTATACTGCATACAGAAGAAATTTTCTTTTTACACTATACTACCAACGTAAATTTCATGTCACTAGCCATGCGCAGTGCGTCGGCCAATGACAAGCAGACACCACTCACCTCGGCTTGACCTCCCTCGTCTAAAACACTGTCTCTATATTCCTGTGTCTATGATACTGACATAAACAGTTCAGTTTTTAGTACAATTGTGACGTCAGAAAAATAATAAGGTTTGAAGAAAACTCAAAATCGCCTTTGGTTTATTAATGAAATCGATGTGTATTGCTAAAAGTAACATTCTAAAAGCCAATTATAACCCCTCTAGTAGCTCATAAACGAATTTATAAAAGATTTATTTATTATTATGTAGATATTATTCGTAGCAGAGTAATAAAATGTTTATTACAATTAATATTCCGCCATGCTCATCATCTATAATGAGGCGTTTGTTGATTGTAATGATTATTTAAAATTCCCGCTAAAAATGTCACCCAAAAATCCTCTCTCTCTCTCTCTCTCTCTCTCTCTCTCTCTCTCTCTCTCTCTCTCTCAGTATATTTTGCCTACCTCTTGCGACTTCTTGAAAGGTTTCAAGCGGTTTATAGAGATTAGCCGGCTATCTGCTACTGAATTATTAGAGATCGGTGGTTTGTCCACCGAAGATTGTTACAAAATAAAATAACCAAACAAGTCATGTCGTCATTAATTGCCGTATTAATTATGTTACGTAGACTGGCCAAATCGTACTGGAGCGTTCGTAAATACGGTAAAACAACTAGTATTTTACAGTAGACTCTTGTTTAATTAGAAGCTGACTTTCCAAAGTAATCAAAAGTACTGTTTAAGATAAAATAACAGTTGTTTTAGCCGATACAAGCACAATTTCAATGTAACCAAAGAAATTAAATGAATCTTAAGTCCATTGTAATCTATAAATAAAAACAATTTTAAATCAAATCAATAAAAAAAAATGAATGTGAAGAATTGTTATTGTTTCATTGGGTTTCTGTTAAAATGCTTTTAATTTTCTAAGATTAAAATATCTCGAACAATGGGACATTAGTCAACTGTATGTTAACAGTGAAAATATTATTAATATTAGTTTTGTTAAGTCTTATTTATTATTATTTAAAAATTATACTACCAATTAATATTCACAACAAAAGTTATATACAAATTTTATTTTAGTATGATTTTAAATTTGTCATATAGATATTTTTTACTTTATTATATTATAATTACTATTATTTTTCAATTGGGCATTGGTATTTTCTTTGTTAATTTGTCATATTTGTTTTAATTCTTTTTTGTCTGTCACAATTTAAACAAATTGAACTACCTCAACATGAAATGTTTAATTAAATAGAAAGCGGTTCTTAATAACCATTTTAAAATAAATCTTTCTCCATTTATAGAAAAGAAATAGGTTAAATGTTTAGACGTCTTGTCATAAATTTATTAGAAATAAGCATTTAAATAATAATATTTGGATATATACTAAATATTAGACGCTAATAACGTTTGTTGTTGAGCGTCTATAATCTAATTGATACTCGTAATAGCATAGTGACAGAACAATTTGAATTGAGTCAAATATGAAATCAACATTCACATTATTCAGCAGAATATAACGCGAATGTTTCTGTTGAATTTCTGTTCAACGCAGTCATTGACAACTTTCATAGCAATGGCAAAATTGTAGGTAAACTAAAAAAAAAAGCAGTGCGTGGAACCTTTACGTGCGATTGAAGTGAAACTTCTTTGGCGCGGTGACGTAATTTATGTCAGTAAGTTAGAAATTTTACAACTGTGCGGCCATCTATTGACTGAAAGCTTTATAAAATTTCTAACATACCAACTTACTCCTTTGCATAAACTGAACGTTACTTCCGTGAGAAAAGATCTGAGTTACCCCTCATATCGCCCCTAAAGAAGTTTTACTTCAAAAAAAAAAAAAAGATGAGCATCGATGTGTAAACAAGTGAGTTTATAACTAGTGTATGCGTCAGCAGTTGCGCAAACAGAATGCGCTGTTACATCTACATCAAGGCTATTAGAAACTGAAGTTGGGCATTCACATTGTTGTAGGTGTGGTTTGGCGAGACGCGAGAGAGGGCGGGGAAGTAGATTTGTAACGTCACATGGAGTCTTTTTCCAAACAGTTGGGATAACAGTAATTGAAAAACCAAAGCATGGGAATTGATGACGTAACAATCGAATGTAGTCTCTTACGCCCAACCTTCTAGTAACCTTGTAAAATCATATCCTGCCATGTGTTGACGCATGCGTGAACGTTGTCAATTGTTTAACATTCCACAATAAAGCTTCTATTACTTACATTATTCGTGGTTCTAGAAGCATAGACCTATCAACTATATATAGTTTTATATTCTTAAGTAATAAATCAATAAATATTAATGCTGTTGACATATTTTTAATAGAACAGTTAAATAATGTCAACAGATTACTCTTTAGACTTAATTGCAAGAAAAATAATTGAGTATTCTGTTTCAAAAAGCTGCATTCTATTGATTTTGCGCATCGATGTGAAAAACAAGCGAATTTCGCTGTCAAAATTTCGTTCGTTTTTTGTTAAGACGTTGTCTTTGTAATTAAAAAAAAGCAGTATTTATCTACATTTTTACTCCCTTGTCGACTTTCAATAGTACGCCTATGCATATTGGTATTAAAATCGGTAATTTGGTCCTTTTGCTAACTGTTTCTTTTGTATAGAAACGAAAGAACAACTGTAATGAAAGACCGTCTGTAACAACAGACCGACAGTAATGCCAAACCGACAGTAATGACAGACCGACAGTAACGAAAGAACGACAGTAAAGCCAAACCGACGGTGACAATGATTGAAACGTGAATTTCGTGATTATGACAGATTGTTCGACGTCATAATTATCTGAATGACAGTTTGTTTTTTCATTGTTAAATAAACGTTAAATATTTAAATATGGTTGTTGGCAAAAGGGCTAAATCATTGCCTATGATCATTGAGTTGAGCCAATTGATGGAATAGACACAGAGTTATGCAGTCTGATAAAACATTTGTTTAGATAGGTTTCTAGTCATACCAAACTGTACTGAAATGTCTTCAATTAAAAATAAATATTTAATATTATACACTTAAGTGTTATGTTTCAGTACAATGTGTTTGTTCTAAATGTTGTACATGTAAATAATATGTTTGGAATATTCATTAAATTCATTTTAATCGTTATTTTGTTTTTTATTTCTTTGTTCTTTTTTCAGTGTACAGTAAGACCTCGCTTAACGCTGCTCCGCTTAACACTGTTTCGTGGTTTAGCCACTATAACGTCAATTGTGAATCATTACTAGCATTGAATTACTAGTTTATTCTGAAGCATTAAAAAAAATACAATTTTTCATAGATTTAGAGATTTCTGAACGCGACGAAGTGCATTTTACATGCCCGTAAGATACAAGGAGCCAATTGAACAGCTGGTAACTCACTAATCTTAAAAATAAAAATAAATTGAAAATAATAATCTTCAATCCAGTTAGGGTAGCTGTCAGTGGGTAAGGCAGGACGAAAGAGGGCGTTGCTATGGATACAGAATACAAACAAATTTCAAGTTTTTCGTTTCTGCTGGAAAATTAAAAAACTACGAGTTAATCACATTAGTCAACCACTTTGTTATTGTTAATAATGTTTCAAACTCATGAATCAGTCGCTGTTGGTTTTGACTCGGTTTGGAAAAGCGAAAAGTGAGTTGTATTATTCAAGTTTTGTATTAAATTTTATTAAAATAAATTCATTTTTTAATAGATCGAAACATGATAGCTCAACACAAACCAGTGACGTTTCACAGTCAGACCATGGTGTAACTACCGTGTCTTCAACTAACAGTGGTGTACGTATTTCTTTAACACGCTTTTATTAGCTTTAACTGATTTTCTGGAAACTATGGAATATCTATCGGATACCTTTTAAATTTAGTATACTGACTGAAAATGACATTCTAAATTCAATGAGCGCACCCAGAGGTCTGTAGCTATTACCGATTCGAAGATAGAGCCATTCAAAGAATGCTCGTAAAAAGAACACATCTTGAAAAGGCCACCGGACGCAAACTAGGCCTTATTTTTGAATTTCAAATGTCATTCTCTGTCAGTCTAAAGCTGCTTAAGCCGTTAGAAGCCAAAAAACGACTTTTTGATTTTTGACGAAAATCGAGATCTTTCACATAGTATAGCCTTAGTTTTTTTTTGGACAAAAATGGGAAATCCCTTAGATCCTTTTCATATTCGGTATTCATATAGACAATGACACGTTGAATTCAACGAGCCCATCCGTTACGATTTAACACTCACCGTTTCGAAGTTAGAGCCCTTCGAACTGATTTTCTGGAATCTCTGGAATATCTATCGGATACCTTTTAAATTTGGTAGGCAGACAGATGACGACATTCTAAATTCGATGAGCGCACCCAGAGGTCTGTAGCTATTACCGATTCGAAGATAGAGCCATTCAAAGAATGCTCGTAAAAAGAACACATTTTGAAAAGGCCACCGGACGCAAACTAGGGCTTATTTTTGAATTTCAAATGTCATTCTCTGTCAGTCTAAAGCTGCTTAGGCCGTTAGAAGCCAAAAAACGACTTTTTGATTTTTGACGAAAATCGAGATTTTTCACATAGTATAGCCTTAGTTTTTTTTTGGACAAAAATGGGAAATCCCTTAGATCCTTTTCATATTCGGTATTCATATAGACAATGACACGTTGAATTCAACGAGCCCATCCGTTGCGATTTAACACTCACCGTTTCGAAGTTAGAGCCCTTCGAACTGATTTTCTGGAATCACTGGAATATCTATCGGATACCTTTTAAATTTGGTATACTGACTGAAAACGACATTCTAAATTCAATGAGCACCTCCAGAGATTTGTAGCTATTACCGTTTCGGAGACAGAGCCACTCAAAAAATGTTCGTAAAAAATCTTTAAGAAAATCATTAAAATTTCAACATTTTTTATGTGTCCCCTTAATTAGGTTACGGAATGTTTTTAAAGGTAACATTTTGTTTTGTTTTTTTATTTTATTTCTTAGTGTCAGGCAGACTTCATCCAAGCTAACGAAAAACCGAAAGTCGATTATGACCGCTTAGCAGCGTGGCTAAACAAAATATATCCGAAAGTCATCAAGGAACTCGATTACACGGCCATTGAGTCCCGTGCATTTTATGGATACAAACTTCAGAAAAAAACGGAAGTTTCAGCAAAGTTTTTGTATTCCCTTGCCAATACTGAGGTATTCTTTGAGTATTATTTCAATTGACAGATCTCAATAGATAGACTTGCAGTGTCCATAGCAGAAAATTTAATAGTTACATAGTGTGTCGCAGATAAAGACACCGCCATATTGATTTTCGTTTAGCGTTCTTTCTGGTTTTGTCTTTATGCTTGACTTCTAAGGGTCGTAGCATGATGTTAAATTGCCTATAATCTTCCTCAAAGAATTTTTCAAATCCGACTTGCAGCTCCAGAGATCAGCGCGTTCAAACAAAAAAATAAAGCAAACTCTTCAGCTTTATCATATCGTATTAAATATGATATGCTTTCAGTCCATAGAAACATTCCTCTTTTTGCCACCATGAGCCCTGCACGTCCTATAGAGTTGGGTAACTCAGATCTGAACTGGTTCAAAGAGCCGACTCCGACAGAAGATCCGTGAGAGCCGACTCACTTTTTTTTTGAGCCGACGGATCCACATAACTCAGTGAAACACTTAACACACAGAAGAACATTTTACACTTACGTATCAGTTCTTGCTTTGATGCATCTGTCAGCTCAAATGACTCATGCATCACATGTTTGGCTATGCATTCTTGATTCTATACAGGTCGTGATATGATTGACTGAACTAGGTAACTCAGTGGCAGACTGCAATAACATATTCAGAACTCGGCTCTTTTTGAACCGGTTCAGTGAGCCGGCTCACATACGGGATCCAGATGCAAAGATGCAGATCACTAAAAAGATATGTTTTTTCCATCTCTAACGTCCTATTTTAGAGCCCTGAGCCACACAAGAACATGCGCATAGCCAAGATTACTAAAATACTAGAAGGTTGGGCGGTAAGAGGCTATAAACATGGTCACGTCGGTGATTGGTTGAGTCGATTGCTTACGTCACCGATACCCATGGCTTAGTTATTCAAGTGTGTTTATCCCAACTGTTTGGAAAAAGACTCCACAAGCCTACTTCCCCGGCCCTCTCGCGTCTCGCCTAGACAAATCTTCAACAATACTAACGCCCAACTTTAGTGTCTAGTAATCTTGTTGCATAGCGAACAAAGTTTAGCATTTTTTTTTATTTTAGCAGGATAATCGCGTGAGTGCCTTAAGCTGGAATTGTACCGGAAATACTTTAGCCATTGCCTACAGTCAACCGCATGAAACATGGTGTCATCACAGTACTTTTGTCTCACTGTACACGGCCGATAAGTAATTTTTTTTCACGACTGTCTATAAAATAGCTACTTTTCATAACGGCTGCAAAATAATCCTTTTTCTTTTCTTTTACTTCTGTAGCCTATAATGTAAAATACAATCTTTTTTTTTTTTAGAAATGGAGATTATAATGTTGTTCCATCGAAAAAAATTCCAGTTTCTTCTTGTGTTACGACTTTAAGCTTACACCTAACTGAACCGGCAATTATAGCTGGCGGTACTGTTACAGGTAAGTAAAACAGAATGCCTAAATTTGCATTAGCTGTTTTACTCCCGTTTTAACTACGCATTAATGATTTAATCAGTACTTACCAAGTCACTATTTAGTATAATATGTTAGACTCAAAACATTGTATTCCACGCCGGCCCTAGGGTAGAGCGAGAGGAGCGGTCGCTCTAGGCGCCAGGTGGCAAGGGGCGCCAAAAAGCCAAATGCGAAATACAATATTAGTGATTGATTGAAATTAACACCAAATACTAATTTAATTGTATAGCGGTAGGAGCTCTCTTAATGTTATAATAATTAAAGCTACTTAATTTAAATTTAACAAGTGTTGATGTTTGCAATGAAAGTCGTTTTTTGAAAAGTTGGAACGTATTATTTATTTAACATAAAACCGAAGTACAATTGACGTGAAGTGAAAGCGTCGACCCAAGGGCGTTGAAAGACATCTCGCTCTACCCTGATAAAGGGCTAGGGCCGACGCTGTTAACGCTAGTCTGTATTTGCTAAGTATAGTACAGTACAATCGCGATAATATGAACATGGACTCATATGAACTACTCAGTAATATGAACTGAATTTTTTCACCATTGACTACTCTGTAGTATGAACAGCGTATAATGTCGATAATTCGATAATATTAACAAGAACAAACTTTTCTGTTATGGTTTAGTCTTTATTCGGTTTTCTTAAATGAATACATAGTGTTTTAGTGTGTGGAAGTGAATTTTAGTTCGTTGGTATTCATCTTTGAGGCTAAAGAGTGTCTGTACATTGTATATAAATATATGTACACAAATTATAAATATTTTAGAGGAATTAGGATCAAAGAAATAAAAGACAAATTATTATTTCACAACGTTTCGTATTAATATTAATACTTCATCAGGTGATCTATTTTAGATCACCTGATGAAGTATTAATATTAATACGAAACGTTGTGAAATAATAATTTGTCTTTTATTTCTTTGATCCTAATTCCTCTAAAATATTTATAATTTATTAACATCAAAAGGATCTGATTATACATTTTTCAATATATGTACACAGTTACTTAAATCGTACTTTATTTCATCAGTTTGGAATGGTCAAACTAAAAGGAAAATCAAAATGTCTTTCTCTTTCTGAAAAAGCAAAACTCATAGAAGATGCCAATAAAGGTTTAGGGGTGACTTTACTATCAAAAAAATATGGAATTTCCAAGTCAACAGTTTGTTAAATTAAGAGCAGAAATCGAAAACTTGTTGAAAGAAAACCAACAAAGCCCTCAGCAAAGCCATAGAATGGGCTAAGCAGAAAAGTTTAAACATAACAGAAATCGCGAGTTTAAAAAACATTCATGAAAAAGCTGTTTTTCTACTAAACAAACACAATCTAAAATAACTTCGTTTTTTTCTTCAAAAGATTAGTTAATATATTAAGTTATTGTATACAGATTGTATCAACTCAAAGCTGTCCATAGGGCACTCTGTGTGTAAGACAGAGCACTATGTACAAACGATAAGTAAGAGTGAGATAAATGATCGCTCATAGTTACCGTGGTTACTGTAAATAAATAATACTTGTAAATCTTTTTACCAGTTTACAAACTAAATCAACTAAACCGTAATATTAATTCGTATTATTATTATATCTGGTACAACAGTTTGAACAATAATTTTAATAATTAATTTATTAAGTGTTCGAAAAGACCTCCACGTTCTGCCAAACAATAACCTAATCGATTATAAATACTTTTCCTCACATTGGCTAACATCTCATGGTCAACGGACTGACGCATTAGAAATTTGTATTTTCAGTTCGTTTAAATTATTAGAAGTCGGTCTGTTTTCAAAGGCAGCTACAAATAAATTTATTACGTCGGCGGTTGAATTACCACCATAAAACCATTTAATTATTTGGATTTTTTCGTGAACAGTATAACTAGCCATTTTATCAATAATTTCGGTAGTGACTACAGACTGTCATTAATTAATAAAATGGCTATTTTTACTTAGAAAACAAAGACGTTTATTTAAATTTATTTTACAGTAACCACAGTAATTACTACCTATTAGCGATCATTTATCTCACTCTTACTTATCGTTTGTATATAGAGCTCTGTCTTACACACAGAGTGCCCTATGGACAGCTTTGAGTTGATACAATCTGTATAGTACATAGTATAATTATGTATTAAGTTATATAGCATATATAATGCATCAATAAACACTATGTAGTATTCTGTGTGCAATTATTAATATGCATGTTTCTTGCGGACCTCGATAATATGAACATACCGCTAATATGAACTTCTCAGGATTTTTTGTGTTTATATTACCGAGATTGTACTGCATTCGAATTAAGAGTTCTACTTCAGCACTCACCTGGTTTCAGGCGATGTAATAATTTGGAGTACGCTTCACAGCGATACCGATTCGATAAGAGTATCGGTAGACGATTGCATCACTCAACTGATGTGGCACAAATCCAGAAACAGTTTGTTTTCCGCTGATCTCAATGCAGATTTGATAGAATGGGAAATTGGTGTTCAAGCAAAGACGATAAATGTAAAAAACAAGTGAGTGTTTAAATGTTTCATTAAGCTCCGTATTCACCGAACTTAATTAGTTATTTATTCCGCTTCAATTTCAAATTCAAATCACCAAAAATAGTTAAGTTTATTGCAGTTATAAATCCAATAAGATACAAATAGGGCTCTCTTTTCAGATACAAAATTCAAACACCAGACAATATAAAAAACTTAGAAAAACCGACAACATATGGCATAGTTTGCTTTTCATTTTCACATTTTGAACCAGAGACTATCATCATAGCACTCGAAGGTGGTAAACTGCTACGATGTGATTTAATCACAGCGAAACTCGCACCAGGTATGATATTTGTCGTCGTAATTTATTGTCGTCAGAGACAACTGCCACTTAAGGCTCCTTTACACTTTGTTAAGGTAGTTGTGGTAAAATATTGTCAAAAAGTTATAGATTATACCCGCCACAAAAGTATACTAGCTTGCAGCTAAGTGATCCATAATTTGTACGCAAGACTGTACCCGTGCAAACGTAACCCATACAGTATTCATATGCATGTATACTTTTCTATAAATTGTTGAACTTAAAACCGTTATTTATAAATAATTAGACGGTCAAAAAATGTTTCTTATTTTCATTTAAACTCACAACAAATGCATTGAAAGACTGCCAGTTTTTGGAAAGTTTCTGACAGTTAGTTCTTTTTTTATAAATAAGAAACTGGTTCAGAACTACAGAGATCGTATACAATCGATGTTAATTATCCAATCTTTAATTGAATTTATCTCGGATTATATACGGTCGATCGACTTCAAATTTTCCGGGTAATTGTATCATCACGTCCTTAATAAGTATACAAAAATTAAGAATTTTCTCACGATGTGCCTTAACCACGACAACTACCTTAAGTAACAGGTGATATAGTCCAAGATCCCAGAGCGATTAAACACTATCTATTTTTAAAATGGATGAAACGTCTGCCTACTTACAGAGTTGAATCTGTGACAGACATATCAGGTGAGTAAAAATAATAGTTCCTTCACTTTGTATGGCTGATTTTTATATATATTATGTAAAATATCACTCTAAAGTAGTGTTCTGTAACTAAAGTTGCATCCATTTGAAAATAGTGTCTAATCGCTCTGGGATCTTACTCTAATAAGTCATTAGTAAACATTTTTTTTCTGCTGTTCAATATTAAGTGTAAATAAAACGTTCACACAGTTCGAATACAATGTGTGTGACAAAGACAGATGATGTAAAACCACTCGTGAAACGATTTTTTGTTTTCGAGTTGTCAGCAGCCCTGGGTTTTATTTGCACTTTGGGCGATTTTTAGAGCGAGAAATCTGCCTAAGCATTGAACACGAATTCTAAATTATGGAAACTACCCTGTTGCATGTTTTGTAAATTATTTCTTAATAATAAATAATTGTATCTAAATCATAGATGGCGCCACGCCTCGTTATGATCCTGTGATTGGTCAGTTTGATGATCACGAGGGAACAATCAACGGAGTACAATGTTCGCCTCATCATAAAGATTTATTTCTTAGTTATGATTCGGATAGCAGAATTCACATTTACAATATCGATCAGGTATTTATTAATAAATTAGGTTTTTGACATGGAATTCACATGCATGCAATGTCTTAATAGCACGTTTCATGAAAATCGACCGTTATATTTCAAATGTACTTTCGGTGTACCACTATCTCACGAACCGCTCAACCAATCCCAGCAAACCAGATGTCAGGTGATCGAAATTACCAATAGTACTGAGAATTTTTACAACTGACTTCAGTCGTCTCTAGGTTTTGTCTGCGTGAGGGTGTTTTGCGCCGGAAGTTTCTAAATTGCTCCACTAAAACTTAAAGACAGCGGTTTTTATGTTCAGGACAGTGCCCTTAATAAACAGGGATGTTGACTGTATTTAAATAAAAACATAATTTTAACGTTAAGTGGTAATTTCTATGATAGAAATACTAAAAAACACAATATTTTTCCTAATTTTTAAGGAATTTAATTAATATTTAATAAGTAAAACGTAATTAAATCACTCTTAAGTCACGTGACAGCGAACACCAAACAGAGTGCATGACATCACTGACTCATCAACATCATCAGACGCTGTCATAGAGAAGGACGCTGTTCACGCTGTCTAAAGACTTCACTGTTTGGTTAATATTTAGTGTGTAATTTATTCGAACATTTCTATGACAACAATTACGAAAAAACCTATCACCTCGTCAGTTAAGCAGCCTTTATGAGCCTACGACGTCACGTCAGGCACATGACAAGTATTGACGTTTTAGAGCGAAATTTGAAACGGAATTTAAAAGACGTTTTTAAAGCGTGAGTCGTATTTAAAAAATCATAATAAATATTTGTGGTTATAATAGATACTTATGTACGATTTAAAATACTTTCTCAAAAATAGTCAACATCCCTACTCAAAAAAACTCACGTTTGAGGAAATACTATGAGTTAAATACATTTTTTTTATTCCAATTTTGTCAAGGAATCACCCATACAAGTAATATATTCTGAAGAAGTGTTGAACGTCGTCAACTGGGTTCCTGGAGAAGAAAGACTTATAGCTGGGTGCTGTGAAAAAGGACTTTTGAAATTTTTTGGTCTCAAAAATGGAAAGCATATCGAAGGGCCTTCTACTAATCAGAATGTCTCGACAACTTTCATGTGCTTCAATTGCAAAAAGTATGACTTTATTCTGTCTCTTTTTAGTTGAAACTTGATGTCAGTTTTATTTCGTTTCTCGTTTCAGCCACAATTTGTTTGCAACTGGGGACAACAATGGCGTTGTGCAAATTTGGAATATTCAGTGGAATCAGTATGCTGAACAACTAAATGAAACCTTACTTTAATAATTGTAATATAATAGCTTTAACTTTTTTTCTTTTTTGTCCTTGGTAATTAATATAAAAATGATTTGTCGGGAAAAAAAGTCCTTTTTCCCGACAAATCATTTTTATAATAGCTTTAAGTTTGTATGAAATAAATAAATTGTTCAGATATATTTGGAGTAGCCATGTTGTTTTTAGTATTTTTGTTTTTTGCGTGACTCGTATGCCCATTTGAACGAAAGCGTTGTAGGGCCACATAAGTACTTTTTGAAGTGAAACTTCTTTAGCTAGGGTATCTGTTTGAAGTTTTCTTTACCTAGGATAAATCTGTTCTAAATTTTCTGTGACGTCAAGGGGGGAATAACGTTTTTTTAAACGTTGTAGAGGAATACAATAAGACCTCGCTTAACGCTGTTTCAGTATTACGCGGTTTCTAAAAAAAAGTTTAGCCACCATCACGTAAATTATGGATCAGTATAAAATGATTTAAATGTTGATAGAAGTTCAAAGGCAAGACGAAGTGTCATTGATGCAATATCTTGCTATATCGACAACAGCTTGCTGAACGAAACAGAAAAAGGCAAACGACATTAGATGATTTCTTCACAAAAAAACAAAATATGTCTAAATGAGAAACCTTCATCACAAACATAACTTCTCACTCGAACTTTTGATTTTCATAAATGTTTTATGAGCACAAATCGATATTAGAAATAAATAAATCTATAATTAATGTGACAAAAAACTTACAAATTTTCAGATTCTCGATTCTGTTTCACTTATGCCTAATTATCTACGTATTAAGATGACCTCGTTTAGCGCTGTTTTGTATAGCGCAGGAACTTATTGGAACGTATCCCCCGCGTTATGCGGGGCCTTACTCTAACTGTAATAAAACAGATTTATTGTAATGTAATATTTATATTTAATAATTTGGCTCTCCACAGGAGAGAATAGTGTCCACACAATATGTCATACATATGCCGTTTTTTTACAGTGTATTCATATATCAATAATTAATACAATACTGCTTGATACGCAAAACCCAAAAATCGATAACAAAAAATCTTCACACCTTATTAATCAGTTCACACAGACAAAATTTGGCTTCAACAACCTTGTCGAACAATAGGGATGTTGACTGTATTCAAATAAAAACATAATTTTAACGAAAAGTAGTAGTTTCTATGATAGAAATACTAAAAAAACACTATGTTTTTCCTTATTTTTAAGGAATTTAATTAATATTTAATAAATAAAACCTAATAAAATCACTCTCAAGTCACGTGACAACAGACACCAATAAGAGCGCATGGCGTCATAGGTTGCGCCGCTGTCAAATAACTTCATTGTTTGGTTAATATTTAGTGTGTAATTTATTATTATTTGTTTATAGGAAACGTCAAATTACATGTAACTATAGCAACGACTACGAAACAACTTTTCATCACCTCAGTTTACTAGCGTTTATGAGCACAGAATACGCATCTATAGGATGGTGGTAGCTCCTTTGGTAGGAACAGGTGACGTCACACGACTAGTATTGGCGTTTTGGACAGAAATTTGAAACGGGATTTAAAATACATGATTTTTAAGGCTTGAGTTGTATTAAAATAAAAATAATAAATATTTGTGGCAATATTAGGCACTTATGCACGATTTAAAACACTTTCTCAAAAATAGTCAACATCCCTATTATATCGTAGATTACAGACGTTCAATAATTTACAATCTTCTTCTTTTACAAGGCCGTTTACGCAAAATTTTGCCTCTGTGTGTAATTGCATCGCTTTGCCTTGGGCTTCATGTCGCGTAGTTGACGAATTTCCACTTTCTGTCCTTGTGATTTAATATACTATTAACACAGCAACATTTTTCTATACATAGTAATCAAAATTTAGCTTCCAAAGCGATCTTTTTCTATGCAGATCAGTCATTTATTTTCGCGTGAACACAATCTAATGTTCTACATGACAGGGGGGTTTCACAACGACATTAGAATGTTCCTGCGTGTATCAAATATGAGGACAATCTAAGGTCATTGCCAAACCAAATTTTTTGAGAATATTTTGTACAAGCTAGTATTAATGATTGAAAAAAATAATTGCGGTAATAAATGTTTCCTTTTGTACATAAAAAAAACGTGCAATTCGAAAAAAATAACATAGTTTTCAAACAATGTCTTCCATGAGTCAATGTTACGGAAGCACAATTGGTTATTAAAATGAGTTTTAAAATAAATAACTTTATAAGTATCAACTGAAAAAATATATACACTTACGTGACCTAGGCGATCGTCCGTTGTGGGTCAAAAGGGCGTCGAACCTGGGGTAGAGCTCTAGGCGCCAGGTGGCAAGGGACACCAAAATGCCAAATGCGAAAAACAATATTAGTGATTGATTGAAATTAACACCAAATACTAATTTAATTATATAGCGGTAGGAACTTCTTTAACGTTAAAGACGCAGAAGTATAATAATTAAAGCCACAAGTTTTAGGGCCCAAAAATACCGAAAAAATTCTCAGAATCGTTTCAAAATTGAAATTTAACGCTTTAGTAGCAATTAAAAAGTGCTCCTAAAATTATAAGCAAATCGGCCCGACAGGACCGGGCTTACAAATTTTATGAAAACACTAGTTTGCGTATACGAATTTACTTACTGAAGGTCGTATTTAATTTGGTGCAGATGTTGGATTGATAACAATATTTTAACTAATAAAATTATTATTGTAAGAGGTGTATTAAGGGGTTCAATTTTTTTTTATTTTGTCCAAAAACAAACTTTAGTTCATGTAATAAAGCCACAATACCTGTATTAGCAAATACACTATATTGTCGGCAGGGTTTTGGCACTGCGACCCGGGTTTTTTTAAGATAAAACCTAAGTACAATTTACGTGAAGTAAAAGCATCAACCAAAGGCGCTGAAAGACAATCTCGCTCTACCCTGATCAAGGAACAGAAAAGCATGATAGTATGTCAAGTTCACTATGCAAATTCGGAGATATTTGGACCAGTTGAAGAAGTTAAATTATTTAAATATTCCCGCTTGAACTGCTTACAGTCTGAAATTTTAAAAAGTCAGCACAAACGTTATTTTTTGAAGTTTAACTTCTTTAGCGACGTATCTGTTTGAAAGAAGTAAGAAATCAAGGGGAAGTAGAACTGGCAAATAAAGGGGAAGTTAGTTTGTCTCCTAAATTACATGAAACTGACAACGACAGAAGTTTATAATGTGTTGCTAAGGTATGTGTAAATATTATTAATTAGTTTGACACAATAAAAAATTAAACTTGGGAATAATATTAAAAACTAAAGCATAACCATTGTGCTGAAAAATATGTCATACTACAGATTTTCATTTCATAATAATTGTATAAAACTTGAAAAGGACCACAAAACGTAATTTATTTCAATAAAAAACTTTGAACAGTATAACAAATAACTTCATTTCGTAAAAAAACTAAAGAAGTTAAACTTCTTCTGTGAGCTTATGAGGGTGAGGCTCATTATAATTTTTTGTTATCGAAAACGCGTGATTTAGCAATGGTCGCGACTGGGTAATTTGCACTTTTGATGATTTTTACAGCGAGAAACCTGCCTAATGACCACATTATGCCATATTTTCGCCATGCTCCAAACTGAGGCCCACAACTGACCGCTCACCTAAGGCGACGTCTTAATAGTTAGGGAGCTAGTGACGATTTTCCTCATAGTATTACCTCAAAACTGAGTTTTTGTGAGTTCATTAAGGGCACCATCCTGAACATAAAAACCGCAGTCTGCCAGCTGAGAACGAGGACAATGCGTGGGAGGACGCGGTCAAAGATGTCAAACTGGAGCTGTCACTAAACATATTTCATTAAATAAAAACCCGGGTCGCAGTGCCAAAACCCTGCCGACAATATAGTGTATTTGCTTGTAGAGGGCCGTGTGGTTTTATACTTTTATTGTGTGAAATTAAGTTTGTTTTTGGGCAAAATAAAAAATTTAACCCCTTAATACACCCCTTAAAATAACATTTTTTTCTTAATTGTAATATTATTATCAATCTAACGTCTACACCAAATTAAATACACCCTTCAATAAATAAGTCACTATCTGCAAACTAGTGTTTTCAAAAAATTTGTAAATCCGGTCCTGTCGGGCCGATTTTATTAAAATTGTGGGGAAACTTTTTAATCACTACCAAAGGGTTAAATTTCAATTTTGAAACGATTCGGAGAATTTTTTCGGTATTTTGGGGCCCAAAAACAGTTTTCAACCCCTAAAAACTACCCTTAAAATAGCCCGATTAGGCCCATTTTAAATAGGCTTCTTGCGGTGATGTATTTCAACATGTGGCCCAAATTTCGTTGAAATCAATTAACTCTTTCGAAAGTTATCGCGCGTACACACACACATATATATATATATATATATATAAACATTTTTAAAAATGGTGCCAAAGTGTTTAGGAGGTTATGAAACGTCGAGAAATTTTGGTCCGACCCCTAGGTCCCGCCATCCGACCGACGCCAATAGTGTATGTTGCCATATGGCAAATACACTAAAAAGGATCAGGTGAAAAGACCAATTTTTAGGTACGTTTTTATACGATATACAACGTTTCGTCGGTATTATTCCAACTTCTTCGGGTATCTAGTTTTAACAGACATAGATCTATGTCTGTTAAAACTAGATACCTGAAGAAGTCGGAATAATACCGACGAAACGTCGTATATCGTATAAAAACGTACCTAAAAATTGGTCTTTTCACCTGATCCTTTTTATTTAATTTATTTCGAGACCTGATTTTTCCTAATAAAAATATATTTCATGTTTGAAATTTTCTGAGTGATAAGTTCAGATGTCTTTGAGCACAAAATCTCAAGTCTGGCGGCCCATACTTGGGAAATTGCATGTTTGGCAGACTGACGAAACTGTTTTGAAACGAAAAATGCGTAAAGATAAATTTTAAAATTAATAATATTGACTCTACCAACAGTAATAGATATAACAAATAAAATTACGTTTTAATTTTATTTAAACAATTGTAATTTAATTTTATATTTGAAAATTGAAAAGGACCAAAACTGTTGGTTGAAACGTCTTTTATATAAGTTTTAATTTTATTTAAACAATTGTAATTTAATTTTATATTTGAAAATTGAAAAGGACCAAAACTGTTGGTTGAAACGTCTCTTATATAAATAAAAATCAATTGAACAGTATTGCCAGTAATTTTATTTGTTAAGGACGTTCATGCGTGAGACTTAATAGTAGATAAAAATTTGTATTTTTCAGTTTTGAAAAGTTTATTTATATAATAATTTTTCCTCAAAACTTGAAAACTCGTTATCGATCATTTGAAAAAGTTATTAACGATTGAAAATTAGATTTTTAACATACAGTCTTATGGCAGATCGAATTTTTTTTAATTTGAAATTATTATATGTATATTATTAAAGTAGATACCATAATAAAGAATGTCTTCAAATATTCTTTGGAGTATGTAGTTTGAAGATTTTCAATAAAAAATGGGTGTTATCGAACGTTTTAAATAACTATAAATTTTTTTAACTGAGATAATAGAAATTATTTTAGTGAATTTTTCACCATATTGAAAACTGACAACAGCGCGCTGACAACAGCTGTCTAATTGGTTTTCTCTCCATGCCTTACGTTTTAAGGAGATAAATTTTCCTTTCAATTTACCGCGACTACTTCTCACATTATAATAATTATTAGTATTATCCATAATTAACACAATACAAAGACTATGTCAACAAAACAATATTACATAACCTATATAGAGTATATGTGTATGTTTATCAGCTGAGAAAGGCGTTGTTGCCAAATTTATTTAGCAGTTAAAATGGAGTCAAATCAGTTATCAATTTTAATTTACTGATATTTGTAAATAAATACTTTAAAAATATTTGGTATACATGAAAGAAATTTATTAATCATTGTAATATTATTAATATATATTGAAAATTTTTTCAAGGTCTAAATAAATTTCATAAAAAGTTAGTACTCATTTGACTTTAGCGAAGCGCACGAACGTCCTTAATAAATTTTAAAATTGTCTACAAAAACCATAGTAACGTTTTTAAGGTTGTTATATCAAAAAAGTAAATTGTTTGAAATAAAAACTATGGATTTCGACATATTTAACCCTTTGCCAGACAGGGGTTGTTCCGGGTATGAAATGCCAGACTTGAGTTTTTGTGGTCAAGGGCACCTTTATCCCTCTGAAAACCTCAAACATGGTAAAATATATTGACAGCTGCAGTTTGACATCTTCGACGGCGTCCGCCCACGCATTGTCCCCGGTCTCAGCTCCCAGACTGCGGTTTTTATGTTCAGAATAGTGTCCTTAAAGCACTCAGAAAAACTCAGGTTTGAGGAAATACCATGAGTAAAATCCTCACTAGCTTCCTTAGCTATAAGCTCAGTATTAAAAACTAAATCATGAAAAAAACTATACTTAATAAGAAATAATGACAAATTTTTAAATATACACACAATTAATATCGATGAACTAAAAATGCAGCAATCGTTTTAGTTGGTAATACTGGACGACTGCAAAAAATGTTCTTTCAAATTTACATGTTCACAGTACAGTGAAACTTCATTCTCAGTTATCGAACGTCTACAATCTCTCCATCAGTCTCTATTTTAAAAAAATTACGATATTATTTTTGACATTCAACTGGATAGAGATTGTATGTTTTAATTAGTTTTAAATAAAAAAAAACCCGGGTCGCAGTGCCAAAACCCTGCCGACAATATAGTGTATTTGCTTGTATAGGGCCGTGTGGTTTATATTTTTATTATGTGAAATTAAGTTTCTTTTTGGGCAAAATAAAAAATTTAACCCCTTAATACACCCCTTAAAATAACATTTTTTTCTTAATTGTAATATTATTATCAATCTAACGTCTACATCGAATTAGATACAGCCTTCAATAAATAAGTCACTATCAGCAAACTAGTGTTTTCATAAAATTTGTAAATCCGGTCCTATCGGGCCGATTTTATTAAAATTGTGGGGACACTTTTTAATCACTACCAAAGGGTTAAATATCAATTTTGAAACGATTCTGAGAATTTTTTCGGTGTTTTGGGGCCCAAAAACATTTTTCAACCCCTAAAAACTATCCTTAAAATGCCCCAATTACGCCCATTTTAAATAGGCTTCTTGCGGTGATGGATTTCAACACGTGGACCAAATTTCATTAAAATCAATTAACTCTTTCGAAAGTTATTGCCCGCACATATATATATATATATATATATATATATATATATATATATATATATATATATATATATATATATATACATATACATTTTCAAAAATGGTGCCAAAGTGTTTAGGAGGTTATGAAACGTCGAGAAATTTTGGTCCGACCCCTAGGTCCCGCCATCCGACCGACGCCAATAGTGTATGTTGCCATATGGCAAATACACTAAAAATCTTATGAACTATTTGACCAAAAATCGTAAACTAATATGGAAACGGCAAAGCAACCAATTTATAAAACAGTTAATACATAAAAAATTTATGACGCCTGAAGAAGGAATAATAAATTCTGAAAAGTTGCGATAAATGAAAATTTAGTATTGACTTATTGTCCTCGGACAACTTTCCATCTATTATTTTTTTTTTACTATTTTCTCAAACTGTTTTAGATTTCTCTATTATACATGTTTCAAATTTCGTTCTCGCTGATTCATTTAAAAAATTTACATTTTATGCGCATCCAGTAAGAACAAGTTCCCTTTGAGATGTAAAGAGAACTCGTTTTGCCTTTTTTGTCCGTTGATAAACTCTAGATTGAAGTTTGACTGTTTTATCCATATATCTACTACTCCTATATTGCTATCGTCTGTTGTGTCACAAAGTGAGACAACAAACGACTATTTCTATCTCTTTTTAGCGCAAGCATCACGAGTCTAGGGTTGGGCAACTCCCCTTCCCTTGTAGTTATAACTAAAGCGCGCTTGGAGACATGTTCAATATTCTCGGACATGCGCGTAGGACTTGAAATAGTTTATAAGAGAGATGGACGCATATATGTAATGGTTTCGTCTTTCTCTAGAGCTCTTCTAGCAATATATGAGCATTAGATACATGGTTTTATCTACACCTACAGATATATATCATATGTAATTTATATCTGATACGAGTAAACTTGGAGATATAAAAATTAACGATTCACAATTAAAAAGTTTCTACTTTATGCCGAGAAATCACCGTGATCGAACAACGCCTGTTCATACAACTGAGCTTTAACCATTCTTCCTCCAAAGTATCTTCCATTTAATGCGTCTCTCGCCATCTCCGACTCTGAAATTAATAATAATGAATCGTTAACTTGATTGTTGCTCTTGAGGTCTGTTGGAAGCTTAAATTATTTTCACCATAGACCTAGCATTGAATTGAGAGGTGCTGAAACGCTGAAAACTTGGGAGTATATGTTTTTAGGGTTCCATACCTCAAAAGGAAAAAACGGAAACCTTATAGGATCACTCGCGAGTCTGTCGGTCACAGCCAATTTTCTCCGAAACTACTGGACCGATCGAATTGAAATTTGGTACACATATGTAAGTCGGTGACTCAAAGACGGACGTGTAACGTAAATAAATGGATTTTGAACATGGGGTCCACTTTTGGGGGGTAAAATAGAAAATTAAAAAAGAAGTTTTGCAAACTATATCGTGTTACATATCAAATGAAAGGGCTTGTTGTGATAATCACAAATATATTTTTTAAAATAGATGAAAATTGACCACTCCCCCTCCCCTTGTCTTCGAAACTATTTAGCCTAAAATTTTGAAAAAAATAGGGAATGTCTCAACTATAGTTTACAGGAAAACCTAAACGAAAGTCTTAAGTCTCTTCTCGCGAGTTCGACTCCCACTTGACCGTTTTTTTTGTTTAGTATTTTTTAATATCAAAAAAAAATTGGTCGAAAAAAAAATCTGGTTCTCGACAACAGCGCCACCTACCGGGTATAATTATAGCTAAGAACCATCGAGGTGACCCCACAAGCACAAAAAAAAAATTTCATCAAAATCGGTCAAGCCGTTTAGGAGAAGCAGAACTACAAACACACCCACAACGGAATTTTATATATGTTACAAAGAATAATGATTCGAATACGTACCGATCATTTGTGAAAACTCAACGAAAATCTTGACTATGATTTCCGCGTCGTCTTCGACATTATCAGACTGTTTTTCATTATAAATAATAACTCTTTCGACGACACCGTATTTACTGCACTCGTCTTGAATTTCCTCCTGAAGCGTTTCGTCTACATCTTCGGGTCCAACCATATTCCTCAAGATAACAACTCGTGATTCCATTTTTCTCATCAGCTTCTGCATCACTAAATGCCTCGCATTCTGTCCTTTAATCGACATATTTTCCTGTTGTTGAAGTGTCTGGGGCTCAGTTTCTTCCAGCAATTTCTTCTGCAACTCTTCCTGCTGTTTCTGCTGCGCTTGTTCTTGGGCTCTCCGTAGAGCGTCTTGGTTCGTAGCAGTCGGAGCACTAGCTACCGTAATCGGCTGCCCGAGAGTGGGCGTTACGATCGAAGGCGGGGGGATACCGGCCGCGACTGTCGAAACGACAGTCGGAGCTACAACTCGAGGTGCCTGGAAAGACGGTTGCGGTATCGCTAATCCAGGCGGCGGGATTAATCCCACGGGCGTCGGTACCGTCGTCGAAATGCTCGGCACTATGCCGGGCATCGTTGGAATTATTGGAACCGACGAAGTCGTAGTCAACTTTGACAGTCCGAGGGCCATCGCGTTGCTGGCGACGGCGTCGAGGGCTTGGATTTTTGCTGTTGCTGCGGCCGCTGCTACGGCTGTCGCGGTCGGCATTATGCTTGAACCGCTCGAAGGACCCATCAAAGCGTTTGGCGGTGTTATCGCTCGACCGACTCTCAAATACTGACCGCCAAGATCGAACAGGTTCATCGAAGCGATCGCTTCCTGAGCTGCTTGAGAAGTTTCGTATTCGATGAAACCGTAACCTTTATGTTTGTGTGCTGAGCTTCCTTGAGCGAGCTTGCAATAAATTATCGGACCAAACGCTTCGAAAACACTGAAAAAAAAAAAATACAATATCAGTACAGTACAATCGCGATAATATGAATATGCGTTCTTATGAACGACTCAGTAATATGAACATAATTTTTGTAGAGAATAGGGATGTTGACTGTATTCAAATAAAAACATAATTTTAACGTTAAGTGGTAGTTTCTATGATAGAAATACTAAAAACACTATATTTTTCCTTATTTTTAAGGAATTTAATTAATATTTAATAAATAAAACCTAATAAATCACTCTCAAGTCACGTGACAAGATACCAATCAGAGCGCATGACGTCATAGGTTCCGCCGCTGTCAAAAAACTTCATTGTTTGGTTAATATTTAGTATGTAATTTATTATTATTTGTTTATAGGAAATGTCAAATTACATGTAACTATAGCAACGACTACGAAACAACAGATTAAGGTAGTTGTCGTGGTACAATATTGTCAAAAAGTTACAGATTATACGCGCCCCAAAAGTATACTAGCTTGTAGTTAAGTGATCCATAATTTGTACGCAAGACTGTAGCCGTGGAAACGTAACCCATACAGTATTCATATGCATGTACACTTTTCTATAAATTGATGAACTTTAAACCGTTATTTATAAATAATTAGACGGTCAAAAATGTTTTCTTATTTTTTTTTAAACTCATAACAAATGCATTGAAAGACTGTCAGTTTTTGGAAAGTTTCTGACAGATAGTTCTTTTTTTATAAATAAGAAACTGGTTCAGAACTACAGAGATCGTATACAATCAATGTTAATTATCCAATTTTTAATTGAATTTATCTCGGATTATATATGGTCGATCGACTTCAAATTTTCAGGGTAATTGTATTATCATGTCCTTAATAAATATAAAAAATTAAGAATTTTCTGACGGTGTGCCTTAACGATGACAACTACCTTAAACTGAAACTTTGCACACTTATCAAGGATCGATGACAATACGATAATTTAATAAGTTTGTCCTATTATCCTGAGTCCTGGTCAGGATAACGAACGATTTACCTTTTGATGTCATCTTCTGTCAAATCAGGATGTATCGATGCAACATAAATTCGATTGTAGTGTTTGGCTTCTTCCTGGATTTCATCGATAACTGCCTGCGCCTGCGGCATATTGCTCGGTCGACCGACAACTTTGATATTGCGTCCGCCGATCATCACGCCGTTCATTTGTTCTAAAGACAATTGAGCAGCCTCCGGAATCTCGTACTCGACGAAGGCGAATCCTTTGTGTTTCTGCGTGATCGGATCCCACGACATGTTGATCGATTTGATCGGACCGAACGGTAGGAACGCTTGTCGAATTGTGTCTTCTTTTAATTCGAAACTAATGCTGCCCACATATACTCTACACGCAAATGAAAATTATGTTTAATCTTGACGTAAAACAATAGACTAACGATTAGCATTCTTTTGATTCACAATCAGCGTATTTTGTTTTTTTAATCACATGTAACGAGTACATGTCATATAATACATGCAAACCATCATATTGTGAAAAAAATACTAAATTAAAAAAACGTATTGTATTTTACTTTATGGAAGTAACGTTCAAATTATGCAAAGGAGTAACAACATATTGGTAAGTTAGAAATTTTAAAAGGTAATTGTTGAAGCTTTTAGTCAACAGATGGCCGAACAGTTGTAAAATTTGTAACTTACTGACATAAATTACGTCACCGCGCCAAAGAAGTTTTTCTTCAATCACGCGTAAAAGTTACAAGCACTTTTTTTAAAAATATTTTTTGTGTTCTGTATCAAAACTGGTAAAAATAGAACATCTATTCTCAACGTGACATACTTTTCAATATACGTTTTCATATTACAAAGGTTATAAAAACAAAAATAATTTATATGAGTGTTTGATCAAACTACGCTATAAGTCTTATGCTGGGTCGCAGAAAGGATTGTCAAATAATTTTATTTGACAATGGCCTTAGATTGTGAACACGCAATTTCTCTATAAGAAAAGGATTATAGAATTTTAATTCGATTCTGTACGAAAAATAATTGATAGATTTCAATGATATTTTTTTTAACTGTGTATATATGTATTTAACATAGTTTTTTGCATAATTACTACTTCGAAACGGCATTTTTCTACACATTTTAATCAAAGTTTGACTTGAAAAAAGACCTTTTTCAGTGTAGATCAAGCATTTGTTTTGGTGTGAATACAATCTTATGTTCTGGTTTTACAACAACATGTATGAAAACTGTAATTATATTATTACAATCTAAGGTCATTGTTAAATCCAATTTTTTGACAATGCTTTGTGCAACCCAGCATTAACGAAAGCTTATGCAACAAAAAAACCTGTAAAAAATGTACTCAAAACAACGGAAAAACAATTTACGGTTACTTATCAAAATCTACCAAACCTAAAATCAGTTAAAACAAATGATTCTACATCGAACAAAACACAATCAAAAACAAAATTTGACAACTAAACGAAATTCTTTAAAGTTGCAATATAAAAATAATCGTATCGACCCATAACGCAACGTTAGCCTAACGCTCTTCAGACAAAAACTAAGCTAATACATCTATAATTTAGGCAGCGAGAAGAGATCAAGAATGTAAACAAAGAGCCATGTCCACAAATACCACGTTACAATACCCAAATTAAGCGGAGCAGCGTTAAGCGAGGTACTTTTAGCTCACAATTTAAAAAATTAATCAATTTGTATTGCAACGGCGATTGAATAAAAATTTATCAAATCGATTCGAGGTTACGCTTTGTTGTTTTCGATCTCTTCTCGATGCCTAAGGCTTAGGACAAGCGGATGATCTAACCTGCACATGAGGGCGAGAGCCTGCTGTCTCTGAACTTGTGTCCTCTGACTAGCCATTTGCTGTAACAAAGGACAAGTCGCTTATAACCACATATTATTACAATATCATTGTCGGATAATCGATTTCCCAACCGACGGAAATGTCAGTGAGTTCACGTTTGAAACCCACTCATACCGCTGTCAAATGAATCACGAGAACGTTCAGTAAATTACTTTATGTTATACAAATCACAAGAATAAAAAACCCGGGTCGCAGTGCCAAAACCCTGGCGACTATAGTGTATTTGCTAATACAGGCAGTGTGCCTTTATTTTGCGAACTTAAGTTGGTTTTTGGGCAAAATAAAAAATTTGACTCCTTAATACACCCCTTAAAACATGTTTGTTTTTAATTGCAATATTATTATCAATCGAACATTATACCAAATTAAATACACCTTTCAGTAAACTAGTATTTTCACAAAATTTGTAAGTCCGGTCCTGTCGGGTCGATTTTATTACAATTTTAGGGACACTTTTTAATTACTACTAATTTTAATGTCAATTTTGAAACGATTCTGAGAATTTTTTCGGTATTTTGGGGTCTAAAAACGTTTTTCAACCCCTAAAAACTACTCTTAAAATGATGCCAAAATGTTTAGGAGGTTATGAAACGTCGAGAAATTTTGGTCCGACCCCTAGGTCCCGCCATCCGACCTATGCCAATAGTGTATGTTGCCATATGGCAAATACACTAATAACAAGAAGTGTGTCTCTCTATTACGCAACTAGGTACTTGTTTTGTTTCATTTTAAAACTGCGCTTGCTACAATCTATTTTTTCTAGATTTATGTTTGGTCAGCTAAAGATTTTAAAGACAGTAAGGTTATGAAAAAAAAGTACAAGGGCTAGAACATTTTCCTGCTGAGTGACGGAAATAGCTCGGCTGGAATCAGCTGGAATTACTGTAAAAATTATACATTCCTATAAAAATAGACAAATTCATATTCTTCGTAATTTTGTATGTATTAAATAATCATTTTGTGTTTGGAATTGAAATATTGTAACGTCCTCGAGACTCATCTGTTACACTGAACGCACAACAATGCAGCAGTCCGTTGGAACTGGAACGCCGAAAGGACGGTTTGACAACCGTCCATCACTTGGTTTGAATACGTTTTATCTACTGCGCATGCGCGTGATGGTAATATTATAGCTCGCAGTGAAGTTGAAACATAGCTTATAGTTGCGTTAACAAACGGTGCTATTCCATGTGGCACAAAAAATCATGTACTCAAAACATTTGGGCTTAAAATATTTTTTTTTTAATAAATACAGTACAATCGCGATAATATGAATAACCGCTCTTATGAACGACTCAGTAATATGAACATAATTTTTGTAGAGAATTTAACGGTCTACAAAAAAAAGTTTAAACTTTATCCTCGGAAAACTTTTGAACCAGTAAACTTAGCGAAAAATCACGAGATACCTTTTTTGTAAAGCATTAAATTCTCTACAAAAATATGTATGTCTCATTTTTGTAGATTCATTTGTTCCCAAGTTTTAAAATTTGGAAGAACAAAAGGAGTTTTCCACATGTTATTTTCCATAAGAAACTTTGTTTGGAATGAGGGCTATCTTAGAGTTAATATTAAGAGCTCAAATTTTTAGGAAATTTTTTTTTTATCAATTTGGAAACGTTTGACCCCCTGGTAGCATAGAAATTCGACAATACCCCTGTTAAGGACCACCCTAATGTACATGTTTCTTGCGAACCTCGATAATATAAACATACCGCTAGTATGAACTCCTCAAGATTTTTTGTGTTCAGGTTACCGAGATTGTACTGTATGTTAAAAATGATGAAAGTATTTCTTTTTAATTCAATATTTAAATTTCGGACCAATTTTTATAGTGGACTTGCTGCAATGCATTTAACAAAATATTTATGTATGAGTAGTTCAAAACAAAATGAAAAACGCGCCATTTAAACAAAATCGCAATTAGGTAGAGGAGAGAGAGAGAGTCCACTCTCGCCCCCGTGTCCCGGTTCTCCGGAACTAGTCAAACGGCACTAACCTGCACATTAAAGATAATACCTGATGCCTTTGGAACGTTCTATTTTTCTGGAAGAACAATTTCAACAAAAATTAATTCCCGCTAAAGATTACAAGTCTGATTGAAATAAAAAAAAATTCAGCCAATCAGAATTATTCCCTCTTCAAAAATATTCAATTTGATATACATACTTATAAATAAAATTTCTGTTAGTGTGCAATGACGCGGGTGCAGACTAGTAATAAATATTAAGTTTGCTGTTTATTTGAATGGTTACATAATACGATTTTACATGTAAAAATTAACCAAAGCTTGCTTGTCAGCTACTTAATTTATGTTTGACAGGTCTTCAGAACAAAAGAACAGTGGAAACTCCATGTAACGTCACTCGACTTAACGTCTAAACTCCCTAAAACGTCGAAATTACTTGACTTTGGTTGGTTTGCCTTGTTGTCCATACAATGATACACTCTATGTAGCATCACACTCACTCTACATAACGACCATATGTCATTATAAAGCAAGGAATTTCGGCAACTTATAAAGCGCCTACTGTTTGTAGGTACTTTCTAAGTTGTGAAATTGATAAGAATTGCAGTTTTTATGTAATAAGCGTTGTTATTTGTGTTAATAGTAATGTTTGTTAGTAATTTTTATGCGTTATTAATTAAATAATACTTTAGTATTAAAACAATATTGGTTTTTTTTTCTCTCCATATAACGGCCACTCTTTATAACGCCAGAAAACGCGTAGTCCCTTCAGCATCGCTATATAGGTTTACACTGTATTTCCGAAACTATCAAACTTATAAAAAAAATTTGTACGAAACTTTCTTGAAAAAATAAATAGAATATCAAACCGTCATAAAAAGTATACCATCATCAAAAAAAAAAAAAATGAGCCTCACCCACATAAGAAGTTTAACTTCTTTAGTTTTTAATCTTATTCCCAAGTTTGATTTTTTTATGTCAAACTAATAATATTTACACATACTTAGCAACACACTATAAACTTCTGTCCTTGTCAGTTTCATGTAATTTAGGAGACAAACTAACTTCCCCTTTATTTGCCAATTCTACTTCCCTTCGATTTCTTACTTCTTTCAAATAGATACGTCGCTAAAGAAGTTAAACTTCCAAAACAACGTTTACCTTTCAAAGTCGAAAATCTTTTAAAAAAAGAGCATCGAAAAAAACAATAATAAGTACCTGCTGTTGATGCGCTAGCGTTTGTTTCATCAGCACCATTTTGATACTTTGTTCCATTGCGTATTTCTTCGCTTTGTTAACATAATCGGTTTGATCCGATGACAGTTTTGGAAGCACACCGCCCAAAATACCTGCAATCGTGTTACTGCGAGCACCTGGACCTAAAAAAAACCAGAAGGCGTCACAATAACTCACCAAAAAAAATAAATAAAAATAAAAACATAATTTAGAGGTCTATCAGATCTTATCAGCTAATTAAAATCATTAGTCGGACATCAGGACTGATATCAACAACAGTTCAACAATCATTCAGAGATCATCATTAAAAAAAAAACTGGTCAAGTGAGAGGCAAATTCGCGAAAATAAGGGAACCCTTACTTCAAGGTAGTTGTCGTGGTTAAGGCACACCGTCAGAAAATTCTTAATTTTTGTATACTTATTAAGGACATGATAATACAATTACCCTGAAAATTTGAAGTCGATCGACCGTATATAATACGAGATAAATTCAATTAAAAATTGGATAATTAACATTGATTGTATGCGATCTCTGTAGTTCTGAACCAGTTTCTTATTTATAAAGAAAGAACTAACTGTCAGAAACTGTCCAAAAACTGACAGTTTTTCAATGCATTTGTTATGAGTTTAAAAAAAAAATAGAAACAATTTTTGACCGTCTAATTATTTATAAATAATGGTTTAAAGTTCAACAATTTATAGAAAAGTATACATGCATATGAATACTGTATGGGTTACGTTTCCACGGGTACAGTCTTGCGTACAAATTATGGATCACTTAGCTACAAGCTAGTATACTTTTGTGGCGCGTATAATCTATAACTTTTTGACAATATTGTACCACAACTACCTTAAGCTAATTCTTTTTATATATCGCACTGTACAGTTTGCAATTTTTTTTTTAATTTTCTAATTTGTCCCCCCAAAAATTTTTGTGTGGGGAGAAGAGGTAAAGGTGTTAATACAAAAATAAATAAAAATCAATTACCTGCCACAACATCACCGCTCTGCAATAAATCATAAATAGGCGTTTCAATGAACGACGTTTTTGGCCCACCTACAACAAAAAATTAAAAATAAGACCGAAGAATGGTGGAAATCAGACTGTTTGGCCAAGAGAAGTATGGTGCTTGCTTTTCGTTTTTATTTTTCTTGTTTAATGGCCTTTGACGTTACGTTCCAAGCCAATAGTCTAACCGGATTCGGTATTTTAAACTGTTAATTTTGGCCACCACAGTCTATTTTCAATTGCTACATTATTTCGAATTATCTGCAAATTTTCTTTTTTGTAGTTATACACCGTATCATTTTATTATTTAGTTATGCCCCGTAATAAAAAAGTTTTTGTATAAGAAGCATTCGTGGAAACTGAAAAATGACGTTTCAAACAGATTTTAATATTTTCATCGGCAACTTTCTTTATTTTTGTAAGTGGAACTTCTTTAGCGAGGGTTAAGTTTGAAATTTTTGTGACGTTTACGAAAAAGACTCCTACTAAGGCATTCTATCCAAAAAAAAAAATAGAGAGAAACTTTCTTTGTCCAAAAATTATTTCCCAATTTTTTTATATTACGTAGACGAGATGGGGACTCCTAAGCCGTTTTATTCAAAACTTATTTTCTAAATTTTTTATATTACGTGACGAGGGGGGGGCTTCTAAGCTATTCTGTCCAAAAGTTAGACGGGACTCCTAAGCCGTTCTGTCCCAAAATTTGGAGGGAGACTCCTAAACCGTTTTGTCCAAAAGTTAGAAGGGGACTCCTAAATCGTTCAGTTCAAAAATTAGAAAGAGGACTCCTAAACCGTTTTGTCCAAAAATTATTTTCCAAAAAGTTTTTATATTACGTAGACAAGGGGATATATCGTTCTGTCCAAAAATTAGAGGGCGTAAAATTCGATATGAAAAATAAATATGTATATAACAATTATAGCAGACAATAGCTATTATACTAAATGAATTCAGCTGGTACGTAAGCTATAAGCGTATGTTAAAATCTATAAATATGAAATAATGGTGTTGATAATTTACCGATATTAAATTGTTGTTTTCCGCATTTAAACAGTTCTAACGAAACAGAAATATTCTGTGACTCAGGACCATATTAAAAATGGAAAGTTCATCTTTGATTCATTCAAGAGCCCTCGCTACTGTGAGAGTTCATGTCTAGCAACAGCTAAAATAATTGGCTCTCGCATGTAGTGAATTTGAGTGTTGTAAATCGCTATATTATGAAGGATTAGAATGTTGAATTGTGTGCACCGCAGAGTAATTGATAACTCATTCCGCCGCGAAAGTGTAAAGATTCGGGTTTAAATCCCGACGGTGACGTGTTGGAATAATAAATTTTTCTAATATAGTGCTACAACAATGAATGTTTCTCAACAATTATAGCAGACAATAGCTATTATACTAAATATATAAATAACATCTACGACTAAAGAAGTTTCACTTCTTAAACAGGTTCTACGAATTCTTCTTACTTCAAATTTTGGGTATAAGGATCAATTTCTACATATTTTGGAAAAATGGCCGATACAAACGTGTATGCATCTTTGGTTTTTGTTCTGTCTGACTTATTTGGACCCAGTATTTATTTTTTTCAATTTATGATTATTTTTAAAAACAAACTGATGTTCCGATCTACATTACGTTTTTAACAGTCTTCAAAACTAGGATCTATGAGTTCGTTATTTTTTAAAACCCTGTTGTCTTTAACATGTTGACTGCCAACTACGAGATCTCTCGTAGGTTGTTTACTTGCCCAGGACGCCTACTACGAGTTATCTCGTCCTTTCATTACTTGCCATATTTGTAGAGCTACGAGAAAACTCGTAGCATAACACTGTAATTACCAATAGATGACCTCAGGAAAGAGAATAAAAAAATCAGGTGTGGCTTAAATGAACAGAAAAAAACACTTAAACATTAAAAGAAAACATTTCTTAAGCATTTTGATTAATTATTAAAGTTTTGAATAATATAACATGATTAAATCATTGTTAAACATTCATTGTTACAATGCTAAATCAGAAAAAAATATTTTTATCCACCAACACCGTCGGGATTCAGACCCGAATCTTTCCACTTTCGCGGCGGAATGAGTTATCAGTTACTCTACGGTGCGATATCTAAACAATCAATTCTTCATAATAGAGCAAATTGTAACATTAAATTCACTACATACGAGACCTGATTATTTTAACTAGGTACCGCTAGACATGAATCCTCTCAATAGCGAGAGTTATGAATGTATAGGTAAATTTCCATTTTTTCATTATTAATCCAACCTAAGTACATCATAATATGTAATTCAAAGGCAGATAACTCATTCCGCCGCGAAAGTGGAAAAATTCGGGTTTGAATCCCGACGGTGTTGGTGGATAAAAATATTTTTTTCTGATTTAGCATTGTAACAATGAATGTTTAACAATTAAATAGCCGTTCTGCAGCTTGTAGACATTAAAAGTTATATCTTATATGATTAAATCAAATTGGCTCTTTACACCGGAATCGTGAAAAATTCCGTCGCAGTCAACGTGTTAAGTGGCCATTATAGCCCGGGAGCTAGTGACAATTTTACTCATAGTATTTCCTCAAACCGGAGTTTTTGTGAGTTTATTAAAGACACTATCTTGAACATAAAAACCGCATGGGTGGACGCGGTCAAAGATGTCAAACTGGAGGTGTCACATATTTCCCCATGTTTGAAATTTTCTGAGCTATAAGTTCAGGTGTCCTTGAGCACAAAAATTCAAGTCTGGCATTTCGTATCCGGGACAAATAAGTATCAAAATGAACAAAAACAACGGCAACACACAACTGAATGCACTGAATCGTGTTATTTGCGGCAAGGAAATGATTGAAAACACAGAGGAGATAATATTTTATGTATATATTCAGGTAGAGGAGACGTTTACCACAAGGCCGGGTCGGTTCATTAGACAGAGATATCCAATTCGGCCAACGCTCCGTTCACCCAAGAGACAGGGCAGCATCTCACAACCTCTACTGTTTGTACCCATGTAAAAACATACAAGAACACAATACCAAAACATTATAAACGGCTAATACAATTTCAAAAAAAACCTTCACATATCGGAATTCCTGCCCTAGCACTGGCTTCTGCCAAGTTGGGCAGGTTACTACAATATTAAAAAAAAAATACAGTTATAGTTTCTTTACTAGTGATTATTATACAGAATAGATTTGATAAGTTTTTGAGTATGTTTGAAGTTGAATAATCGAAACTGTACTGGCTTAATTTTGCTCAATTTTTTTTCATACGCTAAAAATAACGTTTTCTAATAAATAACAAAGTTTTAGAATTTTTGACCGTTTAGAACGCGAGATAATTAATAACAAAGTTCGCAAGTTTCATGAATTACTGTGGTAGCATGTGAAATTGCGAATTTTGTTATTAATACTAAACCTACCGATACTTCATGTATTCCTATTCCTACCAAAGCGGGTCAAATGACTCGTCTTTAAAATGTTACATATATTACTATGTCTAGTGAAAACTATATTAATTAGGCCAAATGATACATGAATAAAACAATTTTCTTCAAATAACGATTCAAAATAGTTTATATATTAAATTTAAGGACTCACATTCGACCGTAGTGTCAAATGAATCACTATATTGTTCTATGTTATCCATTTCACTTTCAGATAGTCTCTTCACTAAATTCCGAACACTCTTCATCTATGTTATTAGTGTATTTGCCATATGGCAACATACACTATTGGCGTCGGTCGGATGGCGGGACCTAGGGGTCGGACCAAAATTTCTCGACGTTTCATAACCTCCTAAACACTTTGGCACCATTTTTAAAAATGTTTATATATATATATATATATATATATATATATATATATATATATATATACGTATATATATATATATATGTGTGCGGGCAATAACTTTCGAAGGAGTTAATTGATTTTAACGAAATTTGGCCCACGTGTTGAAATCCATCACCGCAAGAAGCCTATTTAAAATGGACCTAATCGGGCTATTTTTAGGGTAGTTTTTAGGGGTTGAAAAATGTTTTTGGGCCCCAAAATACCGAAAAAATTCTCCGAATCGTTTCAAAATTGAAATTTAACCCTCTGGTAGTAATTAAAAAGTGTCTCTAAAATTTTGATAAAATCGGCCCGACAGGACCGGATTTACAAATTTTATGAAAAAACTAGTTTGCAGATTATGAATTCTTTACTGAAAGGTGTATATAATTTAGTATAGAGATTCGATTGATAATAATATTGCAATTAAGAAAAAAAATGTTATTTAAGGGGTGTATTAAGGAGTCTAATTTTTTATTTTGCCCAGAAACCAACTAAAGTTCGCATAATGAAGCCACACTGCCTGTATAAGCAAATACACTATATTGTCGGCAGGGTTTTGGCACTGCGACCCGGGTTTTTTTATAATTTCTAATGATTTCAAATATCTTGAATGTTTCGGCATTTTGTGGATAAGAATTATTAGTAAAATGATGAAATAAGAATTCTTGATTCGCAAAATAGCTATAACTTGAAATTTTTACTGTAATACTCGCTTGGAGTAGAGTGAAATTGGCCATTCATCCGTGAGGCAACAACAAATATAGCACAATGCAGCAAAATATATCACGCAATAACAAAAATGTCCCATAAAGCGGTTTCGTATCACAAGAAATACAAATCAAGGTACAGAATCTTTGCACGGGTTTAATGACCCCTTGCGGTAGTTTGATTACATATATTTCTCAGTAAAAAAATTAACAAGAGAGGAGTAAATCTTGAAAAATACATTCGATGTATTTTTTAATAAAAGTCGTAAAGGCAAATGGCGATGTGATAATGTTGTTTTCAAGAAATTCTGACAAAAAGTTTAAAATGGATCATTTGACCCGTCATGGTAGGTTTAGTGTTAATTATCTCGCGTTCCAAACGGTCAAAAATTCTGAAACTTTGGGATTTATTAGAAAACGTTATTTTGAGTCTATGAAAAAAAAATTGAGTAAAATTATGTCGAAAAGTGATTATTATACCACGCTCTTTAAATAAATACTGTCATAGCTGAGAAAGTTAATTGATACACGATGTACAGAATGGTTTTTTTTAATTGATACTTCTTTTTTAACAACGTGTAGAAATCAAACAGACGACCAAATATTTCGAGTAACTTTTTTATCAAAACTCAAAAATAAGAGAGAAACAGCCATTCAAAGTTTAATTAAATTTTGAGGTCGGTCCTGGCACTATGTTATGTCACTATGAAAATATCTTATGTCATTATTGGGTTGCCATCCGTCCGGGTTTCCCCGGATTTGTCCTAGTTTAGAGGGCATCCGGGGAGCGTCCGGGCGGGGCTTCATTTGTAGTTCGGGTATAAAAATTTAAGAATAAAAAAATTCTAACTAATTATTAAAACAATTTATAACAAACTGTAATAAGATTCTGTTTTGTTAGGTACATTTAAAATGATGATAAAAGATGACTAAATTTAATTTTAAGGTCTGAAAATAAATAAAAAGGTGATTTATGACATTTTCAACTGTTTTTTATTACACTGACTATATTTAAAAAAACCTGTTGACATGTCCGTGTTGTGCTCTAAAATCCGGGGTTTTTACGCGTCTTGTCCTGGTTGCCAAATTTTAGAGATGGCAACTCTAGTCATTATCAAGTATTTACAGAAATTGTTCAAAGTTGTCCCCGTTTTATTTCAAACTAGCGGCCCGGTCCGGCTTCCCTCGGGTGTAAATGTAATATATAGGATATAAAAGATGAGAATCATTATCATTAAATTCTCAACGTGTATTGAATTTGCCCGAATTCAATAGCTTTTATTTGTGAATGTTCCAAAATCGAAGAAAAATCTTATTTCCCAAAAAGAAATTAAAAAAAAAAACTTGGAACGTGTCGCGGGACACGCGTTTGGAACGAAGTCCCTTTCCTATAAGACGTTTTTCGTAACGCGTTTTATATAATCTAAAAACACCCGGTATAATCTAAAAACATCCGGTATAATCTCAAAACACCCGGTATAATCTAAAAACACCCGGTATAATCTAAAAACACCCAATATTTTCTAGCAATAAATATAGCCTACGTTACTCAGGGTGAATGTAGCTTTCTAATGGTGAAAGAATTTTTTAAATCGGCACAGTAGTTTTTGAGTTTATTCATTACATACATACAAATCTTTCATCTTTATAATATTAGTGTAGATGTAGATAAGCAGCAAGATACTTGATAATGACATCAGATATTTCCATAGTGACATAACATAACGCCAGGACCGACCTCAAAATTTAATTAACTTTGAATGACTGTTTCTCTCTTATTTTTGAGTTGGGATAAAAAAGTTACTTGAAATATTTGTTCGTCTGCTTGATTTCTACACGCTGTTAAAAAAGAAGTGCCAACTTAAAATCACCTGTATACAGTGTGTCCTATTTTAATGTAGCCATCCTTCAGCCTCCGTCATTTCACGAGATACAAAAAGATGTTCTTAATAAAAGTTGCTCGGTTTGGAGGGGGATATAATGTGACCACATGACCATTTTCATGGGGGGTGGCTCCACTTCTGTGGCTACATTAATATGGGACACGCTTTATATACCCTATTTTTATACAAAATAGTGATTTCGGATATCTGAAATCACTATTTTGTAGTGAAAATAGGGTTGAAACTGCATACCGATATATCGATGTTATCGATTAACTGCAATTTTCCAATACTGCATTGAAAGCAACTATTGGATATTTGGATTAAGTCAATTTTATAAACAGAATTTCACATAGCAATTAACCAGTTTTGATATTATAATAAAATAATGATGTCTTGAAAATAATTTATCAGTAATTCAATGTATTTTTATGAACAGGCAATCATTTAATAAAAATTAATCGGTTCGTATTGTAGCAAGCTTTGATAGAGTGTCTGAATTGACACTGTAATTGTTTATCAATGTATCGATACATTGTAATACTAATTCATGTAATCTATCGTAACAGAAGTAGATTTTATCGATGAATTAATATATCAATACTGATCAACAACTACTCAATGTATTACAAAAAAAAATGTGTCGAAAACCGGGCTATCAACGTTATCGATATCGTGTTACATTACTACCGATTGGAGTTGCAATTCGGTGCAATTTTAACTCAAGTTTAAGTGTAAAACGCAATTTAAGCATCGACAATTTCTATTGTCTTCTCAAAACGATGGTTATAAAAAATATTTCAAGACCAAAAATTTAAAAAAAAATCCTGAAATGGCGCAAATATCTCCTCGCAAAAAGTACTGCAATAATTTCTATGAAGTACAAGTTTTCATTATTGTTGAAACTGCTCGTTTAAATGGCTGAAAACATAAAAGCAGAAAAAATAATTTTCCAACAAAATTATATACCTACATCATTTGTCAACTTGGATTATATTGACAGGAAAACCTTTCAATATTGTAATTTTTAGAACTCATATAACAGATTACTATCATCGACATATGCCTTCAATAATTACTGTAACATTTTTATTTTGACGAAACGTATTTAAACCCCGTAGTGGATAATAAATGTTGTTACCAAATCGCTGCACCAATAAGACATTACAAAAAATTTTGTTTATCTTCTGGGCAAATTAGAGAATTATTTTTGTCATTATATTGTTATCAATAACAACATTAATTATCCTTTCTTTTGTCAACAAATTTTAACAATTTTGAAGGTACACAAAAGTCTGATTAAAGTGAAAGTTTGAATCAAAATAATCGAGTCTCCGAAAATGTCAATGAAATAATAAGTATTGCCACATTCTTAACATTTGTGTCAGTCTTGTCGAAGTTTGTCAGTCAAAACTAGCTCCGTTTTGTATATTAACAGTAAATTTTAAAATATAAAAAAAGCATAGCAGCCTCAATTATAATATTTTAAAAATCAAAATTGTTTACACAATAAAACAAATTTCCTGAAACAGAAGTTTAAAAACGTGGAACAGAACCCGAGGTACGTCTTGCGCATGACTGTGACCTAAACAAGCGACTGAAGAAATTCTTTCTGACATCTGGAAACACAAAGATAAAATAGAAATGCTCAGAACGTTTCATTTGTTATAAATAACAACACATTCATTTGTTTGTTTTTTTTTTATCAATCAATTTGTTCTTTTCGTTTAGACTTTTCGTCACTACCAAACTAAATTAAATTTACTGAATCTATGTTAAATAGTGATTATTTAAATAATTAAAAACCACTTTTCCATATTTTTTTTCTTTACATAATTGTTACTCAAAATGATATACAGTAAGACCTCGCTTAACGCTGCTCCACTTAATCAAATGTTGATAAAAGTTCAAAGGCAAGACGAATATAATATCTTGCTATTGACAACAGCTTGCTGAACGAAACAGAAAAAGGCAAACGACATTAGATGACTTCTTCACAAAAAAAAGTCAAATGAAGAACCTTTCTCATCGCAAACATAACTTCTTACTGGAACTTTTGTTTTTCCTAAATGTTTTATGAACAAAAATCAATATTAGCAATTAATAAATCTATAATTAATGTGATATAAAAGTATTTAACAATAAATGTTACGAAATTAAACAAAAAAAAAAAACTTATTCTCGGTTCTGTTTCACTCATGCCTATTGTCTATGTATTAAGATGACCTCGTTTAGCGCTGTTTCGTATTGCGCAGGAACTTATTGGAATGTATCTCCCGCGTTAAGCGGGGTCTTAGTGTATAAGGGGCCATTCATAAAATACGTTCGCATACAGGGGGGGGTCTTGCTGAGTGTGACAAGATGTGACAAGGGGGGACGGGGGGTCCACGGCAACGTGACGTTCGCTGTTCATTAAAATATTTTAAATTAATATTTTTTCAATAAATACTTTTTTCTCAATTTTTATTATGATACAAAGTCATTCATTTCGTATTTAGTAAATAGATAGACTTTTAAACGTATATAGTTTTATTACAATATATTGTAACTCGATATATTTACTTATGTTTATTTTTCGACATGAGCTCGGGGGGGGGGTAGTTTTTGTGACGAAATATTTACAGGGGGGTCACAGAAAGTGTGACACAGCGTGACAATAGGGGGGGAGGGGGTCAAAAAAAGTTGATTGTAGCGTGACGTATTTTATGAACGGCCCCTAAAATAAAAATAACGGATCCACATCGTATAGAGACAAAGCTATCAATTATTATTTAAAAAAACAAGTACTAATTAGAATTGGATAAATATCGACTTTGAACAATGAATCTACCTTAATTTTAGAATTATATGGAAAAGAAGCTTTATAATATGAACACAAAAGTAATTATAAATAACAAAAACGTGTAGATATATTTGTTTTTACTACAGATCAAAGAAATTCTTTGCAAAAAAAAGTTATTAAAAAAATTAACAAATAAACTGTTATATTATTAATTGTAAGTAGGTGATCCTACCAAGTAACCTACTTGGGTTACGGCTATGGTAATATGTCTGATTCATTTTATCTGCCGCTCGGTTCTTTAGCAGACTAGCAGACTGACCCTCTCACTCTGTAACAACTTAAGCAGACCGAAAACAACCCACATTAGTATAGCACATTTCGGCTTACTGTCTTTTGTAGGCATACTAAATCAACAATATTAAATTGACTTACCTTCAAACTTCATTCGTTTCATTGATGGTTCTCCACTGCTTACTGTGTCGCCGCCTCCCGTATTAATCTATAAATTAATAATAATTATTATTATATTTTCGCTAATGACCTCAGCTGTCGAGCGTCTATAATCCACAATACTGCACGCTCTTAAATTTGGTTAATAACAAAAGAAAAGCAGGCAGATAAGTGTAAAAGGGAGGGTTTTATTTAGTTACTCAACTCAGATATTATCTAATCCTCAACAAAACATTTTAACACTACAAAAAAACAGTCACATAGAAATATTAAAACATAAATACGTTTCCAAATTTCATTGACAGAAGTATGTTGTCAAAAGTAGTTGTGTTCTAATTTGTCATTATACTATTTATATACGCAGAAAATAATACCTGTGTTAGATTTCCATTTGACAAACTTCCTGCTAATGCTGCCATTTTAATGTCCCAAATAATCTTTTAATCACAAAAATTATAATTTATCATTCACTGCGTTCACAAACGTCGATATTTTCCAGAAAAGCATACCGGAAAGTGGACCGGAAGTACTGTAGCCAAACTAAAGTTGTTCAAATACCCTATACAACAAAAAAACCATAGACGTCGTACAGATCACTAGAGCTCTATAGATATAGGTATTCTCATCCGCCATTTTTAATCCTTGCTCGTCTTACGCACGTGGTCTGTGAGCATATGTAGTACGACAACAAATACGTCAACGCAGCATTTCGGAGCATTATTTTTCTCTGTTGAAAAGTGTTAACTGCAAATAGCATGTATTTTCGGGCTCAAACTAACATTGGAAGACGTAGTGATATGTGAAGTGCGTTTATATACGGATTTTCTTATTTGTTTTTTGTGTCTTTGTGCCTTACAGATCACTGATCTCTCTTAGAATTAGGATTGTGGATATGAATCAGTGTGTTCTGTGATACGCATTCAAAATTTGTGCAGCAACACAGACTTTTTATGATTTTTGCCTTCACAAAAAGGAGTCCACACGGTAGTTCATTTTTCTGACATTAATAGCGCTGATGTTCGTGAATTACTAAAGTCCCTAGATTTGACACACGGAAATATCGTGGTCTGTGACATGAGATGTAATTTGGGGTTAGAAATCATTTGTAAAAAGAATTTTTTATAGCATTTGATTCGTCTTAAAATTTCCTCAAAATACCTAGGCGCGTAACCGATAGCTTTTCACCATGTCTATTAAGGTAAGAATAGAAATACGTAAATAAAAGTTTATAAAAAACTGCAAGGGGGATCCTCGACTTGCTATACTTTTTTTCCCTCACTGCAAACCTTTGGTCCTTGGGAAGTAGTAGACTATTAAAAAGTAAAGGATTTTTTTAAAATCGGGTTCTTGAGATTAGCCTGTACCTAACTAAAATTTATTTTTAGATCGGTATTATTGGAGGTTCAGGGCTGGACAATCCAGATATACTAGAAGATCGAAGTGAAAAATGTATTAATACACCTTATGGCCAACCGTCTGACGCTTTAATAGAAGGGAAAATTAAAGGCATTAACTGCGTTTTACTAGCTCGCCATGGACGTGGTCATTCCATAATGCCATCAAAAATTAACTATCGAGCTAATATTTGGGCCTTACGAAGTATCGGATGCACGCATATTATTGTGTCAACCGCTACAGGGTCATTACAGGATAATATTAAACCCGGGGATATTGTAATATTGGATAATTTCATCGACAGGTAGGTTATCAAAGTAAAATATATAAGGAGTTCAAAATTCTTATTAAAAAAATGGCTTGAATGTAATTTTTGAGTGGATACGCCCGTCAAGAAAATAATTTTCGACAAAATTACCTTTGCTGAAAAAAGCGTGGGGTGCTATCTACTTAAATTTTCATAATAGCTCTACGTTTACAATTAGCTAGTAAATGAAAAATTTATTACCGATATTAAGCATTTCACGCTTTTTACAGTAAAGCTAATTTTGTCGTCAAATTATTTTGTACTTTTTAGTTCATAAAAGCGTGTTTTAGTTTTTTTTAATTATGACTAAATACAACATTCGATTTGACTATGGGGTAGACAACGCAACAAATGTCACTGTACAGCGTGTTAGCTTGCTTACTATAATTTTTCAAGATTTTTATCCTGAAGGTCCTGGTCCAGATAATGGGACAAACTTACTAAATTACTGTATTGTCACCCGTCCATGATAAGAGCAAAGTTTCCGTTTAATCTGACGTTTTGAAGCGGGTGAATTTCACGTTCAAAGATTTCTTTACAAACATACAGATGTAACTAATAAAAGCGCGTTAAAAATACTAAAATTTTAAACATACACAAATAGGTTAGCAGGAAAGTGGACAATTGATGTTAATCATTAAACCAATTATTAATTTAGTGACGTTCCAGTCATTTATTTGACCTTCATCAGGCATGTATAAAGTACAGCACTTTCCTGCTAACCTAATTGTGTATGTTTGAAAAAAAATATGGACGCAACAATTTCCAACTAAAATTTTAGTTAGTCACTAAAGTCAGCTGGGCTTTTTCGATAAGTTTTGAGAAGAACACAGAATACAGTCAGAAATGTTTTCTAGGACCAGAACAAGACCGCAAACGTTTTACGACGGTGAAGAAGGATCTCCTGTAGGAGTCTGCCATTTGCCCATGGAACCTGCATTCTGTCCTCATACAAGACAAGTGCTAATAGAAACGGCCCGAGATCTTGGAATACCGGTTCACGAAGCTGGGACATGCGTAACAATAGAGGGCCCTCGGTTTTCAAGCAAAGCTGAAAGTCTTATGTTCAAACAGTGGGGCGGCGATGTTATCAACATGACAACTATTCCAGAAGTACGCATTGGATCGTTCTTGAATTAATATTTTTTATAGCATCGTAAACAAACATTTGGATAAACTTCTTGGTTTCCGGGCTTGTACGCCGTGGTCCATTGGTCCATTAGAAATACCAATGGACCACGGTGTACAAGCTCGGAAACCAAGAAGTTTTGCAACAACGCCAGCCGTGAATACCTACACAGTTGGATAAAACATTTGGATAAGTCCTACAATTAATTTAATTTGACTTGAGAATAGCCAAGCATGTACCAATGCCGGTGTTGCCATGATTCCTCTATTACAGACCCCCAGGTTCTAACCCAAGAGCTGTTAAACAAAATCTGAAAATATAATTTGATGCTAGTTTGAATAACCTTAGTTGTTGGTGACCTTTAAAAAAAGAAGATATACTTTTATTTTATGAAAAAATATAATTCTAAGTCCTCAGAATAATACTCGCCACAGTTCTAAAAGGCTCTGAAGTTAGTCACAAACAGCGTCGCAAATGCATATTTTAGAGCCGTCCTGGTTGTTTTGTGGGAAAGGAAAACTCGTACCACCTCCCAGTTACCGGCACAGAACATGCGCTCGTCGGTGATTGGTCTTCGCTGGTTGTCTTGTCACTTGTCGCTTTCCTGCTATAAAGTACAGTCCAGTATTGTTAAGTTGTTTCTTTGATTGCTAATTGATCAAGATGCCTAATACAGTTTTGCATAGACAAGCACGAAAAATAATTTTTTGGATGACTTTATGCAAGGAATTAGACCTTTAGATTAAAGAAAAATTAAAAATAATAATATAGCGCGAGTTTGTAGTTTTTCAACCGACTGTACCTGCCCTAGCCTCCATTTGCATCTAACTTCAGAACTTTTTAGAACCATGGCGCGTATTATAATGATAGCGCATCAAAAAAGGAGGGATCACGCAATGTAATATGACTAAACAAGGCGAACAAATGAACCCTTAGTGTCTTGTCGTTCATTGGTTCATTTTTTCATTGACGTTGTAGTATTGCTATTGGCTGGACTGCTCGAATCAGATTCTCAATTACGTGCTGGTTTCAAACAGTAACTTTTGACATCTGTTGTGATTTGAGAAATCCATCAAATAGCGGTATTACGACATCATCACAATAAAACATGAATCAAGAAAGATTAACTGTTGAGATATGGCACTATAGAGTAGCTGATAACTCATTCCGCCGCGAAAGTGAAAAGATTTGGGTTTGAGTCCCGACGTGACAGTTTGAAAATAAAAAAATTTTAATATAGCATTGTAACAATGGGTGTTTCTTAATAATTATAGCAAACGATAGCTATTATACTGTTTATAAAAATATATCTAATTAAAGGATTACTTTAGGTAATATTGGCAAAAGAAGCTGGGCTGTGTTATGCTGCCGTCGCATTAGCCACCGATTACGATTGCTGGAGGACAACAGGTGAAAAAGTCTGTGTGGCAGACGTTTTGGAAATGTTTAAAAAAAATGTCTCGAAAGTAATAGACATTTTAGTTGCTGCTGTACCGAAAATCGCCAATCAGGATTGGGCCGATAAAATAAAGGAGTTAAAGGTAAGATTACCTGAATCCTTTTTTTTAAGGTAAGACACGTTTGTGATTGAGTTCATCAATCGCAAACGTGTCTTACAGCTGGGACAGTTAAACCAAAAATAAATATCTAGTATGCGTTATGTTCTGAAATACTTAATTTTGAAAATGAGGAGAATTCACAATGTACGGTTTAAATCTTTAAATGAAACGCAAAATATGTGATAAAACCCCGGTAACGTTTTTAAGGTTTTTCCCTTTGCCAGACGAGGGCTGTCCTGGGTACGAAATGCCAGATTTTGTGCTCAAGGACACCTGAACTTATCGCTCAGAAAATTTCAAACATGAGGAAATATATTTAGTGACACCTCCTGTTTGATATATTTGACCGCGTCCACCCACGCACTGTCCCAGGTCTTAGCTGCCAGACTGCGGTTTTTATGTTCAGAATAGTGAACCCACAAAAACTCAAGCTTGAGGAAATACTATAAGTAAAGTCGTCACTAGCTCTCTGACTATAAGATCTCTTTGTTAGTTTAAAAAGTTACAAACAAAGGCTTAAAACATAAGAGATTTTTGCGACAGCAGTGAAAGTTTAACAACATATATTTTGTTTTTGCAGGATACTGTCAATAATAGTGTAATGCTGCCACACTGATGAAACAACACTATCTTTCGAGGGATATTTATTATTTAATTTCTACTATGTCAATTTTAATGCATTTATTTCCATATTATAATTTGCTCAGAATGCAGGTTATGTACACTGATAGAAAAAAATATGTTGAAACAAATAAATAAAGGTTACCTCGACCAAAGATATAGTCGTATACAAGTAAAGATATTATATATTTGTAAAACGCCATATTAATATACAGGCTGATTTTTTTAAGTTGATTCTTTTTTTTTAACAGCATGTAGAAATCAAATGGACGAACAAATATTTCAAGTACCTCTTTTATCAAAACTCAAAAATAAGAGAGAAACAATCATTCAAAGTTTTATTAAATTTTGAGGTCGGTCCTGGCGATATGTTATGTCACTATCAAGTTGTCGTTCGAGGTTGTTCACGTTTTGTTTCAAATAGGCACCAAGATACTTGATAGTGACATATTTCCATAGTGACATAACATAACGCCAGGACCGATCTCAAAATTTAATTAAACTTTGAAAGTCTGTTATTTTTGGGGTCTGATAAAAAAGTTACTTGAAATATTTGTTCGTCTATTTGATTTCTACACGCTGTTAAAAAAAGATTCAACTTAAAAATCAGCCTGTATAGTGCTAGTAACTATTTTATTTAGTAACTAAAACATTTTGATGCTGAAAATAAATTACGTATAATTTTTATCTGTGATGATATATGTAGTTAAATTTACCAGTGTCATTTCTGTCATTGTAATATTATGGAAAATTTGTTTAGACCAAAAATATTGATTTATTAAGAAATGGAAATTACCAGATTTTGAGCGTTTTCAAACATCAGTTCAATTTAGGTGTCGTTTCCTTCCATGTGATAAAAATAATATAAATATAATCTGTTATTACCTAAAGTGCATTTTGAAGTGTAAATATGAAATCTATACATCTATATAATATATAAATAAAATTGAAGTATTTGTCTGTGATTTCGGAATAAATCCTTTTTCCTAAGTTCATATTGTAGCGTGCTACGTCACTGGAAATAACATAGGCTTCTTGAACAAAATGACAGAAGTTTCTGGAAAGATCGAGAAGCAGTGAGTGCGTCAAGGTCAGTTGCTACACATAAATAGAACGTCACATAAATAGTAGTGCGGTATTACATAAATTTCGGTGTGTTGTAAATAATCGTGTATATAGTCATTGTCGTATTATTTATTAGAATCCGTTTGTTTTTCATTGTTTAGATTATTTTATTATAGTTAGAGAAATACGTTTTAGTTTATCTGATTAGTATTTATTTCGTTTGTTGAAAATAAATCAGTTTTAAACCACAATGAAGAACAGTCTTGTTACAATATGCTTATTCATACACTACTAAAACCTAAATTCCCAATGTTTGTCTGTCCAGGCTAATTTCCATAAATGGTTGAACCGATTTTGACAAGACTTTCATTTAACTGTGAGGTCATCCATAAATTACGTCACACTTTAAGAGGGAAGTAAGGAGTAAAATTGTAAAATATGTGACGTCATACACCAAGCTGGGCAGAGTAGTGGTGACAGCACTAGACTCGCATTCGGGAGGTTCGGGTTCGAATCCCGGCGGGGGCAGATGTGGCTGGGAGTTTTTCCTACTGCCTCTCGCCGAGAAACGGTAATTCCTTAACCGGCCATCTTGATTGAGGTTTTCCATGGTTTCCCTCAATTAATTCTAGATAAATATCGAGATGGTTCCTTATTCAAGGCCATGGCCGATTACCTATCAAACTCCCAGTTCAAAAATTACCTATCCTACTCTAATTTCCTATAATTCCTTCATTCGCCCATTGCTATTATATAAGTTGAAGTTGTAAAAATTTAGAAAATAACGGGAAGTAGTAAAATGGAAAATAGTAATGGTGCGAATGGCGTCTGTTATGACATAAAAGTCGACAAACGGACGTTAAACGCATTATTATTATTATTATTATGTGACGTCATACCAGGGAGGGGATCCCACAAAAGTGACAAGAACAGGTTTGGGGAGACATAAAATTCGTGTGACGTAATTTGTCTATCAATCGAGGATCTGTAATTGTACAAAATACCAAACAAAAACAGTATAATAATAAGTGCATTTTGTTTAAATACTTGTAACAAGTTTTTATACATTGAAACATTTTTATTTCTATACACAAAAAAAAATAATATTACTGTAATATTTGACTATCTACAACAAAAATAAATGGAATGTTAATATATACACATTTCAATAAATTTTATTATTATATAACTATGTGTTCATATATTTAATTTACACTAAATGCTGCCCCCTTTACAAATACCACTGACTGTACACTGCGTGAACTTCTTTTTGATGTGTAAACTTCTTTATGACCCCCTCCCCAAAAAGAACACACTACCGTGGTGCCATCTCTAATACCAGACTCAAACTAACTTAGATTAGAACCAGTCACATATTTTAGGTGAAGATGTTTACAGATAAAAATCTGAATGTGACTTTTTATTAAGAAACTATTCACCAGTTAGGAAGTATCCATAAATCACGTGACCCTATTTTAGCCTCTCTAAAAGCCAATTCAGACTAGCCGTTCTCGGTTACGATTCACCAGTCCGGTTGGGAGCTCGACCAATCAGGGCGTAGTCGTTCCCGATTGCGGCTCGGTTCGAGCGTTTAGGTTCAGCTCTAATTTCAACCGGACCGTTCGCAACCGTAGCCAATGAGAACGCTTGCTGGAGTCACGTGACTAGCCAGCTGTTTTTGTTGACGTTTAACTACACATCAAACGTCAAATCATATTTCGAAATTGAGCATGCGCACCGAGAATAATCGTAGAACCGAATCGGGATAGTGTGAGCAGCCTAGATTAATCGAAAACCGAACCGGACCGGTGAATCGTAACCGAGAACGGCTAGTCTGAATTGGCTTTAAAACCCCTTCCTCACTTCATGTAGCTTAACGTAGCCTTTCCTATGAAAGGATGGAACATAGTTTTTTATTATCAAGTCCAGAAGACATTTTGTGTTTTCTGTTAACAAACTATTAAAAAAAATTGGTTTAAAATGAACAAAGCTGATATTCGTTATACGTGGCGTCTAGTTTCAATTTCAGTTAGATCCAAAAATGTAATTTTTACACTATGTAACTCTTTTACGTGAATAATATAGTAGTCAAAATTTAAAGCAATTTTTGATAAGTGTAGCAAACACCATATTTATTTTAAATTCATTTGTTTTAGAAGTTAAATAGCATATTTTTGTGCCAAAAAATTGGATATAGCTGACTTTGATATTCAGTTTTTGGATCTTGGCGGGATATGAAAAAAAAGCATAGGATTTAACTGATTTTGTTACCAACTTTAAGCTAAGACATCATCTATACAGGGTGTTCTTTACTTACTACAAAATGTAGAACAAAATATTTTGTTCAAAGGACAAAATCGAAAGAAAGATTTTAATTGTTATTTATTCACAGCACGAATACAGCCTAACTAACTGGAATCGCCATGACAGTTTTGCGATGAATGCTCTGCTCTGATTGGTCGATGCGGAAAAAATCTCCTTTTTAAAGAAAAGTGGATCTGGCGGTGTTTGAAATTAGACGACACATATATCTTTGCAAATAAATATTCAACTTATTCTGCAAATTATTTTCATTGTGCCAAATAAAATACATGAAAAAATTACGTAGCTTGACTCCAACTCCCCCTTCCCCTCACGTAGCACAGTAGCTACGTAGTTTATGGATGCTCCCTTAGCGAAATTGTTCTTTTCTCATGAAGCACCAGAGGTCTCTAATCAAAAACGTCGACGAGAAACTAACAAGCATATTTAAAATTTATACAAAAGATTCAGTAAAGATACTTTAAATCGTATAAATTACATCCAACAAATATGAATTTATCTTGTGTCCAAGTGTAAAATCTTAATATGCGCCCAAGGTCGCCTTTTTCTTGACAGGCATTGTTGCCAGTTTTGATTCAAATTGTCAAATCAGACGTATTATGAGCAGGGTTTCCATAAGTTAATAAGCAACCCTCGAAGTTCTTATTTCTGCCACAATGAACGCGACCTGTCTGCCTCTTCAACATTTATTCATTTAACATTTTTAATTTAAACACCAACTGATAATTGTTTTTTGTTTTATTTTGGAATTAAGTTTCACAAAAATAAACAAGTTAAAATGTATAATCAGTGGTTTTTATGTTATATTTACATATATGAATTTATTGTCGTCGAACTAAATTATTTGTTTATGCGTTTAATAAATTAAAGATGATATAACATAGTTTGACCTAGTCGTCTACGAAGACTTAAAAACCCAAAAATCCATAATACTTTTGTGCAAAATTTCAACACGATTAAAACAACCCACAATTATTTTTTATTTACATAATGTTAAAAACGTACTTTTATCGATGAATAAAAGAAAAAAGAAAACATTCAAACAAAAAAAAAAGTAATCTCAAGCGGGAATAGATAACTACGAGTATCTAAATACTAATAAATACGCAATGCGCAACAGTCGCGCCTCTGTTGATAAAATAAATGACTTTTGAACTGCTTTATGAATCCAGGTTATAAAAATAATATATAAATTTTGTTCAGCGAAATGTAACATTACCAAATATTTATACATCTTTTATTAATTAAAAGATATCAACAATTTCTTTTAAAATTTTAGCTAAGAAAATAAAAACTCGCGGAAGATACGTAACCAATGTAAAAATACTGAGTACAAATGTTATTTAACAATTGTTTAGAGAAAACAAAAGAAATAGAGTATTGTTTCGTTATTCATTTGTCACTGAAAAGTGGTAGCAAAATTTAACCTCATTGTTACTGTTTTTTTTAATTGTGTACTGCAAACAGCGTTCAAATATTCTTTATATGTTTCTTAATCTCAAGAAATTCTATAATTTTTATCCTATTTGACAACTTTGAACTAATACGTAATTATAATGTACAGTATAGAAAAAAAGTCTGGCAGTTTTGCGTGTATACTTTAATATTGGTTGATAGATTATAGACGCTCGACAATTAAGACTATTAAGTGTCTATATACAGTGAAACCTGAGTGAATGAGAACTGGGTAAGCGAGAAAACTCTCTGAGTGAGAGTAATTGCCAGGTACCGTCTTTGTAACCGTTTAAAACCTCTGTAAGTGAGAAACAAAAACCTCTATAAGAGAAAGACGCTTTTCACACATGGACCTCTATAACTGAGACTACTACTTGTCTGTACCTCTCTATAAGCGATAGTTGAACGTATTAATAGCTGGCGACGCTTCACAAGTTTTTTGAATACTCGACGGTTGTTGATAAAACAATATTTGACAAAATTTATGAACTAGAAAATATACACAAACTGTAAAAACAGAAACGCAGAAGCAGTTAACGGATTTCTTTAAGTAAATGTTAGTGTAAGGTTTTTTGTTTTAATTTTTTAACATCTATGTCGAATAATAGTTTATCACTATACATATTTACTGTATTTTTATATTCCTCTATAAGTGAGAAAGGCCACTCCTGTACCTCTATATAAGCTAGAAACTCGAGTTAGTGAAAAACCTTCATAAGCGAAAAAGAGATCGCGCTCCCTTGAACTCTTGCTTATTGAGGTTCGACTGTATATAGTATACACTAATATAACAGTAGCAAAGAGGTTAAAGACGCCATTTTAATATATTTAAAATTTTGCATTTTTAATTGCCAAATAATTACTGTACAATTTATAAAATCGGAAAGCGTTCATAAAAATATATATATATATATTTTTTAAAAACATTCAACTGAATTTTATATATATTTCGGAAAATTCCCATATCCCCATTTGATAAACAATAAAACATCGTAAATAATACTAAAACCAGAGATACCTGATGTATAATAAGATTAAAAGGCAGCAATTTATCGGCGTCAGGTGACGTCAGCCGGGCGCAGAGGATTATTATACAGCGACGATACAATTACACCTTACTATCTAGCATATCGATATTAATCTTGTAATACACATATGGGTAATAATCCGACTGTCCAAACCCAAGGCCAGGGATGTCCATTGCCTGCAATGTTTAAACATACTCGTATCTATAGATCAAACCTAATAGGGTATTTGCATAATTTTGGAAAATAGTTTTAATCAATTATTTTCATATTAAATGTTATCACACACACGAAATCGTTAACAAAATCATTCTTATTGAATTGAAAAATAAATACCGTGAATTTATTTTAAGATGAATCATACACATTTCCGTTTACATGGTTACACAGTAACATTTCAGTCAGCAATGTAATTACGCGTTGATTTTAAAACAAAACATAACGTCTATCCAGAAGAATGATGACCGTCGATACGCTTCGATTTCTAATACATTTTAAGAGTACAGTGGGTTTTCAAGACCGTTTAGGGCATTGCTTGGCAATGAATGAGGGAAATTTCGAAAATTTACTTTGATTAGTTAAAAAAAATCATATCATGTGTATTTATTATTACTTGTACGCATTCCTATGTTCCATTTTAAAATACACGCGTAATTACATTGCTGTCAGAAATGTTATTGTGTAACCATGTAAATGGAAATTTGTATGTTTCTTAAAATAAACGCGAATTACATTGCTGTCAGAAATGCTATTGTGTAACCATGTGAACGGTATGTTCCGTCTTAAAATAAATTCACGGTATTCTCTTTGGGCGAGATATTTTGATTATTCAAACGCGCCTGGCGTCATAGTGTATGCCTAACATCTTGTTTAAACAAATTTGTATTGATTCTGGTGAAAGAAAACCTAACAACCACATGAGTAGTTGCGTTTACATGAATTGTGACGTCACATTGCGTTTTGATATTTTATATTTCATGCATATTTATTGCATTTTTGTTTAATTGATATTTATTATTTAGCAAACATTTAAAAAGAAAAAAACTATTTGGAGTTCAATCAATTGCAATAAAGAGTACAAAATATATTTGAACTAAATATAAATTACATGCATGTATGTTTGGTTGCTCGCTTTTGATCTCCTGATGGAACTAGATACACAAGAAAAAAAAAAGTTTTATCACTTACATCTGATTGGCCGGAGCCTGACAGGGCACTGCTATCCAGATGACCGTAGAGCTGATTGAGAACGTCTCGTAATCGTTTAGTGTTTTTCTTATTGGGGTGGATAAGAATTGCTTGGAAATTTACAGGTAGCCCGTATCTGAAATACAATAAACAAAATTGTAATGGAATACAGTAAGACCTCGCTTAACGCTGGTGCAGTAATACGCGGTTTCTAACAAAAATAGTTTAGCCACTATAACGTAAATTATGGATCAGTACAAAAATGATTTAAATGTTGATAGAAGTTCAAAGGCAAGACGATGTGTCATTGATGCAATATCTTGTTATCGACAACAGCTTGTTGAACGAGACAGAAAAAGTTGGACGACATTAAATGACTTATTCACAAAAAACAAAATATGTCAAAGGAGGAACCTTCCTCATCACAAACCTAACTTCTTACTCGAACTTTTATTTGATTTTCATAAATGTTTTATGAACATACAGTAAAATAATATACGGTTGCTCTTAATTATTTCGTCGTTAAACTAAAATCTACCCGGACTAAGTCGGTCCGGAAAGCTAGTACAAGAATAGAATAAGTTACCTTAAAACCGATTCGACAAAAACTCTGAGCGCTTTCACATGAATCCAAGCACAGAAACATTCACTGAAGTTGACTTTTAACCATCGGACTAGCGGACCCTGAAATACATAATTCAACACTTATATGCAAATAACAACCGCTTTCATTATGAACCTAAATTATTAAAAATTATTTTTATCCAATAAAATCTTGCCTTTATAAAAAAAAATTTTTCTAAAATTTTATTTTCAAAATTTTAGTTACGTCTTTTGGCCGCCATGTTGGATTTTAAATAACGTCACACAGTTAACTGTACTCTACTTATCATATCCTCTTATTTGATACTCATATCAAGGGGGCTGTAAAGAAATAGATGGTCCGCCATTTTGGATTTGGAAAAAAGTCACGCTGCTGATTGTATACTAGTTATCAAACCCTTTCATTTGATACCCATGTGGAGGGGGTTGTAAAGAAAGTAATCCGCCATTTTGTGGTGGCGGCCATAAATCTACCATAATACTCAACGTACTGTATTGTATTGTCTTCAGAATTCAAGGTGAGTGTATTTTTCATCTCAATCGTAAACCGGGAAGTGGGCAAATTTAACTTGCAAGATTCGATTACAAATCCACAGACAGACTAAATAAACTAAATAAAAGCTTGTAATAAAAACGTACAAACTGCTTCTTCTTATCAGTAACGAGTTTCGTAATCTCATTCTTGCCAGCCGCTAGTTCTTCTTCGTTGTAAGTGAAATCTCTTACGATGAATTTCTTCTCACGAGCATGTAATTTAAACTCGTCGACGACCTTTTTGAACAAAGAAACTGTGTAAAGGCCATAGTCGTGGTCCTGGATGATGAGTTGGGACGAACGAGGAACGATCATATCCGTCAATTTTTCATAGTGATGGTTCCAATCATTAGCCAATGGCCTAAAACAAAATGAATCAACTCACATTATCATATTTATGAATACGCTAAGGTTAAGATGTTTGCCTCCCTTTTTCGAAAAAACCACACAATTGCTCCACATAAATTTTATATCATTTTATAGATAATTGCTTGCTCTACCGACATCAACAACTAAAAAATCTATTATTGCTTTTGTTCTTGCAAAATAATTAATTATAACAATTAACCATTTATTCAGTATATGCAGCAATGCCATCTGACGGTTCTAACTTTAAAACAACGTCAACATGATTGACGGTCGGTAAATTTTTTTGTTTAATTTTTAATCAAAATTCACGCATAAATACTTTTCGTATGGCGGCGCTTCAGCTCAACGTTTTCGATACTTGCGCCTCTATATGACAGTTTTAGAAAAATATTTTCTTGAACCGTCACTGAGCTTCGTAATGTAATACAACAAAAAGAAGAAAGTTATAAAGAGTGTGAGAGATTAGAAACGAATTTTAGTGCGAATTATTCGCACAGGTACCGCTATTCACGACGAATGGTATTTTTTCTAATCCTAACTAATATTATAAATAAAATAAATAAATAAAATAAAATTTGACATCGAGACAGACTACATCCTAAAGACGGACAAAGGCTACGTTTTGTCTCAAAATAAAAACTTAAATGGGATGAAATAGGGGATGAATGTCACTGACAGGTCATCACCTTCTGGAACTATTAGACCTCCTGACTTGAAATTTGGCAGACATGTTTCTTTTGTTGAGTAGAGATACGAAAATAGTCTTCTAAGGTGTAGAAAGGGGGGAAGTACCGGGGTGTCAATGATTAACACACTCTAATTTTTAAAATACAGTTTCTATGGACTGAAAATGTAGCTGTTAGATCTTCATGAAGATTCCACCACTGTTGTTGTTGCCATGTATCATTACAATCGCGGGCGGAGCTGCGGGGGGTGGCTAGTACATATATAAACTTACTTTGGAACAATCACCAGAAGAGTAGTTAGATATTCCGAATCCAAAATGAAATGTTCTTTTTTAACCAGATCTGCAAGGTTGCGAGTCAAAAGACTACCACTGAAACAATAGAACAAAAACAAATTTATACATTGTTTTTAACGGTTTTTATAAGTTACTGTAAGACTCCGCTTAACGCGGGAGATATGTTCCAATAAGTTCCTGCGCTAAACGAGGTTATCTTAATACATAGATAATAGGCAACAATGAAACTAAGAAAATTTGTTAGTTTTTTTTGTTTAATTTGTAACATTCATTGCTAAATACTTTGTTATCACAATTTATTAATTGCTAATATCGATTTTTGTTCATAAAACATTTATGAAAATCAAATAAAAGTTCGAGTAAGAAGTTATGTTTGTGATGAAAAAGGCTCCTCATTTGACATATTTTGTTTTTTGTGAAGAAGTCATCTATAATGTCGTTTGCCTTTTTCTGTTTCGTTCAGCAAGCTGTTGTCGATAGCAAGATATTGCATCAATGACATTCCGTCTTGCCTTTGAGCTTCTATCAACATTTGAATCATTTTGTATAAACTGATCCATAATTTACGTTTTTTTTAGAAATCGCGTAATACTAAAACAGCGTTAAGCGAGGTCTTACTGTAGTTCACAAAATGACCGCATACTTACGTTTGTTTCTTTTCCAAACTCTGCAAGTTACCTTTCAGATTATTGTACGCTGTCGATTTGGTCTTTAGGTCAGCATCTATCTGACCAACTTGTTTACTGATAATATCGGCAATATTCCTGAGCGATTGTTTGATCGGATACTTTGCCATATCCCATTGAAAACGAGTGATGTAAGTCGGCAGATCGCCTAAAATAATCGAAAAATCACATCAATATTAGAATATTCGAACAACGCTCTCAAAATTATATTTCTATTTAAATAGGTTTTTTGTTGGAAAGCGTAGTGAATTTTCAAAAAGCAACACTATACAATCCAAATATAATAAATTATATTTATTTGGATTATAAACAAATATAATATAGCAATATAAATAAAAAGTACATAGTTCCTAATTTAAAAAAAAGTAAAAAAATAAAATTTATAAAAACATCAAAATGAAAAATATAAATGACAAATTCTACCAGGCTGCTGAAATAATAATAAAAACACTAAAAAGCACATTAACATTTAATGCTTTACATGTTTTTTCACTTCTTATTTGATAAAAACAGTTTCACATAAATATGAAAAATAAACAAAATAAGTACATACGTAGCAAGAAAATATTTGAAGTATTTAAATTTATAACAGTAGGTAGATAAAATAATTTATAAACTATAATACAGTCGTTTCTCCTATAACACTACTGTTAATAATGACCGCGTTATAAAAATTCGCGCAGTAGAAATAACAGGGTTTATGAGAAAAGTAAGGTTATTGAGACATCTCGCAGTCATAGACATACGAATATAGAAACAGAGCATGTTTCAGACAAGGGGGGTAAAGCCGATTAAGGGACGCGACGAGGTGAGTGGTGTCCGTTTGTCATTGGTCGGCGCACTGCGCATGTCTAGTGGCATGAAGTCTATGTTGGTAGTATAGTGTAAAAAGAAAATTTCTTTTGTATACAGCACAATGCGTCGGCCAATCAAAAATCGACACCGTTCTCACTTTGTACCCGTCCCTCAATGGATTCTCCCCGCAGCTCTATAATTACTAAGTCGATTCTTGCAGCTGATTGGTGTTTTCGTCGTCGCAAAGCATAGCTAACGCGTATGTACAAATCCACGCAATATAAACACGCGTTATAGCAGAAGAGACTGTATGAATAATCAATATTGTGCCAAAAAAACGTCGTCTTATTTTAAACTCTCAACTGTCTGAAAATCGACACAAATCTAAAATTACGCACTCCATGTATTTAAATTAAATATAGTTGCCCGAATGAACCTTCAAATTACAATATCAGTGATTTCACAAGTGTTTTGGTCATGCCTTGAATGTGCTAAGACAATTGCAATATTTTTCGGTCATAAAAAAAAAAAAACAAGCTGCTTCAATATCCCTAGGACTGTGCAAATAAAACCAAGATCCTCTATTCTAATTTCTCAGATTTTAAGATACGCTCTCGTGAAATTTCGCAATAATAAGCTTCACAAAATTTGGCTAATACCTACTACTTAAAAATTTCAAACGATATATTTTTGCCTTAAAAATTAAATCAAATACAGATTGCGTTCGTTTCATTTCTGGGTGGGTAGTGAAATCAAAAATTAAAATTGAAGGCTGCAATTTTTATTTCTGTAGGAACTACCATACTAGCCTATCGATTACATTTTTCATCGATAAAACGATTAGAAAGTTACAAATGCTTCTTTGAGACTTGCAAACACACCCCTTAGCAACATCACTATTGAAAATATGCCATGTTTTCCTTGAGATGTCTGCCATTCTAAATTTGTAACACCATTTTTTTAACTTAACATATACTTAGCAACTAAACTTATTGTTTCCTTCGAAAAAAAAACGTCACCCAAATTCAGCAGTTGTTTCTTATTATATTCTAACGTAGAATGTCATTATTCGTAAGCCTTACAATAGTGTCAATTTCGTTCACACCATTTATTTTAGGACAACGTCGCGTCTTCTTTGAAGGATCTGACAACCACTACATCTAGTGACAAAATATAGATGTTCTATATAGATTATTAACAACGGAATTCTAACGTTTCTAGCTGCTTTAATCCTTTCCTGATTCGGAGCCATGAGACGTATCGGAACCAACTGAATAGTGTTTTGTCAAAGTAAGCGTGAGATTTCAGAGTAGTAGTGTGTACGTGCGATTTTACTCCGATCACCCCGTTCTCTTTACCCAGAGCCATATCGCAAAAAAACTAACTCCCCAACTGCGATAGTAACCTAACTCGTTAATAATATAGTTTATTCAAATAGTTCATCGATTCATCTATGAATTTTCAGTGTTTTTTCTAATTTCTTTGAAAAAATTCCGGTTTGTTTCCGAGAACAAGAAAAAAACAAAACAACAGATCAGTTTTTTACAGTAGAATCGAAAGAACTAATTAAATAATGTTTTTAATTTATGTCGATAATGGTTAAATAAAATTATAATGTCGACCGGAAATTACAATCGTGCGCAAAACTTTCTGCGCAGCCTTATGTAATAATAAAACTTGGAACGTGTCGCGGGACACGCGTTTGGAACGAAGTCCCTATCGTATAAGACGTTTTTCGTAGCGCGTTTTATATAATCTAAAAACACCCGGTATAATCTAAATAAAAACACCCGGTATAATCTACAAACGTCTTACGGTTTTTCGTGACGCGTTACATTTTTTCTTACGGTTTTTCGTGACGCGTTACATTTTTTCTCGGCTAAGTCTGCTCGCTAACCTGCGATAAGGAACTTCGTTCCAATAAATTACCGCAGTTATTTAATCGGTAATTTACCCTTTTTCATCACTGTTTTAGATACAAGATTATAAATAATAAGGTTTTGTTGTGCCAAATTTGTATTATACAAGAATCGTATTCATATTTCACAGTGTACGCAAAAAATTCAATGTTCTATCAATTCTAATTTTGTTAGGTGTTGTAGCTTCACAAGTGTAATAATATGAGATATATTAAGATTACTAGAAACTAAGGTTGGGCTTTAGCATTGTTGAAGCGGTAACCAGGCGAGACGCGAGAGAGGGCGGGGGGAGAAGGCTCGTGGAGTCTTTCTCCAAACGGTTGGGATAACAATAACTGAAATGGTCATCGGTGACGTAAGCAATCGACTCAACCAATCACAGACGCGGCCATGTTTATAGCCCAGCCTTCTAGTATTCTAGTAACCTTGAAGATATATCACAGTAAAATGACGTGAATCAAAACAATTGATGAATCCAATTACTTACTAATGACACTCACGGTGCAGTAGTGCACATAAATAACAAATGCAGTACGTTTGCAGAGCAGCAAAAATGGCGGGGCAAGTCTTGATTATTGTGTAGATCCTAGTGAAACAACTAGACAGAACGAGATGAACAACGACTAGCAACAGTAATAGCAGTCGGCAGCACCACAAAACATCGACTCGGTAGTTGGCAGGCATGTGAAGGGGGGGGGGGGTAATTCGGAACAACACAGCTGACATTCGCGTCTCCATTCGAAATGACCTTGAAACATCAGAGAAAGTCTTCGAATGTCGGACTGGACTTCAATTTTTAAAAGATTATTTATCCGCCCGATAAAGTATAGGATATAAAATGATGATACTAATAAATAAACAAGTATTCAATGATTAAATAAAATATATTCAATTCAGCAATACAATCAATGTGAACTCCATTCTGCCTCAACACACAGTGGAGTTCACAATGATTGTATTGCTGAATTGAATAAACTTTATTTAATAATTGAATACTTGTTTATTTATTAGTATCATCATTTTATATTCTACAAAAGATATCTGTTTATGCGGTTACTTTTTGACACGACTATATTTAAAACATTTTTTAGTTATAGTTTGATAAGTCGACAATTATTCTTTTGTAGAAACAAGTTATGAATTAGCTACTCGTTTAATTTATGATAAATTTAAAGCACGGTATAAAAAAGAATGGTAATGTATCTTATATTCTTTTATACATGGAAGGGGCGAAGCTCTTATTGGCCTAGTATACGGAGAGCCCGCGGAGTAGTGCTGCGAGCACACCAGCAATGCTTGCTGTGTTAAAAGAGACGCGTAACGGGTTTGCCATTGCGTAATATACTTTGAAAATTGAATTTAATCTCTTTACTCTTTTTATTTAACACATCAAGCATTGCTGCTGAGCTCGCAGCGCTACTCCGCGGACTCTCCATATACTAGGCCGATAAGAGACTTGCTTTTTTATCTGGGAGAGCACACCAGCAATGCTTGCTGTTGTTAAAATAGATGCGTAACGGGTTTGCCTATGCGTTGGCGTTGCGTAATATACTTTAAAAATTGAATGTATTCTCTTTACTCTTTTTACTTAACACGACAAGCATTGCTGCTGAGCTCGCAGCGCTACTTCGCGGACTCTCCATATACTAGCCCGACAAGAGACTCGCTTTTTTATCTGGGAGAGCACACCAGCAATGCTTGCTGTGTTAAAATAGATGCGTAACGGATTTGCATCTGCGTTGGCGTTGCGTAATATACTTTGAAAATTGAATTTAATCTCTTTACTCTTTTTATTTAACACAGCAAGCATTGCTGCTGAGCTCGCAGCGCTACTCCGCGGGTTCTCATTATACTAGGCCGACAAGACACTCGCTTTTTTATGCGGGAGATATGCTACCATTCTTTCTTATATCGTGGTCAAAACCGAAATGCAATAGGTCAATAGGTCATAACGAGGAGGACGTAGCAGTGTATTGTGTGTGAGAGAGAGAGAGAGAGGGAACGAAGTGGTACACTGACCTGGGGCCATGGGAAACTTTAATGATGATGGTTGTAGTGGTGTAGATGGTTGTTGTGGTGAGTAGTTATCTATGTCGCCACAGCACTCCGCGCAAGGCGTAGCGCCGGACGCCGGGGACGAATCGACGGTCGCGGTCGGAGGGGACGAGCGCTGACCGAACGGCGGCGAAGAAGAGCGCCGATGACGGTGACCGACACTGCAGCAACTGACCGGAGACGACGAGGACTCCGTCGAGTCTTGTCGATGACAGTCTGACCGAGGTCGGCCTCGTTCATCGTGATGCGAACAACGTAACGGACACGGGTTGTTATTATCTGAACCCGAACAACCGTCGTACAATGTCGGCTTACAACTGCTCGACGACGGACTTGCGTCCGGTGTGCTTTTGTTTGTCGTCGTACTACTCGAACTTTTCTTTTTCGATAGCCTCCTCTTGGAAGGTATAAACGCATCAAAATCGTCAGTGTCTTCTGGATCGATCTTTGTCTTACCGTCACCATCAGGCCCACCTGAATCTAATTCAATTCAATGCCCAAAGCTGATCAGGGGTCATCCATTAATTACGTCACACGTTAGATAGATTCTTTATTCTATAATACTGTGGAATAGTGTAGAATACGTCAACACAAATCACATATATATCAACCATAAATATATCAAAAATCTAAAAAGTTGTTAATTTGGTAAAAACATTTCGTAATTAAAAAATCTTTAAGAGAGCACTTGAACCTGTTATAATTGGGATGTTGACTGTATTCAAATAAAAACATAATTTTAACGAAAAGTAGTAGTTTCTATGATAGAAATATTAAAAAACACTATATTTTTCCTTATTTCTAAGGAATGTAATTAATATTTAATAAATAAAACCTAATAAAATCACTCTCAAGTCACGTGACAACAGACACCAAGCAGAGCGCATAACGTCATATGTTCAGCCGCTGTCAAAAAACTGCATTGTTTGGTTAATATTTAGTGTGTAATTTATTATTTGTTTATAGAAAACGTCAAATTACATGTAACTATAGCAACGACTACGAAACAACTTTTCATCACCTCGGTTTACTAACGTTTATGAGCACAGAATACGTATCTATACGATGGTAGCTCCCGTGTAAACTTTTGAGCCTCCTTTGGTATGAACAGGTGACGTCATGCGACTAGTATTGGCGTTTTGGACCGAAATTTGAAACGCGATTTAAAATACATGGTTTTTAAGGCTTGAGTTGTATTTTAAATAAAAATAATAAATATTTGTGGCAATATTAAGTACTTATGCACGATTTAAAACACTTTCCCAAAAATAGTCAACATTCCTATTGCTAATACAGTCAAAATCTGTTATAACGACACCGAAGGGTCTATTTATATTTGGTCTTAAAAACCAATAGTCGTAGCAACTGGTGATTTTTTCGAGGTACAAAGTAATTTTTTATTAAGTATGTAGTATTATTGAATATATAGATACATATAAATCCATAGATATTGATAGGAATAATACTCACATTATTATTATCATTTTTCTGTATTCATAAAATCTGTAATTTTTGTTTGTTTGGAACACTTCTGTGCGTACGAATTTTGTTTACAATACAGCTGGTCATTCAAACAGATATTCTCCGAAGATATGAAGATATTACATTAAATGTAGTCGCTTAATGCGGTATGTCGTAATAATCAACGTCGTATAAAGCAGTATTTTTTATAACGCGGTCATATAGCATTCAGGCGAGACCTATGATTTTGGTCAATATAACCGGTATGTTGTTCTAAACGATGTCGTCGTAAACGGTTTTGACTGTATTTCTTATCTCATTCGACAGTTTGTTATACAAGACGGGGGAGGGGCTCGACGAAGTGGCGTCACATGTCAAAATCTAAAGTATTAAAACGCAAAACTTTAATTGGAAACGAAAAACTTAATTTTACTCAGTTCTAGGTGTAATTTTGCACCAGGGAGGCGTGGTGCCCCAAATGTGATTACCTTTGACAAGGATGGGGGGGTCAAAAAATCGTGTGATTCGTGTGACGTAATGTATGGATGGCCCCTAAGTTAAAGTTATTAAATAGATGATCGAAAGAACAAGTCTTCCGAAAATACACAAATAACAGAGGTTACATCGTATCGCACGCACATAGGGATTTCGGTGTGTGTTATTGTAAGCTATGTCTTGCTTTCGAATAATACAATGGACCCAATCGATAGGGTTATTTACTCTCCAGATCAGAGTAATGTCAAAGTGAATGGAATTTAGCCACAACTAGCGCAGTTAAAAAAATATAAACACTTTTACATTTGCTTTCGTAAACAATAGCTTATACCAAGATTACTAGAAACTAAGGTTGGGCGTTAGCATTGTTGAAGGTGTTTCTAGGCGAGACGCGAGAGACGACGGGGAAAGTATTAATGACGTCACATCGAGTCTTTTTCCAAACAGTTGGGATAACAATAATTGAAATGGTCATCGGTGACGTAAGCAATCGACTCAACCAATCACAGACGTTTATAGCCTCTTACGCCCAGCATAGGGTTAGCATTGTTGAAGGTGTTGGCGAGACGCGAGAGAGGGCGGGGAAAGTAGGCCTGTGGAGTCTTTTTCCAAACAGTTGTGATAAACATACTTGAATAACCGAGCCGTGGGCATCGATGACGTAAGCAATTGACTCAACTAATCAAAGACCTGACTATGTTTATAGCTTCTTACGCCCAACCTTCTAGTATTCTAGTAATCTTGCGGGCAAACGACATTATACACAAAAAGCGTGCTCTGTGATTTGGCGGACATTGATTCAGTAGGTACGTTGTAGCTTATTCTACAGCTGTATTTAATGTTTCTTTTTTGTTTTTCGTCTGACAAAAGAAACGGTCTTAATTGTAGGTTGACCCAAGATTACTAGAAACTAAGGTTGGACGTTTATAGTCTTTTACGCCCAACCTTTCAGTATTCTAGCAATCTTGGGATTGGCCTACTGGTATCATTTAAAGAAATGTTTATAATGGGTGTCTCAAAGGATTGAGAACATAGAAAATTAATGAGTGCAACAAAGACGACATATTGAATAACGCGACAAAGATAGAATGAAACAATCGCTGATTCTCGGATGTATAACTAAACTAAATTAATTATTATGGTTTTTAAACATGAAAGTTAATTATTTTCACTGTTCTCAATCCTGTGATACATCCTGTATAATATTCGCGTTCGATATCATGTTAAAGCGACCGTGCTGCCACATCAAACCCACATCATTACTTACTAATAGCGAGCAGTGATTTGAGTTTACTGTGGCCACGCAAGCGCATTAACATAATGTTCAAGGCTGTCGGAACGCTCTGGATTTAAAACAAAAATAAGGCTTTGGCTGATAGCTGATTGTAGACTTATTCGTCAACATTTTGCTAAAAATTCTTTCTCTATAAGGAAGATAATCTAGGTCTCCAATGGACTACTTTTGTAATTTATGTACGCTTTACTAGAAAAAAGTTGGCATTAATTGTGCCAAAAAAAACACACGTTTTCAATGTCACACTACGACCTTATTCGTACTTATTTCACAAAATTGTTTCATCACAAACCTAAAGTGACTTCCTTTTTCAGAAAAGTTTTTTAAATCTTCAAAATATTTCCAAAATTTAGACTAATCAATTGCCAGCGGCATCCTTGCAACAGCATTTTTTAGCCTCGTAGTGTGGCTTAAATTCAGAGCGTTCCGACAGCCTTAAGTACATTCTACACTACTTCAAGGCGCTGAATTGGCTTTCAATTAATATTTTCGCCGAATTAAACGACTTAATCACGTCAGTATACAGATATCAGATGTTTCTGATCTGAGAACTGGTGAAAGTATCAGTTTTATTTCTAAAATATAACAGCTATGTACTGTCAAGTATTGTATTAACAAAAGTACATGAGGATACAATTAGGACATGGATAAATAAGGCAGTGTGCCGACAGCTTGTTTCACGGAGACCACACATGACACTGACAGAGACACCACATCGACAAATGCAGGAGATACCACAGACATAGGAATATTGAGACAGAGCATGCATAATACGCGCCATGGTTCTAAAAGGTTCTGAAGTTAGTCACAAACAGCGTCGCAAATGCATGTTTTGGTTGTTTTGTGGGAAAGGAAGACTCCCACCATCTCCCAGTTACCGGCACAGAACGTGCGCTCGTCGGTGATTTGTTATCGTTGGTTGTCGTGTCACTTGTCGCTTTCCTGCTATAAAGTACAGTCCAGTACGCTATTGTTAAGTTGTTTCTTTGATTGTTAATTGATCAAGATGCCTAATACAGCTTTGCATAGACAAGCACAAAAAATAATTTTTTGGATGATTTTTTGCCAGGAATTAGACCTTTAGATTAAAGAAAAATTAAAGATAATAAGTTTGTAGTTTTTCAACCGACTGTACCTGCGCAAGCCTACATTTTCATCTAACTTCAAAACCTTTTAGAACCGTGGCGCGTATTATACTGGGGTTTAAGATGAGGGAAGAGACGCGACAAGGTGAGTGGTGTTCGCTTATCATTGGTCGGCGCACTGCGCATGTCTAGTGGCATTAAATTTGTGTTTCTAGTATGGTGTAAAAATAAAATTCCTTCTGTATGCAGAACAATGCGCCGACCAATAAAAAATCGACACCGTTCTTTGTACCCGTCCCTCAATGGATTCCACCTCGCAGCTCCGTCCCTATAATTACTAGATCCACGGGAAATACAAAAGGCACAGGCAACAATTAGCCAACAAGGTCGTTGCAACTGCGTTATCGATTATTTTAAATTATTATTATAGACCGCTTACAACTATAAGTTCAATTCTGACAGTTCTGAACTAGTTCTATCAGTTTATTGGCACTACAGAGCTTATTGAACTGTCGGAATTGAGTGTTTGTTGAGTTCTTGGTTTAGAGTAACTCTCCGAACTGATGATTCCCGCCACAATTTAAATGTGTACTTAAAACGAAACTGATAAATCCGTTTGTTGGTTAAAACAAAGTTGTAACCGTCGATTTAATACTTATGTCCTAACACTGTTCAAGTTGGGTAAGAAATCGTTATTATTTTAATAGTAGATGTGTTTTATTTGTAAGTATTTGCTATTTATTTAAATGAAGGAATACATTCATTTAATTGTATATGTTGGACGTGTCCTAGAGAACATTGTGGGGCAATGTCCTACCTTAAAAAATACCCTCGTTAGAAGTCAGTTGATCAGTTGATGACGAATTGAAGAATTCAGTTGTTTTAAGGAAGGACTTTTTATTACTATATTGAATATAATATGTATGGAGAAAAAAATATAAACCAGAATCATTTTTTTTGCTCTTTTTGATCACCCCCTCCCGATAATTAAGTACTACCTCACTCACAAGTCAAGTACAACGAAAATCGATACATCGTCTTATTAAGGTACTTGTCGTGGTTAAGGCACACCGTCAGAAAATTCTTAATTTTTGCATACTTATTAAGGACATGATAATACAATTACCCTGAAAATTTGAAGTCGATCGACCGTATATAATCCAAGATAAATTCAATTAAAAATTGGATAATTAACATCGCTTGTATACGATCTCTGTAGGTCCAGTTTCTTATTTATAAAAAAAGAACTAACTGTCAGAAACTTTCCAAAAACTGACAGTCTTTCAATGCATTTGTTATGAGTTTAAACAAAAAATAAGAAAACATTTTTGACCGTCTAATTATTTATAAATAACAGTTTAAAGTTCAACAATTTATAGAAAAATATACATGCATATGAATACTGTATGGGTTACGTTTCCACGGGTACAGTCTTGCGTACAAATTATGGATCACTTTGCTACAAGCTAGTATACTTTTGTGGCGCGTATAATCTATAACTTTTTGACAATATTGTACCACGACACCTACCTTAATTATAGTAAACATATCTATTATGAAGCGTGACATAATTGTATTGTGACCGAACGATATGTCTAGCCCACGTCATGTCGCTTTCAGACGTGGACCCAACAAGGGAATGGTAGTAGTAGGATTAAGAGAGAGCAGTGTCCCTCCGGCCCTCCAGTTAAGCTCCTCCCACTTTAAGGTGGGATAGAACTTGCTGTGAAAACTTGCTCGCATGCACATGTTGAAATATGGTAGTCATCACGTCTGCGACGTCTGTTTGAAGTCGGTGGCGGCGGTTTATAAGCGTACCCCCCTCCCTTTACGCGAAAAGTGGAGGAACTAAGACCAAACAGACGTCGCAGACGTAATGACTACCATATTTCAACATGTGCATGCGAGCAAGTTTTCACAGCAAGTTCTATCCCACCTTAAAGTGGGAGGAGCTTAACTGGAGGGCCGGAGGGACACTGCTCTCTCTTAATCCTACTACTAATGGTCTGCCGGGTTGTAACCAAAGGCTTGAGCACGAGAGGGAATCCTGTGGTTAGCTGCTGATTTGTTAGACTATAATTACTTCGTTTTTAATACCGTTGGTTATAGCTAGGGACTTCCACTAACTTTGTGGGAGTCCCTGGTTTCAGGCGTTGTACAATAATTATTATTCGTCTATCAGCTATCCAGTATTTCATAAAGTTATGTCAAACTTCAAACACGAAAATGAATGAAATATTAATAATTAACGACAGTTGTTTAATAAGAACGGCCATGATCAATGAAAACGTAGTTAATTATTCAAAATGTGTATTGATTCTTGAAGAAACGTTCAGATACATTAAAAATGTACGTAGCATTTATTTTTAGAAACTAGGTCAATAATTATTTTTATCAAACGAAATCGGAATATTTAAATAATTTAGTAATATTTCAACATTAACCCAAATTAAAAAAAAATATGAAAATTCAAGAGCTAATTATTTTGCAACAAAACAACAAAATATGTATATATAAGCATGTTAAAAATCAGCTTTTAAGGTGGGCGGTGCGAAATGATCTATGTGCCGAGATTTATAACCGAAATTACACTTTCCATAATACAGTTTTTTGCCATTTTTATAATGGGCTAGGAGAAATTATTTTATACTTTTTAACCGTTTTAAAAACGTGGTATATTAAAAAAAATTTTAATAATTATCTTCTGTTCTTTTAGTGTGCGAAATTTTAAAGTTTCAAGTTTGATTAGGAAGCGCGATCTGCACCCGGACGAAACCGGGCCGCTCAGCTAGTTTCCATAATATTGTACTACACATGTGGGCAAAATTTCAACTTAATGGGTGAAAATTCGAAAGTGCGATTTGCACCCGGACGAAGCCGGGCCGGCCAGCTATTTACCATAATTGTGTATTGTCATCGGAACTACACATGTCGGCAAAATTTCAACGCAATCAGATAACGAGAAGTAGATGAAAAAACGATTGCAAAATTTGAACCGAACAAAACAGACACGAAACCGACAGACAAGAAAGCCAGCTAACAAAAACATGGTGAAAAGGAATATTTGGAAATGTAATCACTTATCACGGAAAACAAACATAAATCTAATATAGCGTTACCATGGTTTGAAGCAAATACGGAACTGTCATCACGAGAAATTTTATAAATTGTCATTTCAAATTATAGGCTATTATTCCTAATCAATTTCTGACGGTTTATAAGCCATTGAGCAAGTAACAGCTGAGTTTATGCATAGAAGTTGGCTGGTAATGGACATGGGCACATGGCAAGCCTAACGCAGATGGCAGCAGGTATATAATCGCTTAAGGTTTGATTCTTTCCACTATGGAGGATAGTTTTCATACAGATAGAACGCTATGTTAAAACCTATGGAGGTCCATATTTTGTTCAGGGATTTATAGTAAAAGGTTTTTTTCTTCTGATAGCATTCAACATTTTTTTCAGGTCTGGATCTTTTGGAAACCCAAAACTCCCATTATTTGAATATTGGTAAACACAGCACAGCGACATTGTCAATGATTGATTATTTGAAATAAACTTATTTTGTATACGCTGCTATGAACTATTCACAAACTGAGGTCGTTATATAGCTGGCGCCACTAGCGGTAAGGTTTGGCAGTGCCCATAATTGTTTAGGATATAGCTACTACCATTGTGCCATCACTACAACACTGAAACTAATTTTTCAAAAAGATGAAGACAACATCAGAACCAGTTAATTCATTGTCGCTACTTGATGTACGTTTTAGATGAAAATAATGCGTGTAATATGTCTTCAGTTTATCGAAAAAAATGTAAAAAAAAACTCAAGATTCTACTACTATTAAACGGAAGGTGGAATCGTCCTTTTCAAGTCAAACAAAAACTTGTAAGTTTCCTTTTTTACGGCTTTCTTACGTCATATTAATTTACCACAAAAAGTAAATGCTTTTTAAAGTCATTTTAACGATTCCTCATGAGGGCAGTTAGCTCTATACGTTGATTAAAAAGAAATCAAAATTCGTTTTACATTAAGACAAACAATATCGATTTGGCAACACTATGTTTTTACGCGTCAATGCCGCCCACCTTAAACAAAATAATAAGAATTCTTACTGTTATTTGCCATCAAGTTTTCATGTAGTTTGTCACGTTGATCTTCCAAGACTTCTCCAAGATACGCGGCGACTTTGCGAGTAACTTGTTCCACAAATCCATCGAGTTTTCCCAAGTCGTCAGACAATCCAACTAACTGATCCAAAGTTCCGACCTGTAGAAACAGAAAATTAAGGGCATTGTGATGGGAAATTATAAAAAAAAAACAAAAACAGTTTAGTCACTTCTAAATCACAACAATTTCATTTTTAGATCTTCAGGAAAATTAAGGTAGTTGTCGTGACTAAGGCACACCGTCAGAAAATTCTTAATTTTTGTATACTTATTAAGGACATGATAATACAATTACCCTGAAAATTTGAAGTCGATCGACCATATATAATCCGAGATAAATTTAATTAAATATTGGATAATTAACATTGATTTTATACGATCTCTGTAGTTCTGAACCAGTTTCTTATTTAGAAAAAAAGAACTAACTGTCAGAAACTTTCCAAAAACTGACAATGTATTTGTTATGAGTTTAAAAAAAATAAGAAAACTTTTTTGACCGTCTAATTATTTATAAATAACGGTTTAAAGTTCAACAATTTATAGAAAAGTATACATGCATATGAATACTGTATGGGTTACGTTTCCACGGGTACAGTCTTGCGTACAAATTATGGATCACTTAGCTACAAGCTAGTGTACTTTTGTGGCGCGTATAATCTATAACTTTTTGACAATATTGTACCACGACAACTACCTTAAACGTTCAACTTTTGCTAAAGATGGGAAATGTACACTCGATAATAAAATTATTATTATGAAGTCGTTTTTTTATATTTTTGAAGTTATACTTGTTTTGGCACATTGAGGATAAAATTTTCTCTGTTACGGAAGCTGCGCACGTAGCATGCAACTAAAATGAGACACCATGAAGGTAGTTGTTAATTTATTATGAATGTACTACGTGTATTAGCAAGGTTGAAATCGTTGATAAAGCTGACTCTTCAATGCAGTATAGTTTTACTCTGTATTCATCGATGACACATTTCATTTCTCGGTTACAATGTGCTGATGGAGTTGTCCATCTTTTATCCAAAGTAAATAAGCACTACTCGAAGTGAACAGGCTAATTTTTAGCTATATTTATCATTTCCCTAGACATCCTATTTTATTTTATCAATGTACATCTTGAACGAAAATGTGAATATCAATTATCGCGATCACGCCAAAGAAGTATAACTTCTACAGTACACACACCATTTTTTTTCACTATAGACGTTAAATAAAAAAGATTATCAGACGTAATACCTAATATGCTATTTTATATTACATAAAAAATTAACTGTGATTGGCAAGTTAACGATTAGTTACTGGGTTTTTAAAGAAAATTAATTGTAGGTACATCTTCAATATAAAACTGTTTTGATATTTTTAGGTACAAGGAACGAGAAAAAAATACTTTCAGATTGAGATGGAATTCGAATTAGTCTTTATGAATTAAAAATTGTTCCAATCAACCCTTGTATTCAACAATGTGAAGATCTATCTGTATTTTTGTGGATTTTTCGATGTTTCTGAGAAAAATATGTTTCCAAAATTGTTATCTGATTGAATTAGCAATTGTGGAGAACGACTGTACCGATTTTGATGAAAGTGGTATTTAAACTTAAAGTATAGGATGCATTTTATCCTGTCACGATCATGAAGACCTATCTGTATTTTTTTCTCGAGGATTTTTCGATGTTTCTGAGAAAAATGTATTTCCAAAATTGTTATCTGATTGCATTAGCCATTGTGGAAAACGTCTGTACCTATTTCGATGAAAGTGGCATTTAAACTTAAAGTATAGGACGCATTTTATCCTGTTCCAATCAGATTTCTGTCAAAATCGATACTTAAATCAAAGTCGCAGGTAAAAGCTAGTATTAAAATAAAATAGTTACCTTAAGATCGGGAATATGGAATTTGTAATTAACAGATAAACTGTTTTGCTTGTTTGTGATATTGTTCATCGATTCCCATGTCTGCTGACAGGTTTTATCTCCGGGTGCCGAAATTAGCCAATATTCTGTCATTGTGTCAGCTGATTCCTATATATACATATATTAAACATTCATTTTGCGCACAATATCAATAAGGTATTAATCATATTTAGTACTTATAATGTATCATTAATATTCAGTGTTTACAATAACACTAATCTGATAAATTCAAAACCAAAAGGGGTTGTTTAAATTGCAATAAGTCGAAAGGGGTTTGGCACTTACAAAAACTGGGTTAATGTTTAAATCTGTACCACATCTTATTGAAGTTATAAATATTTAAAAAATTGCTCACAGATGAGTATACATTTCTTACCTGTTATATGCAAGTATTAAAATTGATTTTGTTATACGGGTTATAGAAATAAAAGTAAATTTTGCACAGCAAACGTTCACTCCCTTATTACGACCATTACGACTCACGTGATTAGGAGCAGCTATCTAGCGGTAGAAGTTCTAAAACTTGACAAATCAATTTTTAAGCACGTGATGATGATTGCATGGAACTTTTATAATAGAACGGGGATTGCTTTTGAGGTCGTTTGATTTTGGAATCAATAGGCTATTTATTTATTGTAGAAATTTGACAAAATTCAAAACGTCAAAATGTTAACTTGTGAAAGAAGTATTAAAACTGTCATAACTTTGTGTTTTGTAACTATTTTATCTACTAGATATCTTTATCTGAAAGACAACTATCGGGAGGAATATGAAGAAATAGATGTTATATACTTTGTGTATACAATATGCTAGATTAGACGAATTTTTAACAAAAGAAATGAAGACACGAAAAAATTTAATAATTTTAAATAATACAAAAGAAATAAAAATTAAATGTTACTAGTAACTAATAGATCAATTCTTCATAGCTTTCGATAATTGTTTCAGATATCTAGCAGATAAAATAATTAAAAAACATAAAGTTAATGCTTCTTTCACAATTTAACATTTTGACGTTTTGAATTTCAGACGAGAGTTGTTTGTGATTTAAAGTAAAACTTATACACAGTGCACCATTTTACAAAGTTTTTTCACACTAAAGAAAAGTACGGCGTTGTTATTCATTTGTAAAAAATCGACAATAAAGAAATAGACTTTAGGTGACGAGAAAAACGGATATTTTTGTGACCACAGACCAATTTTAAGCAACTTGTTCCCAAGTTCCATTATATAAGTTTCATGGGCGATTCACAATTTCGACGTTTGACAGTGTAAGAAACACGCGATTTATGTCATTTTTAGAATTTTAATAACTTTCCAATAATTTATAATGTCGTCTGAAGATTTTAAACGTAAACTAGAATTAGTTAAAAGCCATATAAAAAGTTATGCCGATTTTCCAAAACCGGGTATATTGTTTAGGTTAGTTTTTAAATTTCTTTTTATCTGTACTGCCCCAGGAATTTATTAACAATAATTAATATTTTCGTAACATCTCTTTCAGAGATATATTTTCAGTATTTCTACATCCTGAAGCGGTAACAGCCATGCACGACATTATTATAGAACATGTAAAAAATATTAAAACTGACATCCATTGTGTTGTTGGTTTGGAGTCAAGGGGCTTTCTTTTTGGACCTGTAGTAGCTTATCATTTGAAAACCCCTTTTGTACCAATTAGAAAGAAAGGGAAATTACCAGGAAAAGTTGATTCCGTCGACTTTGATTTAGAATATGGAAAGGTAATTATTCCTGACCAACACATTTTTAATAAAAAATTTATTTGTTGGGTAGAAAAGGACACTTTAAGTAAACATTTATTTGTTAATTTGCGACGTTTCGTCCCTTTATTGGAACTTTTTCAAGCCTATAACTGGAATTTAAATATAAAATACAATTTTTAAATTAAATACAAGTTTTTATGAACAATTGTTTAAATAAAATTTATATCTACATGTTAACTTTTATATCTACTTAAACAGAACATTTAATGGTGTGTATAATTATTAATTAATATCTGATATTTTATATTTCAATTGTAAATTTAAAAATTGTATTTTATATTTAAATTCCAGTTATAAGCTTGAAAAAGTTCCAATAAAGGGACGAAACGTTGCAAATTAACAAATAAGTGTTTACTTAGTGTCCTTTTTTTCCCAACAAATAAATTTTATATTAATTACCAAGGACAAAAAAGCAAAAAGTCGACATTTTTTAATGTTTAGCGCTTACCAAAAGACGAACTTGTAAATTATGTGACTGAGGATTCAAATTTCGCGTCTGTCAGTCTATAAACAATTGAAAGCTAAGAATACAAGCAGTTGTAAATTTAACGAATCCTTTTTTTTGTAATATCTCAAAAAATTGAGTATCTTTAGGTCGTTTAAGGCACTATATATCCGAGCTGTTAGACATTTTTGGGTAGGTATTTGAGACACAGAAAATTTGTACAATACCTCTTTAGTAATATCCGAATACAAAAACACAGGCCTGGCTGAGGGGTATTCGGATATTATTAAATAGGTATTGTACAGATTTTCACAGTGCCTCAAATACCTACCCAAAAATATCTAACAGCTCCCCTGTTATTAAGACTGTATTATTATATGAATATTTTCAGGATAAATTCGAAATTCAAAGAGGCTCAGTTTCAAAAGGCCAGAACATTCTTATTGTTGACGATTTATTAGCGACAGGCGGGAGTATGGAAGCTGCTTGCAAACTATTGACAAAGTTGGGTGCTGTAATCACTGAATGTTTAGTTATAATGGAATTAACCGATTTGCATGGAAGGAAAAAAGTTAATGCCCCCGTTTACTCGTTTATACAATATTAATTTTTTAGCAGCTAGTGTAATATCAAAACATTCCATAAAAGTATAAAAGTGCCTTACTGTTTACCCGACTGTGCCAAAACGAGGGTAATGTTTTGTTTATGAATTTTGTTATATAATACTGTTATAAAAATGATTTTTTGTTTTATTTTATAAATAGAAAATATTGAATATAAAATTAAAAACACAAATAAGAAATGTATCCTATTTATTTATTTATTTCAATATTAAGAATTAAAACAAAATACAAATTTTTGTATTAAGGATGACCTATTTTAGCCAGTAAATCAGATCTGGTTCTCGAAGCTTTCACTTCTGGGTCACAAGAAAGAGAAATTAGTCAGTCCACACTACCTTTCTCCTTGCGAAATTTTTGAAGTTTAATTTCTTTAGCGACGTACTGTTTGAAAAAAGTAAGAAATCGAGGGGAAGTAGAATTGATCCCTAAAGGGGAAGTTAGTTTGTCTCCTAAATTACATGACTCTGACAAGGACAGAAGTTTATAGTGTGTTGCTTAGTATCTGTAAATATTAATTAGTTTCACATAAAAAAAAAATTAAACCTGGGAATAATATTAAAAACTAAAGAAGTTAAACCTCTTATGTGAGCTTATGAGGGTGAGGCTCATTATATATTTTTTTATATGGTCACGAACACTTTCCAGTGGAATGTTATTAGCGTTCAACGCGGGGCAAATTGTAACCAGAAAGATGTTTTGGGCGTCATTGGAAATGGACACTGCCAAACTTTGCCGCTAGGGGCGCCAGCTATATAACGACTTCAGTCTGTGAATAGCTGATGCAGTGTGTGCAAAAAAAACTTAAAAAAAAATATTAACCTCCTTCAAAAAAATCACTAAAAAGATGAAAATGAAATTTTGAGGTCGGAGCTAATTTCATTACAAAAACTTTTAATTACATATCTACTTTTATTAATAAATAGACGCCGACCTCAAAATTTCATGTGATTTTTTTGTAATGAAATTAGCTCCGACCTCAAAATTTCATTATTTTCATCTTTTTAGTGATTTTTTTGAAGGTTAATATTTTTGATTGTTGATATTCATAGGTATTTGGATTGACAAGACTTGTATTATTAATAATACAAGTCTTGTCAATCCAAATACCTATGAATATTAACAATCATTTAGTAATATGGATATGAATACAGTAAATCAGTTAAAATTTTTTTAAGTTTTTTTATTTTTTACTTTTTAGTGGTGGATTTGATTTCGCACATTTTTATAAGCTACTGAACCGATTTAAGTAAAATTTATGTGAGATCACCCTGAAGATGTGCCCTATTAAATAAGAAAAGAATCATCATAATCGCTTTACAAATGTTGGAGATATGAGGTAGCATACATTAAAAAATATGTTTTTTTGACGTCATTTAAAAATGGATGAACTGATTTTAATAAAAACTATATGGGACCACCTGGGATGTTATAGCCTTTCAAACAAAAAAAAGATTTTCCAAATCGGTTCATGCGTCTGCGAGTAATCGGGGAACATACATAAAAAATAAAAGATTCCGACGAATTGAGAACCTCCTCCTTTTTATAAAGTCGGTTAATTAGTTTTATTTCAAATAATAAAACATTGACTTTTTCATTTTTTAATTCAGTAGGAGTGCAAATAGACCCCCTTTTTTGGGATACTTTAATTGTGAATAACTTTTGTAATTCTTTATGTGCGGGATTGATACTTTTGCACATTTTTCTAGAGGTGATTACGAATCCAATGAGCTATGACACGTATTTTAATTCGCAGTAGCAAAAATTAACACGTTTGTCAACTTATAAACCAGACTACAGGAGCCAAAGAGTAAAAAAAATTCTTTGTTCGATTAGGATATTTAAATAACGTTTTCTAGCGTCGCTCAGGAGGCCGAGGGGCCCCGCCTAGCCCTCCGAAAGCTACGCCACTGAATATGTTCTAGCAAAGCGAAATAATGCATTTTACACTGTCTTAGCAATAATTAAAATAATGTTTTAACAAATAATGCAAATCAGATTCCTTCACTGAATATTAAAATTGAGCATTAGGTCACATAAGGCACAATATATCACATTTGAACTTTAGTCTGTCATATTAAATATTCTCTATGAGATGTAGTCAGTAACGAAACTGTAAAGAATAAGTATTCAACGCGCCAGTCAATATTTTAATCAAAACTTCAACTGTTCTAGATTATAGACGCTCAACAACTGAGGCCACACTGTTCTCACCTGTTGGCTAACTTTGTTGATAATAATAACTGGAATTATTTTAAAAGACTAGACTCGTTTAGGTTTACTAATTATGGCATAAGCTGTGTCGTTAACAAGTTGATGATGAACAGTCGGACTAGAAATCGGTTCAGCCGGTTGAGCGGTCGTCTGTTTCCTGATCATTCCGTATCCCAAATACGAATCGTCTGCTCGTCTGACAGCTTCCATGCTAACGGTAACTTCATCGTAATCGTTCCAAGACGGAAGACCGGCAGCCATCGGACTAGGCACCGTCGGGATCGGTTTAACTTGTTTATATCCGGACTTTGGATTACTTAATTTACTCGACGATCCGAAGAACTGTAATTTATCGTACCGATCATCGGAATTGATCGATTGGTTCGATAACTGAGTGATTATTTTGGAAGCTTTGGGTAGCGGAATAGTGTTGACATTTAACGATTCTTGTGATTTTACGATCGGAAAAGAATTTAGGTCTTGTTCGGTGTGTTCGATTTCGGTATGTTTGATGTCGTCGACGCCTAGCGTTCGCCAAGCGTCCGTTCGATATTCGATCTTATCGTAATCCAAGCCGGGCTTCGTCTCTAAAGGAGCTATCGGTTCGTAATCTAATTTATTATGTGGTTCCGGTAATTCTTTATCGCTCTTTTGTTGAGGTAAATGTTTTCTCGGCGGTTTCTGCGGTTTCGGTTTTAACAGAGGTGGTGGTAGTAAGTCAGTAAACGTCAGAAGCGGTTTCACTGAACCGTTGGCGGTTTGAGAACACGGAACCGAATCGATGTCATGATGCGGTTGAGTTGAACTCGTGGGCGATGGTGGCAATGGACTACGAGATCGCGCCTCCATGCTCAAGGCAGCATGGAACTGACTATCACCACAATCGATTGCCATAGCCATAGGTAGCGATTCTCCACTTAAGTATTTACGCATGGATTTCATTTTGGAAGACAGACAACGGAAGATTTCTTGTTGATTGGAATGTTCGAGTTTGAAGCTTCCCTCACCAGAATTGCACTTTCGACCTGCTTCGAATGTGAAGTTGCCGTCTTTGTAGCCATATCTATAAAATGTAGGAATCTTTGACTTTTTTTTTCTTTTTTGTCCTTGGTAATTAATATAAAAATGATTTGTCGGGAAAAAGGACTTTTAAGTAAAGAAAGGGACGAAACGTCGCTATAATTAACAAATAAGTGTTTACTTAAAAAGTTCTTTTTCCCGACAATGTGAGTCCTTAAATTTAATATATAAACTATTTTGAATCGTTATTTGAAAAAAATTGTTTTATTCATGTACCAAATTGGCCTAATTGATATATTTTTCGCTAGACATAGTAATATATGTAACATTTTAAAGACGGGTCATTTGACCCGCTTTGGTAGGAATAGGAATACATGAAGTATCGGTAGGTTTAGTGTTAAGAACCTACCTGCGGATATACTGGTACGGCCATGTAAAAAGAACGTCGCTAGAGACACTGTCTTGGAGTTGCAGCGCCATCGAAGTAATTACTAACGTATAGTTTTTTGGCTCGAGGCCACAACGTTCGGATGCATCCGTCGGGTTCAATTTTACAGCAAAAACACCTTCGCCCGACGAACAGTACAAATCATTATCTTCAACAATACTTGTCACGACTGAAGAATCATCTTTGAAAGCAACCGACTGCAAAGCTGACAGCCAATCGTTTAATTCCTTAGTACACAAAGTTCCGAAGGTGTGATTCCATTGTTTTGTGATAATAGAAAACATGTTAGCATCTTTCTGAGCTATCTTTATGCAATTTTCGAGCGTATATATGCGAGATGGTGAATTTTTGCTGTAATCATCGACGTGATCGTAAATCTCTAATCGTTCAATACCGAATTTACTTGAATTAAAAAGTAAGCAGTACTTTTGTTGCCACGATTTCTGTAAAAAATATTTTTCGTTAATGTTGCAACAACCAAATTGAATACAGTAAAACCTGAGTGAGTGAGAACTGGGCAAGCGAGAAAACTCTCTGAGTGAGAGTAATTGCCAGGTGCCGTCTTTGTAACCCTCTATAAGTGGGAAACAGAAACCTCTTTAAGAGAAAGACGTTTTTCACTCATTGGCATGGTTTTTGGTGTCATAGAAGACAAAGAAAACGGTGGCTACAGCTGTTGTGGCTCAGGTGCTGGTTTATTAATAAACCAGAAGATTAATTAACATCTTAAATCAATCTAGAAATTTGAGATAAAAATTCAAAGTGCCTTATTCCTTCAAATTCGAATTAATTTATAGTTCCCCTATATTCTATAGTGAGTAGACAATTCTCCTAGCTACTTTTAAAAAACTGTTAAATCGATTTTAATCAGACTCACTACAGTTTTTGCTACAATAAGCCGTAAGGTATATTAGGAAATAGGTTAGGTTATATATTATTGCGCCTCTACTGAATGGGGTGGTTAGTAACGAAAAACCAACAGGCCAGCTGAAAATATTATTACAATCGTTTATGTATGTTTATTACATTTGGCCGAAGATAAAAGTATCATAAAAAAAGTCAGCAGGTTTTTTGTGAGGTCACGAACTGTAGATTCAACCATTTCGCAATGTTATATATTTGTTCATTATATTATAGCTACGCTGATGGCCTTAGATGTTAAGCGTCTATAATCTGCAATCTATATTATAGCTACTTCAAAACCATTCTTGCACGGCGCCTACTAGTACTTTACTGTTAATGAATGTATGAGAAATGTCACAAATTCAGAGAAAATGTTTTCTTTGTCTTCAAAAGCACTAATAATTTGTTCAGCCATTGAAATAAGAATAATTTTAGGTATATCAATATTAATAGAAGGGTGCAACTTACTTTTATTACGATTTTCCCTTGGGGAGGAAAAAGCAAAATACCAGAATATAATGGTTTTTCTTGATTCATTTTTCTCGACATTTTTAATACATTTGATAGTGAAAACACATTATAACAATTATATTGCTATTAATATAAACTTCGACAGGAAAACCGCATGTCATTTTCTGATTACATATCACAAAAAAATCACATTCTTCCTATTTGCTAGAGATGAGTGGTATTCACAGAATGTTGTGGTGATATTTCACTACCAGTGACTACTCTCGTTTTTAGATTTCACTGTTCACTGCAGACTAGCCACCGGTGACTAATCCACAGACAATAAAAGAGTAACCAGTGACTATAAAATAATAGTCACATAAGAAATATTATATTCCCAAGACCTAATAAAATAACAAACAATAAGTAAATATTATTTATGACAAAATTTATGATATTATAAGAATGTAATAAATTATTTATCAATTTAACGACAGTAACAATGTCACAACATAGGTATGAAGACTATTTCCAATGCTATTTCAGAGAACAGATACAGGCTACTTCACTACTGGTGACTTAGTCACTATTATCTGCTATTATTTCTATTATCAGGATTTCATTGCAGAGTTAAGCACTTGTTAAGCGCCACGACGTAAAAATGGCTGATGGTGCGTATGTGTCAATTTCTGGTTCAACGCTGTCTTTTTTGTTGTACGAGAATATAAAATCTTCAGGCCACCAGGTAAATCATTGTTTTATAGTCAACTTTTCATTATATTTTTGAATTGCCTCACTTGTAACTGTTAACAACAGATATGAACTTAACCTAACTATTCTTCCGTCAAGAAGTAACTGCTAAGACATTATTTATAACTCTTGTAAGTAATCGCGATTTATCTTAATGCCGGTGTAAAATAAGCTGCAGAGCGGAATTTCAAATTATACTTTTGGTATAATTTGGTAACAAATTTTATGAGATACTTGATTATGCCAACGAATAATGTTAAAAAAAGTGATGTATCGATGTATAAACATTTAAATATTTGACTTCGTTGACCATCTGTCTGTCTGTCAATAACCTTTTTTTTCAGGAACGCGTGGTATCAAGTTGAATTTAATATCAAATACTCAGGTCTGCAATTCTTTGGATCTGTGAGAAAATCAAACTTCTAAGTCCACGCAATCAAAAGATATTGCCGTTTTGGCCGTATATTTTGATACTCGCAAGAGAATCGAAACCCATAGGGTACTTCCCGTTGATCGTTAAATAAAGCTGCAGTTCTTATCACTTTCGGCAACGTAAAAAGTACCTACAGTAGGTGCTTTATAAGTTGCCGAAATTACTTGCTTTATAATGACACATGTTCGTTATTTAGAATGGACAACAAAGCAAACCAACCAAAGTCGAGTAATTTCGACGTTATAGGGAGTTTGACGTTAAATCGAGTGACGTTACATGGAGTTTACACTGTATTTTCATTTTTTTCAGGAAGGATTTCTTCTGGGTTCTTGCAAACAAGAAACAGTGAGCACAGTAACAGATTCAGATATCCACAATGTACAGACGAAACGAAGAATTGTCATCAATGCAGTATTTCCTTTACCGTTACTGAATCAGATTAATAACAATGTTGGATCGATAGACCGTGACAAAATAAAAAATTACCTTAAAGATAAATGGGAAAATGTTGTAGGATGGTATCGATACCACCATTCAAATACCCGAGGGCTAGCCTTACGTGAAAAAATCGTTCATAAAGAATTATCACGGCTATTTAATATAGCAGACACAAACTTTTCAATTTGCATTTTAAATTCAACATTAAATGATAAAAGATCAGTTTTCTGTTTCAATCAAACGTTTTTCAGATACAGAAATAAGTTATTTGAAGAAATTCCGTTGAGAATTGAAAATTTAGGCGACTCATATAATACTTATAAAAACGGACCGAAAGATTCTGATTCGTTTAGTAAACTTTTAAAAGGTGTCAATACCAACACAGGTGTTTCAAGTGTTCAAGTTATCGATCAAATACAGAATGCCGTTCAAGTCAACTTGAATAAATCGATTGAAAGTATGATAAAATATGAAGAAGTGTTATTTAATCTTGAAGAAGAAGTAGCTAGATTGCGTTGTGAATTAATTGAAAGAAAACAGATGATAAAAGATGATAGACATAGAATTGACCTTACCAATAGCGATAACGATATTAATAATTTAAGTGATTCGAACGATACTGAGAAAAAAGTTGGGGTAATTAATGATATAGCCAACCAATCAAATTCAGATCACGATGTTGTTATGAATAATACGAATGTCGAAGATGTTTCGAAAGCAAATAATTCATTAAGTAAAGCAGCTGATGATAGTTTTTCTTTTGTAAATGATATGAAACTTGAAATGTCGCAGACGCCCGTCAAAAAAGACTTAAATTGTGAAAACAAACGTAAAAGTAATATAATAAATGTGGCCAATGATAATGAAAATAGTTTGACGAGTCCGCGGAACGAAAGACGAAAAAATTCTGAAATAAAGAAGAGCGATGAAATCAGTAATGAAAGCCTGATCAATAATTCGATTGTGAAAACTCCTCAAAGGAAAAGTTTTGCCGATGCTGCAAAAGAAAAGAAAAGTTCGCCTATGAAAGATGTTTCTGTTAATTCAAAATCTAATAAAAATGTTGAAAAAATTTAAATTTTAAAAATATAATACGTGCCTTATATGTTTTGTGGTATGCTTATTAACTGTAGATATTCTGTTCAATAATTTTTAATAGTGTTTTTTTACTCTTCAGTGGAATTTAAAAAACATTTGACTTTTTGAAAACTTAATTTTTTTCCCTCCTAAGTAGTGACGCAACAATTACGATTAATTCACGATTATTGCAATTTTATGATTAAGGGGTTATCCATAAATTACTTCACACAGCAATTAGCCATATTTCGAAAGATTTTGCGAAGCCATCAGCCAATAAAGATTATTTTACTGGTTTGTTAATCGTAATCGTGAAAAGGAATCGTTGTTTCACTATTCCCAAGCATGCTAATACTCGGTAATTTTACCGAGTTCCGGGTAATAATTGAGTCTTCGGTACACCTCAGTATTTAAGTATAATTTGACCATGACGGATTGGCCCTTATTTAAAAAAAATCAGAATTTTAAAAGGGAACTTATGACATTCAAGTGTAAATATGTATCAGAACTGTGAATCACAATTGTTAATTTCAACTTTGTTTTCAAATATATTATATTTTTAAAATGAATATGGGTTATCTATGTTAATCCTAACTTTACTTTTAAAAAGCATCAGTAATAGTAGGACCGGTTTTTGTGAGTTTGTTTTGACGAAATTGTTCTTTGTTGACAGTAGCTTTGTAATCATTTTAATTTGGTTAAAAGCAAGGTTACTAGAAACTAAGGTTGGGCGTTAGCATTGTAGAAGGTGTGACTAAGTGTGACGCGAGAGGGGGCGGGGAAAGTAGGCTTGTGACGTCACAGGAGGCTTCTTCTAAACAGTATTAGGAAAAAACCATGGTCATTCGATATCCAGTGACGTAACCAATCGACTCAACCAATCACAGCCGTGGCCATGTTTATAAGGTTGGGCTTTAGCATTGTTGAAGGTGTGTCTAGACGAGACGGCGGGTGAAGTAGGCTTGTGACGTCACAGGAGGCTTCTTCTAAACAGTATTGGGAAAAAGCCATGGTCATCTGACGTCCAGTGACGTAAGCAACCGACTCAACCAATCACAGATGTGATTATGTTTATAGCCTCTAACGCCCAACCTTATAATAATCTTGTATCAAAAGTACGGCTTTGATTTTAAAACAGAAAGCCTAACATTTATGCTCTGCTGGAATTACTCGCACGCCATCTATAACAGCGGGCCGAAAGCTGTAAGTAAATTAGAGAAAGAGAAAAAATCAGTGCATTGTGAATATCCGAAAAAAACGCTGAAATAAGGAACAAAAATTAGGACAATCGCATAACAAGATGCCTGCTGGAACGTGGTTGTATTTTTTATCATAATTAAAAATTTTAATAATAAACACACTTTCGATCAGATATAAAAAAGCATTTATAAACACCACACGGCAGAGGATTGATGGTCTCAAATGAATTATTATTATAATGTTTCTATATTTAAATAAAAAAAAGTACATCAAATTTAACAATCAATAAACTAACAAATAGTTGGAAATCAAAATACTGTTGCATTAATAAATAATTGATAATGAAATGGAAATGAAATTTTGTTGTTGAAATGATGAAAAACTTATTCTATTCACAATTTCTAAATTAAATTCGTATTTTGTGAACGTTTGAGTATTTTAGTCATTCAACTAGTGATTTTTTTTTCTAAATAAATAGCACGAAATCTTTGAGCAATCTGAAGTTCATTTCATTTTTTTAAAAATTTTTTTACTGCTTATCAGAAATCTATTTGTAATAATACCGTCCGTAATACTATAAAAAGTGAGTTGTTTTGTTTTACAACAAATCAGCGGGATTATTTGGAACGCCTGTAACTTCCCATATGGTGGCAGCTAACCTTCGAGTATGTTCTAAGACGCAAGAAGACGTAGCTAGACCCAAATGAATACAAAATAATTCGTAGCATCGTACTTTGTTCGGTAGCATTTTCGGAAAACATATTTCAATTAGTTTCCTACAAAAAAGAATGAAAATTTTGTCACTCAAGCCTCGTATTTGTCAGTAATTGTATCCTTTGCTAAATGCGTCTATAATCTACAATCTCTCTCTTTCTGGAATGTCTATTTTTTTTCTGATATACTCAAATCAAAGCCAATTCTATTTGAGATAACAAAATTGACTTTGATATCAAACAATTGATAAGCGATATATTTTTTTCGAAGTTTAACTTCTTTAGCGACATATCTATTTGAAAATAGTAAGAAATCGAGGGGAAGTAGGACTGGCACATAAAGGGGAAGTTAGTTTGTTTCCTAAATTACATGAAACTGACAAGGTCAAGTTTATAGTGTGTTGCTAAGTATGTGTAAATATTATTAATTAGTTTCACATAAAAAAATTAAACTTGGGAATAATATTAAAAATTAAAGAAGTTAAACTTCTTATGTGAGCTTATGAGGGTGAGGCTCATTATATTTTTTTTTGATAAATGTATCTTATTCTTGCTTGTAGAAAGTTTTTACCGTTTGAAAAAATATTCATAAATAAAAAATTTATGACATTTTTTTGAAATCGGTTAAAAGTCAATTTTTGTCAATATCTCGGTAACGGTTAAAGATATCGAAATGCGATTTTCACATAAATCGATCTCCAAATTCATAGTTCAGTTTTCCTCTACCTCGTCTGGAATAAGGGAAAACTACCAAAATCAAGCAATTTGTGACAGTGAAACCATTTCAAACAATTTTCTAGGTTCCAGACCCAACCATACTTTGATTTTTTCCACCAGAAGAGATTTCAAATCACTCATTGCAACCAATTCAATTGTAATTGTGTATATATGTTCTTACTTACGGATAAAAATCGCTTGCTAATATTCCTGGTAGGGGTAATAATTTTGAAGCAGTAGCTGGAAAGACTTTTGGCTTAAGAGGTGATCCAGCCATATCTTCAAACCAAAGGAAATATGCGTAATTAAAAGTTGTATCCTTCCACATAAACGCTAGATGGCCTTCTTGCAGGTGACTTCTTGAAAACTCAATCATCGACCATATCTTCAAATGAAACAACAACAAAAAAATATATTATAATGGTAAACTAATAACTCAAGTGCAAGGTTATTGGAAGGTTGGACGTAAGAGGCTATAAACATGGTCTGTGATTGGTTGAGTCGATTGCTTACGTCACCGATGCCCATGGCTTGGTTTTTTAATTATTGTTATCTCAACTGTTTGGAAAAAGACTCCATGTGACGTCACAAGTCTACTTCCCCCGCCCTCTCTCGCGTCTCGCCTAGTCACACCTTCCACATTGCTAAAGCCCAACCTTGATTCAATTGTACAGAATTTTTAAAAATTTGTAATTAAATTTACTTTTTAATTGCTTCTACAAAAACGTCACCTGTTCACAGTTCGCCATTTTATTTTTGCAGTTATTGTAACAAGTATTAAATTCAAACAATTAAAAAAAGAATTACCTTTTTTTTCGTTAGTGTAACTGTTTCTTCGGAATTGAAATCTAGACTTGGCGCAATGACCCTGTGTGTAGTTCTGTCTATGTAGAGAAAGTGGACCAGTCCGGGGAATTCCTCCAAATACTTGTTGATTGTTAGGGAAGCTCTAGTGCTACGGAATTAAGGTCAAAACGGCACACAGCGAGCACATAAATTCATAAACATGCAGAGACCAGAAATAACGAAAGCTTGCCGACGCTTTGCAACGAGATTTTATCATTAAAAATCGGTATATATTATTTCTCAAAGGTGGTTTTTTGTCAGTATGAAATATCTTCCTTAATACTGTATCAAAATTAATGTTTGCTACGTCATTTTGGAGGCTATTTTTCTTTCTAATGACGAAAAGTAAGTTAATATTTTAAAATCAATGTTTTCATTAAATTTTTTTAACAATTTCATTACAGAAAATAACATTTAGAAAAAACAATCTGTTTAACAGTTGTCGGTAATATGATGTGTAGTGGCGCTGAAGTAATGGTCTGTCTTATTTTAACATAATAGGAAAATAACTTTTTGACAGTAGGTAGCCCGAGTTTTTGAGATAGAAGAAATTTTGTAACAAAATTATTGCTCTACAAATTAGGGACAAAGAGTTACAAGCAGATTTTTAAAGCTTCATTAAAAACTTCACACAAAAATAGAAAGTAAAATTAGGGAGAGGTTAGCGAGATATTAACACGGCTGTGTTAAAGTCTTTGAAATTAATCGACAGAGATCAAGTCTTGTTAGAATGTTTGTTCAGAAAAGAAAAGATGTTTCAAATAACTTTTATAACCTATAACTATCAGATATATTTCTATTTTTGTGAGAAGTTTATTATAAAAACAATTCATCACCTTATACCTCTACTGAAATTATTAAAAAAATATTTAAATAACATGCATAATCATTTTTGAAGTTTAACTTCTTTACGTATCTATTTGAAAAAAGTAAGAAATCGAGGGGAAGTAGAATGAAACAAATTAAGGGGAAGTTAGTTTGTCTCCTAAATTACATGAAAGTGACAGAAGTTTATAGTGTGTTGCTAAGTATGTGTAAATATTATTAACTAGTTTCACATAAAAAAACCCGGGTCGCAGTGCCAAAACCCTGCCGACAATATAGTGTATTTGCTTATACAGGCAATGGGGCTTTATTATGCGAACTTAGGTTGGTTTTTGGGCAAAATAAAAAATTTGACTCCTTAATACACCCCTTAAAATAACATTTTTTTTCTTAATTGCAATATTATTATCAATCGAACTTCTATACCAAATTATATATTCACTATCTGCAAAGTAGTGTTTTCATAAAATTTGTAAGTCCGGTCCTGTCAGGCCAATTTTATTAAAATTTTAGGGACACTTTTTAATTACTACTGGAGGGTTAAATGTCTATTTTGAAAGGATTCTGAGAACTTTTTCGGTATTTTGGGGCCCAAAAACATTTTTCAACCCCTAAAAACTACCCTTAAAATGGCCCGATTATGCCCATTTTAAATAGGCTTCTTGCGGTGATGGATTTCAACACGTGGGCCAAATTTCGTTAAAATCAATTAACTCTTTCGAAAGTTATTGCCCGCACACATATATATATATATATATATACGCTTATATATATATATATATATAAATATATATATACATATATATATAAACATTTTTAAAAATGGTGCCAAAGTGTTTAGGAGGTTATGAAACGTCGAGAAATTTTGGTCCGACCCCTAGGTCCCGCCATCCGACCGACGCCAATAGTGTATGTTGCCATATGGCAAATACACTAAAAATTAAACTTGGGAATAATATTAAAAACTAAAGTAGTTAAACTTCTTATGTGAGCTTATGAGAGTGAGGCTCATTATAATTTTTTTCTGAGAAATGGCTGTCGCCGCACCAGAATTTACAATTTAGCAAAGCATAGCCCTTTATTAATGCATCCTTACATATTATAAATTAAAATTCTCCGCCGCACTGGGTTTGTGTTTGACTGAAGTGATCTCAGAAACTACCGTACGGATTTTCATACGGTTTTCACTAATAGAAACAGGGATTATCTAGGAAGGTTATAGGCTATAATTTATGAACATTTTGCCAAAATAAACTACCGGTAGGATGATATTTGTGAATTAAGTCGGAAAAAATCATCCCTTTAGAGAGCTTCCGTAGGGCTGCGTTAAGTAGTTAAAGTTACACGAAAATAATGTAGTTCCTCTTAAAAAGTGTTAAAAAAAAGTCCGCGACCCTATTAAATAAGAAAATATTCATAAAAATCGGGTCACAAATGCTGGAGACATTAGTACCTACATATAAAAAATATGTTTTTTTTATCTCACTTAAAAACGGATGAAGCGATTTTAATAAAACACTATAGTGTTTTATTAAAATCGGTTATCCGTTTTTAAGTGAGATAAAAAAAACATAATTTTTATATGTAGGTACTAATTCGATAACATTTTGAACGAAATAGCGTTGAAGTTTTTTTTAAATCGGTTTACAATTGACGAAAATATCGTTGAACATACAAAAAAAATACTTGAAGGGAGGGAGGGGTTCCAGAGAGGTTGAAATAGGGCCACGTGGTTTATGGACGCTCTTTCCCTCCCTCTACCAAATCGAAGCCATTTGTTAACTCCTAATATCTATACTTCGCGGGTATAAGCTTGAAAAAAAAGCGATATTCTGGTCATGCAAAAATAGTATATTACACCGCAAGGGCAGGAATTTCAACTTTCTGGCCGTGTGGTGTATACTAGTTCTCTTTATACCCGGTCAAAAGTACGTATTTTCCCCATTATACAAAAAAAAAATAATAACTTTCTAATGATCAATTTTGAGGTTATACGCAATAACAGCTGTTAGCCACTATTAGTTGGCGGCAGTCTCACGTATCGGTATGCACAAGAAAACTCTTTCGTCCCGCTGTTACTTTCTTTCAATCCGCTGTTATAAATGGCGTGCGAGTAATAGGGATGTTGACTATTCAAATAAAAACATAATTTTAATGTTAAGTGGAAGTCTCTATGATAGAAATACTAAAAAACACTATATTTTTCCTTATTTTTAAGGAATTTAATTAATATTTAATAAATAAAGCCTAATAAAATCACTCTCAAGTCACGTGACAAAGGACACCAATCAGAGCGCATGACGTCACGGAGTCATGTACAGGATCAGACGCTGTCAAAGGGTTCCTTGTTTGGTTAATATTTAGTGTGTAATTTATTATTATTTGTTTATAGGAAACGTCAAATTACATGAAACTATAGCGACAGCTACAAAACTATAGAATGGTAGCTCCCATGTAAACTTTTGAGCCTCCTTTGGTATGAACGGATGACGTCACGGCAGTCACGTGACAAGTATTGGCGTTTTGGACCGAAATTTGAAACGGAATTTAAAATACATGATTTTTAAGGCTTGAGTCGTATTTAAACAAAAATAATAAATATTTGTGGCTATATTATGCACGATTTAAAACACTTTCCCAAAAATAGTCAACATCCCTATTCCAGCAGTGCATAAATGTTAGGCTTCCTGCCTTAAAATCAAAACCGGAAGTACATACTTTCGACCGGAAATGAAGAAAATAAGTGATTGTATTGTAACCGAAAGGATATGACCCAAGCGTGAAATTTCGTAACGCTTTGACTTTTAAAAAATCACTGAAGTTCGATAGCTTCTTTTTAACTTGATCTGTGATCTCCATAATCATTTCGGTATTACGATAAAGTATACTTGGATCGAAACAAGTTAATTGCAACAATTCTTTCATGTTCTCCAACAATCCAGCCGTGCTTGATTCAATTCGCAAACTGCAATCTGAATCACCGGATTTAAATAATTCAATGTACTTTTTACGAATAAATTCCCATTTGGCAACAAGTTTTTTTTGGCACGCGTCGACTTCAGGTAAGACGTTCTTCATTTTTTTAAAAATATCCGTCGTCTTTTTCAGTGCAGAGTCGACATTTTCAAAAGCCGATTTCAACGAATCGCTGTCTTTTTGCATCTGAACGGTCTGTAATATACTGAAAGTGATGAACGACTCGTACAGTCCGGAAGATATTGTAATATTTCCGTGTTCGATCATAAATAACAAATGAACGCCATCAGTAAGTGACGTAATATGTATCACGTGTGGTATGTATGCCGATGTTGTACTGTTTCCCATTAAAAGTACGGAATGGCTTACGAAACTCTGTTCGTTTTTTATTTCTGCGTCGAACATGAATTGTTTATTCGTTTCGATCGGGCTGTGTTGAGGGCTTGTCGACGGACTGAAAAATTCCTCGCTGCCATCGGTATCGGCATCGGCTTCGACGGGAATCGATTTTTCGTTCGAAACCGACGCTGCACATAGCACAGTGATAAACAACATGTCCGTTGCTGACAGATCTTGAGCGTTTCGACTAAAATATTGAATCATAATTAATTCTTAGAGTTTTGAATAGCTGAGATCTTTCAACACTAAGCGAGGATTTATCAATAAGTACCCATGTTTGACGACAGATAGCGTTGCCGAGTGAAATTGACTTTACCATGGTGTACTGCAGACTTTTAAATGACCTCGTGCTGAGTGGTAAATACATTTTTAGGTTAGGTTACTTCTGACAGCCAGTTAGAGTTGTGTAACTCAGATCTGAACCGGTTCAAAGAGCTGACTCCGACAGAAGATCCGTGAGAGCCGACTCACTTTTTTTTGAGCCGACGGATCAACGGATCCGCATAACTCTGTGAAACACTTAGCACACAGAAGCACGTTTTACACTTACGTATCAGTTCTTGCTTTGATGCATCTGTCAGCTCAAATGACTCATGCATCACATGTTTGGCTATGCATTCTTGATTCTATTCAGGTCGTGATATGATTGACTGAACTAGGTAACTCAGTGGCAGACTGCAGTAACATATTCAGAACTCGGCTCTTTTTGAACCGGTTCAGTGAGCCGGCTCACATACGGGATCCAGATGCAAAGATGCAGATCACTAAAAAGACCCGTTTTTCCCATCTCTACAGCCAGTTGTATAATTCGTGTTTTGTATTTTTCGACAAAATCAAAAAAGGGGTGGGATGGATTTTATATATAAAAACTGTGGTTACAATCTATACCACGTGGACAAAGTCGCGGGTAAACCGGTAGTGTTTAATAAGTTCTTACCTTGAATACAAAGATAAAAATTTATTTTGTACTAAAATCATAGCATGCACTCTGCTAAAATCGGCTTGAGTTTTTAATTTATCCGTTGCACTTTGCAGCGCTTGCAAAGTGGCCGATGCTAGATCTGAATTGACCATAAGTTGTTCGACAGCTTCCACTAAAATCGCTTGATCCGTTTCTCTTAACGTGATCCAAGTATCCATAAGCCTTGATAATAAACTGGCTTGAGATCGATTTGACTTCAATCTGAAATTTTTTTTATTAATAAAACTATGCATATTATTAAGAAATTAAAAAACCTGTGTAATAATACAATTTATTGCCAACGTTCCGTTAACTTGGTTAACTTCATCAGGGCTCTAAAAACAAAATTCATACAGAGATACAATTTTTATATCGCTCACATGTATAAAAATTGTATCTCTGTATGAATTTTTAGAGCCCTGATGAAGTTAACCAAGTTAACAAAACGTAGGCCGTAAATTGTAAAATTATTACACAAGTTTTTTGTCCTTAAGGTAGTTGTCATGGTACAATACTGTTAAAAAGTTACAGATTATACGCGCCACAAAAGTATACTAGCTTGTAGCTAAGTGATCGATAATTTGTACGCAAGACTGTACCCGTGGAAACGTAACCCATACAGTATTCATATGCATGTATACTTTTCTATAAATTGTTGAACTTTAAACCGTTATTTATAAATAATTAGACGGTCAAAAATGTTTTCTTATTTTTTTTAAGCTCATAACAAATGCATAGAAAGACTGTCAGTTTTTGGAAAGTTACTGACAGTTAGTTCTTTTTTTATAAATAAGAAACTGGTTCAGAACTACAGAGATCGTATACAATCAATGTTAATTATCCAATTTTTAATTGAATTTATCTCGGATTATATACGGTCGATCGACTTCAAATTTTCAGGGTAATTGTATTATCATGTCCTTAATAAGTATGCAAAAATTAAGAATTTTCTGGCGGTGTGCCTTAACCACGACAACCACCTTAATTCCCATTAATTTCTTAATATTACACCACTCTAAGGACGACAAAGATATATTAATATGAATTATGCAAATTGCCCACTAAAATACTCTTTAAGAAACATATATAATACATGTTGTTTACGAAAAACTATATTTCTAAAAAATTATAGTAACAACATTACGATTTTATTCATTCATATTGACTGATACGTACAAAGTTACGTCTGGTCCACATAGATGTCTTACGAAGGATATGCAAATTCCTAAGCTCCGTTTTAAGAAGTCGATAGATTGATTGCCGATATTAACAAAAAGATATCCCATGTACTAAAAATTTATCAAATATTAAATAGGAATTTTCGCAGTCCATTTATTTAGTTTTAAATACCTCATCGAAAGCAATATTTAATCCGTCTTGACATTGGACCGATGTATACGAATTTCCAAACTGACAACTCATAATTCTTTGAGATGTGACGAGAGGCGAGAAAATTTGCATGATAACGTTAGGGTTAAGCTTTTTGTCTTGATCATTTTTGAACTGAAAAAAATGTATTTTTTTCGTAAGTCAGAAAGCAACAAATTGGGGTTATGACAAAAGTAATAACAGGCTATTTTTATGAAAATAATTTAACATCTCACATCGTCTTCTTCGACAAGTCCTTGCAATAAAGCCACATTTCGAATATGTTTCGAAAATTTTTTATTGTATTTTGAATATATTATATCATTTAAATGGTCGAATATAATAATACACTTCATTTTTTCATCAATATAACAAAAACAGCCCACAATATGAATAGTTAACCATTTATTATTTCTTACAAATGTAATTTTCAAGTTAAACTTGACACATTTTTGACATATGTCATTCGATCTGAACCATTGACCACCTATTGACAGCCTCGCATGGCAGACCACGGATATCTATGCCACGGAGTACAGATATGCTTTTCTCGCGGCATTCACGATCATACTGCACACCAGATTGGTGGCTAACGTTGGTAGCACTAGACAAATTTTTTAGTTTTTTTTCAGTTCGTATGGGTGGTAAAAATAATTCAAAAGTGCAATGAAAACAGTAAACAAACAACTAAATTTTAATTAAAATGTTGTGTAAGAAAGATATTATTTCATACCAAAGTGAAGTAATAATTTGTTTAACAAAATGTCTTGAAAAGGAAATGATTTAACGCGGAAATAAAAACTGGCAGTGGTCAATTGTCAAAAATAAATACATTGAAACAAGTAATCGCAAAAGTCTACAATATTTTCTGTGCGGATACATTCTATTGCAAAAACAGTGATTAAATATACATTTTGCGAATAAAAGTGTGTTAATAGGGAATATGCATTTCTGTGATATGAGGAAATTAATATATTAAACAATTCCACTTCTGCCGAATGTCATCTACATTGTAAAAGACAACAGGACCCCCCCCCCTGGATGGAATATAGTTTTTTATTATCAAATCCAGCAGACATGTTGTGTTTTTTGTTAACAAACTATAAAAAAAATGTTTTAAAATACTTTTGAAGTTGGAATGGTTCTGTCATCCAATTGCCTGGAATTTTTTCTGCATCGTTAAGAATGAAGATTTTTTGAAGAGACCCACGCCGTGTGAACGTATATTGCAGATAGCACAAGTAAGTAGGTAACATAATTAGGTATGTGTGCGGGCAATAACTTTCGAAGGAGTTAATTGATTTCAACTAAATTTGGCCCATGCGTTGAAGTCCATCACCGCAAGAAGCATATTTAAAATGGGTGTAATCGGACCATTTTAAGGGTAGTTTTTAGGGGTTGAAAAATGTTTTTGGGTCCCAAAATACCGAAAAAATTCTCCGAATCGTTTCAAAATTGAAATTTAATCCTCTGTTAGTAATTAAAATGTGTCCTTAAAATTTTAATGAAATCGGCCCGACAGGACCGGATTTACAAATTTTATGAAAACACTATTTTGCAGATAGTGAATTATGTACTGAAAGGTGTATATAATTTGGTATAGAGGTTCGATTGATAATAATAGTGCAATTAAGAAAAAAAATATTATTTTAAGGGGTGTATTAAGTAGTCAGTTTTTTTATTTTACCCAAAAACCAACTTAAGTTCGCATAATAAAGCCACACAGCCTTTATTAACAAATACACTATATTGTCGGCAGGGTTTTGGCACTGCGACACGGGTTTTTAGTGTATTTGCCATATGGCAACATACACTATTGGCGTCGGTCGGATGGCGGGACCTAGGGGTCGGACCAAAATTTCTCGACGTTTCATAACCTCCTAAACACTTTGGCACCATTTTTAAAAATGTTTATATATATATGTATATATATATATATATATATATATATATATATATATATATATATATATATATATTTATATATATTTATATATATATATATATATATATATATATATATATATATATATATATATATATATATATGTGTACGCGCGATAACTTTCGAAAGAGTTAATTGATTTCAACGAAATTTGGGCCACGTGTTGAAATCCATCACCGCAAGAAGCCTATTTAAAATGGGCCTAATCGGGCTATTTTAAGGGTAGTTTTTAGGGGTTGAAAACAGTTTTTGGGCCCCAAAATACCGAAAAAATTCTCCGAATCGTTTCAAAATTGAAATTTAACCCTTTGGTAGTGATTAAAAAGTGTCCCCACAATTTTAATAAAATCGGCCCGACAGGACCAGATTTACAAATTTTATGAAAACACTAGTTTGCAGATAGTGACTTATTTATTGAAGGGTGTATTTAATTCGGTGTAGACGTTAGATTGATAATAATATTACAATTAAGAAAAAAATGTTATTTTAAGGGGTGTATTAAGGGGTTACATTTTTTATTTTGCCCAAAAACAAACTTAATTTCACATAATAAAAGTCTAAAACCACACGGCCCTATACAAGCAAATACACTATATTGTCGGCAGGGTTTTGGCACTGCGACCCGGGTTTTTTCCCTTTTAATGTCACAGAAAATAACAGATACTCTCGCTAAAGAAGTTATACTTCAAAAATCTGAAAAATTGTTATCTTCGAGCCCAATCCAACGTCTCTTACTGATAACATTTACCTCTTCTATAATTTCTCTGGTTACAGAGAGAGCTCGACTGCGATATCTAACACATGTAAGCAAGGGGATATATATGCTAGAGATGGGAAAAACGGGTCTTTTTAGTGATCTGCATCTTTGCATCTGGATCCCGTATGCGAGCCGGCTCACTGAACCGGTTCAAAAAGAGCCGAGTTCTGAATATGTTACTGCAGTCTGCCACTGAGTTACCTAGTTCAGTCAATCATATCACGACCTGTATTAGAATCAAGAATGCATAGCCAAACATGTGATGCATGAGTAATTTGAACTGACAGATGCATCAAAGCGAGAACTGATACGTAAGTGTAAAATGTGCTTCTGTGTGTTAAATGCGGATCCGTTGATCCGTCGGCTCAAAAAAAAGTGAGTCGGCTCTCACGGATCTTCTGTCGGAGTCGGCTCTTTGAACCGGTTCAGATCTGAGTTACCCAACTCTAACATATACGTATTATTTTATAGACTTGGTCACATTCTCTCACATAACCACTCAGTGAATTATTGGATTCCGTGCTGCTGTAATTCGATATTCGCCCCTGTCGAGATTGAACGTCTGCACCCTCTTCTTCCAGCTGCTGCTTTCGTTTATCTGCGCAGCAGTGCTGCAGCACAGCAGAAACCCGTGCTTCTGAACTGTGGCTGCAGAGTCAGACCTTTTTATACAACACCGGCTATATTAGTCCAAGAGCTGCGACACCCGTTTCATGAAGTGTTTGATTCAGGTAGAAATTTTATACATCTACACTAATATTATAAAGAGGAAAGATTTGTATTTTTGTGTGTATGTTTGTAATGAATAAATTCAAAAACTACTGTGCCGATTTAAAAAATGCTTTCACCATTAGAAAGCTACATTCACCCTGACTAACATAGGCTATATTTATTGCTAGAAAATATTAGGGATCCTTACTAAAACTTTAGTAACGTACCCCAAGGTGTAAAAAAAATGCCATAAAACATCTTTTGTCGCATGCGCTGCGGAAACTATTGATGATAGAACAAAAGTATGTTCTACAATATTAAAGAACATATCAATAACTACAAAAAACTTCGCGATACTATATGTCCAACTATTATCGTTATGTCACAATAACCACTTTTTACATTTTAATAATCTATATAGATAAAAGACGATGTATATGTAATCTATGGACTTTAAACGGGTAGACCATTTTTGATGAAATTTTCAGACAATCTTTAGATTAGCCCAGCGGGGGATCTTCTGAAGTTTGGTAGCGATCGGATCAACAGAATTTTTTTAATTTCTTTTTGGGAAATAAGATTTTTAGCGATTGAATTCGCGCAAATTCAATACACGTTGAGAATTTAATGATAATGATTCTCATCTTTTATATCCTATATATTACATTTACACCCGGGCGAAACCGGACTGGGCCGCTAGTAGTATATATAGGTAAGATGTATAGATAAATGCTTGTCCTACCTGGGTACGCCAGGTACTGCGCATACAGGAAAGGTTTAAAATAATATGTGCCAAAAAAAGTGTTTGATTCAAAAGCCAACAAGTACTATTCGAAAGTTAAGTTGATTTTAAATAAATAAATAAATGAGGCAGACACTTTTACCCCCAAGATGAATTTTTAAAAATGAAAAAATAAGTGATTTATTCACGCTAAAATTTTTATAGCAACTTCATTAGATATATTTAAAAATATTTGCAAAAATCCAGACACCTTTTACGGGGTTTAAGCCTATTTTTGGGAACTTATTTATGGGTACTTACGCACGATTTAAAACACTTTTCCAAAAATAGTCTTAAACCTCGGAAAAAGTACAAAGTTAAGTAGTTTCGGAATTTGCTTTCTACAGAACGTATTTCCAAAGTTCTCTGCGTTTTCGGCACGGGTTAAACTGTATAAATTGAGCTGAAATTTTAAACTAATCATTTTTTCAATATAGAGAACCATTTCAGAGGGTAGCAACTCAAAAAATTTGAAAAAAAATGGACTTATACAAATAAGGACCAGTCTAATAATAGACTGGCCCTTATTTTGACAAGTTGGAAATTGTCACAATATGCTAACCTTTAAAATTGTTCTTTGCATTGAAAAAATGATTCTCTGAAAATTTCATCTCGAATGATTAAAATTAACCCGTGCCGAAAACGCTGTAACGGTTATAGTTTTGCGGAGCTTACCGCAAGCCTGACGCAGGCTAGGTTCCAGCTCTTGCGACCTAAATGTAAACTAGATCAGATAGTTCGTTCATACATTAGAGAGAAATGAAATAGAAAAATATCCCATCTACCCCGGGCTTGTGGGGAGCCACCAGGGCCCTTCCGGTCCAGTCCGACCCTGTATAGAGGTTAGTTATATTAAGGTTACAATGTATATAGATTATAGATTCATAACTGGGTATTAAGGTAGTTGTCGTGGTACAATATTGTCAAAAAGTTATAGATTATACGCGCCACAAAAGTATACTAGCTTGTAGCTAAGTGATCCATAATTGGTACGCAAGACTGTACCCGTGGAAACGTAACCCATACAGTATTCATATGCATGTATACTTTTCTATAAATTGTTGAACTTTAAACCGTTATTTATAAATAATTAGACGGTCAAAAATGTTTTCTTATTTTTTTTAAACTCATAACAAATGCATTGAAAGACTGTCAGTTTTTGGAAAGTTTCTGACAATTAGTTCTTTTTTTATAAATAAGAAACTGGTTCAGAACTACAGAGATCGTATACAATCAATGTTAATTATCCAATTTTTAATTGAATTTATCTCGGATTATATACGGTCGATCGACTTCAAATTTTCAGGGTAATTGTATTATCATGTCCTTAATAAGTATACAAAAATTAAGAATTTTCTGACGGTGTGCCTTAACCACGACAACTGCCTTAAGTGAAAAAAAAAATAATAATTGTGCCGGAGCTGTACAGGAGCGGTAGCTGCCGCGGCGGAGAAATCAACTGTCCGGAGCTGGGAGAATCGTCGGCAGGGGAAGGGTTCACAGGTAGGCGTCGTCACCATGGCGACGCAGACGTGCGCGATAAACGCGGACGCACGCAGAATGGCGCCGGGGCGGAGTCTGGCAAGCTGATACCCGAGGGCTAATATATAATCATTTTTCTCCCAGTTCACGCTACGTTTTTCAGTTGGTCGTCACAGCCCACGGAGTATGCTCTATGCTCGTCTCTTGAGAATATTGACTTAAAATACATTTGGGTTTTGACTGAAATGCGTAATTTTAAGGAAAACCTTTGTGGATCAATAAATGAAGTAATACTGATGTTTAAAATTGCATTTAATATACAGTAAGACCTTGCTTAACGCTGTTCCAGTATTACGCGGTTTCTAAAAAAAAGAAATCAGGCACTAAAACGTAAATTATGGATCAGTTTATATAAAATGATTCAAATGTTGATAGAAGTTCAAAGGCAAAATGAAGTGTCATAGATGTATTATCTTGCTATCGACAACAGCTTGCTGAACGAAACAGAAAGAGACAAACGTTAGATGACTTCTTCACCAAAAATAAAATATGTCAAATGAGGAACCTTCCCCATCACAAACATAACTCGAACTTTCATTTTATTTTCATAAATGTTTTATGAACAAAAACCGATATTAGCCATTAATTAATATATAATTATACATTTATTAATTGCTAATATCGATTTTTGTTCATAAAACATTTATGAAAATCAAATAAAAGTTCGAGTTATGTTTGTGATGAAGAAGGTTCCCCATTTGACATATTTTGTTTTTTGTGAAGAAGTCGTTTGCCTTTTTCTGTTTCGTTCAGCAAGCTGTTGTCGATAGCAAGATATTGCATCAATGACACTTCGTCTTGCCTTTGAACTTCTATCAACATTTGAATCATCTACACTAATATTATAAAGAGGAAAGATTTGTATTTTTGTTTGTATTTTTGTAATGAATAAATTCAAAAACTACTGAAGCGATTTAAAAAATTCTTTCATCATTAGAAAGCTACATTCACCCTGAGTAACATTGGCTATATTTATTGCTAGAAAATATTAGGGATCCTTACTAAAACTTTAGTAACGTACCCCAAGGTGTAAAAAAAATGCCATAAAACATCTTTCGTCGCATGCGCTGCGGAAACTATTGATGATAGAACAAAAGTATGTTCTACAATATTAAAGAACATATCAATAACTACAAAAAACTTCGCGATATTATATGTCCAACTATTATCGTTATGTCACAATAACCACTTTTTACATTTTAATAATCTATATAGATAAAAGACGATGTATATGTAATCTATGGACTCCAACCGGGTAGACGATTTTGTATGAAATTTTCAGACAATCTTTAGATTAGCCCAGCGGGTGATCTTCTGAAGTTTGGGAGTGATCGGATCAACAGAATTTTTTAAATTTCTTTTTGGGAAATAAGATTTTTCTTCGATTTTTGAACATTCACAAATAAAAGCGATTGAATTCGCGCAAATTCAATACACGTTGAGAATTTAATGATAATGATTCTCATCTTTTATATCCCATATATTATATTTACACCCGGGCGAAGCCGGACTGGGCCGCTAGTTTTATATATACTGATCCATAATTTACGTTTTAGTGGCTAATTTTTTTTTCTTAGAAACCGTGTTATACTGGAACAGCATTAAGCGAGGTGGTCTGTATGTAGTATAAATGTAGATTAATCCCCTTTTAAACACACTGGCGACCAAACACACGTTTCAGGAATGTAATATTTATCAACACATCGCAATATCTGTCACCCCGTGCCATAAAAGATATATAGGTATATATGTATAAATATACGTATATAAATATATATATATATATATATATATATATATATATATATATATATATATAAAAACATTTTTAAAAATGGTGCCAATGTGTTTAGAAGGTTATGAAACGTCGAGAAATTTTGGTCCGACCTCTGGGTCCCGCCATCCGACCGACGCCAATAGTGTATGTTGCCATATGGCAAGTACACTAAAAAGTGAATTGTGTAAAATAAAAATTATGGATTTCGACATATTTAACCCTTTGCCAGACGGAGGTTGTTCCGGGTACGAAATGCCAGACTGCGGTTTTTATGTTCAGGTTTGAGGAAATACTATCAGTAAAATCGTCACTAGCTTCCCTAAATATTAAGACGAGCTTAAATGTTGTTTTAGTTTTTTTTAAAACAAATTTTTTTATAGTGGAAACATTATGAACTTATGAGTCTTGGCAGCCAGCTTCACATGTTTTTGGTGGGATTCTATTTATTCGGACACACTGTATAATAATGCCTTAATATTAATTGTGTTAATATATGCCGCATATAACAATTAGAGTATTGTCTGTGGGTAATGCCTGCTTCATTGTATAGATGTCACTTGAATCGTAAATCAAACGATTAGATGCATTAATATAGATAAACCACCCCCTCGCGTTTAAATACTTCACGGGTGCAACCCAATATAAAATCTGCACGCATCAAACCCGTTTAATTCGATCATACCAATTCGCTGACATGCTGACGTGGACTCCTGCACCAGGCAATTATTAATACGCAGGCTGCAGAATGCAGGAATATTATAGGAAATAATTGAATTTACCGACAGATCAAATAAAATCTGTCCAATTGAATAGTCAATTTGAATCAATGAAGCCGTCCCGCTTTTTTTTTCGCGGTTAGACAGCTAATAATATCTAACCTATAGTTTTAGAATCGATGTAATTTATTACTACCGTAAGACCCTGCTTAACGCGGGAGATACGTTCCAACAAGTTCCTGCGCTATACAGGGTCATCTTATTATGTAGATAATAGGCATAAGTGAAACAGAATCGGTTCTGTTTCACTGTTTCACTGCGCTATACGAAACAGCGTTAAACGGGGTTATCCTACTACTTAGATAATAGGCATAAGTGAAACAGAACCGAGAATAAGAAAATTTGTTAGTTTTTTTTTTGTTTAATTTTTAACATTTATTGTTAAAAACTTCTTTATCACATTAATTATAGATTTATAAATTGCTAATATCGGTTCTTGTTCATAAAGCATTTATGAAAATCAAAAGTTCGAGTAAAAAGTAATGTTTGTGATGAGAAAGGTTCCTCATTTGACATATTTTGTTTTTTGTGAAGAAGTCATCTAATGTCGTTTGATTCTTTCTGTTTCGTTCAGCAAGCTGTTGTCGATAGCAAGATATTGCATCAATGACACTTCGTCTTGCCTTTGAACTTCTATCAACATTTGAATCATTTTATATAAACTGATTCATAATTTTTTTTTTTAGAAATTGCGTAATACTCAAACAGCGTTAAGCGGAGCAGCGTTAACCGAGGTCTTACTGTACTTTGGGGTCCATAGCATATGTCTATCTTTTATGATTTTCAAATTGGCTCTAAAAGAATGCTTTATTTGCGAAGCTGCTTTTACCGACATAGTATTAATCCTTATATTTAAATAAATATGTTAGTCATCTTAAGTATTTAATTTAGACCAAAATTGCCCTTTACACCATTTAATTTAGATTAATAGGTAATTTACAAATCCGGGCGAAGTCGCACCGGGCCGCTAGTATTTATAAAAAAACTAAAACCTGACTTTTAATTACATAATACACGCCTTATATTAAACGAAAGAGGCGCCATCCGCTGCTATGATTGTGGACTGTATTAAATTGTATACGAAACCTTCAAAGTATTTTTTTTTGTTTGGTCGGATGTTCTATCACGATAAACTTCTTGCTATCAACATTTGTATTATTAGGTTTATACATAAAAAATAGACATTTTTGTCGTCAAAGTTTGGCAGCACTGCAGCGAACAAATGATATGCGTTTAAAATACATTTGTACGCATATAATATTTTAATTACATTTAAGTGAACGCTCAGCTGCTGACTTTAATAGTGTTACGCAGTTCTATTGACAAAAAAAAATATATAGAATGTCTTCTAAAAGCAGGTCCAAGCGAGTGCCGGATTTGTTAATTCACGGCCCATGGGGACAAAGACTGTGGAGGACCCCCGATGTCAGATTAAACTGAAACTTTGCACACTTATTTAGGACCAATGACAATATAATAATTTATATAAATATTTAAAAAAGTTCATCTTTGATTCATTCAAGAGCCCTCGCTACTGTGAGAGTTAATGTCTAGCTATAGCTAAAAATAATTGGCTCTCGCATGTAGTGGATTTGAGTGTTGTAAATCACTATATTATGAAGGATTAAAATGTTGAATTGTGTGCACCGTAGAGTAATTGATTAACTCATTCCGCCGCGAAAGTGGAAAGATTCGGGTTTAAATCCCGACGGTGACGTGTTGGAATAATAATTTTTTCTAATATAGTGCTACAACAATGAATGTTTCTTAACAATTATAGCAGACAAAAGCTATTAGACTAAATAAATATTTACATATATATTAGAAATAACTTATTTATATGAATTAATTAACTTAAAATTACAGCAAGCAAGCTAACACACTGTACAGTGACGTACGCTGCGTTGCCTACCCCATAGTCAATTAAAATATTTTGGTTTTTTGTCTTATAATTAAAGTTAGAGTATGAACGAAAAAATGCAAAATTAGCTTTACTGTAAAAAGCGTGGGATGCTATCTACTTAAATTTTCATAATAGCTATACAATTAGCTAGTACATGAAAAATTTATTACCGATATTAAGCACTCCACGCTTTTTACAGTAGGTAATTTTGTTGTCAAATTATTGTTTCATTCGGCAAGCTGTTGTTGATATTGCATTAATGTCACTTCGTCTTGCCTCTGAACTTCTATCAACATTTGAATCATTTCGTGTAAACCGATCCATAATTTACGTTTTAGTAGCCAAACTTTTTTTTTAGAAACCGCGTAATACTGAAACAGCGTTAAGCGAGGTCTTACTGTATTGGTTTTTTCGTGAAAAAGTCGTCTAATGTCGTTTGCCCTTTTCTGTTTTGTTCAGCAAGTTGTTGTCGATAGCAGTATCAATGACACTTCGTCTTGCCTCTGAACTTCTATCAACATTTGAATCATTTTGTATTAACTGATCCAAAATTTACGTTATAGTGGCTAAACTTGATTTTTTTAGAAACCGCGTAATTCTGAAGCAGCGTTAAGATGGTCTTATTATATTTATTTGTATCGATTATTGAGTCAACGGCGAACTTTTCGACGTCACCCTGTTTGTACTGGAGAGTTGTTTACATGTCATATTAACGTCTCTTCAATTGCATAATATTACAATGAAATGTATAATAATGTACACAAAGTACTGCAGCGCAGAGAGAACAACACATGAAGCGGCAGATCTTCGAGTGGCTAAAGAGCTTTTGTTATTTATAAATTTATAATACACATGCGTGGGTTATTAAAAAAAATACAAAAGTCGGTGTCAAGAGCGCCAACATTTGTTTCGTCTCCTTCTCCCCCCAAGTAATGAGTAATACACTGTAATTAAAGCGAGGAAAAGTGCAATTTTATTTTTTTAAGGTAGTTGTCGTGGTACAATATTGTCGAAAAGTTATAGATTATACGCGCCACAAAAGTATACTAGCTTGTAGCTAAGTGATCCATAATTTGTACGCAAGAGTGTACCCGTGGAAACGTAACCCATACAGTATTCATATGCATGTATACTTTTCTATAAATTGTTGAACTTTAAACCGTTATTTATAAATAATTAGACGATCAAAATTTTTTTTTTATTTTATTTAAACTCATAACAAATGCATTGAAAGACTCTCAGTTTTTGGAAAGTTTCTGACAGTTAGTTCTTTTTTTATAAATAAGAAACTGGTTCAGACCTACAGAGATCGTATACAATCAATGTTAATTATCCAATTTTTAATTGAATTTATCTCGGATTATATACGGTCGATCGACTTCAAATTTTCAGGGTAAATGTATTATCATGTTCTTAATAAGTATACAAAAATTAAGAATTTTCTGACGGTGTGCCTTAACCACGACAACTACCTTAATAATGAAAAACGCGACTTATAGCTGATAAAGTTTTTAGTAACATTTTTTTCGAATATTTGAAAATACTGTACTACGCATGGTGGGAGAAACGGAACATTTATGGTGGAAGTGGCGGGTTAGTTACGGAATTTTCGATAAAGAAAAAAATAGTTATGCAAATCAGTGTCCAACTGTATCAGGGAAGAAGTTTTGAGAATACGCGCTTTCCTATCTCATAGTATATGCACCAAGGTATATACAGTAAGACCCCGCTTAACGCGGGAGTTGCGTTCCAATAAGTTCCTACGCTATACGAAACAGCGTTAAACGAGGTCATTCTAATACGTAGATAATAGGCATAACTGAAATAGAACCGAGAATAAGAAAATTTGTTAGTTTTTTTTGTTTAATTTTGTAACATTTATTGTGAAATACTTTTTCTCAGATTAATTATAGATTTATTTATTGCTACTGTCGATTTTTGTTCATAAAACATTTATGAAAGTCAAACAACAGTTCGAGTTATGTTTGTGATGAGGAAGGTTCGTCATTTCGATGGTTTGATTCCAAATGTGGCTAACAGCAAAATCAGCAAAATGTTCAATTTTGAGCTTTCTACGCAGTGTCACTAAAAGTATCGTTTTCTTTTGGTTCCAAATGTAGTTTTAAGCATTATTTGACATATGGCGCCACAATTAAAGATTCAAAAAGTATCTATCTATACATAATAAAATCATATTATTAATTAAATAAATGTCTAACATCACATAGCCACATTTTTGTAGATAGCTACTTATGGAATAAGACCATCGATTTGACATATTTTGTTTTTTGTGGAGAAGTCGTCCAATGTCGTTTGCTTTTTTTTGTTTCGTTCAGCAAGCCTTTGATAATGTCTACCGCAGTTGTAGACGAAACATCAGGTAGAAATACCAATGGACCACGACGTACAAGCTTGGAAGCCAAAAACCCCAGCCGTAAAAGCACATACACTTGGATCATCAAAATGATTTCAATTAAAAAAAAAATTGAAAATATCGGAAATTGGTACCCGGGTGCGAAACGACGTCGGTAACGCTAGGCATGTGTTTAAGGATTAAGCGCCGCTTTTAAAATAAAATCTCACGAGAGACGGCGACGCAGAATTTTAAATCGCACAAAAATTGCGGTAACCATGACGACCCGTTATATGAAGTGTCATAAAAGCCGTTTTATTTGACGATCGCAGCTGATAATACAATTTTAGGGAACGAAGTGCAAGTCACGTGTCATCGGCTTGTTTGTGTGGAAATTTGTCCTGGGGGTGAAAATTCGTCATACAACCAAGCGACAAACAGACAAATATTTATTAGAGTCGACAATACTGCAACAGGAGGATGGCACAGAATTAATAACAAACATGATTTGCAGGGATGCATCTCGACTTTGCGTTACCGGAAAAAGAGAGAACCAAAAAATATACAGTCGAACTTGGATAAGCAACAGATCAAGGGGCCGCGATCTCTTTTTCACTTATGAAGGTTTTTCACTAACTCGAGTTTCTAGCTTATAGAAGTGCAGGAGTGGCCTGTCCAGCGTTGCCAGGTTTTTTTTTTTTTTTGCCATGTCGGAATTTTGGAACTTTTTAAGTGAAAAAAGCGGGATTCGTTCGTCGAAAGTGGGACATAGTAAAAAAACGTATATAATCAGAAGATTTTAAATATTTATCTTTTTATTTGAGTTTAAATTACGTTTACGTGACAATAGATAGCAAAAATAGCCATAGAAAATGTATTTTAATATAAATATGATATTTTAAATCAGATTTACACTATCGTTAAATAGTTGTCTTATTCGTCTTCTGAATAAAAAAAAACAGAAATCAAAATCAAAAAAGTTTTATTCATTAGAAAAATATGGCGTTTCAAACAATAGTCTGAGGAGAGAGTGTTACAAATTGCAACTTACAATAAGAGAATAATTATTTACGCACGGTCGAGTTATCCCCGAAAAGCTGGACTGAGCCTGTCCCGCGCGGGAAATTTAATTTTGATTTAAAAAAAGGGACGTCTGGCAAAGCTGGGCCTGTCTCACTTATAGAGGTCTATAACAACGCTTTAATTTTTAGATTTAACATTATGATTAGTCTTAAATCCCGGAAAAAGTGCCCGGCTTTTTGCAAATATTTTTAATTATATCTAATGAAGTTGCTATAAAAATTTCGGCGTGAATCAATCACTTATTTTTTTATTTTTGAAAATTCAACTTTGGTGTATTTTGGTTTAATGTTAACCCCTCCAAAAGTGTCTGCCTCATTTATTTATTTATTTAAAATCAACTTCACTTTCGAATAGTACTCGTTGGTTTTTGAAGCAAACACTTTTTTGACACATATTTTTACACGTGGGTACGCCAGGTACTGCGCATACAGTAAGCGCAGTACCTGGGGTACCCATGTAGGACAATCAAACACTCATTTACCTATATATACTATTGTATAAAATTTCTACCTGAATCAAACACTTCACGAAACTGTCGTCGTGAGCTCTGCGACTATTAGGTTCGGTGCTTTGGCCGCAATTCTGAAGGAAATGCGTTTCTCCGGGCTACGACCCGGTTGGCTTTTATTCGCCAGACATAACAAATACGATATTAACACGAATATAGTGTGGGGAGGAATCAAGTGTGCTGTGATGAGCATTGTACCATTACATAGTTACGCGCTTGTCCGGCACGCGGCGCGACAGTCGCGCGCGGAATGTAATACATGTTTGATATCATTGTCACCGTTATATATATATCGCAACTCGTTTGGGATATTATTATACGGTATTATATCTGTGCTTATAAACAGTTTAGTCGATTCACCCACTTATACAAAGCGGAGAGCTCATGACACTCGTTTCATGAAGTGTTTTGAGTCAGGTAGAAATTTTGTATATATCGTGAATTTATTTTAAACTTACAAATTTCCGTTTACATGGTTACACAATAACATTTCTGACAGCAATGTAATTCACGTTTATTTTAAAATGGAACATAGGAATGCCTACAAGTAATAATAAATACACATGATATTATGATTTTTTTAAGGTAGTTGTCGTGGTACAATATTGTCAAAAAGTTATAGATTATACGCGCCACAAAAGTATACTAGCTTGTAGCTAAGTGGTCCATAATTTGTACGCAAGACTGTAGCCGTGGAAACGTAATCCATACAGTATTCATATGCATGTATACTTTTCTATAAATTGTTGAACTTTAAACCGTTATTTATAAATAATTAGACGGTCAAAAATGTTTTCTTATTTTTTTTTAAACTCATAACAAATGCATTAAAAGACTGTCAGTTTTTGGAAAGTTTCTGACAGTTAGTTCTTTTTTTATAAATAAGAAACTGGTTCAGAACTACAGAGATCGTATACAATCAATGTTAATTATCCAATTTTTAATTGAATTTATCTCGGATTATATACGGTCGATCGACTTCAAATTTTCAGGGTAATTGTATTATCATGTCTTTAATAAGTATACAAAAATTAAAAATTTTCTGACGGTGTGCCTTAACCACGACAACTACCTTAACTGAAGAAGTGTTATATTTCTTGATGCATTTCGTATTTTAGTCTTTAATTGGTCTAAATTTGACAGATCACCATTGAATATTTTAGATTCTAAATACCCCCAGTAAAAAAAATCATTTGGGGTGAGGTCGGGGGACCTAGCTGGCCACGCTACCACACCGCCACGCCCGATCCAACGACCTGGAAACGTATCGGTAGCTTGAGCTATGTCTTTGCTGGACAATCTGTTACGGTTCAAATGTACTTTCGGTATACCACTATCTCACGAACCGCTCAACCAAACCCAGCAAACCTAGGTCCTCTTCTGAAATGAACTTTTATACATTTGCCGCTCATCTTAACTGATAATACATAGTTATACTATAACTCCACTAAACCAGCACAAATGTAGGGCTGTTTTTTTTGTAAAAACCAGCATTTTTTAAAAATGTATCCAATATTAGGCGCCTTTCCTCTATTGAGAATTTTGACAACTGATTTCTGTCGCTTCCAGGCTTTGTCTGCGCCGAAAATTTCTAAATTGCTCCAAATGCCATGTTGTTTCGATTCGACTGTTGTGGGAACTGGAAGTGTAGTACATGTGATGAATAATGAATTGACGATGGAGGACACCCCGGGGGCTGTTTGTTCACACCTCGGGCTCCGCTGCTGCCTCTCCATGTCGATATTGTACAATTAAACTGCCATTTCAATCTCTGCACATCATTAGATCGCTGTATTTCCATATGTTTGTAAAATGCGTTTTTGGAATCGAGAAAATCCTTAGATTATTTTTATCGTGTTGGCAATGTTTTTAAACGGTTTCATTTAACTTTGTGTCTTGTATGGGTCAAATCTGGTAACTGAAATTTTACCTTCTTCCCGTTGGCCGATTAATCTGAAATTTGGTATATACCTTTAGTTTTGATGACAATACAATACTGTACAACTGCGATATAACAAAGCTGAAGGGAATTAGAAAATATTCGAAATATCAAGTAATTCGTTATATGGAGGTTAGGTTGGTCTAAGATTCGTTTTAACAATGCAAGAAAACCCATTTTCTTCTGAAAACTTATTATTAAACTTTAAAATTGTGGCCAATGTACTTGCGGGAATTTCGAACTCTTTAGCGATGGCTAATTTTTTCTTTGTAGGATTCTCGTCTACATAATGATTTTTCGTTTCTCTGCGACGATTAAGGAACACCTTTTTCATTTCTCAGGATAAAAAAAACTTGAAAAATTACAGTAAACAAGCTAACACGCTGTACAGTTACGTATGTTGAGTTGCCTACCTCATAGTCAAATACAATATCGTTTTTAGTCATAATTAATATTAGAGTAAAATAACTAAAACAACACGCTTTTATTAACTAAAAAATCCAAAATAATTTGATAACAAAATTAGCTTTACTGTAAAAAGCGTGGGTACTATGTACTTAAATTTTCATAATAGCTTTACGTTTATAAATAGAATAGAATTTATTTCTTTCAACAAAATACAAAAAAGAAAATATATGTACAGTATCGTATAACAAAACAAAATTGATTGAAAGATATAGGTTTCTTCTAAGATTAGACCTGGGTTGAAGAAGTCATTATCAAAATTGTGGACAAAAAAACAAACTTAATAATAGTACCTAATAATTATTTTGGACAATATATTAATTAATGACGGAGGATATACAATATGTTTCGCAAACGAAAAATTTATTACCAATATTAAGCACTCCACACTTTCTACAGTAAAGGTGATTTTATTGTCAAATTATTTTGAATTTTTTAGCTCATTAAAGCGTGTTGTTTTAGTTTTTTTAAACTCTGATTTTATTGTTATATAGATATAACAGTTTCGCCTGTCAATAGCCTGTTTTATATTTCTATATATGAATGACGTCTCGCGTTGTTTTGCGTCAAGTGTATTTAAAACAGCGTAAGTGTAGTGCAGATGTGTTGAAGTAGAGGCATTGGACAATTACATTAATACAAAATAATATTGTAGGCGAAATTTGTAAACGCAATTGTGCGGGACATATAAATAGTCAACGACAAAAGAGCTGTTAAATATACTGCAATATACAGCTCATGAGGGGACTACACCCCGTTGTCTTTGCAGGACTGCAGTCTGCTACACCGAACCCAACGCGCAACACTGAAATCACGACGCATATACAGATTGTATCAAATGAAAGCTGTCCATAGGACGCTCTGTGTGTAAGACAGAGAACAATATACAAACGATAAGTAAGAGTGAGATAAATGATCGCTAATAGTTACCGTGGTTACTGTAAATAAATAATACTTGTAAGTCTTTTTACCAGTTTACAAACTAAAACAACTAAACCGTAATATTGATTCGTATTATTATTATATCTGGTACAACAGTTTGAACTATAATTTTAATAATTAATTTATTAAGTGTTCGAAAAAACCTCCACGTTCTGTCAAACAATAGCCTAATCGATTATAAATACTTTTCCTCACATTGGCTAACATCTCATGGTCAACGGACTGACATGCATTAGAAATTTGTATTTTTAGTTCATTTAAATTATTAGGAGTCGGTCTGTTTTCAAAGGCAGCTACAAATAAATTTATTACGTCGGCGGTTGAATTACCACCATAAAACCATTTAATTATTTGGATTTTTTTCGTGAACAGTATAAATAGCCATTTTATCAATAATTTCGGTAGTGATTACAGACAGTCATTAATTGATAAAATGGCTATTTTACTTAGAAAACAAAGACGTTTATTTAAATTTATTTTACAGTAACCATAGTAATTACTACCTATTAGCGATCATTTATCTCACTCTTACTTATCGTTTGTATATAGTGCTCTATCTTACACACAGAGTGCCCTATGGACAGCTTTGAGTTGATACAATCTGTATATAGATATAGTGGGTTAGGTCTGTCTCCGTCAGGCGCAATTGAAGTTCAAATATTCAAAATAGTATTTTTCTTTTACATAGGTAGGTATAACATGTAATATATTTTCATGTTTCATAGTTTCTGCAACAGCAATTTTCTCAAATCTGAACTGTGAATATGTTAAAAACATATTGGACCATAATTATTTCTGGCAACACTGTGACTCTTAAACCTATTTTAGACGCCAAAATGCGGTTTTCATATTTTGCATACAGAAGTATGACGCTTGCAATTGTAATATTCATATTTTCAATGTTTCCTTTAATTCACATTTTTTACTGTTATAAGACAATCTGTAAACTAATAACTCACTGCGTACACAATTATTCTACACTTTTTTCAACTGATTAATATTAGTTTAAAATAATTGTAATTATTTATAGACTTATTTGACATTTGATATCAGAATGTTTCAGTTTATTATTGATAACCAAGGCAACCAAACACTCATCCATGGCCTTTTATGTTCTATGAAGTTTTTCTTTAAAAACTCCCCTATTTCGACCCCCGGGGAGAAAATCGCAAAGCCGGCTACGTTAGGATCTGTCCCGTGTCTCGTACTATAAGTGTGCCAAATTTCAACTTCCTAAGTCTACTGGGGCCTTCTGGAGGGTCTGGAAAGACAGACATCCGGACACACAATAGGAAATTATATATGTAGATAATACAGTCAAAAATGAGATAAGAAATACAGTCAAAACCGTTTACGACGACATCGTTTAGAACAACAGACCGGTTATATTGACCAAAATCATAGGTCCCGGCTGAATGCTATATGACCGCGTTATAAAGAACACTGCTTTTTACGACATTGCTTATTACGACATACCGCATTAAGCGACTACATTTAATGTAATATCTTCATATCTTCGGAGAATTATATCTGTTAGAACGACCAGCTATATTGTAAACAAAATTCGTTATACGCACAGAAGTGTTCCAAACAGACTAAAATTACAGATTTTATGAATACAGAAAAATGATAATGATAATGTAAATATTATTCCTATTAATATCTATGGATTTATATCATTCAATAATATTACATACTTAATAAAAAATTACTTTGTACCTCGAAAACATTATCGGCTGTTACGACTATCGGTTTTTACGATCAAATATGAGTAGACCCTTCGATGTTGTTATAACAGACTTTGACTGTATACATAGATATAATAAAATAAATTCAAGAGGAAACTTAATGCAATACACTGACTGACTCTTTTAACTTCATGTGAATTTTTAATTTCTGTAAGCTTTGTAATGACGAATAGAATACGAAAAATAAAACCAATGACACAAAAACAATGTTAGTTCAGCTATTTATGACTCATTCTTGAATTTCGTGGAACTATTAATACGCTTATAGAGAGGTACAGCCAAGTAGTAGTCTCAGTTATAGAGGTTCATGAGTGAAAGACGTCTTTTGCTTATAGAGGTTTCTGTTTCGCACTTATAGAGGTTTCAGAGGGTTACAAAGACGGTACCTGGCAATTACTGTCACTTAGAGATACAGATCCGAAGCTGTGCGCCATTCGTACCGCTACGACTACACCTCTGAGCGATCGGTGAATCCGAGGGGTTGGGATTAAACGCACTCGAGGAACTCGGGCTGAGCCCTCCTGCGCAATCATTAAAGCGATTTACAAGACAATGGGGCTCACGACTAGAAGAGTCTGCGCCCGGTTGCTATTACCGCTGCCTACTTTGCTTACAGTGCCTCTACTGCATCTGTTCAAAAATTATTCCACTTTGAAATTAAATATTTTTGTCTATTGTATTCGAAGTATGTCTTATTAACTTTGCATTTATATGTTACTAGCTGGCTGATCCGGCTTCGCTCGAGTGCAAATCGAATTAAATGCAAAAATTGAAATCAAATCTATGCCGATATTAAATTTAAAAATTATGGAATGCTTTTTTTTAATATATTGGTTTTTTGGATTCTACACTTAGGTAATTAATGACAACTTGTTTTATTAAATAATAATACACTTACAAATAAATACACTATTAAATAATTCGACATCACGAAACATCCATGAGCAGAGACGAGATTCGAACCCACGACAGTGCGGTTTAGAAGCCACGACGCTGGCCACTACACCAAACTGTCCTGAATTTCGGAGCGTACGTCATTTAAAAATTACAAGGCGCGAAATACCAATTGATATGTATTTTTGCCTTAAAAATTAAATCAAAAACGTGATATTTGTCAATATTTTTCACGAGATTTCGAATTACGGGAAGGCAAATTAACATTTTTAAGTTTTTTCTTTACAAACGCATGTTGAAAATACTGACAAATTTGATTTGCTCAACAATTTTTTTCAAATTTAATTTGTTCTGTACAAAAATTTGTGTCAAACAGTGTTAATTTTCTCGTTTTTATTTGATTTTAAATCGTTTATTTCGATAAAATAAAATGTAAAAACTTGGTTAAAAATCATATGGGAAGAATGGTATATATATCTAGTTTATTTTGTAAGCAATAACATCAAAGATCGAATAACATTTATTATAGAAATGACAGTATGTGCCTTTTACATCCGACTTCTTGTAAGATAAGCTATGCGGTTGAAACAGGAAGCATATTGAACAGCTAATAAACAAGCACTTTATGGCTATCGGAACGCTCTGAATTTTGTTTTGCTGAGACCCAGCGGTAAGGGGCGAGGTAGGAAAAAGACATATTGCGGGTGTGACCTTCTTTAGCTCTGTCTCGCTCAAATCATCTGCACGTTTCAATTTTTGACTGGTGCCAACTACGAGGCTAAAAAAATTTTTTGCAAGGGTGCCGCTGTCAATTGATTACTCTAATTTTTGAAAATATTTTGAAGATTTAAAAAACTTTTCCGAAAAAGGAAGAGTCACTTTAGGTTTGTGATGGAACAGTTTAGTGAAATAAGTACGAATAAGGTCGTAGTCTGACATTGAAAACGTGTATTTTTTTTAGCACAATTAATACCAATTTTTTTCTAGTAAATCGTACATAAATTACAAAAGTAGTCCACTAGAGACCTAGATTTATCCGTTATCTTCCTTATAGAGAAAGAATTTTTGCATAATGTTGACGAATAAGTCTACAATCAGTTGACAACCGAAGCTCTATTTTTGGCTTAAATTCAGAGCGTTCCGACAGCCTTAAGCTATTGGTTTTTTGTCACCTTGCACTGAAAAACTCTAAATGATATTGATTCTCCATTTGTACATTAAACATTAATACAAGATAACCGTTATGAAAATATTTGGGTCTTAATGATCCAGCCAGTACCTAGCTATATATATTTTGCATCAAACCTTTATAATATATTAATTCTGATCGAGTTTTCTTTGGTTTCTCTTTAATAAATATACGAGCCCTTGATTTATTGTCTCCTGCACCGCCAGCAAAATTAAATATCATATCTGTTTTGTATTAGTATTTATGGTCAATGAACCTGACTCTTTTGTACGTAGTTAATTTTCCGTAACCTTGAACAAAATGTATGTGCACCAGTGGCAGACGTCTCAATTTTTTATAATATCCTCAACTGCATTTTAACTTCCAAAAAAATTGACAAGTATTATTTTTTTTATATAGGTACTGTGTTGAAGTTATTGGTTTAAGGCTGTCGGAACGCTCTGAATTTAAGCCAAAAATAGAGCTTCGGCTGTCAACTGATTGTAGACCTATTCGTCAACATTCTGCAAAAATTCGTTCTCTATAAGGAAAATAAAGGACAAATCTGGATCTCTACTGGACTACTTTTGTAATTTATGTATGATTTACTAGAAAAAAGTTGGCATTAATTGTGCCAAAAAAACACAAGTTTTCAATGTCACACTACGACCTTATTCGTACTTATTTCACAAAACTGTTCCATCACAAACCTAAAGTGACTTATCCTTTTTCGGAAAACTTTTTTAAATCTTCAAAATATTTCCAAAAATCAGAGTAATCAATTGACAGCGGCACCCTTGCAGTAGCATCTTTTAGCCTTGTAGTGTGCATCGGCCAAAAAATGAAACGTGCGGATGATTTGAGCGAGACAGAGCTAAAGAAGGTCACACCCACAATATGTCTTTTGCCTACCTCGCCTCTTACCGCTGGGTCTCAGCACAAACTGTGTGAAAGTGATTCAATACTGTTAACTGCGCTTCTTATGCGTGTCATGGGTTAATTAATAAACTAATGACCATTATAGCTCATGTTACGCATAGGTGCCAACTTTTACAGAACGGGACATATTCATGTAAGTCAATTTCTTATGTCATTTATTTGGAATAGTTTGGCATATTCAGACATTTTTATTAGTAAGTGTGCATAAAATTATTTTTTCGTTTTGAGTAATCTGGAAATCAAATACTTATTTTAACATGTTAAGTTGCTTTATTACATACTAGCGGCCCAGTCCGGCTTCGCCCGGGTGTAAATGTAATATATAGGATATAAAAGATGAGAATCATTATCATTAAATTCTCAACGTGAATTGAATTTGCGCGAATTCAATCGCTTTTATTTGTGAATGTTCAAAAATCGAAGAAAAATCTTATTTCCCAAAAAGAAATTAAAAAAATTCTGTTGATCCGATCGCTACCAGACTTCAGAAGATCACCCGCTGGGCTAATCTAAAGATAGTCTGAAAATTTCATCAAAAATGGTCTACCCATTTGGAGTCCATAGATTACATATACATCGTCTTTTATCTATATAGATTATTAAAATGTAAAAAGTGTTTATTGTGACATAACGATAATAGTTGGACATATAGTATCGGGAAGTTTTTTTGTAGTTATTGATATGTTCTTTAATATTGTAGAACATACTTTTGTTCTATCATCAATAGTTTCCGTAGCGCATGCAACGAAAGATGTTTTATGGATTTTTTTACACCTTGGGTTACGTTACTTAAGTTTTAGTAAGGATCCCTAATATTTTCTAGCAATAAATATAGCCTATGTTACTCAGGGTGAATGTAGCTTTCTAATGGTGAAAGAATTTTTTAAATCGGCACAGTAGTTTTTGAGTTTATTCAGTACAAACATACACACACAAAAATACAAATCTTTCCTCTTTATAATATTAGTGCAGATTATAGATTGGCATGTAAATAATTTTATCCCCGCCAATGCTTTACGTTCTACAATAACCACTCACAATATTGCTTACCGATAGGGGATGATCTGCCACCGGGTGGTAAGGGATGATCCTTCACCAGGAGGTCCGTTTGTAGAGAGGATATAAATCCTCGACGTTATGAATAAATATTTATTGCCGGGATTCAAACTCGGCACTGCGGTTAATCCTCTCCTAATTCCAGTCATAAAAGTTTATATCAACTCATGATGGCATAATGTAATATCATCACAATATTTTATATTATAAAGTTTGTCAATAGATTCAGCGAATATACCGCCTGTACGAATTTTATTGCGTCGTTACAAAAACAAATGACAATAGTAAAAACCGATCAGGTGCGAGTCGAACTTGCGAGAAGAGGGTTTCGTACTATTCCGTTTTCCGTGAGTACTTTAAGACTTAAGATTTTCGTTTAGGTTTTCCTGTAAACAATTTTTTCCAAAATTTTAGGCCAAATAGTTTCGGGATAAGGGGGGAGGAGAATGGTAAATTTTCATCTGTTTTCTTAAACAACTTTAAAACTATTTATTTTAAAATTATAAAAAAAATATATATTTGAGACCCTTATTATAAGTCCTTTCATTTGATATGTCACACGGTATAATTTGCAAAACTTTTTTTTTTAATTTTCTATCAAAACGCGAACGCTATTTTTGAAACAACTTGTACATTTTGATTTTAAACGCTTCAATTCCACAACCAGAACGCTACTTGATGTTTCAGTGTCGTTCTTTTGTTAGTGTTAAAATCCCCGTTTACAATGTATGCTTTTAATAAAAGAAAAACATGTTTATTTTATAAAGACTTGAATGACAATATTTTTTTTTAGTTTTACCAGAGTTTGCCTACAATAACGATTATGTAACGCCGTCGTATTCATTGATACCGTTTTACACAAAAATCGTCGTGTTAAAGCTGTCGGAACGCTCTGAATTTAAGCCACACTACGAGGCTAAAAAATGCTGTTGCAAGGCTGACTCTAAACGGAAATATTTTAAAGATTTAAAAAACTTTTCCGAAAGAGGAAGAGTCATTTTAGGTTTGTGATGAAACAATTTTGTGAAATAAGTACGAATAAGGTCGTAGTGTGACATTGAAAACGTGTGTTCTTTAGCACAATTAATGCCAACTTTTTTCTAGTAAATCATACATAAATTACAAAAGTAGTCCATTGGAGACCTAGATTTGTCCTTAATCTTCCTTAAAGAGAAAAAAGTTTTGCAAAATGTTGACGAATTATAGGTTTATGATGGAAAAATTTTGTGAAATCAGTACGAATAAGATCGTAGTGTGACATTGAAAACGAGTGTTTTTTGGCACAAATAATGCCAATTGTTTTATAGTAAGTGGTAGACAAATTACAAAAGTAGTCCATTAGAGACCTAGATTTGTCCTTTATCTTCCTTATAGAGAAGGAATTCTTGCAAAATGTTGACGAATAAGTCTATAATCAGCTATCAGTCGAAACCCTATTTTTGGTTTAAATTCGGAGCGTTCCGACAGTCTTAAGGTGACTCAGATTGTAAAATATGCCCCCGGGAAATTTCGAACTGTGATCGAAAATATAGTAAATTACACCGTAAAGGCACAAAGTTGAATTTCCTGCACTGCGCGTAACATGATGTCCGAGGGGGTCTAATTTTTTGTAAATAACTCGAAAACTACTTATGCAAATATATTTCTAGAAAGTAGGAAATTTTCAAAAAAAATGTCGACTCCCGGGACTTCATCTCTATTATTAATACTTTTCATTTAATTGACATTATTTCTTTTTTGTCCTTGGTAATTAATATAAAAATGATTTGTCGGGAAAAAGGACTTTTTAAGTAAACACTTATTTGTTATTTACAGCGACGTTTCGTTCCTTGTTTGGAACTTTTTCAAGCTTTAATAACTATTAAATGTTCTGATTAAGTAGATATAAAAGTTAAAATACACATGTAAATATAAATTTGAGTTAAACAATTATTAATAAAAAGTTTATAATAATTCCGTTTTTTTAATTTTTTCATTTAATATTGACAATAAGGCTCCGTGTGGTCGACGCTGTGCCGATAAAACTTAACCAATTTAGATAGGGCTCCGATTTCATTTTTGCACCGGGGCCCTTGGTTACTTAGCTACGCCACTGCCAATTGGCTGGAATTTTTTAGTTACTTGATGAATACTACACACTGTAGAATTTCGGATGCCTGTTTTAGGAACATACTGTATACCTGTTAACGTATTCGAATCTGAAGGAACGCTTGAAAGCAAATTTTTTTTTGCTTTTTTTAATACATAAACAGTATTTTTAGAAAAGAAATGAAACAAAACGGCGATAATAATTATAAAGGCTGATATTTCAAAACATTATTATAATGAAAAAAAATTGTATACCTATGTAAGGTATAAATATATGACGTATATTATTATATAAGTGCAAAAAGTAAAAACCAAACACAAATAAAATTTATGTCACAAAACATTTTTCATCATCAAAGCAAGAATTTCATTTTACAAACTTTCCTTTTTATGTTTTACGCTGATGTAACATTGTTTTTCAGTTGGCATATGAATAGGGTGCCGGTCTAAGTTTCAGATACTTTGTTTAGAAATACCGTCTCGGTAACGTGGCCACGTCCATTTTGTAGGATTTCATACCTCAAAAAAAAACGGATCCCTTATACTTTATATAGGATCACCTCGTTGTCCGTCTATCTGTCAAGACCCTTTTTCGCAAGAAAGCGTGGAGGTATCAGCTTGAAAAATATCAATAACTCAGGCTTGCAATCCCTTGGACCTGTGAAAAAATCAAACTTCTAAGTTAACGCAATCAAAAGATAGCTTAAGAGGAATCATATAAGAACGAAATAGTTGGTTTACATTATATGTTTATGTATAAGGAATAATGCGTAATATTAAGTAAGATCCCGCTTAACGTGGGAGATACGTTCCAAGTTCCTGCGCTAAACGAGGTCAACTTAATAATAATAATAGGCGTAATTGAAACAGAACCGAAAATAAGAAACGTTAGTTTTTTTTTGTTTAATTTTGTAACATTTAATATTTTTTTAGCACAATTATATATTTATGAATTGCTATCAATTTTTGTTCATAAAACATTAATGGAAATGAAATAAAAGTTCGAGTAAGAAGTTATGTTTGTGAGGAGAAAGGTTCCTCATTTGACATATTTTGTTTTTTTGTGAAGAAGTCATCTATAATGTCGTTTGCCTTTTTCTGTTTCGTTCAACAAGCTATTGTTGATAGCAAGATATTGCATCAATGACACTTCGTCTTGCCTTCAAACTTCAATCAACATTTGAATCATTTTGTGTAAACTGATCCATAATTTACGTTATAGTGGTTAAACTTTCTTGAAGAAACCGCGTAATACCGAAACAGCGTTAAGCGATGTCTTACTGTATTGTCAAATTTTGTTGAGTGGGACGACCCCACTACCGAATGCGCGTCCATTGCCCTACAGGAGAGTGCGGTGTGAGTGAGAAAATATTTATATAAAACTTTTATTTTGAACTTAATATTCTAGATGTCGACGTCAGCTTAGTTATATAAAATGAAAGCTTCTTTTGTCTTTTGTACCTATCTATTGATTAAAGCTACTGACATTTGCAGGCACGCCTTTAGTAAAATTGATATTCGTGTCGGTTTGCTATCTCTGTTCATCTTATTAGAATTAAACGTTAACTGATAGGTCGCTATTGGAAATTACTGTTGAACTTGTAAGATCGCCTTTTTTTTGTTTTATTTTACGCACGAGTGCGAAATCGGTCATTCTACAGACATGAAAAATCAACAATTTTATACGTGCAAAAATACCATTTATTTATCTTGTGCCAAAAATGTTTCTTTTTGTGTAAATTTTTACAAGAGATACAACTATATAGGCAAACTTAAAAAGCAAACCTTATCTAAATACAAAATTTCATCTAATTCCGTTTCCGAGATACGCGAAATATGTATACAAGAATTGTTCGTTTAAAGTATTGTTATTTGATGTAATTAAGACGCGCTAATAACATAAGTTGTCGAGCGTCTATAATCTAGAAAAAATAAAATAGGCTGGATATGAAATTACTGATGATAAAACGCGAGACCGCGGCGTCATTGAAATATTTCGAGAGCATTCTGTACCTATAATAGTAGGAGAGCTGTTAGACATTTTTGGGTAGGGATTTGAGGCACTGAAAATTTGTACAATACCTCTTTAGTAATATCCGAATACAAAAACACAGACCTGACTGCCGAGTAGCGGGGTTTAATTGATCCTCAAATTTTTCAATTAGCAAACATTTTTTCGCAATAAAAAGCCCTTGTGGCGTTTTGAAATTTTAATACCTTGACATGTAGTATTTTAGGAGTTGAAAAAAAGCCAGGTTTCTTAATCGGATCTAAAACTTAGCCAGGTGTTTGCAAAATAATATTTTTTAAAAATTTTAAAAGTATATTTAAGGAATGTCAAAATTTAAATAGAATAATATTTGTAACTAAAAATAGATATATTCAAAAAAAAATAAGTGGTTTCGGTGGGACATTCTACCTGCCAAGTGATTAAAAATTTGAGGGTCGATTAAGCCCCGCTACCCTCCAGCCAGGTCTGTGTTCTTGTATTCGGATATTACTGAAGAGGTATTGTACAAATTTTCACAGTGCCTCAAATACCTACCCAAAAATGTTTAACAGCTCTTGGGCTATAATAGTGTTAAATATACGTACCTGCGGAGTTTCAAAGTGTAGTGGATTTCAGTGTTCCTCATACCACCTCGAATCGGCGGCAGCGTGTTTTATTGAGTGTCTTTATAAATTATTTATGTGTTTCGCATGCCGTAAGGACGGAAGGACAGTACGGACGGACATCAGGCGAACGCGGAAAACCGCCGTTTTCAATCCCGCTCTCTACGCCGACACGGGTTTTAGAAACGACACATTCTGAAGCGAATGCTTTATAAACCGGTGCACTGATAATAAATAATAGCAGATTTGTGAATAATACTTTTTAAAAGTATTTAAATACAAATACTTTGGAGTATTTGAAATACAAATACTTTGGAGTATTTGAAATACAAATACAAATGCTTTTGGGTCGTGTCTACGAAAATATTTTTGAGCAATAATTATTTATTATATAAGCGAGTGCGAAAGCTCTACTAATTAAAAAAGTATTCGTAGGCAAGCATATACTTGCAGTAAATAATACTTTCTTTTAAGTATTTAAATACAAATAAAAATACTCGCTTGGCTAATGAAAAAAAATATTCTTAAGCAAGTATATACTTGTAAAAAATACTTGATTTTAAGCCTTAAATACAAATACTTAACTGATAATTTCTTATTTGGAAATGACATTGCATTATTATTTTAATAATAAGAATTGTTTGAATAATTTATATGTAATTATATAAACTGTTGACTTGAATTATTCATTAATAATTCATAGCTACAAAAAAATTACGTTAAGTATTTGAAAAAGTATTTGCAAAATCAAACAAAATACCAAAAAAAATATATTTGAAATACAAATACTTTTATTGAAAAGTATTTAAAATTCAAATGCAAATATTAGAAAAGTATTTGTATTTTGAAATACTTTTACTCAAATACTTCACAAGTCTGAATAATAGTATAATAAAACTTAAAAAACACGCTTTAATAGCAAACCGAACTAAAAAGAAAAACATAGTTTTTTACTGTAAAAAAGCGGGAGATGCTTGATATCAATTGGTATAAATATTTCATTAATGACATCTATTTGTTAAAGAAAGGTTAGTATAAAAATAGTGATAAGCACCCCATGCTTGTTTACGATAAAAAAATATTTTTTGCTTTTTGGTTCGGTTTGCTATTTTTGAGACCAAAAAAAATTAAAGTAGGATGAAACCCATTGGAAAAGGTAGAGAATATAACAAAAATGAAAGGAAAAAGAAATTACGGTCGATCTGAGGTCGGGAAGGGGTAGGGGGTGAGTTTTTAAGGGTAAAAAACGGTTTATCTTGATTTCCCTATGAAAAAAAGTTAAACTGCAAAGTTGTAGGTAATAAAAATATCTACAACTTTTGTTTTTACACTTTTTTCACATAACCTCAAAATTTATGTAAAAAATTCAAATAACCAAGTTTTTGGTTTTTTATTTTTATCTTTTGCAAAAAAAATTATTTTTTCACGAAATTTGGTGAAAACTTACCTTTTTATGTCCCAAACACACAGTAATTTTTTTGGTTTAAAATATTCATTTTTTCACCTTATTTTGACTTAATATCGAAAAAGCACCCCAATTTTCAATCGAAAATTCTCACGTCAAAATATCCGCTTTTTTAAAAAAATCGGTGGGCTTTTTCTTCCTTGAAATCTCTACTTTCTGATGGTATGAAAAAAAATATACATTACTGCGGTAAATGTTCTCAGAAAATGCAAATAAGTTATCTTAAAATAGCAATAAATAGGCATCTACGCATATAATTTATAAGATTATATGCGTAGATGCCTATTTATTGCTATTTTAAGATAACTTATTTGCATTTTCTGAGAGCATTTACCGTAGTAATGTATATTTTTTTCATACCATCAGAAAGTAGAGATTTCAAGGAACAAAAAGCCCACCGATTTTTTTAAAAAAGCGGATATTTTGACGTGAGAATTTTCGATTGAAAATTGGGGTGCTTTTTCGAAATTAAGTCAAAATAAGGTGAAAAAATGAATATTTTAAATCAAAAAAATTACTGTGTGTTTGGAACATAAAAAGGTAAGTTTTCACCAAATTTCGTGAAAAAATATTTTTTTTTGCAAAAGATAAAAATAAAAAACCAAAAACTTGGTTATTTGAATTTTTCACATAAATTTTGAGGTTACGTGAAAAAAGTGTAAAAGCAAAAGTTGTAGATATTTTTATTACCTACAACTTTGCGGTTTGACTTTTTTTCATAGGACTTGTAGTTTTGCCGAAAATCAAGATAAACCGTTTTTTACCCTTAAAAACTCAACTCCTACCCCTTCCCGACCTCAGATCGACCGTAATTTATTTTTCCTTTCATTTTTGTTATATTCTCTACCTTTTCCAATGGGTTTCATTCTACTATAATTTTCTTTCACTTTTTACCATTTTCAAAGCTATCTACCCTGGTCTATAAAGCGTGTTTTTTTTTTTAGTTTTTGTAAACTATTATTTTTTACCATTTTGATACCAAAATATACTACATTAAACTATTGCTCTACTAATCTATAAATGTTCGGAACTCTCAAACGATTGAAACACATCCTGTTTTTTTTTATTATTGAAATGACACATCCTACTGTGTCTCCTTTTTGGCCGTTATGAATCTGTAAATTTACACACATTGTTAGATTGCAAAAATGCAATTGTGTCCATACATCGCTTAGTATCATGTACAGGAAATAAAATAAACAAGTACATATTCAATTATTAAATAAAGTGTATTCAATTCAGCAACACAATCAATGTGAACTCCATCCCGTCTCAACACAGAATACCCTTGCATCCGCTCACGATCTGTACAAATCAATATACGCAGCTTACATAACATAAACCGTTACACAATTCATTGAACAATACTGATTAACTTATGTATTCAATAACGGGAAATAAGGACTATTGTTATGTAATAATATTTTTATTATTGCCGACGTTTCATCAACATTTGTTTATTTCCGCAGGGCTCCAATCTGTCATTATTACACAAAAGTCATGATTATATTTGCTTATTACTGACATTTATATATTTTAGATTTTATTTTTATTTCTTTGTTCCTGAGATCAAATACTGCGTTGATAATTTTCATCAAATTCATTTCACTGTGAATGCATTAATTTCGTACTGATTAACATTCGTTTAAATACTATAGATTAAACATTTTTCTAAATAAACGCTACTGAATTTTCATCTACATTTTATTATAAATAGAAGGAACGTCGACTCATTTGCGAATCAGCCTGCAGGTGGCAGCATGCAGGGCTGCAAGTTATTTGATTTTTCGCAACCCTGGCAGCATGAGAGAATATGAGAAATAGTGATCTGTAAATGTTGCAGCGGACAATTTATAAAATTCGACACACTGAAACTTTTTTCACAATTTTGTTGATGAAACTACATTGTTTATAATTTTGAACAGACCCTTAATAATGAAAAAATAATTTTATTTATTATAATTCGAAGATGTTTTCAACACGATTATACTTTTAAAAGCATTTTCGATAACGCGTAGAAATTTTTTTTTCTCAGTTTCCGAATTTTGCTGCCCTGGACACTAGCCTCGAGTGCCCCTAGTGTAAATCCAGGACTGCCTACACCTTTGTGTTCTGACCACGGTATAAGAATGATGGTATATCTCCCACATAAAAAAGCGAGTCTCTTATTGGGATAGTATACGGAGAGCCCGCGGAGTAACGCTGTGAGCTCAGCAGCAATGCTTGCTGGGTTAAATAAAAAGAGTAAAAAGATTCAATTCAATTTTCAAAGTATATTACGCAACGCCAACGCATAGGCAAGCCCGTTACGCATCTCTTTTAACACAGCAAGCATTGCTGGTATGCTCGCAGCGCTACTCCGTGTACTCGCCCTATAAGAGCTTCACCCCTTCCATGTATAAAATAATATTTAAGATCCACTACCATTCTTATACCGTGGTTTTGACTGTCGGAATTAGAATTAGAATGAGATGTCGTATGCGCCTTGAAATATATATAAGTATATTATTTTACAGCAGCGGTGCAGAGCCAACCAACAAGCGCCGATCAATTTGCTTCACCAACCAGATGAGGAATTTGCGGCGTCGGCTTCCAGTGATTTACTACGCTCACTATTCATTCTCGCCGTACTTGCATCAGCCAACGGCACTGCATTAGCAGCGTTGCCAACTTTGGAGGAACGTTTTCCTTTTCGTGGAAACGTCGAAATTGACGAAAGGTAAGATTTTTAATATACCAGTATTCAGTGTCGGCCCTGGAGTAGAGCGAGAGGAGTGGTCGCCCTAGGCACCAGGTGGCAAGGGGTGCCAAAAAACCAAATGCGGAAAACAATTTTAGTGACTGAAATTAACACCAAATACTAATTTAATTATAGAGCAGTAGGAACTTTCTTAATGTTAAAGAAGGAGAAGTATAATAATTAAAACTACTTAATTTAAATTAAACAAGTGTTGATGTTTGCAATAAAAGTTGATTTTTGAAAATTTGGGAGTTGATATTTATTTAACATAAAACTGAAGTACAATTTACGTGAAGTGAAAGCGTCGACCAAAGGGCGCTGAAAGACAATCTCGCTCTACCTTGATCAAGAGCTAGGGCCGGCGCTGAAAATATTGGACAGTAAATATATATTTATCTGTCTATATATCTCGGACCGTCGGACGTTATTAAATTTCGGTTCCACTTGTAGTTCGTTTCTATAGAGAACCGCTTACTCGCCGAAAATAACCTGCATTAAGTAAGTAAGTAAATTTATTATATCATCGGTGGACAAGCCCACATAGATAACGTCAAGAAATAGGTACATAAAATACAGTATAAAAATATGAAACAAATATGATATCATAAAATACAATAGTTAAAGTTTGTTAAAATTAATATTAAAAAATTCCTCAGTGGAATACAAGCACTCCTTTATACAAAAGTCTTTTATTTTTTTCTTAAAATCTTTAAAATTCAATTGTCGTAGTTAAGAGGCAAAGCATTAAAAAAATTTATAACTTATACATATATAGCTTCTGTCAGTCAGATCCAATCTCACCCTCGTTAAAGCCAATTCAGACTAGCCGTTCTCGGTTACGATTCACCGGTCCGGTTGGGAGCTCGACCAATCAGGGCGTAGTCGTTTCCGATTGCGGTCAAACGACTACGCCCTGATTGGTCGAGCTCCCAACCGGACCGGTGAATCGTAACCGAGAACGGCTAGTCTGAATTGGCTTTTAAAGCCAATTCAGACTAGCCGTTCTCGGTTACGATTCACCGGTCCGGTTCGGTTTTCGATTAATCTAGGCTGCTCACACTATCCCGATTCGGTTCTACGATTATTCTCGGTGCGCATGCGCAATTTCGAAATGTGATTTGACGTTTGATGTGTAGTTAAACGTCAACAAAACAGCTGGCTAGTCACGTGACTCCAGCAAGCGTTCTCATTGGCTACGGTTGCGAACGGTCCGGTTGAAATTAGAGCTGAACCTAAACGCTCGAACCGAACCGCAATCGGAAACGACTACGCCCTGATTGGTCGAGCTCCCAACCGGACCGGTGAATCGTAACCGAGAACGGCTAGTCTGAATTGGCTTTTATGCGTGTATCTTCACGGTATCTTGTAAGGTAATTATGTTGATCGGAGTGTGTATTTTGATTGTTGCTTTTCGCAAACAGCAAACAATAATAAAAAGGGAGCATAGTGACATTATATTAAGTTTAACAAATAGAGATCTGCAGGAATCACTCCACTGCGATTTAGTAATAGTCCTTATGGCTCGCTTTTGGAGCTTAAAAATGCGATCGCAACTTGGAGAATTACCCCAGAATATCAACCCATACCGGAGATGAGATTGGAAAGAATGCTAAGCTATTTTGAGAACTTTGTTGTCTACCAAATTTACAAGTTTACGTAACGCATAATTTGATGAACACAGCTTACCGGCCAGTTTATCAATATGACATACATCCTAGATACGGAAATTGCTATTTTATGGTATGGATGTGGGTATAAGTTGGCAACACTGGTTGCACATATGGCTGTTTCTTCTCTTTTCCTTTTATTCAAACCCTATCCGTATATTCGATTCAAAAAACCAATCGCTTGTTTTATTTATACCGGATACGGAAATAGTTTTGCGCTTCGTTCTTTTGTTATACGGATTTAATTAAAAAGTGGTAAAACTACTGTTTTAGTTATTTTGCGCACAAATATATAATCTATGTTTTTTACGTTTTTATGAATGTGATTTCTATTGAAATTAATAGTAGGTACTTTATTTTTAGTGGATTTGATATATATGGCGTCGGTCGGATAGCGGAACCTAAAGTTCGGACCAACATTTATCTCGGGTTTCGAACTGAAGGGTCAAAATTCATTTTATTACTATTTTCATTATTTGCGATTAAGCATTCAGTTTCACAAAATTTGGCTTGCTACTTACAAATTTCAAAAACATACTTTTACTCTAAAAATTGAATCAAAAACCGTGATATTCGTCAATATTTCTTTACAGTACGTCACGAGATTTCAAATTACGAGAAGGCAAATAAACATTTTCAAGTTTTTTTTTGTACAAACGGATGTTAAAAATAGTGACAAAGGCTTTCTCAATATTTTTGTTTCAAATTTAATTTTTCTGTATAAAAAATTGTGTAAAACTTATGCTAATTTTCTAAATTTTATCATTTTACATTAAAGAACGCCAGGACCGACCTCGAAATTAAAAAAAAATTAATTAAACTTTGAAAATGTTTTCTCTCTTATTATTGAATTTTGATAAAAAAAAGTTACTTGAAATATTTCTTCGTCTATTTGATTTCTACACGCTGTTAAAAAAAATAACTTAAAAATCATTCTGTAGGTAGGTATATACATTTTCAAAAATGGTGCCAAAGTGTTTAGGAACGTCGAGAAATTTTGGTCCACCTCCTGGGTCCCGCCATCCGATCGACGCCAATAATAATAATAATAATTAAAACAAATAATTCAAACGATATCCTTTGCATTATTTGTTTTAATTAAAAATAAGGAGCTGAACTTTCTGTAAAAAAATAATAATAATAATAATAAAAAAACCCGAGTCGCAGTGCCAAAACCCTGCCGATAATATAGTGTATTTGCTTATACAGGCAGTGTGGCTTTATTTTGCGAGCTTAAGTTGGTTTTTGGGCAAAATAAAAAATTTTACTCCTTAATACACCCCTTAAAATAACATTTTTTTTCTTAATTGCAATATTATTATAAATCGAATCTCTATACCAAATTATATACAACTTTCAGTAAATAATTCACTATTTGTAAACTAGTGTTTTCATAAAATTTGTAAGTCCGGTCCTGTCGGGCCGATTTTATTTAAATTTCAGGGACACCTTTTAATTACTACTAAAGGGTTAAATGTTAATTTTGAAACGATTCTGAGAATTTTTTCGGTATTTTGGGGCCCAAAAACATTTTTCAACCCCTAAAAACTACCCTTAAAATGCCCCAATTACGCCCATTTTAAATAGGCTTCTTGCGGTGATGGATTTCAACACGTGGACCAAATTTCATTAAAATCAATTAACTCTTTCGAAAGTTATTGTCCGCACACACACATATATATATATATATATATATATATATATATATATATATATATATATATATATATATATATATATATATATATATAAACATTTTCAAAAATGGTGCCAAAGTGTTTAGGAGGTTATGAAACGTCGAGAAATTTTGGTCCGACCCCTAGGTCCCGCCATCCGACCAACGCCAATAGTGTATGTTGCCTTATGGCAAATACACTAATAATGAATATTTCCCCTTAAAAAAGTAACTCGAAAAGAGAAGGGTTTGTCATCAGAGTACAAGTTAAAATTTACAATATTAAAAAATATCACAAGTTCAAAAATTCGTCCACCGAATAAAAAATATATTCCATTAAGAACGATTTTACCAATGTTTTATATAATAGTGTACGTGCCATATTATGGAAAATACACTAAAAATGAGGAAGATTTTTCGTTCGGACAAGAAGTGTTAGTTGTACAAACAATAATTTAATTTCGCAAGAAAGACATTTATTCAATAAGGCGATGTTTACACCGATTATTTGTTGACACAAGGTGCCGTGTGTCGCGCGCGTCCGTCCGTGAAATGACGAACGCATGTTTACTGTCTTTTGAAATTACACTTTAATTACAACCGCCTGCGGCCACAGACGCGCGCTAAGGGAGCGTTCACACGGACCGTTTGTTGACAGAATATGTCGCGCGCGACGATGCGAAAAATGACATCGCTCGAAATGATAGGCGCTTTTATTTACAATACGCGTGATCGCCTTAAGCTACAAATCTGTTTATCCCCTTCTTTTTAAATACATTTACAAATAGTGTACAGTCAGATTTACACATAATAGCCTGTGAGAACTGAGAGCTGTTGCACATTTTTGCGTAGGTATTTGAGGCACTGTGAAAATTTGTACAACTCTTTAGTAATATCCGAATACAAAAACACAGACCTGGCAGAAGGATAGCGGGGCTTAACCGACCCTCAAATTTTTAATCGCCTGGCAGGTAGAATGCCCCACCGAAACGACCAGTCTTTTTTAATATATCTATTTTTAGATGAAAAATTGTCTGAGGACTTAGGATCAATTTTTTAAGTCAATACTAAATTTTTAGTGTATTTGCCATAAGGCAACATACACTATTGGCGTTGGTCGGATGGCGGGACCTAGAGGTCGGACCAAAATTTCTCGACGTTCCATAACCTCCTAAACACTTTGGCACCATTTTTGAAAATGTTTATATATATATATATATATATGTGTGTGTGCGGGCAATAACTTTCGAAAGAGTTAATTGATTTTAACGAAATTTGGTCCACGTGTTGAGATCCATCACTGCAAGAAGCCTATTTAAAATGGGCGTAATCGGGCATTTTAAGGGTAGTTTTTAGGGGTTGAAAAATGTTTTTGGGCCCCAAAATACCGAAAAAATTCTCAGAATCGTTTCAAAATTGACATTTAACCCTTTAGTAGTAATTAAAAGGTGTCCCTAAAATTTAAATAAAATCGGCCCGACAGGACCGGACTTACAAATTTTATGAAAACACTAGTTTACAAATAGTGAATTATTTACTGAAAGTTGTATATAATTTGGTATAGAGGTTCGATTTATAATAATATTGCAATTAAGAAAAAAAATGTTATTGTAAGGGGTGTATTAAGGAGTAAAATTTTTTATTTTGCCCAAAAATCAACTTAAGCTCGCAAAATAAAGCCACACTGCCTGTATAAGCAAATACACTATATTGTCGGCAGGGTTTTGGCACTGCGACCCGGATTTTTATTTTTATCACGACGTTTCAGAATTTATTTATTCTTTCATCTATTTTCAATTTTTCATCTATTTAATTAGTCGCAGGATCGGAACAATCTTTGAAATATATCTATTTTTAGATACCAATAATGGTCTGTTTAAATTTTAACGTGATTCACATTGCATTTCAACTTGATAATTAAAATTGATTTTTACTGTTATTGCTGCCTGCGCGGAGCCGCGGGTAGCGACTAGTGTGTTTATAAGATATCGGGTACTTATGATATGCGTGTAGCGATATGTTGAAACAAAACACGGCTCTTAGCTGTTGGACATTTTTGGGTAGGTATTTGAGGGACTGTGAAAATTTGTACAATACCTCTTTAGTAATATCCGAATACAAAAACGCAGACCTGGCTAAACTTTAGCGGGTCTTAACCGACTAACCTGGCAGGTAGAATGCCCCACCGAAGCGACCTGTCTTTTTGAATATATCTATTTTTAGATAATAATGATAATAATAATAATGTATTTATCATTTGGACTAACAGTATATGACAAGTCAGAGAAACATTTACATAAATTCAGAAACTTTATAAAACATTTTATGTAGTAAAAATTTTTTACAGCACTTTTAAATTTCTTTAGATCTTCAATTTTTTTTGTTTCTTTTGGTAGACAATTGTAAGCTTGAGTAGCACTAACCATAAAGCCATCATTTAGTACTTTCAGCCTATGCTGAGGTGTTACATAGCAATCCTTATGACGCGTATTGTGACTATGAATTTGGCTTAATGTGCTTATTTCAAGCGTGCTAATATGGGTTCTAAATATGTTAAAATTTTTAAAATGTAGATACAAGCAATCGGCAATACTTGCAATTGTATAAACAATAGGGATGTTGACTGTATTCAAATAAAAACACAATTTTAACGAAATGTAGTAGTTTCTATGATAGAAATACTAAAAAACACTATATTTTTCTTTATTTTTAAGGAATTTAATTAATATTTAATAAATAAAACCTAATAAAATCACTCTCAAGTCACGTGACAAAGGACACCAATCAGAGCGCATGACGTCATATGTTCAGCCGCTGTCAAAAAACTTCATTGTTTGGTTAATATTTAGTGTGTAATTTATTATTATTTGTTTATAGGAAACGTCAAATTACATGTAACTATAGCAACGACTACGAAACAACTTTTCATCACCTCAGTTTACTAACGTTTATGAGCACAGAATACGCATCTATAGGATGGTAGCTCCCGTGTAAACTTTTGAGCCTCCTTTGGTATGAACAGGTGACGTCACGCGACTAGTATTGGCGTTTTGGACCGAAATTTGAAACGGGATTTAAAATACATGATTTTTAAGGTTTGAGTTGTATTTAAATAAAAATAATAAATATTTGTGGCAATATTAGGTAGTTATGCACGATTTGAAACACTTTCCCAGAAATAGTCAACATCCCTATTCTTTGCTGGGATGCAGTTGTCCAGCACCACATATTATTCTCAATGCTCTTTTTTGCATAACAAAAATGTTATCAAGCTGAGATCTGCCCCAGAAGATTATTCCATATGAACAGTGACTTAAAAATTGAGCGTAATATATCATTATGAGCGATTCAAAATTGCAATTCAACTTAATAATTAAAATTGATTTTTACTGTTATTGCTGCCTTGCGCGAAGCCGCGGGTAACGGCTAGTATGTTTATAAGATATCGGGTACTTATGATTTGTAGCGATATGTTGAAACTAAACACGGCTCCATTTTGGGCCCAGGGGAACATTATCGATGCGTCATTGAAATAAATAACAGGTTATTATGTAACTTCTGAGTTGTGTGAAACGTCACGTGTCGGTAAAACAGTAATTAAAACTGAACTGGCAAAGATTTGTTATTTGAATCGCCCGCGGGTACTCAGCATGCAAACGCATCGTTCCGGTTTCTAGTTAATACCTGTTTGGAAAACACTTAGTTTCGATAAAGCCTCGCTCGAAGCGCTTTCGTGCTTATTTCGCTACAGGAGACGCCATTTTATGTCGGCTTACATGTATGTAACTCAGCGTTGCCAGATTTTTTTTTTGCCAAGTCGGGATTTTGGAACTTTTTGAGTGAAAAAAGCGGGATTCTTTTATCGAAAGCGGGACATAGTAAAAAAACGTATATAATCAGAAGCTTTTAAATATTTATCTTTTCATTTGAGTTCAAATTACGTTTACGTGACAATAGATAGTAAAAATAGCCATAGAAAATGTATTTTAATAAAAATATGATATTTTAAATCAGATTTACCATATCGTTAAATAGTTGAGTCTTATTCGTCTTCTGAATAAAAAAAATAAAAAAAAAACAGAAATCAAATTCAAAAAAGTTTTATTCATTAGAAAAATATGGCGTTTCAAACAATAGTCTGAGGAGTGAGTGTTACAAATTGCAACTTACAATAAGAGAATAATTATTTACGCACGGTCGAGTTATCCCCGAAAAGCGGGACTGAGCCTGTCCCGCGCGGGACATTTATTTTTGATTTAAAAATCGGGACGTCCCGCCAAAATCGAGATGTCTGGAGCCACACTGATGTAGCTGTCTCTCTCTAGGTTTAGGAGCTGTATCCACAAATATCACAAAAAAGAATGGTTAGTATTTTTGTTCATAAAACATTTATGAATTATTAATCCAAATACCTGTGATTTATTATTGAATTATAGTAATAATTTTGGATGCGATATAATGTCTAACAGTAGATAATAAAATTAATTTTGCGACCACAGTTCGAAATTTCCCGAGAGCATATTTTACAATCTGAGAAATCAGCCGCCTTAAAACATCTTTTCAAAGAAAAGTGGACTGCGCCATGTGAAATCACTCCCTTGTTTAGGTCACATTAATAGCTCCGCATTGTGTCAATAATAGTTTAATCCGAGAGCTGTTTGTCAGGGAGATCTGAGCCTCTGTGTAAATAAGGTATGTTAAATAGATGTTAATGTGTATATTGATTGTAGATTATAGACGCTCAACATCTAAGGTCATCAGCGTAATGAAATCGATATTGAAACAAAACAGAGTCTGAGATGTCGACGACATCGTAATGAAATTACAGGAACTATTCGTTGCAGGCTTGAAATGAAGATTGTCCTGCATTCCCACCACATGTCCCGTCTCTTCCACCATTTACACCAAACAAGTGAACAATAGAACGCAAATGCAATCAGTGATTCCAACAGTGCATAGGACAAGTTCCATGCCAGTATTAATAGTCAGCACTTCAATCTAGGAGCGAGGCAGTGGTGGATTTACCAGTAGGCTGAGTAGGCTTGAGCCTAGGGCGACAGATTTTAGGGGATCAAATTTTTTTTAGCCATCTTACAGAAATCGAAAAGATTTTCAGATTACGTTTACCGAATGAACATTATTGTGTAAGTCAGGGATTCCCAAACTTTTTCAGTTCGCAGCGCACTTACAGGTTTAGTATTTTGTCTCGGCGCCCTAGCTAGTCGAAATAGGGTAAAATGATACTACATGAAGCTGAGTTGTTATATTTGTATTGACACGTAAGAATACGTTTATTATTTAAGAAAAATTGATTTTTTTTGTAGCCTTAAATACCTAAGTTTAGTTTCCGGAGAATGGTAAACAGGAGTGTCTCACGGCGCCTCTCTTTGGTGTCTACGGCGCACCAGGGCGCCGCGGCGCACATTTTGGGAACCCCTGGTGTAAGTAGTATACATTACCACGCCTTATTAGTCATACACGATTGAGAAAAATATATCCAGCAACTCTTTTTTGTGAAATTTCAACCAAATTGTTGGATTGTAAAAATAATCTAGGAACTGGTTGTTTTGTGATGACGTTTAGTTTTAAGTGATTATGTTATTTAATGTAATCAAGACTCCAATGTTTTAAGTTGTCGAGCGTCTATAATCTACAATAAAAACAAAATGTGTGTAGGAGTTTCGCGTGTAGCGATTCTGCTATAATATTCTGAACTGAAACTAGACAGGCTGCACTGGAAAACAGGGATTTTTTCTCTAATTGTTTTTCGGTGTATTTCTTCACGTGTGTGTTGGTAACACTGAAGCACACACATAAGGTGTATCTACTACAGTAAACGCGTGTGATTGAATCAATCTGTACCATCAGTTCATACCGTACAACCTCGATATACCAAAACTGAAGGGAATTAAAAAATTGACTTTTTTTTTGTCCTTGGTAATTAATATAAAAATTATTTGTCGGGAAAAAAACATTTAATAGGTGTGTATAATTAATATCTGAAAATTCAATTACAGTTATAAAGCTTGAAAAAGTCCCAAGCAAGGGACGAAACGTCCCTATAAATAACAAATAAGTGTTTACTTAAAGTCCTTTTTCCCGACAAATCATTTTTATATGGAATTAAAAAATATTCGTTATGTAAGGTTATTCGTTATAATGAAGTTTTGTTATATACAGAGGTTAGGCTGGTCTAAGATTCGTTTTAATAAGGTAAGAAAACCCATTTTCTTCTGAAAACTTATTTTTAAACTTTAAAATTGCGATCAATGTACTTGCGGAAATTTCGAACTCTTTAGCGATGTCTAATTTTTCTTTGTAGGATTCTCGTCAACATACTTAACGATTTTTCGTTTCTCTGCGACGGTTAAGAAACACCTTTTTCATTTCTCAGCCGTTGCAACTTTAAATTTACTATTAACAGTGACCAACAGCAGTGTTTACATTACTTTACATCAAACAACAATGATTGTCTTACGATAAATTTAACGTGTCTGAACCTGTCGAGACATGAATTATTGTTGTTATAGTGGAATTGTGTGTGGTTGATTGGTACTGTACGTTATGTAAGGGTTATAACTTGACAAAAATCGTTATATAGAGGTAAATTATACAGTCTATTTATATTCTACAATTATTGAAAATTCGTTGAACAATGGGTAAACAGTGTAACCTTAATATAACGAGCCTCAATATAACGATTACCTCGATTTAACAAATTCTTCGAAATCCCTTAGAACTGCCCGTAAGAGTTAATGCAAAATATACCTTTACATTACGAATACTTTTTGTCAAAAACCTGTTTATAACGAATTTTCAATCATTGCAGAATATAAATAGAAAGTATAATTTACCTCTATTTAACGATTTTTATCAACTTATAACCCTTACATAACGTAGATAGGGTTATAAGTTGACAAAAATCGTTATATAAAGGTAAATTACACTGTCCATTTATATTCTGCAATGATTGAAAATTCGTAGTTTTTGACAAAAAGTATTTGTAATGTAGAGGTATATTTTGCATTAACTCTTACGGACATTTCTAGGGGATTTCGAAAAATTTGTTCAATCGAAGAAATGCGTTATATTGAGATTCGTTATATTAAGGTCACACTGTGTGTATATATTTTTATATATATATATATATATATATATATATATATATATATATATATATATATATATATATATATATATATAGTCTGTGTGTGAGTTTAGTGCCACTCAACCGATGTCGCACAATAAATGTAATGAAATGAGACATTTTATTCACTCTCTTTCTCTCTCTCACAAGCACATGCGATCCCTAGCATCGCGACCCTTTGCATCCAAGTCCTTTATACAGGATTTCTGCGATACGTTGTTTACTCAAGTGTTTCTACAGTGGAATATTATAAAATACTAACGGACCCGTGCGAATATTTCGCGCACCGTTAGTGGTCAGTTACGTAATGTAAAGGGATGGAAATAAATTTTATTCTATATTCTATTCAGAGACTTCAGGGCCACTACGTCACTTAATATTACCGACAACTGTTAAAAAACCCCGAGTCGCAGTGCCAAAACCCTGCCAACAATATAGTGAATTTGCTAAACAGGTTGTGTGGTTTTATTATGTGAATTTATGTTTGTTTTTGGGCAAAATAAAAAAAACCCGGGTCGCAGTGCCAAAACCCTGCCGACAATATAGTGTACTTGCTAATACGGGCAGTGTGGCTTTATTATGCGGACATAAGTTGGTTTTTGGGCAAAATAAAAAAATTGACCACTTAATACACCCCTTAAAATATTTTTTTTTCTTAATTGCAATATTATTATCAATTAAACCTCTATACCAAATTATATACACCTTTTAGTAAATAATTCACTATCTGCAAAATAGCGTTTTCATACAATTTGTAAATCCGGTCCTGTGGGGCCGATTTTATTAAAATTTTAGGGACACATTTTAATTACTAACAGAGGGTTAAATTTCAATTTTGAAACGATTCGGAGAATTTTTTCGGTATTTTAGAGCCCAAAGGCATTTTTCAACCCCTAAAAACTACCCTTAAAATGGTCCGATTAGGCCCATTTTGAGTAGGCTTCTTGCGGTGACAGATTTCAACACGTGGGCCAAATTTAGTTGAAATCAATTAACTCTTTCGAAAGTTATGCAGATCACTAAAAAGACCCGTTTTTCCCATCTCTAGTCACACCTTCAACAAAGCTAACGCCCAACTTTAGTTTCTAGTAGCCTTGCCTTTTACGTTTAGCCTTCTAGTATTCTAGTAACCTTGGTGCGCACAGTGTAACCAGGCCTCAATGGTGGATACGGTATTATGTCGTCGTATAACATACATAGGTATTATTCGGTCGGATTGTCGAGGGCGCTCCCCACTGCGCCTATACTAGACTGATACGACACTGATTACGTTACAGTTAATTTGCTTTGTTGAACAGAAACAGGTCCTTTCGAACGCATCGCTAGCGAGTGACAAAATGCATCGACAGGGTTAGATGGAAAAAATAAAACGGTTTTATACAGTATGTAAAGTGGTTTTTGGAACATAGATAACTTAGAAAGTTTCTATTTTAAGACGATACTGTAGGAAATTTATACAATTAAATAAAATAATACACAAAATTCTCAAATGAAACAATTATCATATATATTAATACGTTAAGGTTAAGATGTTTGCCTCCCTTTTTCGAAAAAACCACACAATTGCTCCACATAAATTTTATATCATTTTATAGATAATTGCTGGCTCTACCGACATCAACAATTAAAACATGTATTATTGCTTTTGTTTTTGTAAATTTATTAATTATTAAAATTATATATATAGATATACATTAAGACACAATACAGCAATGCTGCCATCTGACGGTTCTAACTTTGAAACAACGTCAAAATGATTGACGGTCGGTAAATTTTTTTTGTTTAATTTTTAATCAAAATTCACGTATAAATACTTTTCGCATGGCGGCGCTTTAGCTCAACGTTTTCGATACTTGCGCCTCTGTATGACAGTTTTAGAAAAATATTTTCTTGAACTATCACTGAGCTTCGTAATGTAGTACAACAAAAAGAGGAAAGTTATAAAGAGTGTGAGAAATTAGAAACGAATTTTAGTGCGAATTATTCGCACGGGTACCGCTAGTATTTATTAATTTAGATACAATATTCGAACCCGTACACTTTTCAATTCAATCTCTATCTGAACACATCTAACAAAAATATCTATAAATTTATATCGTGTTGCGTAAGCATATTACTTCATTACTTCAGTTTCAAAATGTAGGTACAGCGGTACGAAACAGGCGCATTTCCCACAATACTAACAATAATAGTGTCACATCTAGAGATTGCAATCCAGCGGCATTTTCAATCCAGCTGGATTTATGCTATATCAAAGCAAATCCAACTGGATCCAGCGCGGATCCAGCATTAATCGATTTTTCAAATAAATGAAACATTTTTTTTAAACTCTAGAATTTTTTATAACTATTTATCAGCATTCACATCAAATATTCGTTTGTAGTTATAAGTGATTTCTGGCATTAGTAAAGTATTCTTATATTAAGTAATAATTACGAGTATTCGAAGTATTATTAGTGTATTTGCCATATGGCAACATACACTATTGGCATCGGTCGGATGGCGGGACCTAGGTGTCGGACCAAAATTTCTCGACGATTCATAACCTCCTAAACACTGGCACCATTTTTAAAAATGTTTATATATATATGTATATATATATTTATATATATATATATATATATATATATATATATATATATATATATATATATATATATATATATATATATAAGCGTATATATATATATATGTGTGCGGGCAATAACTTTCGAAAGAGTTAATTGATTTTAATGAAATTTGGCCCACGTGTTGAAATCCATCACCGCAAGAAGCCTATTTAAAATGGGCGTAATCGGGCCATTTTAAGGGTAGTTTTTAGGGGTTGAAAAATGTTTTTGGGCCCCAAAATACCGAAAAAATTCTCAGAATCGTTTCAAAATTGACATTTAACCCTCCAGTAGTAATTAAAAAGTATCTCTAAAATTTTAATAAAATCGGCCCGACAGGACCGGACTTACAAATTTTATGAAAATACTACTTTACAGATAGTAAATTATTTACTGAAAGTTGTATATAATTTGGTATAGAAGTTCGATTGATAATAATATTGCAATTAAGAAAATAAATGTTATTTTAAGGGGTGTATTAAGGAGTCAAATTTTTTATTTTGTCCAAAAACCAACTTAAGTTCGCATAATACAGCCACACTGTCTCTATTAGCAAATACACTATATTGTCGGCAGGGTTTTGGCACTGCGACCCGGGTTTTTATTAATTATCACCTAAATTGATATTCTATAGATATCTGAAATAGTTATTCATTTACCTATTTTATGTAGTCTCAGTTTCTCAGTCTCAATAATTTTCGAAACAAAATTGCGTAGTCCGCTTATAAAATCTTTAGTTATCTTTTATTAGAAATAATATAAATCATATTGCATAATTTAAGACTTGACTTGTCTATTAAAGAATGAAGCCAATCAATTAAGTATGCAACAGTTTTTCTTACTTTTTTAAAAGTAAGAAATGTTGTTGATGATGTTACCTTCCAGCCTACTTCTTAAAGAACTGCAAATATACCCGACTGCGAAAAAGACTCTCTCTGCCTCTATACTGGTTGGTTTGAGAGTCATCAAATAATAATAGATTTTCACCTCTTACTCCCTCACTTTCATGAAGTGCCATTTCTTTCTTCAATATCTTATCATAATCCTTCTCAGACCCAGCTAATTACTTGTTTTTAGCTGATTGCGGATCCGCACCGCTGGATCTAGCGCCATATGTTTTATCCAGCAAAACAAAAAATGTGCTGGATCCAGCTGACTTGCTGGATACAGCATTGCAATCCCTAAACACATCATATAGTAATTAAGCATAACTTGAAAAATTCTGAAAGAAGTTTTTTTAATTTCAACGGAGATATTGAAATTTTTGTACGTGGGGATGCGTACGTTTGAATACGGGATACTTTTTACAGTAAAGTTAATTTTGTTGTCAAATTATTTTGCGTTTTTTAGTACATAAAAGCGTACTGTTTTAGTTTTTTTTTAAACTCTATTTTTTTTGTATGATTTGTATTAAAGATAAAACCAGATTCAGCTTATTTTAGGGCCCCGTAAAATATTTAGTGTTTCAAAAGAGTTCCGTCGCCAAAAAGTTTGAGAACCGATGCGTTACACAGTAGGTACACACTATTAAAAAACAGTGAGTGCATATCGTTTATTAGTGCAGAGAATAATATACGTCGGAGACTCTTGAATGTAATTTTAAACTCGATTAAGAATTACTCTGAACGCAGGGACAATTACACTTTTTTAGTGGTTTGCCATATGTGACATACTATATTTGCGTCGGTCGGATGGCTCGGACCTAGGGGTCGGACCAAAATTTCTCAACGTTTCATAATAATAAGTCTATTGTCATTTTCGTATAACATATCAAACATGCTGACAATCAAAAAAACTTTTCGACTGTATAAAAACATTTTTCTATCCGAATTTTCTTTACTGTTTTTTTACATTTTTAATGTCTAAATCTCTGATTTCATTTGGCAATTTATTAAAAAACTTTATACCGTAGTAATTTGGTCCATACATGTCTTCTGAACAATTTGGTAGTCATTCGGGGTTTACATTTTTTACTTTGTGTTGACCGGAAATATATATTTAGGGCATTAAGGGTTTTTTTAGGTGCAGTTTGGCAACATTTAGGTTCAAAAAATACCTTGCCACAACGTTCTTGTGAGAAAGTTTGGATATACAATTATTACAGCATTAGTATTAAAAAATCAAAGATTAGAAACTGTTGAACCAGGACTAACAACTTATTTACCGTTGTCTGATCAAACAAATCGTAAAACAGGTGTTTTGTTCATCGCATACATACTGATACATATACGGGCGCTCTAATTCAGGGCTGTACAAACATCTCAAGTCTCAAGTGCTGGCGACCTAGGGGTCAGATTAACATTTCTCGACGTTTTACATCATTCTAAGCAGATTCGCACCATTTAAAAAAAAAATATATAAATATTTGGCTCACATGTTGGTATCTACTACCGTACGAGACCTCTTTAAAATGAGCCCAATCGGGCCATTTTAAAAACACGGTTTTTAGAAGTTGAAAAAGTTTTTTGGTCTAAAAATATTGAAAAAATTCGCAGAATCATTTCAAAATTGAAATTTCACCCTTAAGTGAAGATTAAAATGTGCTGTTAAAATTTTAATAAAATCGCCCCGACAGGACCGGAGTTACAAATTTTATGAAAACGCTAGTTTGATGCGTATATAATTTCTGAAGGGTGTATTTTATTTGGTTCAAATGTTGAATTGATAACAATATCTTGACTGAGAAAACATATTTTAAGGGGTGTATTATAGGGGTTAATTTTTTTATTTTGTTCAAAAACAAACTTAAGTTCACATAAAAAAGCCACACTGCTTGTATTAGCAAATACACTACATTGTTGGTAGAGTTTTGGCACTGCAATCCGAGTTTTTTTATGGCACGCAATTTTGGAAAACTACACATCCTTTCTAATACGTACAGAAACAAAATAATACTAGCACAGAATAGTGTTTTGTTTGTTCAAACAAAACATAGTGTACACTTTTATCTGCTGCCATCCCAAACTACAATATTATGGAGCCTGTTTGTTTAGTAGCGCATCGTTCGAGCGAATAAGATAACAGTTGTTTCCGATTTACTATTTGTTATTTAATTTTAATAAATCTCTAGAATAGCGGGGCGTTATCTTGTGACTTTTACCTAAATATTATATTCACATAATGTTATTACCTCAGTCACCTGTTTTTTTTTATACAGTAGGTACACCGTGTATAGAAATACAGTAAGATCTCTTTTACGCGGTTTTTATAACGTAAATGATTCAAATGTCGATAGAAGTTCAAAGACAAGACGAAGTGTCATTGATGCAATATCTTGCTATCGACAACAGCTTGCTGAACGAAACAGAAAAAGGCAAACGACATAAGACGACTTCTTCACAAAGACCAAAATTGTCAAATGAGGAACCTTTCTCATCACAAATATAACTTCTTACTCGGACTTTTATTTGATTTTCATAAATGTTTTATGAGTAAAAATCGATATTAAAAAAGTATTTAACAATAAATGTTACAAAATTAAACAAAAAAAAAAACAACAAATTTTCTTATTCTCGGTTCTATTTCACTTATGCCTATTATCTACGTATTAAGACGACCTCGTTAGCGCAGTTTCGTATAGCGCAGGAACTTATTCCGCGTTAAGCTGGATCTTTCTGTAGTTTGAGTTTTTCTGTATGTTAAAAATGACAATAAGATACCCAAATAGAAGCGAGTCCACTGTTTTGCAGTATATTTGTTTAAACAAAAAATACGTCTGAATCGATGTCGATAAAATTTCTTTCGGATCATTTCGATTTTACCTTAACAAAGTCGATACCATTTTTTCTTTCCGAAATTTCATGTAAAATCTACATTTTTGCAGTTTTTCTATTTAAACAAAAAAAAAAAAAGACGACCCGATTTTGATAAAATTTCTTACGGATCAAAATAACGTTAACGCATCCTAACGAAGTTGATACAGTTTTTCACCCCCGAGATTTCGTGTAAAATCAAGTATTGTCAGCAGGGTTTGGCACTACGACCCGACTTTTTTTAAGTTTAACTTCTTTAGCGACGTATCTGTTTGAAAAAAGTAAAAATCGAGGGGAAGTAGAATTGTCCCCGAAAGGGGAAGTTAGTTTGTCTCCAAAATTACATGAAACTGACAAAGACAGAAGTTTATAGCGTGTTGCTAAGTATGCATGTGTAAATATTATTAATTAGTTTGACATAAAAAAAAACTTGAGAATAATATTAAAAACTAAAGAAGTTAAACTTCTTATGTGAGGCTCATTATAATTTTTTATTAATGATAATATTTTTTATTATTCCACCAAAATATCGGTAATACAGTGCATATACGTTACTTTTTTTTATTGATTATATATTATGACTTAAATCTTTCTGACTTTTAATTTTCTTATTTCTGATGCAATTTTATGTTAAATAAAAACTACTTATTATCATTTATTAAATCAGAATGACTACACACTATTTGACAAATTATTTTACACATTTATTTATAAATTGGTAGGTCTTTTTATGTCGGCTTTGTACCAATTCTTTTGCGGATAGGTTAAAAACAAATAGTTCCAGTTACTATATTTCCGGAAACAATTTAGATAAACAGCTTTCCAAATTCGAAGCCGCTTTGATAAATATTTAAACAGGTCTATGTATTCTACAATCGTATTGACTTATTCCCACTTTGCTATTTAAAAATATTATATTGATTATTAAAGAAAACAAAAAGACGGAGGGTCCTTTACCGTGTTATCAGTGGCGTAATTATACCGTTTAAGGCCCGTGTCAAATTCATCGAATGAATAGAATTGAACAGAATTTATTGATCCAAAGACATACAAATATGTATATGATTCGTCAAAAAAGAAAGATATGTTTACAAATCATTTACAACAAAATCATCCACCCTATATACAGACATTGTTTAAGAAGAGCATTTTTCAACTGTTTTTTAAAATTCGAAATTTTTAGATTTCTGAAACTATGTGACAATTTATTAAACAATTTCAAGGCGTGATATTCGGCGCTCTTGTTAAACAACGTCAGTGTAGACTTCGGCAAAATCACATTTGAATTATTCCTTGTGTCATGTCCATGGATAGCCTGAAATGTATCATAATTATGAATACGTCGTTTAATAAAACATAAAGTAAAAAAAACTCGGGTCGCAGTGCCAAAACCCTGCCGACAATATAGTGTATTTGCTAATACAGCGAGTGTGGCTTTATTATGCGAACTTAGTTGGTTAATTTAACTCGGTTTTTGAGCAAAATAAAAAATTTGACTCCTTAATACACCCCTTAAAATAACACTTTTTTTTCTTAATTGCAATATTATTATCAACCGAACCTCTATACCAAGTTATATACACCTCTCAGTAAATAATTCACAAACTGCAAACTAGTCTTTCTTAAAATTTTTAAATCCGGTCCTGTAGGATCGATTTTATTAAAATTTTAGGGACACTTTTTAATTACTACCAGAGGGTTAAATTTCAATTTTGAAACGATTTGGAGAATTTTTTCGGTATTTTGGGGCCCAAAAACATTTTGCAACCCCTAAAAACTACCCTTAAAATACTCAGATTGGGCCTATTTTAAATAGGCTTCTTGCGATGATGGATTTCAACACGTGGTCCAAATTTTGTTGAAATCAATTAACTCCTTCGAAAGTTATTGCCCGCACACACACACATATATATATATTATATATATATATATATTATATATATATATATATATATACGTATGTATATATATATATATAAATATATATATATATATATATATACATATATATATAAACATTTTTAAAAATGGTGCCAAAGTGTTTAGGAGGTTATGAAACGTCGAGAAATTTTGGTCCGACCCCTAGGTCCCGCCATCCGACCGACGCCAATAGTGTATGTTGCCATATGGCAAATACACTAATAAACATATACAAACGGCACAGTTAAAATACGTTTTTCTATAAATGTTTGTCTACAATTGGCACGAAAATTAAAATTAAAAATTATGCGGATTGCTTTTTTTTGAAGTACAAATACCTTTTACATATCTGCACAACAACCCCAACAAACAATTCCATATTTAACAAGCTGGTAAAAATAAGCATAATATGCAGACAAAGAAACTGAAATATCAGTGCAGCTATTTTTTATGACACGGAGAGCAAAGGCACTTTTAATGTAAAGAAGTTCAACCAACGTGATATCTTTTTCTTACAAATGCGTTCAAATCTTGGATATATTTTTATGTTTAATTTGTGTAAGTACTTTAGTAGGTAACTTAAATTAATTGAATACAAAACTAATAAATTTTACTAAATGTTGTAATAATAAATGCTAGGATTATCCTGTGCTCACGACCCTCTCGAGCCGAGGGTTCCCATTTACGTGGGCCCGTGGCATTTTGTCCGTCCTACCACTCTATTATTACGCCCCTGTGTATTATAACAATTTAATATAAAGTAAGTTTGTCAAGTGATAAATCCCACATGGAATTATAAATTATTTATTTTCGAATTTTTTTCTGCAACATATACAAATATTGTATTATGTTGACATAATATTTAAAAGTTCTATATAACGACTTTTTTTTCTTTTTTGTCCTTGGTAATTAATATAAAAATGATTTGTCGGGAAAAAGGACGTTTTAAGTAAACACTTATTTGTTATTGATAGCGACGTTTCGTCCCTTGCTTGGGACTTTTTCAAGCTTTATAACTATTAAATGTTTTGATCAAGTAGATATAAAAGTTAAAATACACATGTAAATATAAATTTTAGTTAAACGATTGTTCATTAAAAGGTTTGTAATAATTTCGTTTTTCTTAAAACATTTTTACGGTTGATGTTCAAATTATTTTATTTTATGTTCAAATTATTTTATTTTATAAAATAAAATAATTTGAACATCAACCGTAAAAATATTTTTTAAAAAAACGGAATTATTACAAACTTTTTAATGAACAATTGTTTAACTCAAATTTATATTTACATGTGTATTTTAACTTTTATATCTACTTGCTCAAAACATTTAATAGTTATAAAGCTTGAAAAAGTCCCAAGCAAGGGACGAAACGTCGCTATAAATAACATATAAGTGTTTACTTAAAAAAACCCTTTTCTCGACAAATCATTTTTATAAATATAATTCAATAATATATCACAGGTAAGTAATTGGATAAATAATATAAAACAATCGTGTTATTGTTAATCTTGCAATGTTTCGACTACTTTATATATAACATTTGTTCAGTAAAATGTTAAAATCTATAGAATCTCCGCAGGGGCAAATTTGGCCCTAGGCTTGCTCTGATATGTAAGAACTTGAAAATTGCAATTGTAGCTACTTCATTATAAATAAATAATGGTGTTTCGGGGTTTTTGGATTTTCACATTTTAAGGGGGGAAATGGGGTTTATATATGAAATTCCGATGTGCGCATGTTCGTAATTCTTCTCCTTTTGATGACATTTTTTTTTGTACTTATGAGGTCATTGGGTTGGTTTTTAGTTATAGCTGGACCCAGTAGGCAGAGCTGTTTTCGAGATCCAGAAATATTTTTCTTAATTTTCTGACCAATTTTTTAAATTTTTTTTTGACTTCCCCAATTTTCAGCCTCCCAGCACCTCTCAATTCAGTGCTAGCGAGGTCTGTGGCAGAACAACGTCTACTTACTGGGTCCGCTAGTAAATAAATAAAAAAACTTGAATTTTTAAACTAAATCTTTTTTAATCTATTAATTAATCATATTGCAATGTATACACAGTATATATTTTCTTAGTTTACGACTAGAAGAGAAAGTTTATACAATTTCTAAAATTACTTATAAATGTATAAATTTTGTTCGAATCGTTGACCAGTTAAACTGAATTTTAAAAATTAAACATTACAGTATTTGCTCTAAATCTAGTGTATAACGATTCCAAAAGAGTGCTAGAGAAAAAAGATGGTGTCGATTTTGTGACGTTTAGTCAGCTTTCAGTTTTTAATAATCATATTCCATAATAGAAGATTACACAGAATGATTTTTAAGTTGATTCTTTTTTTTTAAACAGCGTATAGAAATCAAATAGACGAACAAATCTTTTAAGTAATTTTTAGTGTATTTGCCATATGGCAACATACACTATTGGCGTCGGTCGGATGGCGGGACCTAGGGGTCGGACCAAAATTTCTCGACGTTTCATAACCTCCTAAACACTTTGGCACCATTTTTAAAAATGTTTATATATATATGTATATATATATATTTATATATATACGTATATATATATATATATATATATATATATATATATATATATATATATATATATATATATATATGTGTGCGGGCAATAACTTTCGAAAGAGTTAATTGATTTCAACTAAATTTGGCACACGCGTTGAAATCCATCACCGCAAAAAGCCTATTTAAAATGGGCCTAATCGGGCCACTTTAAGGGTAGTTTTTAGAGGTTGAAAAATGTTTTTGGGCCCTAAAATACCGAAAAAATTCTTCAAATCGTTTCAAAATTGAAATTTAACCCTCTAATAGTAATTAAAATGTGTCCCTAAAATTTTAATAAAATCGGCTGGACAGGACCGGACTTACGAATTTTATGAAAACGTTATTTTGCAGATAGTGAATTATTTACTGAAAGGTGTATATGATTTGGTATAGAGGTTCGATTGATAATAATATTGCAATTAAGAAAAAAAATGTTATTTTAAGGGGTGTATTAAGGAGCAAATTTTTTTATTTTGCCCAAAAGCCAACTTAAGTTTGCATAATAAAGCCACACTGCCTGTATAAGCAAATACACTATATTGTCGGCAGGGTTTGGGACTGCGACCCGGGTTTTTTTTTTATATAAACTCAAAAATAAGAGAGAAGCAGGCTTTCAAAGTTTAATTAAAATTTAATGTAGTTTTAGCGTGGTATAATAAGAAAAAATAATTTTTCGACAGATTTTTCTCATCTTTTTTCATAGGCTCAAATTAACGTTTTCTAATAAATACCAAAGTTTTAAAATTTTTGACCGTTTAGAACGCGAGATAATTAATAACAAAGTTCGCAATTTCACGCATGCGCTTAATTCACGAAAATTGCGAACTTTGTTATTAATTATCTCGCGTTCTAATCGGTCAAAAATTCTAAAACTTTGGTATTTATTAGAAAACGTTAATTTGAGCCTATGAAAAAAAGATGATCGAAATCTATCGAAAAGTGAGTTTTCGTTATTATACCAAGCTAGAATCTCCTTAAGGTCGGTCCTGGCGTTATGTTATATGTCACTATGGAAATATGTCATTATCAAGTATTTACAGAAATTGTTCGAAGTTGTCCCCGTTTTGTTTCAAATAGGCAGCAAGATAATGACATAAGATATTTCCATAGTGACATAACATAGCGCCAGGACCGACCTCAAAATTTAATTAAACTTTGAATAACTGTTTCTCTTTTATTTTGGAGTTTTGATAAAAAAAATACTTGAAATATGTGTTCGTCTATTTGATTTCTACACGCTGTTATTTTATAGGGGGTAGATCAAAAAGTTTTAATGATTTGTTAATTACATAATATTATGTACATTTGATTACATCATTACAATAATATCTCATTAATTTATTTACAATTTATATACATTAATTTTGAACGTAAAATCTTTTTGTTGTGTTAAGGTGACATCCCTCAGATTGTAAAATATGCTCTCGGGAAATTTCGAACTGATTTCGCAAAATTTATTTTATTGCTGTTTTTATTAGCTGTGATCAAGCATTACGCTTCACAAAATTGGGCTTGCTGCTTGAAAATTACAAAAAACATATATTTTTGCCGAAAAATTGAATAAACAAAACTTGATGTTCGTCAATATTTCTTTATAGCACGTCAGGAGATTTCCAATTCACATTTTGAAGTTTTTTCTTTACAAACTTATGTTAAAAATACTGACAAATTTGGCTTGCTCAATAATTTTTTCCAAATTAAGCTTTTTTTCTGTACAAAACTTTGTGTAAAATTAACGCTAATTTTTTCGTTTTGAATCGATTTTTAATTGTTCATTTAGATCAAATAAACTGTAAAAACTTGGTTATAAGTCATTTGGGAAGAATTGTACATATTTCTAGTTTATTTTGAAGCATTAACATCAAAGATTGAATAATATTTTTCATAGAAATTAGAGATTTCCGAAACGTAAGTGTATTTTACATGCGCACACATATTCAACATCTCGTAAGATAGAGCTATGATGTTGAAAAAGGGAACATATTGAACAACTGGTAAACAGCCACCTTAATATTTAATAACAATTCTAAATTAATAAAAAAATTATATAATTTGTTTCAAACTAATAAACAAACTATGTGCAGATAAATATTTTTCTGCCAGTATTTTAAGGGTGACCCTAAAACTCATTCCAGTACGGATAATAAAAAAAACTATTTCATTAAATCATATTTCATTCAAAGATAAGTATTTTTGAAATAACAGTGGATTATTTTTGAAGGTATACTTCTTTTGGTGTATTGCGGATAAAATTTTCTCTGTTACGGAAATTGCGCAGTTACGGCAGCGAACATGAGACACTAAATGTATTACGTGTATCGACAATGTTGAAATCGTCGATAAAGTTAACACTTCGATGCAGTATAGTTTTACTTTGTATTCATAGATGACACGTCTCTTTCTGATAACGTCAAAATAGTTATTTCATAAAAGAACAAAGTAGGTTATACTAGCGACATCGGACGGAACTTCTTGAAATCTATAGCGTTGTTTACAACTTTTGACAGTTAAATAACCTCAATACTTGTATTGTTTTTTAAATTATGGATTCAACAGTATTCTATCAGTGTACATCTTTAACGAAAATATGAATATCAATTATCGTGAACACGCCAAAGAAGTATAACTTCTGACGCGCGTTTTTTTCGTATAAAAGTGATTTATTTCAATTCGGTTTAATAAACCCGCTGTTCATAAAAAGTCAATTTAATTTTTTTTTTGTCTTTTCAGTTCGAAGTTGCCATAAAGGGTTGATTTTTTGTGACCTTTTTACTATGCACTTATTCTAAAGTAATATTAAATATATTATATCTATTTTTGCTGCACTTAATTTAAATAAACACAAACTTTTCGCATTATTAACATTTGATTTACATAAACTAAGACATCGTATAAATATTAAATAATATTGCAACATATTAATTGTATAAACAAAACACTCTCTTCGCACTCTCTTTTATGTTGTGTTTTAAAAAATCCACACAACGTAATTTTAATAATGTTGTTTATAAGTGTTTTTGACTTATTTTTATTTTTTTTAATATACAAGTAGTAATGAAAGTTATTTCGATATTTGGACAATTATTTTAAAATGTTTTTTAAGGACGAATATATTTAGGTATCATAATATTGTATGTACAATCTATTGTTTAGAACCTTACAGTTTCCAAAATTAAAGTAGAATCATTCCCACAGCCTTGCTCAAACCTGGGATAATGTAAAACGAAACATTCCATTTAAAAAAATAGAACATAGAAACTGAATATTTTTGATTTCTTAAGTTCACTTAGAAATTGCAACAAAAAATCATCACAATACAGATTTTATTTCGTATGCTTGCTGATTCAAAATAGAATTTATGTTAAAAATAATCAAAACTTGTTAGTGTATTTGCCATATGGCAACATACACTATTGGCGTCGGTCGGATGGCGGGACCTAGGGGTCGGACCAAAATATCTCGACGTTTCATAACCTCCTAAACACTTTGGCACCATTTTTAAAAATGTTTATATATATATGTATATATATATATATATATATATATATTTATATATGTGTACCACCGCAAGAAGCCTATTTAAAATGGGCCTAATCGGGCTATTTTAAGGGTAGTTTTTAGGGGTTGAAAACTGTTTTTGGGCCCCAAAATACCGAAAAAATTCTCCGAATCGTTTCAGAATTGAAATTTAACCCTTTGGTAGTGATTAAAAAGTGTCCCCACAATTTTAATAAAATCGGCCTGACAGGACCGGATTTACAAATTTTATGAAAACACTAGTTTGCAGATAGTGACTTATTTATTGAAGGGTGTATTTAATTCGGTGTAGACGTTAGATTGATAATAATATTACAATTAAGAAAAAAATGTTATTTTAAGGGGTGTATTAAGGGGTTAAATTTTTTATTTTGCCCAAAAACAAACTTAATTTCACATAATAAAAGTATAAAACCACACGGCCCTATACAAGCAAATACACTATATTGTCGGTAGGGTTTTGGCACTGCGACCCGGGTTTTTTGTTTTTGACAACAAGCATATGAAATATTTTAGTAGAAATATTGAAAAATTGTACAATACAAGATCAAATCAGCCTAGTATTAAACACAGCACAGTCTTTTATGAAAAAAGTCCAGTGTATAGCAACCAAAAAATTTATGAGAAACTGCCTGTTAAAGTTACAATAATTGTAACAACTACCAAAAAATTTGAAAAAGCATTAATTAAATTACTTAATTAATGTAACATCCTACAGTATAGGAGAAATGTTGTAAAAATATTGTTGTTTGGTTTTTTTGTATCCCATCTGGGCTAAACAAATATATAGGTACAATCGATTCTAGATAATTTGACACTCAAGGGACCAGAGAAAAATTTCAAATTCCCAAGAGTTCAAAATAACAGGACTTTAAATAACCAAGAGGAAGAGAGGAAAAAAATCAAGTAAACAAGAGTTTGATCAAAATTCGTCATTTCTTCACTTATTCATTTTGAAAAGAAGTCTGTAATTTTCTGTTAAGTGAACGATTTCGATGATTTTTCGATAGTGGTGGTCCATGCGTATGTAAACAAAAGACAGGTCTGTGCATGATAAACGCTTCAAATTATAGAGAGTAGGGAAGTCCGGACTTCAAATTATTGCATATTGGCGGGCAAGATACTATACTTTCAACTTCAAATAACCGAGGGGACCAATTCGTATTGATTTTAATTTATCGAGTATTTTTCAAGGAACCGGGAAAAAATGTCAAATTATCGAGAGATTTAAATTAAGGAGTGTCAAATTATCGAGAGTCGACTGTATTATTATTATTATTATGCAATCACGACCTGATTATTTATAAAAAAACATTATTACGCAATATAAAAACAGTGCTTCTAAATTTATAAAATTTTTACAACGCCTCATTGAAATCGGTTCGCATCTCACCTCGTCCATTCATCTGCCGAAATCGAAAGCGGCGAGAACGCCGAGCTCTGATTGTGTATTGAGAATTTCTGTCCCGAATTCGACGATCCGTCCGGCGAGTCGACTTTAATTTTAACCAGCTGCAACGGTTTCGTATTCCCGTCAGCCGTCGAGCAATCGTTCCCACTTCCGGTCGTCTGTCCGATAATCGAATCGATCGAGAAACCGTGTTTCGATTTTTTCCGATGCGCTATCAACTCTTCCGTGTCCTGCAAATGCACCGACGCGTTCGAAGCAGTAACCGGTACCGGTTTGCAAATCCCGGTCGCTTGTGGTATGAGTCCGAGTTGATGTCCGAGACCTTGAAGTCTCGATAGATCGACCGGTGGTATAAGTGGTATGTTCGGAGACAAATACGAATAGGGTATATTGTTGAGTCCCGGATGTGGGAAGAACGCGTGTTGGTAAGTGTCGTGGTGACTCAAGAACGACGCTACCATAGCCGACGCATGATGATCCCTCAACATCATGTTGGGCGACGGTCGCTTATACCGTTTTCGACGTCTCAAGAAACTGCCATTGTCGAACATGTCTTCGGCTAGTGGATCGAGTGTCCAGTAGTTGCCTTTACCGGGATTTCCCGGTTCGCGAGGAATTTTTATAAAGCAGTCGTTCAACGACAAATTATGGCGAATCGAATTCTGCCACGCTGGAAACTTTTCCCGATAATACGGGAATCGTGACATGATGAATTCACAAATACCACTCAGTGTTAACTTTTTCTGCGGCGATTGGAGTATTGCCATCGTTATCAACGCAATATAAGAATACGGCGGTTTTATCAGTTGATGATTGTTCGATGGCTTCTTAGACGACGGCGTTTCGGATTTGTAAGGCGACGGTGTCCTGTAGGGCGACGACGGTTTGGCTGTGGAGGTGTATGGCGGAGGTCCTGGTGACGTTTCGTTACTGTAAGGAGACGACGTCCTGTTTGGATAGATCGGCGAAACCCTGAGTGGTGATGATCTGCACGTCGTTGTCGTATTGGTCGTATCCAGTTCGAGACCGCCGCTGCCGCGCAAATCGAGCGGGGAATCGGATCGAGACGCGACCGGAAATCTGGTTTCTTGTAATAACATTTCACGATGATGCAAATTGGGCGCTAAATGTCGATGGAGATGTTCATCTTCATCCATTGCAACACACATCTGGCGAGATTTAATCTTGATTACGTCTTGTTTACCTTTTTTTTCTCGATTAGTTGATGTCCATTTTTATTTTATCCGTTCCAACACATTTGATACAATTCTTAACCTCACTGTGTTTAAAAAAATGTATTTGTATTTGTTATTGGCACATTTTTTATTATAGTTTTTTTTTGGCTTTTGTTGTGTAAAACAGCGACGACAAAATTTTTAATTATTATGTAATTTGTTTATTTATTATTATTATTTATTGGCACATTAAAAAATGCTGGAAATATTTCGCAAATGATTGCTATTGCACTAATATTGTTATAAATTTTTGTTGTTGTTTTGGATTAAACCTTTAAACTAACCGCGATTTTTTGTATTTCACACGTGAAAAATCTAAAAGATTTGTTCTACTGATTATAGCAGCGTCTACTTTTATAAATATATCTGATTCTTTTTTGTTTGCTGTTCGTTTGTTTGCTTTTTTTTAATGTGTCACAAAATTCCATTAAACAATATTAATTTACAACTGTTGAAAATATTAAAACCGAGTTTCTTTTGTTAAAAAATACACGAAAACTCTCGTCAGCGTACATATTTGTACAAACAAATTTATGAAGTACACTTTTTCCCCGCACACTGTAAGACAATATTTGTTTTTATTTTTTAATTGCCTTAATAATAAATCAACAATTGTACTGATAAGAAATATGTAACTTTTAATTTTGATAACGTGTTTTTGTAAAGTATTTTAACGTGTTGATTTTATTAATTCTTCAAATCCTTGTTGAAATTTTTCGGTGCCATTTAAGTTAGTAATTTTCTAAATCTGTACCGTAAATTAAGTCGCAATTTATCATTTATCATTAATATTATTTTATTCCGTTGGAAATACAGTTCATTTTGAACACGCTTGAATTCCGTATATGGTTACGGCCATTTTGTTACAACACGCATTTGTTTAAACGTAAGTGTTCGTTTGTTTTACGGGTATATTTAACGACAAATCACCTTTTAAAAATTAAAATATAGTTTCTAGTAACTACAAAAATAAACAAACAAACTAAAAAATGATATTAAGTAAGCGTTAAAATCATTTTATAGTAAAATTTAGAAATGACGACTCAGTCTTTGCCGTCGGAAACGATCCAGTGTTTATTTCTTGTTATAAAAAATTTAGTGGTATGTTTTCGTCTTTTTCTGAATATTTAATTGTTATTTTAAACTGTTTCGTACGATTAGTTAGTTTTTAATCTAATGAATGGTTTAATTAAATCAAAACGTAATTTTTTAGTTTGTCAATGAGTTTAGTGTTCCACTATTTTTTTATTTTGTTGTTCACATTACCAATGAACCAAAAACTTTGCCACCATTAAAATATGTTCAACAACTACACTATGAGTGGTCTTTCAACGAACCACCAAGGAACAACACATTCGTATCAATATAAATGCATCAATTAGATATAAAATATTCGTTTACAACGCAAAAACAATCGTTTTTAGGTATAAATTAGTTGTATGCATCACCGGTGATTCATATTTCAAAACACCCGCGTCTATTTTAAATCACACGTACCTCAAACGTTTGCTAAAAAATGTATTAGTCATGGTGAGTCTTTGAAAATATACGTCTAGTTAAATACGCTTTTTTACAAAACACACTTTTGTATAATTGAATCAAATCACGCGTTTGCACTATTTGTAACAAAGACGCATCTATAATTATTTCAGTTCACGCAGTTTTGCACTATTTGTATAACAAAGACGCATCTACAAATGTTTGAAATCATGCAAGTTTGCACTATTTGTAACAAAGCAGCATCTATATTTGTTTGAAGTCGCGCAATTTTGCACTTATTTGTAATAAAGACGCATCAATAATTGTTTGAAGTCACGCAAGTTTGCACTATTTTTAACAAAGACGCGCCTATAATTGTCTCAAGTCACACAATTTTGCGCTGTTTATAACAAGGAAGCGTTTATAATTATTTAAACTCACGCATCGCTGCATTAACAGCATTTATAATCACGCGCGTTTACACTATTGTTTGAATCACGCACCACCTGCGGGCGCACGTCACTAAATCTGCCGAAGAATGTTTTTTTTAAATATTTTCCGGTTTGCCACGAATCACGTCAAATCGGTGTATCGTAGCACGCATTACTGGCGTGTCCCAAAAATGAATTGCACGTATTTTGTGTACCTCGAAGTAGATGTGTTCGAGTTATCCGACGCGCATCCAGTCACGCACTGCCGGTGGATCGCGTCTCGCGTGTTATTGTATCGGAACACTATCTCAATGTTATCTTGACTAGAACAATGATTGTTACAAGGCAACCGCACGTATTGCCGTGCGCCCGGCCCTCCGTCGCCGCCTCCCCGCGCGTCGAACGAGCGCCACTGTGTCCGAGGGAGGCGGGCGACGGAAACAAACCCTCCCCTGGTGACGTTTATACGGTTCTAATTATACGCGGCTCACTCAGAATCCTGGAACCGAATTGCGATTTGTATCAATATAAATTCACGTCCTTTAAATTTTATTAACAATCCTGGTCCGTATTCGCACGGGTAGCACTAAATTTTAAAGAAAAATGAGCCTTCTCTTCTAATAAAGAAGTTTTGAGCTGCCATCTCACAATACTTTATAGGCTTTAAAAAATCTTTTTCTTATATGGCGCCTAAGTTAATAATAATAATAATGCGTTGAACGTCCGTTTCTCGACTTTCACACCATTACTATTTTCCATTTACCACACTTCCCGTTATTTTTCTACATTTTTAAAACTTCAACTTATGTAATAGCAATGGGCGAATGAAGGAATTATAGGAAATTAGGATAAGGTAGGTAATTTTTGAACTAGTAGTTTGATAGGTAATTGGCCATGGCCTCAAATAAGGAACCATCTCGATATTTATCTGGAATTAATTGAAGGAAACCATGGAAAACCTCAATCAAGATGGCCGGTACAGGAATTACCGTTTCTCGGCGAGAGGCAGTAGGAAAAAGTCCCAGCCACATCTGCCCACGCCGGAATTCGAACCGGACCTCCCGAATGCGAGTCTAGTGCTGTCACCACTACTCTACCCAGCTCGGTATATGGCGCCTAAGTTGTTAAATGAGTTAGATAACACTATTTTGCTGAAGGCAACCTCGCCTACCATTATTCTCTTGCTTTTTAATGCTTTCACTGTTTTGCTCCTAAATTGGCAGAATCCTATAACCCCTATCAAGTTCATATCGATATATCTAGATTTTGTTATTATCTTTGTATTTTAAATGTAGGGCAGATGGAAGACCAATCCTATGATTGAATATTGTCCAATTATTTACCGTATTTTTCGGACTATAAGACGCACCTTTGTTATTAGAAAAATGTACTCAAATTTTGGGTGGATTTTAGGGTTCGAAGGTAATATTAAAATTATTTTGTTCAAAAAATCGTCTCTAAATTTGAGATGAAAAAGCCAAATCATGATGTCACCGCAACAGGACGTATATGAAACAGAGTGAAGATGAACTGAATACGAGTACGAGGTATGTTAACAATATATAAAAATTATGATCGGAAGTAACATTAAAATATATTTTTCTAAAAATCATCTTATAAATTTGAGGTGTGTCTTATAGTCCGAAGAATACAGTATCTAATTATCTAGAGCCATAAAAGATGAGAATCATTATCATAAAATTCTCAACGTGTATTGAATTTGCGCGAATTCATTCACTTTTAATTCTAAATGTTCAAAAATCGAAGGTAAAATCAAAATTGCTAAAAAAAATATCTGTTGATCCGATTTCTACCAGACTTTGAATCAGCCGCTGGGCTAATCTGAATATTGCCTGAAAATGTCATCAAAATCGGTTCAGCCGTTTTGGAGTCCATGATAACATACATCGCCTTTTATATATATACCTATAGATTAACTTACGTGATCTCTCAGATCATAAAATATGCTCTTGGGAAATTTCGATATATGGTCGCAAATTCATTTTATTACTGTTTTCATTAAGTTTTGTAAAATTTGACTCGCCGTTTAAAAATTTAAAAAACCCGGGTCGCAGTGCCAAAACCCTGCCGACAATATAGTGTATTTGCTTGTATAGGGATGCGTGGTTTTATACTTTTATTATGTGAAATTAAGTTTGTTTTTGGGCAAAATAAAAAATTTAACCCCTTAATACACCCCTTAAAATAACATTTTTTTCTTAATTGTAATATTATTATCAATCTAACGTCTACACCGAATTAAATAATCCCTTCAATAAATAAGTCACTATCTGCAAAACTAGTGTTTTCATAAAATTTGTAAATCCGGTCCTGTCGGGCCGATTTTATTAAAATTTTGGGGACACTTTTTAATTACTACCAAAGGGTTAAATTTCAATTTTGAAACGATTCGGAGAATTTTTTCGGTATTTTTGGGCCCAAAAACATTTTTCAACCCCTAAAAACTACCCTTAAAATAGCCCGATTAGGCCCATTTTAAATAGACTTCTTGCGGTGATGGATTTAAACACGTGTTCCAAATTTCGTTGAAATCAATTAACTCTTTCGAAAGTTATCGCGCGTACACATATATATATATATATATATATATATATATATATATAAATATATATATATATATATATATATATATATATATATATATATACATATATATATAAACATTTTTAAAAATGGTGCCAAAGTGTTTAGGAGGTTATGAAACGTCGAGAAATTTTGGTCCGACCCCTAGGTCCCGCCATCCGACCGACGCCAATAGTGTATGTTGCCATATGGCAAATACACTAACAAAAAACCCGGGTCGCAGTGCCAAAACCCTGCCGACAATATAGTGTATTTGCTTGTATAGGGATGCGTGGTTTTATACTTTTATTATGTGAAATTAAGTTTGTTTTTGGGCAAAATAAAAAATTTAACCCCTTAATACACCCCTTAAAATAACATTTTTTTCTTAATTGTAATATTATCAATCTAACGTCTACACCGAATTAAATACACCCTTCAATAAATAAGCCACTATCTGCAAACTAGTGTTTTCATAAAATTTGTAAATCCGGTCCTGTCGGGCCGATTTTATTAAAATTGTGGGGACACTTTTTAATCACTACCAAAAGGTTAAATTTCAATTTTGAAACGATTCGGAGAATTTGTTCGGTATTTTGGGGCCCAAAAACAGTTTTCAACCCCTAAAAACTACCCTTAAAATAGCCCGATTAGGCCCATTTTAAATAGGCTTCTTGCGATGATGGATTTCAACACGTGGCCTAAATTTCGTTGAAATCAATTAACTCTTTCGAAAGTTATCGCGCGTACACATATATATATATATATAAATATATATATATATATTATGACCGGCTAACTTCTCCAGTGGTTGCGGGGTTGTGGGTTGTCAAACGCGTGGGTGAAACTGAGCAGAATTACGAGAAACCGTGACTTACCTGATTAGTAGAAAGTAGTGAACAGGGAACCAAGCAACTTAAAGTGGGTGTTATGCTTAAAGTAGAAATCTTGAGGGCGCCTTGGCTGACCGATCCACCTGCCAGAAACGTCTCACTGTTCAGCCGACTAGTGAGTAATTTAATCAGGTGAGAAAATTAAATCAAAAACGAAAATGCTAGTTTGAAAATTAATAACAATTTAATACAGGCTAAGCCCTGTGGAAACAAATATTTTGCAATGATAAACGATTCGCGAACGATACACCCGTTATACAAAATGTGTGGTTTGTTGATAAACGATTAACTATGAATAATAATTTGTGATATGCGGTAACCGGGACATCTAAATAAACGTTTGTTAACAAAACAATCCTAACATTACTCAAAATCTCTTAAACTTGCAGCTTTTCACGAAAATTAAATCGGTGGAAACTAGTTAGTATTAAGACCCTAATACCGGAACCATAATTTCATTTAAATAAATAAAATACTGGAATGTTTATTCACAAAATTCAAATAACATACGTGTTTATGATAAGATGCAAATTACGAGATTAATATTCGCAGTTGGCCAAAAGCGGAAAAATACTTATTAGCTAGATAATCATAAAAAAATCTAAACATACGACAAAAGATAAACTTTCGAAAGTCAATCATACGTGTTGCAAACAACTATGCCTGCTACATAAACAGTCTAATTACATAATACTCGAAAACTGAACAACAATCACGCGCGTACCTGATTGACTTTAGAAACGAAATCAACATAGAAAATGCGATACATCAAATATTTTGAACAAAACAATCATCTTTCGGCATAAGTTAAACACTCAAAACATACTTAAAGAGACAATGTTCGTTACGGAAACTGAACTAGCAGATTATAAACAGTCTCATAACCTTAGATAATATTAAACTCACAATGTACAGACGTTTATTATTTTACCACTAAACGAATTATTTCAAAAGTACTGCGAGTTTTCGCAATACATGGTCACTTTATAATTTATACGCGGAACTTACACATGAATGCGCTAGTGAACGCGTAAGAATCTTACAAATACAGTGAATGAATTGTTCGGTAAATTATTTTAACAAAACCGATGCATAAATGAACTGTGAAAAATGTCCGCACGGCAAATAACCCACAAAATATTAATCAGCATTTACTAAAACTAAAAAGAATCGTTAAGATTAAATCATTAATGCTCACTTTTTCGAAAATCCGATAACAAAACTTGTCTAGGAACAAATAATCTTTTCATCCGATAAACCATACTATCACTAAAACAACTCGCGGTCTCGATTACACTTCGATACAAATCACACTTATCGACAAAACTATTGGCGATACGAAACGACACAACGATACGATACTTCGAAATGATAGATCGGAAAACCTTATTCACAGAAATTCAGTTGCCCAAAAAAACTTTTCCAATCTTCCTCCTGTCAAAAATTTTTTCCTTTTTTTTTTTCCATCGCCTACCACGCTCGTAATCATGGCTTCTGTCCCGAAATGACTAAAACCAGGCCGACTAAGTTTTTTTTTTTTTTTTTTATGCTAGGACAGTGCCTTATTTATGGATGTTCGGGGAGGGTCCTAGGGTCCTTATTTCAACTCGTTTCACACCCCCTTTTCCTCCAAAAGAAAAGGACGTAAGCCTTTTCTTAAAAAAGAAAAAAACAATACCAATTGGCGAAATAAGAACGAAGCGAAGCAAAACGTTATAACGCAAAAAAGAAACGAGATAGGAATTGAAGCGAAACTTAATACAACAGATCATACCGAGAGTCGTCGCTGGACAGCTCGGAAGACTCATCTGTCTGCGCCTTCGGCATAACAACGTCAGTTTCATCATCCGCACTGGAGTCAGACGAGAATTGATCAGAATCATCCCTACACGGTTTAAGATCCTTAACGTGCCAGCGTCCAATCGAATGACCATGTTCATTAGCCAGTTCGTAAATAAGAGGCGAGATAATTCTAATAACTCTACACTGAACGAATCTGGGGGCAAGTTTGGAGGTGAAGCCGTGAGCGCCACTTGACAACACATAATGTTTTTTCCATACTCTTTGACCAATGCAATAAGAATCCGGGGGTCGTTTACCCTTATTGTAGGCTTCGGCATGGCGCACATAGGCTTCAGAGAGGTGACGACGAACCTCGTGAAAAACAGCTGGAAGATCCTTCATCTGTTTAGCATAAACGTCGCTGGACCAACTCAACTCAATGACGTCCTGTTGAGCTATAGCACCATAGTAGTTGCCGTTGAGCGGTATGAATCGACCGAAATTGAGGAAACTAGGCACGAATCCAGTGGAATCGTGGATGGCGGTACGAAGAGCAAAAGCTATTTCTGGTACCACTTGATCCCATTCATGGTGATTGGTGTCTTGCAGATAGGAACGAATAGCGGTTCCGACAGTGCGATTGACTCGTTCGACAAAGTTAGCCTGGGCATGGTATTTCGCCGTAAGCCAATGTTGTACGCCATATTTCGCCAAGAGGCGTTTGATGGCAGCAGCGGTAAATTCAGTGCCGTTGTCGGAAAGCAAATTTGCGGAGCTCCGAACATTAGGAAAACCTCTTCCTCGAGATATTTGGAAATGGCTTGCGCATTAGCCTGCTTTAATCGTTTCAACAGTACAAATTTGGAAAACCAATCCACGACAACTAGAAGAAAACGATGACCATCTTTGGTACGCGGGAGGGGCCCTACAATATCGCAGCCAATAAGTTGCCAAGGGAATCTGACGCATTTCGGTTGACCCATAAAACCAGGTCGGGCGGTCTGCTGTACCTTCTGTGCTGCGCAAATCCGACACTTAGATACAAACCGTCCAACATCCGACCTCATCTTCGGCCAGTAATGTTCTTGTGAGACACGATATAAGGTTTTGGCCATACCCAGGTGACCTGCGGTTGGAGGGACATGATACTGCTGAATTAAGGCTTGACGCGCCGACTTCGGAACCACGATTTTCCACTGATCCTGATTAGGTCCTTGACCCAAATCAAGAGGAAAACATTTGAAGAGCCGTTCATTCACGACATGCCAGTTAGCATAATCGTCTGGAGACTGTAGGACTCGTTGCATCATATGCTGATACCAAGCATCAGCTCGGCATACGTTATCTTCAAATTCGATAACGGATATTTCCAGTGGTGATCGAGAGAGGGCATCGGGAACAACATGAAGAGTACCTTTACGATGAACGAACTCGATATCATATTGCTGTATCTTTAAAGCCCAGCGAGCGAGACGACCGGTAGGATCCTTCAAATTCTGCAGCCAAAGCAAAGAATGGTGGTCCGTCAAAACAGTGAAGCGAGTGCCTTCGATGTAAGGGCGGAATTTTTCAATTCCAAAGAGCACGGCGAGACATTCCTTTTCCGTGGTGGAAAATTTTCGCTCTCTAGCGGTAAGAGTCCTGCTAGCAAAAGCAATCGGAACGTCGACCGAGTTATCGTTGCTCTGCGTCAAAACACACCCTAAACCACAATCCGATGCATCACACTGCACTGTGAAAGGACGTGAAAACACTGGACTAGCCAGCACGGGAGCGGAAACCAAGGCCTTTTTAATTTCCTGAAACGATTTTTCAGCCTTAGGGGACCAAACGATTTTCTGACCCTTCGCCCGTTTTTTAATTAACTCGGTAATAGGAGCTGTTAAGGTAGAAAAATGCGGAATGAATCGTCTGTACCAGGAACACAGACCAATAAAGCGCTTAACTTCGGTGGTGTTGGTTGGCTGGGCGTAGTTAACCATAGCAGCAACCTTATCAGGATCCATCCGAAGACCTAACTTGTCTACCACAAACCCGAGAAACTTCAGGGAGGGACGACAAAACTCACATTTAGACAAATTGATCGTGAGATTAGCACGACTGAAACGCGTATACACTTCGTATAAAATTTCTAAATGTTTCGAGAAAGTTGGGGTGGCGATAATTATATCGTCGAGATAAACAAAAACGTAGGGTTCCAATTCGGGACCCAGAACACGGTCCATAAGTCGCTGTTGGGTTTGCGGCGCATTCCGTAGCCCAAACGGCATAACATTAAATTCGAACAATCCCCTACCTGGAACGGAGAATGCAGTCTTTTCACAAGACTCACGCGAAAGCGGGATCTGCCAAAACGCAGACTTGAGGTCGATACTGGTAAGAAATTTCGCGCCCGACAACATACTCAAAATATGGTCTACACGCGGCAACGGATATGCATCTGGTTTCGTAACACTATTCAGACGACGCCCGTCAAAGCAGAACCGATATTCGCCATTGGATTTTTTTATTAAAAGTACTGGGGACGACCACGGACTATTAGATGGTCTCACAACCTTGAGTTTTAACATCTGGTCTAATTCAACATTAAGGTGATTCATTAGGTACGGAGATAACGGGTACTGGCGTTGCTTCGACGGTTTGGAGTTCCCAGTATCGATTTCATGTTGCGTGAGGTGGGTGCGTCCTAACTTCTGACCTTCCTGCCAGGATAAGGACTCAAATTGTTGAATCGCGGCCGACAATTGCCCAGCTTGATCACGAGTCAAATCGTTGCGTTCACAAAGAGCTCCAATAGTCATAACCTGGCAAGACGGAGACGGCCAGACTTGAGTCGAAATTGTAAAAGAGTGGTCACGGAAATCTAGCGACAAGCCGAAGGTTCTAATGAAATCCATGCCTAACAAAAGAACATGTTTTAAAGATGGAACAACGAGAACTTCCAAGCATCGTTGAACATCTGCAACGTTGATTGGGATAACGACAGAACCAGAGACGGGTTGTTGAACGCCGTCGGCAGTAGTAAGCGTCACATCGGTAGGATAGGGCGTTAGCGATAGCATTTTCAAAAGCGAGCTACCCTGTTGGCCTAGGATCGAGCGATTAGCTCCTGTATCCACCAAGCAAAACCAAGATTTATTCAAAATAGTTACGCGAATATAAGGGCGATTATCACCCACGCGAGACGTAAGGGCGGGAGAAACGATAGTCGATTTTGTAGATTCCTTCTTGAAGCGACAAAAATTGCGGATACGAAGAAGCCATTGCTTCCAAGAGAAATCAGTTCGGGAAAAGCGTGGCGGAATCTTAGGACTAGGGCGGAACGTACGATTCCGAATTACGCTCCGGTGTTGTAGTTTTTCGACGGCGGACGAGAACAAGCCCTGGCTAAGTGGGACCTATCTCCGCAACGGTAGCAAAAGAACTGCTTGGCTTCCTTACACTGAGCGTAACGATGGCCTTGCTGTTGGCAATTCCAACATTTATTCGACGAGTCAATTACGAGAGCTGATGCTTGCGCTACGGGTTTATTTGGCAATTGACAATTAGCAATTTTGACTGAGGCGGAGACAGGGCGCAAACCCGGGTTAGCTTTCAAAATCGCAGGTTCCAATCGAAGTAGAAAATCCGAAAGATCTTGAACAGTATTAAATGACTTCGTAATTAGTTGCGGGCCATACGCAGGCAAAATATTTCGGCAAATTATTTGGATCCTACTTAACTCAGGTAAAGGGGTGATGAGCTGTAACATCAAATTCGTAATAGTGGCGAGATATAAAGTAATTTTCTCGTCCGGTCGCTGCTTAGTTGAATAAATTCGCTGTGTTAAGTCATGATCAAAGTCACTGGGAAGAAAGTGCTTTTTCAAGGCAGCAACAAGAGTGTCCCAATCATTAACACCCTGGGAGATAACCATGTGATGCCATGTCAGTGCATCCCCGGTAAACAGGTCTATAGCCGATGAGAAGAGTGCTTCTTTCGAACACTGTCGAGCCATGCGCATTCGTTCAACGTGAATCAAAAATTCATTAACCGGAGGCGTATTGCCGTCAAAAGAAATGCCCCATTTATATACTGGTACTAGAGGTTTTAATGAAGTCGAAGATGATGAAACATCGGGTAACGACATTGTAGTATTATTATGCAGAGTGGAAACTTGCAGACCGCGAGAGTTCAACTCATCATCTAGGGCTAAGGCTTGACTATTTAAAGTCGTGACGTCAGCAAGCAGCTGTAATGTTGTAGCACGAGACGAGAGGCGTCGAGTACGACTGATTAAATGTAAAATGCGAGAGTCGAGAATGCTAAAGGTGGAACTGCCGATGGAGTCCGAAAAATTGTCTACTAAATCGAGTAGTTCACTAATTTTTTGTCGACAGATAGTCAGTTCAGCTGAAATATTTAACTCAACATCCGGAAAATTCATATCAACCTTTTCTGACATAAGCGTGACTAACGACGCACGTAAAAGTGTCAAATTCATGTGATCTACGCCCTTCACATGACGCAATTCTAATTCGTAGACTAATTCATCACGAGTTAATCCTACGACAGACATGACGAATTAACAGTAATAGAACTCACCACAAGTAGAATTTTCAATTATAATTTGAGAAAAAGCGCGCAATCGAAGACAAAACCGAATACGAATCAACTCGTATCGATATACAGACAAAAAAATTATTTAAACACGGGCCCCACGTTCTGGGCGCCAATTTATGACCGGCTAACTTCTCCAGTGGTTGCGGGGTTGTGGGTTGTCAAACGCGTGGGTGAAACTGAGCAGAATTACGAGAAACCGTGACTTACCTGATTAGTAGAAAGTAGTGAACAGGGAACCAAGCAACTTAAAGTGGGTGTTATGCTTAAAGTAGAAATCTTGAGGGCGCCTTGGCTGACCGATCCACCTGCCAGAAACGTCTCACTGTTCAGCCGACTAGTGAGTAATTTAATCAGGTGAGAAAATTAAATCAAAAACGAAAATGCTAGTTTGAAAATTAATAACAATTTAATACAGGCTAAGCCCTGTGGAAACAAATATTTTGCAATGATAAACGATTCGCGAACGATACACCCGTTATACAAAATGTGTGGTTTGTTGATAAACGATTAACTATGAATAATAATTTGTGATATGCGGTAACCGGGACATCTAAATAAACGTTTGTTAACAAAACAATCCTAACATTACTCAAAATCTCTTAAACTTGCAGCTTTTCACGAAAATTAAATCGGTGGAAACTAGTTAGTATTAAGACCCTAATACCGGAACCATAATTTCATTTAAATAAATAAAATACTGGAATGTTTATTCACAAAATTCAAATAACATACGTGTTTATGATAAGATGCAAATTACGAGATTAATATTCGCAGTTGGCCAAAAGCGGAAAAATACTTATTAGCTAGATAATCATAAAAAAATCTAAACATACGACAAAAGATAAACTTTCGAAAGTCAATCATACGTGTTGCAAACAACTATGCCTGCTACATAAACAGTCTAATTACATAATACTCGAAAACTGAACAACAATCACGCGCGTACCTGATTGACTTTAGAAACGAAATCAACATAGAAAATGCGATACATCAAATATTTTGAACAAAACAATCATCTTTCGGCATAAGTTAAACACTCAAAACATACTTAAAGAGACAATGTTCGTTACGGAAACTGAACTAGCAGATTATAAACAGTCTCATAACCTTAGATAATATTAAACTCACAATGTACAGACGTTTATTATTTTACCACTAAACGAATTATTTCAAAAGTACTGCGAGTTTTCGCAATACATGGTCACTTTATAATTTATACGCGGAACTTACACATGAATGCGCTAGTGAACGCGTAAGAATCTTACAAATACAGTGAATGAATTGTTCGGTAAATTATTTTAACAAAACCGATGCATAAATGAACTGTGAAAAATGTCCGCACGGCAAATAACCCACAAAATATTAATCAGCATTTACTAAAACTAAAAAGAATCGTTAAGATTAAATCATTAATGCTCACTTTTTCGAAAATCCGATAACAAAACTTGTCTAGGAACAAATAATCTTTTCATCCGATAAACCATACTATCACTAAAACAACTCGCGGTCTCGATTACACTTCGATACAAATCACACTTATCGACAAAACTATTGGCGATACGAAACGACACAACGATACGATACTTCGAAATGATAGATCGGAAAACCTTATTCACAGAAATTCAGTTGCCCAAAAAAACTTTTCCAATCTTCCTCCTGTCAAAAATTTTTTCCTTTTTTTTTTCCATCGCCTACCACGCTCGTAATCATGGCTTCTGTCCCGAAATGACTAAAACCAGGCCGACTAAGTTTTTTTTTTTTTTTTTATGCTAGGACAGTGCCTTATTTATGGATGTTCGGGGAGGGTCCTAGGGTCCTTATTTCAACTCGTTTCAATATATATATATATATATACATATATATATAAACATTTTTAAAAATGGTGCCAAAGTGTTTAGGAGGTTATGAAACGTCGAGAAATTTTGGTCTGACCCCTAGGGCCCGCCATCCGACCGACGCCAATAGTGTATGTTGCCATATGGCAAATACACTAAAAAAACGTATATTTTTTATCTAAAAATTGAATAAAAAAACGTGACATTCGTCATTACAGCACGTCACGAGATTTCAAATTACGAGAAGGCAAATTAAGCTTATTCAGCAATTTTTTTCAATTTCAATTTTTTCTGTATAAGAATTTGTGTAAACCTTATGCTAATTTTCTCGTTTTTATCTGATTATATATCGTTTATTTAAATCAGATAAACTGTGAAAATTTGGCTATAAGTCCTATCGAAGGAGTTATTATACCCACTCATATAAATATGAGAAACACTATCTCTGACCAATAAAAAATAAAATCGTTTAAAAATATTTATTATTTATATAATTTTATCATAAATTTGACATAATCAATAAATAATCGATTTTAATTTGTTGCCATAAATATAAATCTTTAACAAAAACATTATTTGTTCATCTATGGGTTATTCACAATTTTTAAACAGTCATTTAAATTGTGCAAGATTTGGAGGCATAAAAAAAATTGTTAATCCTCCTTGTCCAGGCTCTGAAAATAAAGGAACATAGTTTCTAGTGAAGTGAATTGAACTGCAGTCCTTTTGACAACCTCATGGTTTTTTTCAAAATTTATGATTAAAAAATGGTGATTGCAATTATAAAAATGTAGGAATTTGTAGTAAAACATGTCGTCGACACTTGTTTGATATTTTCAAAAAGGGGCGCTATGCGTAAAATAGTTTTTTGAGTGAAAATAAGAAAATGCATTTTTGACAGTTGTATGCAGTTATTGGGTAATAAGATCGTACCGGCATTTACAGCGTAAGACAATACCGATAAACTTTATCGTCCGCTATTCAGCTGTCAGTTAAGCAGAAATCACTGTTTGAAGGTTATTTTTTAAGTGATGTTGTGTTTGTTTTGAACTAATATTGCTAATTAATATTGTGCTAATTGCTGTAACTATATTGGTGAGTTATTTTTTCAATTATTAGATTATATTTATTTATAAACTTCTATGCCATATTAATTTATAACAAAACAAATTTAGTTGAAGGGTCGTTGTTTTACCATTCCAATCCACTAGTGGGGAATGATACTAATTTAGGTCAAAATTCAATTTTCAAACTACATTTTTTCGTTTTGAGATCCCCCGAATCCAAAAAAACATATTTTTGGAAAAACTCTCTGCGTGAGCACGATATAGGTCAAACGGATGAACGGATTGAAACCAAATTTTGGGAGGATGTTTGGTATGCAAATATGAAGAGCCCTATCCTATATTGTTGTTTTTTGTATAACGATAGTATACTTTTTATAACGGTTTAATATTCTATTTATTTTTTCAAGAAAGTTTCGTCGAAAAACTTTTTTCATAAGTTTCAGAATTTCGGAAATATTTTGAAAATAAAAAAAATAGCTGTTTTTTTGCTCTAAAGATCTGTCCAAAAGAAATTAGGGAGCTGACAAGCATGCTTTGATTAATTTTTACATGTTAAACCATATTATGTAACCATGGAAACAAATAGCAAATATCTTTTTTGTTACTAGCCATTACCCGCGTTAGTGCGCGCGTTATAATTTTTATTTTATTTGTTATTATATGTCAAATGTGGATATTTTTAAAGCTGGAATGGTTTTGTCGCCAAATTGGCTGGAATTTTTAAACTAAGAAAACCTCCCAGTAAATTCTTTGACCCTTCCTGCGCTACTGCTCCTATATATTGCTCTTTTTTTATCAACGAGAGCGAAACAATATTTACAAAAATTTAGTAAAAATGAAAGATTCTTTTGGAGAGTCGAGAATCGGTTTTCATCATGGTTTAATGAACGTTTCGTCCGTACAATCACATAGAGTTGACAACCCTCTTCACTTTATACCACACACGTGAAAACAACGTATGGATGTGTGTGTGTAAAGTGTAAGCAAAAGACGAGGGGTCGATTTTGTTTAACTGCACCCCCTGTCAACGCTTCCACCCCTCCCCCCCCGTTTCGCTGTGCATGTGTGCGTTTAGATACGCCCCTTCGCTACCCTTGCAGCCATTTACACGAGTCACTATATCGGTCACGGTTATACAAAAACATATTCACAAAACTATAGTTAAAAAAAATTGCAAAAAGTTTCTTGAAGAAAAAGTCACTCCAAATAGACTATTTGATTCTTATTAACAGGCTTTTATTAGAATAGAATAGAATAGATATATTTGTACTGCCCTAAGTGGATACATCGTCAATTACAATTAAAAAATTCATCCATGCTGTAAAAACAATGTCTTACCAGAAATGCTTTTAAATTAGTTTCAAATTTTTTTAAACATTGAATGCTTCTTAAACTACAAGAAAGTTTATTACATAAGACACTTCCAATATAGCTTCTTCTGTATGTTTGCTTGGAATCTTTAAACGTGAAATTCACACACTTCAAAACGTCAGATTAAAATGAAACTTTGCAAACTTATCAAGGACCGATGACAATAAATACGTTTATTTTGTACCATTATTCTGACCAAGACCTTCAGGATAAAAAAATTACAGCAAGCGAACTAACACTCTGTACAGTGACGTGCGTTGCGGTGCCTACCCCATAGTCAAATGTAATATTGTTTTTTAGTCTTATAATTAAAATTAGAGTTTAAAGAAATTAAAACAAGACGCTTTTATGAACTAAAAAATGCAAAATGATACGGTGTTCGCCGATTTTCCCCAAAAAAAATTTTTTTTTCTGTTTTTTATACTGCCACGACGCCATTTTGTTATATATATATATATATATAAAAAATATTTTTGAAAAGTTTGATATATGTGTAATAAAGCCCTACATTTTTTTTTGATCCACGACCTAGAACTTGAGAAAAAAATTCACAAAAAAATGCTTGTTTTCGACGCGCCTGGGTATAGTATAACCCCTTAAAAGAAACTGTTTTTATAGCATAAATGAATTTCTCAGTTTTTCAGTTGACATTTTGTAATCAACCATATGATTTTCAAATAAATTCTTTTATATTCTATTCTATCACCGAGCTGGGTAGATTAGTGGTGACAGCACTAGACTCGCATTCGGGAGGTACCGGGTTCGAATTCCGGCGCGGCGGGGGTAGATGTGGCTGGGACTTTTTCCTACTGCCTCTCGCCGAGAAACGGTAATTCCTGTACCGGCCATCTTGATTGAGGTTTTCCATGGTTTCCCTCAATTAATTCCAGATAAATATCGTGATGGTTCCTTATTTGATGCCATGGCCGATTACCTATCAAACTCCTAGTTAAAAAATTACCTACCTTATCCTAATTTCCTATAATTCCTTCATTCGCCCATTGCTATTACATAAGTTGAAGTTGTAAAAAATGTAGAAAATAACGGGTGTTAGTTATAGATGAAAAAATAGTAATGGTGCGAATGGCGTCTGTTATGACATAAAGTCGAGAAACGGACGTTAAACGCATTATTATTATTATTATTCTATTCTATCTAAATTTCATGGCGCGCTCCGTGAAACCGTATAATCGGCACTACACAAACTGTACAAAGCCATATTATCGCTGGTATATAAAGTGTGGTGTTACAGAAAACAGGGGACTTGAAAAGGGTGCTATGTGTTATTGCCCACAAATTCAACACAGAGCGACATCTACGGAGCTGTCGGTGTGTGTGTGTCGTGTACGGGGCAAAACCGTTCCGGACGCGCTAACCAATCCGGTAACGCGAATCCTCCCCACCACCGGTCGGTCGTTATGTTGTCATAAGCCGTTGGCCCGCAAGGGGGCGGAATTATTGTGTTGTTATGTAAATAATATTTTGCACAATGTACACAGATTAGACGGTGACTTTTCACCAGCTGAAACGAATCCGCACACGTCACATTCTTATGTGACGCGTTCACATAACTATGGTTGACGGTTAGAATGTGAACTTCGTACAGGAATTCCGATAAATGCTCCGGCATAGAGGTGATGCGAATGTATATATCTACATATATATGCAATATTCTCCTTTATTGGCGTGTTGTGCCGTGTTGCCGGATTTTTATGAATTCGTTGAAATAAAAAATTAATGCTAAGGTGTAAATAGTATTTTAACGACAAGGACACAAAGTTGAAATTCCTGCACTGCGCGACATTTTTTTTGAGTCAATTTTTGAAAATGTTTATATTATATATTTGGAATCCGTCACTGCACGAAGCCTATTTAAAATGGGCCTATACAGGTTTTAGGGGTTGGAAAATGTTTTGGGTCCAAAAATACCGAGAAAATTCTCGGAATCGTTTCAAAATTGATATTTATCGCTTTAGTAAAGATTGAAATGTACCCTTAAAATTTTAATAAAATTGGATCGACAGGACCGGATTTATAATTTTTATGAAAATACTAGTTTTGACTTACTGAAGTTTGTATTTAATTTGGTGCAGATGTTGGATTGATAATAATATTTAAATTAGGAACGTTACTACTCGTGTGGTTGCTGGATATTCTTTCACTAGAATCAATACAAATTTGTTTAAACAAGATGTTTGACATAGACTATGACATCAGGCGCGTTTGAATCGCCAAAATATCTTGCCCAAAGAGAATATTTTTTTTTCAATTCAATAAGAATGATTTAGTGCCAAATATTATATTTAAAATGAAATACTTTAAGTGTTTGAGAATAATTATATTTAAGGTTTGAAATTATTATAAATTATTTATTATATTATTAAAAGGATGATAATTAAATGGTTTGATGTAGCTGCGTGACTCATGACTGATTGTACAGAATAAATACTATCGATTGAAAGACGTTTTACGTCTCTTACATAAGAGGTACATTAAATACATAACATTCTTTCCCTCCTCAAAAAGTTGAATTTTGTTTCACATTTTTTTTACAATACCTATAAATTTCAAACAACTTCACCAATCCAAATATAACATTAATGCATTCAATTGACAAATAAAAACATCATAAAACTACATTATAAAAATAATTGAAATACCTACCTATAAAAAGTAAATTTATTTGTTTTTATTTTTAAGCCTTTCACTTCTTCTCACGAGAGTTGAAGCTGAAGGAAAACTAACTATACGCTTACGAACTTTGTTGTTATCAGTATTTTCAATATTTGTTTTATTTTCGATTATTTTGTTTTCTGTAGAAGATTCAGTTTTACAACAGTAAATAGTATAAGAATAAATGGTACTTTAATATGAAAATAATGGATTTAAACTATTTTCAAAAATTATGCATATACCCCATTGCATTTCGTGATTCCTTCCATCGCATCAACTGTAAAAATTCCGCGATAGCGTGGCAACATGGCAGAACTTCACAGCCTGCTAAATACAAACAGCATCTCATCCATAAGTTAAACCGTTGTACAATGGATGCTATCCTACACAGCCGTGTCTCTGTGTGAAGATTTAAAATAATATTTCTCACAGTGCCATAAAAACCTCCCTTTTTTATACAAATAAATACGTCTCCGCTATATACGGCGTGTCCTTTTTAAGATAGCAAAAATGCTTTTGAAGTTATACTTCTTTTGGCGCACTGACGGCAAATTTTTCTCTGTTACGGAAGTTGCGTACGCAGCATTGTTGCGGAAGTTGTTTCTGATAACGTCAAAATAGTTATTTCATAAAACAACAAAGTAGATTATACTAGCGACATCGAACGGAACTTCTTAAAAGCTATAGTGTTGTTAACAACTTTTGAAGTTAAATAACCTCAATACTTGTATTTTTTAGTGTATTTGCCATATGGCAACATACACTATTGGCGTCGGTCGGATGGCGGGACCTAGGGGTCGGACCAAAATTTCTCGACGTTTCATAACCTCCTAAACACTTTGGCACCATTTTTAAAAATGTTTATATATATATGTATATATATATATATATATATATATATATATATATATATATATATATATATTTATATATATATATATGTGTACGCGCGATAACTTTCGAAAGAGTTAATTGATTTCAACGAAATTTGGGCCACATGTTGAAATCCATCACCGCAAGAAGCCTATTTAAAATGGGCCTAATCGGGCTATTTTAAGGGTAGTTTTTAGAGGTTGAAAACTGTTTTTGGGCCCCAAAATACCGAAAAAATTCTCCGAATCGTTTCAAAATTGAAATTTAACCCTTTGGTAGTGATTAAAAAGTTTCCCCACAATTTTAATAAAATCGGCCCGACAGGACCGGATTTACAAATTTTATGAAAACACTAGTTTGCAGATAGTGACTTATTTATTGAAGGGTGTATTTAATTTGGTGTAGACGTTAGATTGATAATAATATTACAATTAAGAAAAAAATGTTATTTTAAGGGGTGTATTAAGGGGTTAAATTTTTTATTTTGCCCAAAAACAAACTTAATTTCACATAATAAAAGTATAAAACCACACGGCCCTATACAAGCAAATACACTATATTGTCGGCAGGGTTTTGGCACTGCGACCCGGGTTTTTTTAAATTATGGATTCCAACCATAGAAAACCCTTTAATTTAAAAAGTTTTTTATACAGGCATTAAAAATGTTAGTTTTAAAAATGGAACAAAAGTAAAATGCATATAAAATATACGAAGACAAACATAACCCAATCTGTGTTTAAAAATGTTTTTCCAACTATATTGAGGCTATTTAACTGTCAAACGTTGTTAGTTTAACAGTTAAATAGCCTCAATATATTATGGATTCAGGAGTAGAAAATTCTTTAATAGTTAACAAGTTAATTTATACAGGCAGTAAAATGTTACTTTTGAAAATGGAACAAAGGTAAAATGTATATAAATTATAAGACCACAAACATAACCCAACCTGTGTTTAAAAATGTTTAAACAAACTATATTTATCATCTCCCTATAGACATCCTATTTTATTTTATGTTTAACGAAAATGTGAATATCAATTATCGCGATCACGCCAAAGAAGTAATACTTCTGACGCGCGTACATATATCATATGCATCATTTTTTTATACTGTCACATTTGTTGGCGTCTGGATTTAGGACTTAGGACCCCCAGTACCAGTTTCAAAACTCTCCTAAAATGCACATATAATGGTAGGAAGCCAAAAGAAGGATAGATAAACGGATTTTAAGGATTTGAAAAATGTATGTAAATATATGTACACCTCTTAATCTCCATAAATCTCGGTTCTCCCATACCCCTTCTTCCAATCTCTTCTGCGTCGCTTCTTGAATGCCATCTCCCCAACTTCTGCGTGGGTTTCCGCTTTTCCTTCTCTCTTCTGGGGTCCACTCTATTGCCTTCTTGGGCCATCTTTCTCCCGGCATTCTCCCTACACGTCAGTAGCAAATAAGTTGCTTGCTTCGTACAGTGTCAACAAAAGTTTGACTGACGTCCATTTCTTGTCTGACATCATCATTTTTTAAATGATTCAGCCTGGAGCTTCCACAACTCCTCTTCCAGAAGTTCATTTCTACGACCAGTGGATACCCTTTTAATGCAAAAGGAATACATAAATAAATAAATAAAATAAAATAAAAGAAGCAGGACAATCAAAAGAAGTATCGATTACCAAATGCGACGAAATTGTCGAAGAGTTTTTTTCTAAAAGAATTTTTTTTTAAAAGTCGCTCAGTATAAAACCGTAGCTTCCACCATTTCGTAACGTAGCCTCCGCCACTTGCAAAATACGTTGTGCGCGCGCGCGAAAGGGTTTGTTTTTGTGTGAGTTGGCAATTGTTTCACGTATAACACTACTTGAACACGAATGAGTTAATACAAAATAATATATTATACTTGTAGTATTTACTCGTTTGTTTTGCATGCCACTTTAAGTAATGGACGCGTTGCAATTGTTTTTTTGTTTTCTAAATCGTTAATGATGATTTCATATACAAACTTTCTAGAAAAGAAAAAAATTCAGTACGACTTAGCAAAGTTTTAAGTCGGTGTTATACTTGGCTTGATCGCGATAATTGATATTCACATTTTCGTTAAAGATGTACATTGAGAAAATAAAATAGGATGTCTAGGGCGATGATAAATATAGTTGGAAAAACATTTTTAAACACAGATTGGGTTATGTTTGTCGTCGTATATTTTATATGCATTTTACTTTTGTTCCATTTTTAAAACTAACGTTTTTAATGCCTGTATAAAAAACTTTTTCTATGGTTGAATCCATAATTTAAAAAAAATACAAGTATTGAGGTTATTTAACTTCAAAAGTTGTTAACAACACTATAGCTTCTAAGAAGTTCCGTCTGATGTCGCTATAGTATAACTTACTTTGTTGTTTTATGAAATAACTATTTTGACATTATCAGAAACAACTGCAATATATTCTTTGCATGCTGCATACGCAACTTCCGTAACAGAGAAAATTTTACCTTCCGTACGCCGAAAGAAGTTTACTTAACTTCAAAAATTAGTTTAGAGAAACAGCTTCAGATGTTTGTAATTATAAATTTTTAAATAATTGTTTTTTTCAGATTGTCGTTTCCTGCGGATCATTCATCATTTTTCTACATACACAATGTTGTCCTTAATGGTAAGTAACTATAAACTATTATTTTGATTTGTCGTTTTTATTTTTTCTCGGTAAAATAGTAATGTAAAAGTGAACCTCTGTATTTTCCGGATCTATCAACATTTAAGATATTATGGTCTTGTAAGGAAATAGTAAAATAAATATAAAATTCAGCCTTCGAATTTTCCGGATCTATCAACATTTAAGTTATATTATAGATTCTAAGGAAGCAGTAAAATCTAGTGATGCAAAGTTTACGATTAAATGGTCCCTGAAATTGTGAAATATGCTCTCGGGAAATTTATATAATTGTGGTCGCAAAATTCATTTCATTACTGTTTTTATTAGCTGTGGTTAAGCATTAAGCTTCACAAAATTTGGCTTACTGTTTGAATGTTTCAAAAAACATATTTTTTTCCTGAAAATTGAATCAAAGTACGTGATATTCGTCAATATTTCTTTACAGTACGTCACGAGATTTCGAATTACGGGAACGCAAATTAACATATTTTGAAATTTTTTCTTTACAAACTTATGTTAAAATTGCGGACAAATTTGGCTTGCGTTCAATAATTATTTTCAAATCAAATTTATCTTGTATAAAAATTTGTGTTAAATTTATGTCAATTTTCACGTTTTTATCTGATTTTAAATCGTTTATTTAGATCAAATAAACTCTAAAAACGTGGTTTTAAGTCAAATGGAAAGAATGATACATATTTCTAGTTTATTTTGAAACACTAACATTACAGATTGAAAAAAATTTTTCATAGAAATTAGAGATTTCAGAAACGTAAGTGCATTATGGCAACTAAAAATAGATATATTAAAAAAAAAACGATCGTTTCGGTGGGACATTCTAACTGCCAGGTGATGATTAAAAATTTGAGGGTCGGTTAAGCCCCGCTACCCTTTAGTCAGGCCTATGTATTCGGATATTAGTAAAGAGGTATTGTACAAATTTTCTACCCAAAAATGTCTAACAGCTCTCGGACTAAGAGCATACTGAACAGCTGGTACCCAGTAGCTACAACGGTAAATAATTTAAAATGTTTTGTTTTATTTAATTGCAAAATGTGTAACATTATGTTACATGAAGTAACGTTGGAAGTTCTATTTTAATTCATGGCATTTCTGAAAAAGTGTAGTCCGCTAAATTAAGCCCCTTATTGCATTTTCACTTCGAGAATTACAAGAACAGCGAATATAGTGTATAATAAGTACACAAAAGACGTACAGACAACAAATACCACATTCTAAACACAGTGTGCTATATAAGAACCATTTAGATTTGTCGCTTAGACTGTGACGCGTGTAATCAATAAAAACAATACAAACACGACAACAAATATATAGGTATTGTTGTTGACTTGCCTGTCGCAGAAATATGCCAAAACCTGGACGAACAAAATCGAAAGATTTGAACTAGGGATTGCAATGCTGGATCCAGTACATTTTTGACCTTGCTGGATCCAGGATCTGACGCTGGATCCAGCGGTGCGGATCCGCAACCAGCTAAAAAAACTTGGAACGTGTCGCGGGACACGCGTTTGGAACGAAGTCCCTTTCGTATAAGACGTTTTTCGTAACGCTTTTTATATAATCTAAAAACACCCGATATAATCTAAAAACATCCGGTATAATCTCAAAACACCCGGTATAATCTAAAAACACCCGGTATAATTTAAAAACACCCGATATAATCTAAAAACACCCGATACAATCTAAAAACACCCGGTATAATCTAAGAATACCCGGTATAATCTAAAAATACCCGGTATAATCTAAAAACATCCGGTATAATCTAAAAACACCTGGTAGCACCGTATACCAGTATACATTTTTTGTCTTACGGTTTTTCGTGACATGAATATTACATTTTTTGTCTTACGGTTTTTCGTGACATGTTACATTTTTTCTTGGCTAGGTCCCCTCGCTAACCCGCGATAAGGAACTTCGTTCCAAAACAAATAATTAACTAGATCTGAGAAGGATTATGATAAGATATTGAAGAAAGAAATGGCACTTTATGAAAGTGAGGGAGTAATAGGTGAAAATCTATGATTATTTGATGACTCTCAAACCAACCAGCGTAGAGGTAGAGAAAACCTTTTCCGCAGCCGGGTATATTTGCAGTTCTTTTAGAAGTAAGCTGGGGGATAACACTATCAATAACATTTTTTTTTCAGCTGTTACATAATTGATTGGCTTCATTCATTAATAGACAAGTCAAGTCATAAATTATATATAATATAATTTATATTAAAGTTTCATTTTTCTAATAAGAGTTAACTAAAAATTTTATAAACGGGCTACGCAATTTTATTTCGAAAATTATAAAACTGAGGAACTGAGACAACATAGTTAGTTATATAGGTAAATGAATAATTATTTTAGATATCTACAATATCAATTTAGGTGATTTATGATTATATTGTAATAATTAATAATAATTCTCCCAATACTCGTAACTATTACTTACTATTAGGGTACTTTACTAACGTCAAAAATTACTTATAACCACAAACGAATATTCGATGTAAATGTAAATTCATTGTTATAATTGTTTGAAAAAAATGTTTCATTTATTTGAAAAATCTATTAACGCTGGATCCAGCTAGATTGAAAACGCCGCTGGATTCCAATCCCTAATTTGAACATAATACAGTCAGTGGCGGATTTACCGTCAGGCCCGTGAGGCCCAGGCCTATTATATACGTATTAAGATGACCAGGCTGTTTCGTTTAGCGCAAGCATTTATTGAAACGTATCTCCCGCGTTAAGGCTGTCGGAACGCTCTGAATTTTATTTGTGCTGAGGCAAAAGACATATTGTGGATGTGACCTTCTTTAGCTCTGTCTCGCTCAAATCATCCGCACGTTTCAATTTTTGGCTGGTGCCAACTACGAGGATAAAAGATGCAATTGCAACGGTGCCGCTGGCAATTGATTACTGTATTTTTTGGAAATATTTTGAAACTTTTCCGAAAAAGGAAGAGTCACTTTAGGTTTGTGATGGAACAGTTTTGTGAAATAAGTACGAATAAAGTCATAGTGTGACATTGAAAACGTGTGTTTTTTTAGCACAATTAATGCCAACTTTTTTCTAGTAAATCGTACATAAATTGCAAAAGTAATCCAATAGAGACCTAGATTTGTCCTTTATCTTCCTTATAGAGAAATAATTTTTGCAGAATGTTGACGAATAAGTCTACAATTAGTTGACAGCGGAAGCTTTATTTTTGGCTTAAATTCAAAGCGTTCCGACAGCCTTAAGCGGGGTCTTACTGTACTCTGGCATTAGTTTAGGACGGACTAAGACAGTTCTGTATCGAACGAAAGGAATATTACGTACATACGAATCGACAAAATACTATCCCACTTTAAATACAACACCACATAATACAACGAGTGTACGGATTTGTCTGTTAGACGGTGAGTCTGTTTGAGCAATAATACGATTGTGGAGAGCGATTTATACACATTACAGCAATAATATCACAGTCTATACACACAAATAACACGAACACACATCTCTCACATCGCTCTCTCACTCTTGCGTCATTTCCGTGTATATTTCTGTCTCGTTTTAAATTCGTATCGCTGGCTTGTTCTGTGTACAGCTCTGTCTCTGTTGCTCTCACTAAATCAAACAAGCGATACACACAACAATGGCCGCGCTATGTAATTGTAATCTTAGACTAACAATTCTCGATGATTGGACTGCGAACGTTGTTTGTTGTGTACGTATTACGACAAAACAAGGTCCCGTCATCCGACCCGACGCCAATAGTGTATGTGCCATGTATGTAATTATACCGTTTGAGGCCTGTGGCAAATTCATCGGATGGGGCCAACCCTCACTGTAAAGAAGCTCAATCTTTTTCTTACAAATGCGTTTAAATCTTGATGCATTTTTTTTTTGTTTAATTTGTGTGTGTACTTTAGAAGGTAACTTAAATTAATTGAATAAAAAACTAGTAAATTTTACTAAATGTTATAATAATAAATGCTAAAAATGATTTGTCGGGAAAAAGGACTTTTTAAGTAAACACTTATTTGTTATTTATAGCGACGTTTCGTCCCTTGCTTGGGATTTTTTCAAGCTTTATAACTATTAAATGTTTCGATCAAGTAGATATAAAAGTTAAAATACACATGTAAATATAAATTTTAGTTAAACAATTGTTCATTAAAAATAATTTGAACATCAACCGTAAAAATATTTTTTAAAAACGGAATTATTACAAACTTTTTAATGAACAATTGTTTAACTAAAATTTATATTTACATCTGTATTTTAACTGTTATATCTACTTGATCAAAACATTTAATAGTTATAAAGCTTGAAAAAGTCCCATGCTATAAATAACAAATAAGTGTTTACTTAAAAAGTCCTTTTTCCCGACAAATTTTATATTAATTACCAAGGACAAAAAAGAAAAAAAGTCAATAAATGCTAAAGTTTTTCCTTTACAAACTTATGTTAAAACTACTGACAAATTTAACTTGCTCAATAATTTTTTTTTAGCTGAAATTAAGCATTAAACATCACAAATTTGGCATGCTACTTAAAAATTTCAAAAACATTTTTTTTTGCTCTAAAAATTGAATGAAAAAACGTAATTTTCGTCAATATTTCCTTAGATCACGTCACGACATTTCGAATTACTGAAAGGCATATTAACATTTCAAAGCTTTCTCTTTATAAACTTATGTTAAAACTGCTGACAAATTTGACACACTCAATAACTTTTTTCATCTTCATTCTTTTCTGTACAAAACTTTGTGTAAAACATGCAAATTTTCTCGTTTTTATCTAATTTTAAATCGTTTATTTAGATCAAATAAACTGGAAAAACTTAGTTAAAAGTCATACCTATGGGAGAAATGGTACATATTTCTAGGTTTTCTTGTAAGCATTAACATCAAATATTGAATAAGACTTTTCATATAGAAATGAGAGATTTCCGAAACGTGAGGAAGTGCATATTAAACAGCTGGTAAACAGTGGCCTTAATAAAACTGATATAATCTACACTGATGTTATAAATAGGAAAGATTTGTATTTTTGTGTGTATGTTTGTAATGAATAAACTCAAAAACTACTGTGCCGATTTAAAAAAATTCTTTCACCATTAGAAAGCTACATTCACCCTGAGTAACATAGGCTATATTTATTGCTAGAAAATATTAGGGATCCTTACTAAAACTTTAGTAACGTAACCCAAGGTGTAAAAAAATGCCATAAAACATCTTTCGTCGCATGCGCTGCGGAAACTATTGATGATAGAACAAAAGTATGTTCTACAATATTAAAGAACATATCAATAACTACAAAAAACTTTGCGATACTATATGTCCAACTATTATCGTTATGTCACAATAACCACTTTTTACATTTTAATAAACTATATAGATAAAAGACGATGTATATGTAATCTATGGACTCCAAACGGGTAGATCATTTTTGATGAAATTTTCAGACAATCTTTAGATTAGCCCAGCGGGTGATCTTCGGAAGTTTGGTAGCGATCGGATCAACAGAATTTTTTAAATTTCTTTTTGGGAAATAAGATTTTTCTTCGATTTTTGAACATTCACAAATAAAAACGATTGAATTCGCGCAAATTCAATACACGTTGATAATTTAATGATAATAATTCTCATCTTTTATATCCTATATATTACATTTACACCCGAGCGAAGCCGGACTGGGCCGCTAGTAATATATAATTTCTAACGAAATAGTATTCCAACTTTATCACTCTCTATTTCGTGCGGCTTTGAATGCGCAGTGGTAGATTAGCAGTGGAATTTTTATAACTCAAGCGCTTTCTATGAACTGTTGTTATTCTATGAGACATGAGCAGATACGACTGCTGCGACCGTATGCGGCTGACGGGTGAACTACACAATATACTCGTCTTCTTAGTACAATACAGCGGTGGTGAAGTTTATAGGTACATATAAAGCACGAGAGCCGACAGAAACCCTCAACAAAACTGAAAAAACCCGGGTCGCAGTGCCAAAACCCTGCCGACAATATAGTGTATTTGCTAATATAGGCAGTGTGGCTTTATTATGCGAACTTAAGTTGGTTTTTTGGGCAAAATAAAAAATTTGACTCCTTAATACACCCCTTAAAAGAACATTTTTTTCTCAGTTGCAATTATTATCAATCGAACCTCTAAACTAAATTATATACACCTTTCAGCAAATAATTCACTATCTGCAAACTAGTGTTTTCATAAAATTTGTAAATCCGGTCCTGTCGGGCCGATTTTATTAAAATTTTAGGAGCACTTTTTAATTGCCATTAAAGGGTTAAATTTCAATTTTGAAACGATTCTGAGAATTTTTTAGGTATTTTTGGGCCCAAAAACTTTTTTCAACCCCTAAAAACTACCCTTAAAATGGCCCGATTGGGCCCATTTTAAATAGGGTTTTTGCGGTAGTGGATTCCAACATTTCCAACATTTCGTAAAAATCAATTAACTCTTTCGAAAGTTATAGCGCGCACACATATATATATATATATATATATATATATATATATATACATATATATATAAACATTTTTAAAAATGGTGCCAAAGTGTTTAGAAGGTTATGAAACGTCGAGAAATTTTGGTCCGACCCCTAGGTCCCGCCATCCGACCAATTAAAGACAGTACTTTTTTCCTCAACAAGACAAGACACTGACCATAGATCGCCACAAAAGACCCCGTATTTTCGATACTTCTAGTTTCAAACCACGATATAGATATAAAAAATTAGAGTTTAAAAAAACTAAAACAAAACGCTTTTATGAACTTAAAAAATGCAAAATAATTTGACAACAAAGTTAGCTTTACTGTAAAGAGCGTGGGGTACTGAATATTGGTAATACATTTTTTATTTACTAGCTAATTGTAAACGTAGAGCTATCATAAAAACTTAAGTAGGTAGCACTCCTTGCTTTTTACAGTAAAGCAAATTTTGTTGCTAAATTATTTTGCATTTGTTAGTTGATAAAAGTGTGTTGTTTTAGTTTTTGTAAACTCTAATTTTAATTATAAGACCAAAAATCAACATTGCATTTAACTCAACGTACGTCATTCTGCAGCGTGTTTTTCAATTTTTTTATCTTGTAGGTCCTGGTCTGGATAATGGGACTTATTATTAAATTGTTGTATTGTCATCGGTCCTTGATAAGTGTGCAAAGTTTCAGTTTAATCTGACGTTTTGAAGTAGGTGAATTTCACGTTCAAAGAGCCCTTAACAAACAAACAAACATACGGGTGAAGCTAATAAAATCGTGTTAAATAGGGTTAGTCCTACAACTGATCCTTGAGGGACGCCAATTTCATTGTCATCGGTCCTTGATAAGTGTGCAAAGTTTCAATTTGATGTGACGTTTTGAAGTGGGTGAATTTCACGTTCAAAGATTCCTTTACAAACATACAGATGAAGCTGATAAAAACGTGTTAAAAAACAAGTGAGAACGCTGATTGCATTTGTTTTGGAAACATGCAAATCACACCATAATGTACCTGTAGTAAACGTCTTGTACTGTCGGTAAATTAGATTGTCAACTCAAACGTATGCCGTCATTAGTAAACGTTTATTGAATTCAGTGATAAAACATTTTGAGACCCGTAGCTGAAAATAGAGCAACAAATACAGTTTGACAGATTGACACACCGCACATATTGTTCCCATTGGGCGAGGAAAAGCGGGGCGGGAGGAAAAAACAGACAAAGGATTATGTAACTTTGATTTGAAACTGTCACGTTCCAAAGCGAATTTATACATTCTATCCGAAATTCGAACGTAGATTGAGGTATAAATAACCATATTAATTTCATATGAGCTGGGTAGAGTAGTGGTGAGAGCACTAGACTCGCATTCGGGAGGTCCGGGTTCGAATCCCGGCGGGGGCAGATATGGCTGGGACTTCCTGTACCGGCCATCTTGATTGAGGTTTTCCATGGTTTCCCTCAATTAATTCCAGATAAATATCGAGATGGTTCCTTATTAGTTCAAAAATTACCTACTTTATCCTAATTTCCTATAATTCCTTCATTCGGCCATTGCTATTACATAAGTTGAAGTTGTAAAAAATGTAGAAAATAACGGGAAGTGGTAGATGAAAAAATAGTAATGGTGCGAATGGCGTCTGTTATGATATAAAGTCGAGAAACGGACGCTAAACGCATTATTATTATTATTATTATATATACCTGATCTCCCATCATATATACCCCTACTCCCACCATATATGCCCGTATTCCAGCCATAACGGTGAAGAAACGGTCGGAAATGGCTGAGAAACGGATATATATGGTGGAAGTACTGATTTATATGGTGGAAATACGTATATCCGACCTCCCACCATATATACCCAGCCTCCCACCATATATACCCGATCTCTCACCAGATATACCTGATCTCCCACCATATATGCCCGTATTCCAGCCTTAACGGTGGAGAAACGGCCGCTAATTGCTGGAAATCGGGTATATACGGTAGAAATACGTATACCTGACCTCCCACCATATATACCCGACCTCCCGTCATATCTACCCGTACTCCCACCATATGCATCCGTACTCCCACCATATTTACCCGTATTGCAGTCATCTGCGGCCGTTTTTCACCCGTCAAAATAATATTTTCAAGGTGACTGTTTACCAGCTGTTCAATGTGACCGCTTTTTCGCCCGCATAGCTAAAGTGGCACGGCGATCAATGTAGTTTTGCAAACGCGAAGCGACACACTGAAAGGTAGTCGTACTGTCGTAATACGAAAGGGGATTTACCGGTTGACAGTGGGATGAATATGAATATATTGTAGACACCAGTATTTGTATTGGCGCAGTTGCTGTCACAAAGAGACGCCCGTCGTCGCCGTCTCTCTTCAGGCTGCCTGCACTCGCTGTGCGAATATCGTGACGCTCGAGGGCTGACCCGACGACATCTCCAGTCAATGCACGAGGACTGTGTAGAGCAGTGTTTCTTAACCTTTTTCTGTAGTCACGGACCACTTTCGAAATACCGAAAAAAACTCGGATGTCAAAACCCTGCTAACAGTATAGTGTATTTGCTAATACAGGCAGTGTGATTATTATGTGGATTTACGTTTGTTTTCGGACAAAATTAAAAATGTAACTTCTTAATACACCCCTTAAAATGACATTTTTTCTTAACTGCTATATCATTAATTAATTAATTAATACGTTAAGGTTAAGATGTTTGCCTCCCTTTTTCGACAAAAACACACAATTGCTCCACATAAATTTTATATCATTTTATAGATAATTGCGTGCTCTACCGACATCAACAACTAAAAATGTATTATTGCTTTTGTTTTTGTAAATTTATTAATTATTAAAATTATATATATAGATACACATTAAGACACAATACAGCAAAGGTTCCAACTTGAAACAACGTCAACATGATTGACGGTAGGTAAATTTTTTTTTGTTTAATTTTTAATCAAAATTCACGTATAAATACTTTTCGTATGGCGGCGCTTCAGCTCAACGTTTTCGATACTTGCTCCTCTATATGACAGTTTTAGAAAAATATTTTCTTGAACCGTCACTGAGCTTCGTAATGTAATACAACAAAAAGAAGAAAGTTATAAAGAGTGTGAGAAATCAGAAACGGATTTTAGTGCGAATTATTCGCACAGGTACCGCTAGTTATTATTAAATTAAAAACACCCTTCACTAAATAACTTACTATCTGCAAACTAGTGTTTTGCGTAAAATTTGTAACTCCGGTCCTATAAGAGTACACCTGTATGTTTGTTTGTTTGTTTGTATGTTTATTTGTTTGTATGCTTGTTTGTTTGTTTGTAAAGGAATCTTTGAACGCGAATTTCACCCACTTCAAAATGTTAGATTATACTGAAACTTTGGACACTTATCAAGAATCGATGACAATACAATAATTTAATAAGTCTGTCCCATTATTCTGACCAGGACCTTCAGGATAAAAAAACTGAAAAATTACAGCATGCAAGCTAACACGCTGTAGAGTGACGTGCGTTGCGTTGCCTACCCCATAGTCAAATCCAATATTGTTTTTAGTCTTATAATTAAAATTAGAGTTTAAAGAAATTAAAACAACACGCTTTTATAAACTAAAAAATGCAAAATAATTTGACAACAAAATTAGCTTTACTGTGAAAAGCATGGACTGCTTAATATCGGTAATAAAATTTTCATTTACTAGCTAATTGTAAACATAGAGCTACTATGTAAATTTAAGTAGACAGCACCCCACGCTTTTTACAGTAAAGCTAATTTTGTTGTCAAATTATTTTGCATTTTTAGTTCATAAAAGCGTGTTGTTTTAATTTTTTCTTCTAAAGATCTCGCGGACCGGATAGAATCTTTTCCGCGGATCGGGGTTTGTCCACCGTTTTACTAGTCCATTATCGAATTTGTGTGTGCAAGTGCAGCCCTGTACAACAAACAAACCTGCAGTGAAATTGTTGTTTGGCGTTCACATACACGTCGTACGGAAGCCGAGGGATGTAGGCATTGGAACGTTGGATGTGAGGGGTGGGGGGTAGGGTTATTTGGACTGTGTGAGGGGGGAGGCGACGGAAGGCGGCGGGATGGGAATGAGTACTGTTGAGAGAGCTGCTGAGCACAGATTATTGCGTCTTGTGAACCACTCGACTATACTCTGCGCCCCGTGTTTTACTGCCGTGGAGTGGGACGGCGGCTTCTGCCTCCTCCTCCTCTCTCACTCCCACCCCACTCGTGTAGCGGCGTACTATATAGTCAGTCTTGCCTCGGAACAAGTCCAGTGTTGCCAACTCAATCGATTTCAGGATGTATGTCGTAAGCATCTAGAAGTGGAATAATTGCTCCGAAACTTCACCGACCTGTGGGTAATATGCTTGTTAATGTCTTGGTATTGGAGAATTGGTCTTGGTCTTGCGATCAAAAATAGTATAGTTACCTTGGAACATAAAAATTGGTATACTTTTTTGAAATTTACCTTCTTTATCTGTATCTGTTTGAAAAAATTAAGAAATCGAGGGGAAGTAGAATGAAACAAATTAAGGAGAAGTTAGTTTGTCCCCTAAATTACATGAAATTGACAAGGACAGAAGTTATAGTGTGCCGCATTTTGATTCGCAAAACAGTAAGACAAGGCTGAACGGCTTGAATCTGACGTTTAAAATTACGAACGATTGAAGTACAAAATAATTTCTGTAATTTGACGTACAAACGGTAGGAACTCATTTATTTCGTGTAAATTCAGAAAGGAAATTATTGAATATCATATTCTCTATTTTCAGATATCAGAACAATTTTCGGATTAGACATTTTTTAAATACAAGTATAACGTTACATAATGTGAGGTTATGGTGTTGATATACTACAGACAATTCATATTAAAAATGTTTTTCTGTAGATTATAGTATGTAAATAAAACTATGGTATGAATGTGGCGATCTGTCCATGTGAGAATTTTCAAATGACATGAACATCAAAGTGGCCTCTTAAAATGTGTAATAATTTCGCCGTAATTATAATTTTAAAAACTAAAGAAGTTAAACTTCTTATGTGAGTTTATGAGAGTGAGGCTCATTATAATTTTTTTATTTCGATTTTCGAACCCATTACAGTAACTTCCCAATACACTGGGAAGTTAAAAATTGCGAACAGAGAAAAAAATTATAATGAGCCTTATACTCGTAAGTTCACATAAAAAGTTCAACTTCTTTAGTTTTTAAAATTATAATTACGGCGAAATTATTACACATTTTAAGAGGCCACTTTGATGTATATGTCATGTGAAAATTCTCACATGGACAGATCGTCACATGGCACATCCATACCATAGTTTTATTTACATACTATAATCTACAAAAAACATTTTTAATATGAATTTTCTGTAGTATATCAACACCATAACCTCACATTATGTAACGTTAAAACTTGTATTTAAAAAATGTCTATTCCGAAAATTGTTCTGATATCTGAAAATAGAGAATATGATATTTAATATTTTCCTTTCTGAATTTACATGAAATAATATAGGAGTTTCTACCGTTTGTACGTAAAATTACAGAAATTATTTTATACTTCACTTGTTCGTAATTTTAAACGTCAGATTCATCCTTGTCTTACTATTCAAAATGCATTACACTATAAACTTCTGTCCTTGTTAGTTTCATGTAATTTAGGAGACAAACTAACTGCCCCTTTATTTGTCAGTTCTACTTCCCCTCGATTTCTTACCTTTTTCGAACAGGTACGTCGCTAAAGAAGTTAAACTTCAAAACACTCGTCGCTGTAAAACGCCGGATCAGTTGAACACTTGCGTACGTCGGCGGCATCAGCGGCCTCCCTACACCCCCAGTGGGGTCGAGGTGGAGGCGTTGGGCGGCGCGCAATGCTGTTTACCGCCGGCGCGAGGAGCGTCTGTACACAAATGAGGCCTCTTTGTTTTACATATTTCACAAACAAGGGTTGTTGTATAATAATAGACCATTATGTGTGCTTACGTATGTTGGTATGGCGCGGTTGGCAGCGCTGCTCAAACGATTTCGACGCGCAAAAGTTGGCAGGAGTGCTTTTGTTCAGTTTTCAGCATGGATCAGTGCCGGATTAAGTCAGCGCGGAGCCTGTAGCAAATTCTGTCAAGGGGCCCTTGGTTTGCTTTAGGTTCTCAAGTTTAGGGTATTAAATAAAACAAGACTGTTACAAATAAACTTTTCTGGATTTAATATGGGCAAATTTAGAGATAACACTTTCAATATCGACTTCTTTAAGCAAATGAATCTATATTTTATAATAAATTAACCAACCACAGTAGATTGGACCGTGACTGAGTTAATAAAATTTAAATAGTTCGCCTGTTTTCTCGAAATACTTATAATCGATATTATATTAAAATCGATTAAAAAAGTACAATCTCGGCTACGTAAACTCGCAAAATAAATGTATACCTATATAAAAAATAAAAATCTGGCCGCTTGAAGGGTAGAAATGTGATATAGATGCTAGTCTAAATATATCGATTATAATTAAACATTAGAACATTAACGTTAAAAAGTTCGTAAAATACCTACCTACTTATTTTTACGATTTAACGTGACGAAATCGAGTTTTAGATTTTCAAGTGGAAGTGAGGCATAGCCTAAGCGCTTCGCGTTGAAGGCATGCAAGATATTTTACGCTCTTATCTAAATTAATATTTTTTATTACGGTCAGACAGGCGTTGGAGCGCGGGGCCCCCAAATTCGCGGGGCCCGTAGCATTTGCTACTCTTGCTACGTGGCTAATCCGGCACTGGCGTGGATGTAATATTTCTCCACATGAAAAGCATTGTAGAATCTTAAATCAATCCTGGTCGAAAAATAATTGTTTGATTGAAACAATATTCCTCTTAAACTGTGTATACATATCTACATATACTTAACATCGTTTTTTGTACAATTTTTTAAGACTGACAGATTTACTTCGTTTCTTATTAGTGTATTTGCCATATGGCAACATACACTATTGGCGTTGGTCGGATGGCGGGACCTAGGGGTCGGACCAAAATTTCTCGACGTTTCATAACCTCCTAAACACTTTGGCACCATTTTTAAAAATGTTTATATATATATATATATTTATATGTGCAGGCAATAACTATCGAAGTAGTTAATTCATTGTAACGAAATTTGGCATACATGTTGGAATGCATCATCGCACGAAGCCTATTTAAAAATGGGTCCAATCGGGTCATTTTAAGGGTGGTTTTTAGGGGTTGAAAAAAGTTTTTGGGCCCAAAAATACCGAAAAAATTCTCAGAATCGTTTCAAAATTGAAATTTAACCCTTTAGTAGCAATTAAAAAGTGCTCCTAAAATTATAAGCGAATCGGCCCGACAGGACCGACTTACAAATTTTATGAAAACACTAGTTTGCGTATACGAATTTACTTACTGAAGGTCGTATTTAATTTGGTGCAGATGTTGGATTGATAACAATATTTCAACTAATAAAATTATTATTGTAAGGGGTGTATTAAGGGGTTAATTTTTTTTTTATTTTGTCTAAAAACAAACTTAAGTTCATGTAATAAAGCCACAATACCTGTATTAGCAAATACACTATATTGTCGGGAGGGTTTTGGCACTGCGACCCGGGTTTTTGTTTATTCTGCCGAAACGTCGCAGAATAAACAATTGGTATATTGATCTACATCCTTAGTCCACTTTCCTGCTATTAATAAAAAATATATAACAATTATTGACTTTTTTTCTTTTTTGCCCTTGGTAATTAATATAAAAATGATTTGTCGGGAAAAAGGACTTTTTAAGTAAACACTTATTTGTTATTTACTTATAGCGACTTTTTCAAGCTTTATAACTATTAAATGTTTTGATCAAGTAGATATAAAAGTTAAAATACACATGTAAATATAAATTTTAGTTAAACAATTGTTCATTAAAAAGTTTGTAATAATTCCGTTTTTTAGAAAATATTTTTACGGTTGATGTTCAAATTATTTTAGTTTATTGACGGTTAGTAAATAAAGTCACGTGACATTTAATAGTTATAAAGCTTGAAAAAATCTCAAGCAAGGGACGAAACGTCGCCGCTATAAATAACAAATAAGTGTTTACTTAAAAAGTCCTTTTTCCCGACAAATCATTTTTATATAACAATTATGTTTTTGCCATTTGGCTACGAATCCCCAGTAAAAATGGAATCTGCTCAACACCAGTCCTCGAACATTTTTAAAACCTCTGAGTTTTTCAAAGTTAACACTCAAAGGCATGTACTGTGAAATATTAAATATAATATTGGTCGATAGCGCCAGTTCGATATATTATATGTTTACAATGAATACAGACAGGGACGTCGCCAAGGGGGGGCAGGTAGTAAGTCATAAATTGTAACGTTCAGTAAAATCACTCTGAAACTAAAATCAAATTGAAGAATAAAAATTCGTGCTATAGACTACCGCCGCAAACTTCCATTTTTTCATTGAACTAACGCGCGCGGTTTCCACCGTATTTTGAATTCACGCGGGGCGCAAAGATGAGTCTTATAATTACGAGGATATATTGCAGTATTATACCTAAACATAGACATACGCTTGTAAACAAGCTATAATATAGTGAAACAATCTAGAGAAGAAGCCGCTCCTCGGAGTCACGTACACGAGGAGAGGGAGAAAGAGCGAGAGAGAGGGGGTACTCTCTATCTTTCTCCCTCTCCTTCTCACTCTTTCGTCTCTCTGTTTATTTCTAATATATAACCGCACTACGCACTAACGTACTATAGCAAAAGTGTCGATCACAGCGTTGCCAGAACGTTACTTTTGTAACGTTTTACGTTACTTTTTGACCCCTTCACGTCACAAGACGTTACTTTTGCGTCACATATCGGATGAACTTTTAAAACCTTAATTTTTTGGAGTTCAATTGAAAATCTACGTGAAACGAAACGCAAACTCAGACGCTTGTCGATTTCGTTAATCCCTACATAACAAATCATTCAAATAAAATGGTAATTGGAGTCTATAAAAAACATTATAATAGAGATGTTGACTATTTTTGGGAAAGTGTTTTAAATCGTGCATAAGTACCTAATATTGCCACAAATATTTATTATTTTTATTTAAATACAACTCAAGCTTTAAAAATCATGTATTTTAAATTCCGTTTCAAATTTCGGTCTAAAACGCCAATACTAGTCGCGTGACGTCACCTGTTCATACGAAAGGAGGCTCAAAAGTTTACACGGGACCTACCATCCTATAGATGCGTATTCTGTGCTCATAAACGTTAGTAAACTGAGATGATGAAAAGTTGTTTCGTAGTCGTTGCTATAGTTACATGTAATTTGACGTTTCCTATAAACAAATAATAATAAATTACACACTAAATATTAACCAAACAATGAAGTTTTTTGACAGCGGCTGAACATATGACGTCATGCGCTCTGATTGGTGTCTGTTGTCACGTGACTTGAGAGTGATTTTATTAGGTTTTATTTATTAAATATTAATTAAATTCCTTAAAAATAAGGAAAAATATAGTGTTTTTTTTGTATTTCTATCATAGAAACTACTACTTTTCGTTAAAATTATGTTTTTTTTAAATATAGTCAACATCCCTATTCTGTTTATTGTACTGAAATATAAAAATTTTATAAAGCGTTACTTTTTCGGGGAAAACGTAACTTTTTGAACACTCTTAGGTAACTTTTAGGACACTTTTTCCTGTGTAGCTTCCATCCGCTAAACGCGCGATATTAGGAACTTCGTTTCAAAACGCAACGTTAAAACACAACCACAGAAATATATGTAAATGCAATTAAAAACCACAAAGTAATTGATTCTTCTCAGAGTGGAAGTATGTGATAATCATAGCCGCCTTATAAGCACTTAAACATTATACATTATACATGAAAGCTTAACGTCATCAAAAGAGGTACTTTGCGTTATATACCGACTGTTTAAAAAAACGATTGCGTATACTTATGGACGCGCTCTAGAAGTTATACTTCTTCGACGTGATTAAAATAGTATATTACACCACAAGGACAGAAAGTTGACATTCCTGTCTGCCCGTGTGGTGTATACTATTTTTCTTTATACCCGAATATGCAAGACCAAGACCAAATGTGCACACCTAAGGTAAAATTTATTACTTCCGTTCGAAATAAGAAACATGAGAATATTTCTTTGATAGATAACGATTTTTTTTCTTGATTTTGTAACAAAACTGTTCTTTGTAGTGGTTTAAACTAATTTATTTATAATAAAGAAATAAATACAAACCAGATAAACTAAACAGGATTTCTCTTACGACAATGAAATTAACTGAACTAAATAATGAAACAAACAACCGGATTCTTATAATCACACATTACACAACAATACACACGATTATTTACAACACATCGAAATTTATGTAATAATGCTATTTATGTAAACGGTCTATTTATGTGTGTGCTCAATGATTACCAACTGATCGATCGCTATGTATTTACTGAGTGTACCCACTGACTGACTATGCACTCAATCACTGTCTCTGACTGAATCCTGTCGCGTCACACACGCGCTGTATTTATAGGCGCGTACATTCCGTTCTCGATCATTCCAGAAACTTCTTTTCAAGTTCGAGAAGCCTCTGTCATTTCCAGTGGCGTAACAATTGGGGGCGCGCTACAATATTCTTTTGGTTGTAGTGAAATAAAGTTTTCTTGATTGGACGTTAATTGTATATAATTTTGTAATTTTGACGATGATAATATTTAGGAAACTTTTTCAAAACAGGTCAAATAAGCAAGACCGAGACCGAGACCAAAACTATTTCAGTCTTGGACTTTGCTCACTATACAAATCGCTAAAATTTGGCACTGCGACCCGAGTTTTTTTAGCATTGTGTTTGAACTAATATCTTATTTCGCGGTGTCGACAATGGCGCTGAGTTGTGTGTGAATAACACACGGTGTAAATTATGCGGCGTAGGCCCTACAGAGGAGCACTCGAGATTGTTGTCAGAATGCTTTCAGCGTCGCGCTGCACACGTGACACGGCGTCTGTCGGTGAACGCAGTTTTTAATATTATATACCCACTTCTTATACACTGTCGAAAAACCACTTCAAAGCCTGCTGTAAGGCTGTCGGAACGCTATCTGAATTGAAGCCAAAAATAGGGCTTCGGCTGATGGCTGATTGTAGACTTATTCGTCAACATTTTGCAAACATTCTTTCTCTATAAAGTACAAACCTAGGTCTCTATTGAACTACTTTTGTAATTTATGTACGCTTTACTAGAAAAAAGTTGGTATTAATTGTGCCAAAAAACACACGTTTTCAATGTCCACTATGAACTTATTCGTACTTATTTCACAAAATTGTTCTATCACGAACCTTTTTCGGAAAAATCTCTAATTTCTATGATAAATCTTTTTCAATTTTTGATGTTAATGCTTACAAAATAAACTACAAATATGATTTTTAGCCAAGTTTTTACAGTTTATTTGATCTAAATAATGATTTTTGTCAACTTATAGTATAACCTTTACATAACGTATCCTACCAATCAATCACACACAATTCCACAACAACAACAACAACAATTCATGTCTCGACAGATTCAGACACGGTAAATTTGTCATAAGACAATCATTGTTGTTTGATGTAAAGTAATGTAAACACTGCTGTTGGTCACTGTTGTTAGTAAATTTAAAGTTGCAACGGCGGAGAAACGAAAAAGGTGTTCCTTAACCGTCGCAGAGAAACGAAAAATCGTTAAGTATGTAGACGAGAATACTACAAAGAAAAAATTGGACATCGCTAAAGTGTTCGAAATTCCCGCAAGTTCATTGGTCGCAATTTTAAAGTCTAAAGATAAGTTTACAGAAGAAAATGTGATTTCTTACCTTGTTAAAACGAATCTTAGACCAACTTAACCTCTATATATATATATATATATATATATATATATATATATATATATATATAATTATTATTATTATTATAACAAACTTCATTGTAATGAATTACTTGGTATAACGAATATTTTCTAATTCCCTTCAGCTTTGTTATATCGAGGTATCAGACTGCAGAACGGTAACCTTAAGAAGTTTACAAACTTCTATGTATTTAGTAAGTGGATGCAATATTCATGGAAGCCAAAGGGCATTATCAGGTGAGAGGTTCTAAAAAGCACGCAATTATTCCAAATGGATCCACTTATTAGAACCTCTCTCCATCCAAAGCGATATGTTCAAATATATGTAGAGACGAATAAGAATTCGAAACATTCTCACCTTCGATAATGTTTTATTAATATTTAACAAAACAAAATAACGTTGTTTCACTGCAATAATTATATTTTTTTTCATCTATACACTTTAATAAAAACAGATTAAATAGATTTATATATTTTTGAAATATGTTTATTAATTAAGACAGGCTTTCATTTGATACTCAAAACTGCACATTAAAAAAATAAAATAATACAGGACTTTTTCTCCTCTGATGGACGCCATATAAGCAGCGGATGATTAAGACGCTTCTAACGATACCTCATTTGTCAAATTATAATAGATAGTTTACAACCGTGGCTCCCAACCTTTTTCAGCTGGCGACCCACATTTCCTTATCGAAATACCTCACCGCTCCATCGGTTCATGCTGTAGTAAAAAAAAATTGGGAGGGATGTAGTGGTTTTGTTGTCTGCCCCAGATGCCAAAAATTAATAACCAAGAAGGCAGTCAAAACACAATTCGATTTGTTTCGATTTTTCTTATCTTTTATGATGGTTTATTCGATGGTTTCTCATAGTTTTAGAATCTAGTCGCGACCCACCTGTAACCCTTTCACTAGTGGGTCGCGACCCACCGGTTGGGAACCGCTGGTTTAGACTTTAGAAGATATGCGGGAACATACATGCATGATTACATAATATGTATCGGTTAAAATCATATTTAGTCCTTTTGCCTGTAGTCGGGTAAAAATTAGGCAAAACAGATAGGATTTCGAACGTAAGAAAACCACTAAAAATATTACAGGCTTCGGGGCGTTGTTCTGATTAAGGGCTGCTGAGTCGCTCGATATGACAACGGGCGCTGCTGCTGTAGAGTGAGTAATAATAAAATTCATTTCAATTAATTCCAAGTGACAAACCTTTAACATTTCCCGCTGAGCGATAATACCTTCGTGTTTAACCGCTCTTCAGACGAGGGTGAAACTGGCCGAGGGGATGATGCAATGCATCGCATATACAAGCGATTCTAGTGCAACGTAGCGCTATAAGTAGGTATAATACGCGCCACGGCTCTAAAAGGTTCTGAAGTTAGTCACAAACAGCGTCGCAAATGCATATTTTATAGAGCCGTCCTGGTTGTTTTGTGGGAAAGGAAGACTCCCACCACCTCCCAGTTACCGGCACACAACGTGCGCTCGTCGGTGATTGGTTATCGCTAGTTGTCGTGTCACTTGTCGCTTTCCTGCTATAAAGTACAGTCCAGTTCGCTGTTGTTAAGTTGTTTCTTTGATTGTTAATTGATCAAGATGCTTAATACTCTTTTGCATAGACAAGCACGAAAAATAATTTTTTGGATGACTTTATGCAAGGAATTAGACCCTTAGATTAAAGAAAAATAAAAAAATAATATAGCGCCAGTTTGTAGTTTTTCAACCGACTGTACCTACCTGCGCAAGCCTCCATTTGCATCTAACTTCAAAACCTTTTAGAACCGTGGCGCGTATTATACTAAACAATTTGTGTTGAGGTGACTAGTTACCAGCTGTTCAATATGCTCCCTTTTCCACCCACATCACTCTTGTTTGAAATAATATGTCAATTGACTTTTTTTCTTTTTTGTCTTTGGTAATTAATATAAAAATGATTTGTCGGGAAAAAGGACTTTTTAAGTAAACACTTATTTGTTATTTATAGCGACGTTTCGTCCCTTGCTTGGGACTTTTTTAAGCTTTATAACTGTAATTGAATTATTAAAATACAATATCTGATATTTTATATTTTAATTGTAAATTTACAAATTGTATTTTAATAATTCAATTACAGTTATAAAGCTTGAAAAAGTCCCAGGCAAGGGACGAAACGTCGCTATAAATAACAAATAAGTGTTTACTTAAAAAGTCCTTTTTCCCGACAAATCATTTTTATAATATGTCAATATTCTTCAACAAATTTTTTTATTACTCAACGTAGTCTCCTTTCAAATCTACACACTTTTCCCAACGTTCGTGCCATTTGTTTAACCCGTTGAAAAAAAATGATTCTTCAAACCCTGCAAAATACGCTTCTGTCTCGGCGATTACCTTTTCATTTCAGCCGAATTTTTTTCCTCCGAGCCATGTCTTCAAGTTACGGAAGAGGAATAAGTCGTTGGGTGTCAGGTCGGGCGAGTGAGGTGAGTACGGAACCAATTCGTAATGCAGTTCGTACAATTTTGCCGCGACAATAAAAAACGAATGTGCTGGTGCGTTGTTGCGATGAAAGAGCACTTTTTTCGCCATGTGGGGCCGTATCTCCTTCAATTTCTCATTGAATGTGTCCAACAACTCACTGTAATACTGCCCAGTGATTGTTTTAAAGGGTATGCTAAGAGATTAATTTTTTTTATTTTCTCAAAAAACAAACAAAATTCATATAATAAAGCCACGCTGCCTGTATTAGCAAGTAGGTACACTATATTGTCGGCAGGGTTTTGGCACTTCGACGCGAGTTTTTAATATTTATATCAAGATATTTTGCCTGATATTCGGTAAAATTTATCCGGTATCCATAAAATCCGATTCTCAAATATTAAACTTATATAAATCACCTGTAGATATATTCTATTCATGTGTGAACAAAGGACAGTCGAGACATAAGAACAGCGTTTAGTGCAAATAGTCAAACAACAGATTTGAATCTGAATCTCCGGCGGCAAGCATCGTACATACTGTTTTCTTCAAAGCGGATTACGTTTAGGCGCTCTGCCCCCTAAAGCCATCTCTTGTCGGTGTTGGACATATCGACAAAGCGTATTATGGCAACACCAAGGGTGCGCTTTCCCATACACAAGCTTGGCAGCTTTGTTCATAGATGGCACTCGCCACCACGTTATATTTGTATTTAATAAAGGCACTAGTGATGTAAATGAATAAATTACCGGTTAAATAACCGCGGTAATTTATGTTAACTAGCCGAGGCTATTCATTATTATTATACAAGATTGCGCAGAAAGTGTTCTGCATGGTTACAAATTCAGGTAGAAATTTCAATTTTATAAATAAATAAATATTAAAAAACCCGACTGTGCAAAAAGAGAACAGAAAAGATCGAAACAAGATGAAATATATATGTAGTCGGATGTATCAGACATTTTTGTTAATTTTATTTTTGCAGTTACATGTTACTGCATATTTTTGATCTTGTTTCTAACTTTTCTGTTCTCTTTTTACGGAGTCGTCTTTTTAATTTTTTAATTTACAAGAAATGTACATCAAAAATACAGTTTGTTGTAAGGAAAAAAATGAACGCGATAAGTAGTTTTTAGTGTTGTAACACACTATGGTTTTAGCTTATCTGTAGAACAAGTGTATTACATTGGCAAGCTATTCAAAAAGTAGTCCCGTGGGGCAAGACAGCGTTTATTTACCCCATGAGCGAACTTTTGCCCGCCAGGCTGCGTAACGTTACCCGCATTCTGACCAAGCCTCGTCATTGTCTAATTCTAAGCAAACAATATATACTTGGCTAATACATACATTAAATTATTTTTGTTTTGGAGTGCTCGAGAGAGGCAAAGTGCGCGCTCTTGACCCGAATGACTACATTAAAAATTATGGTTCTTAAATTTTGAATATAGTATAGGTACCAGTGTTGCCAGATTTTTTTTTTGCCAAGTCGGGATTTTGGAACTTTTTGAGTGAAAAAAGCGGGATTCTTTCGTCGAAAGCGGGACATAGAAAAAAAACGTATATAATCAGGAGTTTTTAAATATTTACCTTTTTATTTGAGTTCAAATTACGTTTACGTGACAATAGATAGCAAAAATAGCCATAGAAAATGTATTTATTAAAATTATGAATCAGATTTACCCTATTGTTAAATAGTTGAGTCTTATTCGTCTGCTGAATAAAAAAAAATAAAAAAAACAGAAATCAAAATCAAAAAAGTTTTATTCATTAGAAAAATATGGCGTCTGAGGAGTGAGTGTTACAAATTGCAACTTACAATAAGAGAATAATTATTTACGCACGGTCGAGTTATCCCCGAAAAGCGGGACATTTAATTTTGATTTAAAAATCGGGACGTCCCGCCAAAATCGGGACGTCTGGCAACACTGATAAGTACCTAGTTTAAAAGATAAAAAAAAAATGTACGTTCCAGACAACGACTGTGGTTGTCAACTCATATTTTATTAATAACTATTCTGTTAATTAAAAACATGTGTATTGAAAATGAAACCAAAAAAACAGCCACTAAGTTGTTGTCACACACAAGTCTCGACTATGTATAAAAAGTATTAATTAAATAGCAAATTAGGATGATCTTACGAATAGACTGGAAGTTTTAAACTACTGACAGGCCCGGATTGGCGACCATTTTAAAATCTACTAATGTTCTCAATTTGAAAAAGATATTACAGATTTCGATTTTTGCTATTTTTTAAATAATCAATAAGATCCCGCTTAACGCGGGGCATACGTTCCAATAAGTTCCTGCGCTATACGAAACAGCGCTAAACGAGGTCATCTTAATATGTAGATAAAAGGCGTAAGTGAAACAGAACAGAGAATATGAAAATTTGTTAGTTTTTTTTGTATCATTTATTGTTAAATGTTCTTTTATCACGTATTAGTTATAGATTTAATAATAGCTAATATCGATTTTAGCTCATAACACATTTATGAAAATCAAAGTTCGAGTAAGAAGTTATGTTTGTGATGAGAAAGATTCCTCATTTGACATACTTAGTTTTTTGTAAAGAAACCATCTAATGTCGTTTGCCTTTTTCTGTTTCGTTCAGCAAGCTGTTGTCGATAGCAGAATATTGCATTAATGACACGTCGTCTTGCCTTTGAACTTCTATCAACATTTGAATCATTTTGTATAAGTCGATCCATAATTTACGTTATAGTGGCTAAACTTTTGTTTTAGAAACCACGTAATACTAAACAGCGTTAAGCGAAATTATAAAATATGACTTTTGATAGCATTCGAAATCACTAATTAGTGTATTTGCCATATGGCAACATACACTATTGGCGTCGGTCGGATGGCGGGACCTAGGGGTCGGACCAAAATTTCTCGACGTTTCATAACCTCCTAAACACTTTGGCACCATTTTTAAAAATGTTTATATATATATGTATATATATATATATATATATATATATATATATATATATATATATATATATATATATATATATATATATATATATGTGTACGCGCAATAACTTTCGAAAGAGTTAATTGATTTCAACGAAATTTGGACCACGTGTTGAAATCCATCACCGCAAGAAGCCTATTTAAAATGGGCCTAATCGGGCTATTTTAAGGGTAGTTTTTAGGGGTTGAAAAATGTTTTTGGGCCCCAAAATACCGAAAAAATTCTCCGAATCGTTTCAAAATTGAAATTTAACCCTTGGTAGTAATTAAAAAGTGTCTCCAAAATTTTAATAAAATTGGCCTGACAGGACCGGATTTACAAATTTTATGAAAACACTAGTTTGCAGATAGTGACTTATTTATTGAAGGGTGTATTTAATTCAATGTAGACGTTAGATTGATAATAATATTACAATTAAGAAAAAAAATGTTTTTTTAAGGGGTGTATTAAGGCTGTCGGAACGCTCTGAATTTTGTTTGTGCTGAGACCCAGCGGTAAGGGGCGAGGTAGGCAAAAGACATATTGTGGGTGTGACCTTCTTTAGCTCAGTCTCGCTCAAATCATCCGCACGTTTCAATTTTTGGCTGGTGCCAACTACGAGGCTAAAAAATTTTTTTGCAATGGTGCCGCTGTCAATTGATTTCTCTAATTTTTTTAAATATTTTGAAGATTTAAAAAACTTTTCCGAAAAAGGAAGAGTCACTTTAGGTTTGTGATGGAACAGTTTTGTGAAATAAGTACGAATAAGATCATAGTGTGACTTTGAAAACGTGTGTTTTTTTAGCATAATTAATGCCAAATTTTTTCTAGTAAATCGCACATAAATTACAAAAGTTGTTCATTAGAGACCTAGATTTGTCCTTTATCTTCCTTATAGAGAAAGAATTTTTGCAGAATGTTGACGAATAAGTCTACAATCAGTTGACAGCCGAAGCTCTATTTTTGGCTTAAATTCAGAGCGTTCCGACAGCCTTAAGGGGTTAAATTTTTTATTTTGCCCAAAAACAAACTTAATTTCACATAATAAAAGTATAAAACCACACGGCCCTATACAAGCAAATACACTATATTGTCGGCAGGGTTTTGGCACTGCGACCCGGGGTTTTTTTTTTTTAAATTCACAATAGGTTTTGTAGAGAAAGACTCGCTCATTTCAGTGATAACACTGTCCCTTCTGTATTTGTTTTGCACATCCACTACACTAGCGAATGTCCTCTATTATTGCTTTGCGCGTCAAGCTGAGTTTTGTTCATACAAGAAGTTAGATCTAAGTTAATTTCGCACGAAATCCATTTTTTGAAAAGGGGAAAGTCTGTTCAATAGAACAGAACCATTTCTAGATTGATTAGAGTTCGTAATTACTTCGAAAATTGTAACTGAAAATCGCGTAAAACAGTTGGCCAGTAATTTATGTTTAACATTTACTCCAGCATTAAATGAACCATCGAAAAGTAATAATAATAAAATAATATTAGTGCAACGTTGATGCAGTTCAACTGTATTGTATTTCCATGTGTGACAGGATATGACTATGAAGTTTGCAGCCAATCGAGGCAACGATCTAAAGTCTAAACGGTTCTTAGTTGTTCTTTTTTTGGAATGACACATCCTTACTTTTAATTTCTTGTTTCGTTTTTTAATACATAATGTTTAGTTCATTCATAATTTAATATAATATGTAACTGAATTCTGTGGACTAGACATTTGTTTATTGTTATTAGTGTATTTGCCATATGGCAACATACACTATTGGCGTCGGTCGGATGGCGGGACCTAGGGGTCGGACCCACGCCGTGTGAACGTATATTGCAGATAGCACAAGTAAGTAGGTAATATAATTAGGTATGTGTGCGGGCAATAACTTTCGAAAGAGTTAATTGATTTCAACTAAATTTGGCACACGCGTTGAAATCCGTCACCACAAGAAGCCTATTTAAAATGGGCCTAATCGGGCCATTTTAAGGGTAGTTTTTAGGGGTTGAAAAATGTTTTTGGGCCCCAAAATACAGAAAAAATTCTTCAAATCGTTTCAAAATTGAAATGTAAGCCTCTAATAGTAATTAAAATGTGTCTCTAAAATTTTAATAAAATCGGCCCGACAGGACCGAATTTACAAATTTTATAAAAACGTTATTTTGCAGATAGTGAATTATTTACTGAAAGGTGAATATAATTTGGTATAGAGGTTCGATTGATAAAAATATCGCAATTAAGAAAAAAAAATGTTATTTTAAGGGGTGTATTAAGTAGTCAATTTTTTTATTTTGCCCAAAAACCAACTTAAGTTCGCATAATAAAGCCACACTGCCTGTATTAGCAAATACACTATATTGTCGGCAGGGTTTTGGCACTGCGACCCGGGTTTTTTTATTTAACGCTACTAGATTTGACAAACTACCGCAGTGGTCTACCGTTTTTAACCGACTTAAAAAAACTGACAATATCTGTTAACTTTATTTCATTTTTATTATTTGTTGTTATAGCGGCCATAGTAATTCACGCTAAGGCGCAGAAATGCCTGAACTAGCAGCTTTTAAGAAATTCCGTCCGATGTCGCTATAGTATGCAGTATTTTGACGGTTATAGAAAACAATTATTTTTTTGTGATTTTCTTGTGCTATAAGATATTGCTTCTTGCCAAATTTCATGATTCTAGGTCACCAGGAAGTACCCTATAGGTTTTGATTCCCTTGAGAGTGTCAAAAAATGCGGCATACACTGCCGTATCTTTTGATTGCGTTGATCTAGAAGTTTGGTTTTTTCACAGCTCCAAAGGATTGCAGAGCTGAGTGTTTGGTATTAATTTCAACTTGATACATCCACGCGTTCTTGAGAAAAAGAGTCCTTTTGAGGTACGGAACCATAAAAAGAGGTTATAAAAATAAAATACAAAAGTAATAACAATTAAAATCAAGAAATAACAACAATAATAACCAAATAATACAAATTCAAATAGTGTAAATGTTATTGTAATGTAAAATTGTATTTTTTTTGAGTTACAGCCTGAAATATAAATAGTGGAATGTTCAGAATTTTAAAACATTTTAAGATTATTTCTGGATGTTGCGGGACGCAAGTCACTTTATCTACTGATATATTATGTCCACATTAATATCTCTCACTTTGTCTCTGTTTATTCCGTCTTTGTCTAGCATTTCCGGTATTTCATCGGAATTACAGAAATAGAGACGCAAGTTTAAAGTAACTTCTGTACAATTTCGATGCTATACATTAGGGGTGTCAAACCCATTTGAGCCGTGGCACATTTTTAGTGTATTTGCCATATGGCAACATACACTATTGGCGTTGGTCGGATGGCAGGACCTAGGGATCGGATCAAAATTTCTCGGCGTTTCATAACCTCCTAAACACTTTGGCACCATTTTTAAAAATGTTTATATATATATATATGTGTGTGTGTGTGCGAGCAATAACTTTCGAAAGAGTTATTTGATTTTAACGAAATTTGGCTCACGTGTTGAAATCCATCACCGCATTTTAAGGGTAGTTTTTAGGGGTTGAAAAATGTTTTTGGGCCCCAAAATACCGAAAAAATTCTCAGAATCGTTTCAAAATTGACATTTAACCCTTCAGTAGTAATTAAAAAGTGTCCCTAAAATTTTAATAAAATCGGCCCAACAGGACCGGACTTACAAATTTTATGAAAACACTACTTTGCAGATAGTGTACCTATTATTTACTGAAAGTTGTATATAATTTGGTATAGAAGTTCGATTGATAATAATATTGCAATTAAAAAAAATGTTATTTTAAGAGATGTATTAAGGAGTCAATTTTTTTATTTTGCCCAAAAACCAACTTAAGTTCGGCAGGATTTTGGCACTGCGACCCGTGGTTTTTTTTTTGTTAGCGTAACTCAGATTGAAGCACATTATTCACGGACTTCTAAGTCAACGCAATCAAAAGGTTTATGCCGCATATTTTGACCATCGCAAGGGACTCAAAACCTCTAGGGTACTTCCCGTTGACCTAGAATTATGAAATTTGGCAAGAAGCAAAGTGTTATAGCACAAGTAAAGGGAAAAATCTGAAAACCGTAAATTTGTAGTTAAATCACAAACAAAAAATTGTTTTCTATAAACGTCAAAATACTGCATACTAGCGACATCGGACATAATCTCTTAAAAGCTATAAGTTCAGTCACTTCTGGGCCTTAGCGTGGATGACTATGGCCGCTATAACAACAAATAATAAAAATGAAATTAATTAAGTGTATTTACGTTCTAGAAGCATAAACTCTGCTATTATATTTCTCTGTTATTTATTTTAAAACCAGACTGCATTACATTAACCAGAGTCTACAGTAAAAAAAAAAAAAAAAATAAATTACCTGGATTCTTTTCGATTCCAGGTATGTTTCACTCAACTGAGATAATTTCTTAACTTTGAGTTTATTTGTACAACCGCCTTACATAAAATGTCTGTGTAGGATTATGTTATATTTGGTGTGCCTTGCAACGCAACGCGGTGACTTCATTGTATGCACAGACTTATAAGCAGTGGCGTAGGTGGAACGGTTATTTCATTTCATGGCACATTCACAAATGGCGTTTATCGGATCAGCGCCGGCCCTGGAGTAGGCGCCAGGTAGCAAGGGGCGCCAAAAAGCCAAATGCGAAAAGCACTATTTTATTTTTAACGTGGAAGGAAAGTTTGGTTGAGGAACAATTGAAAAAAAGAAGCTTTACCGATGCTTCGCTTGTGGCCTACGTTTCGGAAAATATATTTCCATCTTCAGGGCCTCAGGCAGATGGAAATATATTTTCCGAAACGTAGGCCACAAGCGAAACATCGGTAAAGCTTCTCTTTTTTTCAACTGTTCCTCAACCAAACTTTCCTTCCACGTTAAAAATATATATTGGAACAAAAAATATTAAACACGATTTTATTATTTGCTGACTGATTGCAATTGACACCAAATACTAATTTAATTATATAGCGGTAGGAATTTTCTTAATGTTAAAGAAGCAAAAGTATAATAATTGAAGCTATTTAATTTTATTTAAATTCAACAAGGGTTCATGTTTGCAATGAAAGTTGATTTTTGAAAATTTGGTACTTATTACAGTGTAAACTCCATGTAACATCACTCGATTTAACGTCAAACTCCCTAAAATGTCGAAATTACGCGACTTTGATTGGTTTGCCTTGTTGTCCATACAATGATGTACTCCATGTAGCATCACACCCACTCTAAATAACGACCATATGTCACTACACTATAAAGCAAGTAATTTCAGCAAAATACATAAGAAAATACAATTAAAATACTGGCAGAGCAAAAAACATCAGGCGAAATTAACAGATTTTACGCAATAAGCGTTGTTATTTGTGTTAATAGTAATGTTTTTCTATAAATTTTATGCGTTATTATAAAATAATTCTATAATAGTAAAACAGTATTGATTTTTCTTTCTCTCCATATAACGATAAATCTCTATAACGCCGGGAAATATCCAGTCCCTGCAGCGTCGCTATATAGAGTTTACACTGTATTTATTTAACATAAAACCGAAGTACAATTTACGCCGACCAAAGGTCGCTGAAAAACGATTTCGCTCTACCCTAATCAAGGGCTAGCCGGCGCTGTCGACACTGCCCCGTCCTTTTTTTTCTCGTACGCCAATGGTGCATGTATATCACATTTACCTTAGTATTATTGTTATTACAGATTTAACGCCTTGGTGTTACCGTAAATGGACAGAACAGGTCGGCGTAAGATTCAAATGTTTTTAAGTGTTAATCTTTATAACATCTAGTGATCTTCACTTGTTTGTTACATTTTTTTTCCAAGTACAGATTTTTTTTCGTTACACGAGACAATAAACTGGACTTCAAAGCGGTCATAATTTAATCTGGTGTGTTTATTTTGAACGTAACCCGGTAACCGATGCGTATCTAAAACTTTAATCATTCGCACTGCACTTTTGAAACTATGCCGTGTTAAAGATTTTAATTACTTACTTAAATAACAAATATTTGGGCTCGGAAAAAATTTTACCGTACAAGCCTCCAGCGCCAAAAGTGCGACCCTTAGGGCCGCTACTTTATCATTATCTATGTGCAAGGGTCCTATTGCGTTAGTTTTCGCGTAGAGTTTTATCTCTGATATATTAAGTAAAATCGAGTTTATACATTTTTAATGCGTATAAGTCTTTTTGAAAAACTAATTTAACACACTTTAATACCATGAATTTATTTTAAAATGAAACATGCAAATTTCCCTTTACATGGTTACACAATAACATTTCTGACAGCAATATGTAATTCGCGTTTATTTTAAAATGGAACATAGGAATGCGTACAAGTAATAATAATTACACATGGTATAATGCTTTTTTTAACTAATCAAAGTAAATTTTCGAAAATTACCCCATTCATTGCCAAGCAATGCCCTAAACGGTCATGAAAATTCTTCAAAACATTACTCAACTTCCGGATAGACGTTATTGTCTGTTTTAAAATAAACGCGTAATTACATTGCTGTCAGAAATGTTATTGTGTAACCATGTAAACGGGAATTTGTATGTTTCATCTTAAAATAAATTCACGGTATACAAAATCTATGTAGAAACTTCTTCCCTTTCGTTTAAAAAAATATTCGAATCGATCTGACATTACCTAAGCGAGTTATAAGCAAAAAACATAATGTTTAATCATACATGATATAAAAATAAGGTCCTTTAAGCCTATTATTCAAATATTAGTTAAAACTATATTTACTTAATTAATATTTCTTCGTCATTTTCCGCACTTGTAGCATAATTAGCTACGGTGTACCACAGTTTGGGAAACACTGGCATACAGGAAAACGATGAACGACGGGAACTTCCAAGGGGAACTTAATCGATGTCAAAGTACTGTCATAGGGACTCCAAACATTAAATGACTGGACTTTGCATAGTAAGGTCTTCCCAACCTGTCATTTTCTAGTATGCGCCAGATATAATGCCGACTACTAAAAACATAAATGTGAAATAATGTGCCAAGTTCACTTAGTCGACCTATGTCTGACTCGAAAAATTATATTTGAATCATAAAATTTATAGTTCAGACTTTTATTCGACAAGTTTTCAGTTTTATTAATTTTTTTTTTACTGCCTCTCGCCGAGAAACGGCAATTCCTGTACCGGCCATCTTGTTGAGGTTTTCCATGGTTTCCCTCAATTAATTCCAGATAAATATCAAGATGGTTCCTTATTCGAGGCCATGGCCAATTACCTATTAAACTCCTAGTTCAAAAATAGCCTATTGATTCCTTCATTCGATCATTGCTATTAATTAATTTGGAGTTTTCAAAACGTAGGAAGTGGTAGGTGAAAAAATAGTAATGGTGCGAATGGCGTCTGTTATGACATAAAGTCGAAAAACGAACGTTAAATGCATTATTAGTGTATTTGCCATATGGCAACATACACTATTGGCGTCGGTCGGATGGCGGGACCTAGGGGTCGGACCAAAATTTCTCGACGTTTCATAACCTCCTAAGCACTTTGGCACCATTTTTAAAAATGTTTATATATATATGTATATATATATATATATATATATATATATATATATATATATATATATATATATATATATATATATATATATATATATATATATATATATATATATATTGTGGTTACGGGGAATTGAACAGATTGTCTAATGATTTATAAGTGTTTTTTAAATTGTTAGCTATATAAAAACTTGTGTTTTTTTAAGATTTGCGTTAAATGGCATTACGCAGAATGTAAGCTTTCAAATACTTTAGTGAAAAATAGTAAATATCTCCAGAATAGTAATCTTGCGTTTAGTGGAGTGTGCCTCCGTACAGCAAAATGTCAAGATGTCACCAATGTGAAAACAAAATTAATAGACAGTACAATGACATAATTCAGTGCTCAAACTGTCAAGGAGTTTTTCATATAGAGTGTGTGAATATTACTATTGTTGTTTACAATGAAATGAAGGCGGATAGATCAGCCACAACATGGCAGTGCGATAATTGCAATTCCAAAAAAGAAAGCGAATCTTTAGATAGTACTGTTAGGAAAGATAGCAATATAAGTAAATTGAATTGCGAGAACCAAGAAATACATGAAATGAATAGTAATATGAAAAATATTGATGAAAAAATTAAATTGGTCTTAACCACCCAAGCTCTAATGCAAAATCTTATAATTGATTTAAATGTAAAAGTGAATACCCTAGAAGCTGATAATAAAAATAAAGATAAAATGATAAACAATTTAATCAAACAAATATATGACTTGAAAACAATATTAAGTGGCAACAATGAAAATACTGACAATGGAACTGTTTCGATCAATAAAGAAAATATTAAAAAGTTACCCTCTAAGAAAGAAAATCATAATGAAAATAATGAACCTAACAATTCTAAACCAAAAATGCATGTAAACTCTGCTGTTAACACCAGGCAATCTAGTGATCATCCTATAGCGGATATACTTCAAACAACTAATGCTCCGGAAGTAAATAATAAAGAATTAGCTACTGTTAGATCACCAGAAAATAATATCAATGATGAGGGATGGGTTGAAGTAAGAAGAACACGAGCAAAAAAAACAAAAATAATCTATGGACAGGCAGACTTGTCGGAACATAGCAAAACAAATCTTCAGTTCGCAGCAGCTTCAAAGAAAGTCTGGCTTAGCGTAAGTAAAGTTGCTTTGGGTACTTCTACTGAAATTATTAAACAACACTTAGTGTCACGTTTCCCTGGGTACGATTTTACAGTAGATGATCTACCAAAAAGAGATAATGCATTGAGTTTGGCTTTTCGCATAGGAGCTGATTTTAGTCTAAAGGAAGAGTTGGAAAAGGGTGAAAATTGGCCGAGAGGTATTTGTATTAAAAAGTTTGATTTTTTTCGTCGTAAGAGACAAATGGGAACTTTCAAGGAACCTCAAAGTGCGCCTAAATGAAAATCTGCCATCTAATATTTCTGGTAACGTACCTATTAAAACTAAATGCTTAAATAATAATAAAACTTTAAACTTATTACATCTAAATACTCAGTGCATTAGAAATAAATCCGCTGAATTAGAATTGTTAGCCAATGAAAAATTATATGACATTCTATGTTTCTCCGAGCATTGGCTCAATAACTTTGAAATGAGCTATTTTAACATAAATGACTATGTACTATTAAATTCGTACTGTAGAGAAGAATTTATACACGGCGGTGTTGCCATTTTTGGGAAAACAAAAGGTGTCTACAAAGAGATACCTAAAATTAAACATTTAATAGTTGAAAAAGTTTTTGAATGCTGTGCAGTTCAGTCTACTACAGATAATTTTATTGTGGCCTCAATATATAGAAGCCCAGAAAGTGATTTTAACTTGTTTTTAGAAAAATTTGAAATATTTTTAGCTATTTTAAATAAATACAGCTGTAAAGTCATTATAGCGGGTGATTACAACATTAATTTTTTAAATACAACTGACATCAAATATAAACAATTTAATACTTTAATAAATACATTCAATCTTCATTGTTGTGTAACCGATCCAACAAGAATAACTGCTAAAAGTGCCACAATTATTGACAACATAATTACAAATATAGAGGAACAACATTTCCATATAAACAATTTTGATACTCCACTTTCAGATCATCGCGGAGTTGAATTTTCCTTCAAATTAAACTATGACAAAAGTGATCCTATCTTTAAATATACGACATCTTATTCAGAGAGCCGTTTAAACAACTTCAACTGTATACTAGAAAAGGAAACCTGGGAGGATGTCCTCTCTAGTAACAACACAGATGAAAGTTATCTATACTTTTATAACACATTAGTACATAATATGTCTACTGTGTTTACAGAAAAAAAACTTAAAGTCAAAGATGGAGAAAAAAACAAAAATGGAAAGGAGTGGATTACAACTGAAGTTAAAAGACTTTCAGAACAAAAATATAATCTATACCTATTGCTACAAGACCAAAAAAAACTGAACATAAAATCTGAGTTGATAAAAACCCAATATTGTCATATATGCAAAAATCTGAAAGAAGCGATACGTTCAGCAAAAACTCAATACTATAACAACCAACTGAATAATACTAAGAATAAGTCTATTGCAGCTTGGAATATTATTAATAGTTTCAATAAAGATACGCAAAAAACGGGAAATGACATAAAAAGAATCAACGTTGAAAATGTCGACATTACAAATATAAATGAAATGACCAACATCTTTAATGATCATTTTATAAATACGACAGAAACATTAAACCTGAAAAATAACTTTATCGAACATGACCGCACCCCATCAAAGATTAATAATAGCGGAAGTATGTTTCTGTATCCCTGCAATGATATTGAAGTCTGTAACGTCATAAGGTCTTTAAACAACACCAAAGCATTTGGTTGGGACAAGGTACCCGTGGTAGTCCTTAAACATTCAGCACATATAATATCCAAACCGTTGTCCTTTATAATTAACATGTCCATGTCTCAGGGACAGTTTCCATCATTGTTGAAACAAAGCATCGTCAGACCATTACACAAAAAAGGCGACTGTACAAATATCAACAATTATCGGCCGATAGCAATTTTAAGCAACATTTCCAAAATTTTTGAAAACATAATATCAATAAGATTGAAGAAGTACCTATCCCAAGTCAATGTAATAGCCGATCAACAGCATGGATTTCAAGCGGATCGCTGTACCAACTTAGCTCTATTTAAAGCTATCAATTCGATACTTGAAGCATGGAACAACAACAAGCTATGCATTACTGCTTTATACGATCTATCCAAAGCATTTGACTGTGTTCACTACGATCTATTGCTATCAAAAATGTATAGCTATGGAATTCGAGGCATCACTCTGGACCTTTTTAAATCATACCTTCAAGACAGGAAACAAACAGTCCAATTGACAACAGTAGAAGGGAATATTGTAAAACGTATTTCCTCTGACTGTAAAAAGGTAATAAGAGGTGTTCCGCAAGGATCAATTATTGGCCCAATCTTATTTATTATTTACATTAACAATCTTCCCGAAGTAGTCAAGGAAAATGTTGTGCTATTCGCAGACGATACTGCTGTGCTTTATGAAAACAACAATGAAATAGACATAACTTTGCAAATAGATAACTCCATCGTTTTTTTGAACAACTGGTTTAATGATAACAACCTAAGACTAAACATTACCAAGACCCAATTTATTAAGTTCGGTAATTACGGATACACTCAAAATAATTTACTCCTTCCGAATGTGGGAAATATATCTCTACAGGATAATGTAAAATTTTTAGGCATAAATCTAGACAAACACCTTTCTTGAAAATTTCACATAGACTGCCTAATTGGTAAAATTTCAAAATACGTCTACTTATTAAGAACAATGATAAAAAATGTTCCCCTTCTCGTTGTACGATCAGCATATATGAGCTTTATTCAGTCAAACATTCAGTATGGTATTATCTTCTGGGGACATGTTTCTTATGTCAAACACTTATTAATAATGCAGAAGAAAGCAATCAGAGCTATTTGTCAAGTTGGACCGAGAGAGTCATGTAGAACACTTTTTAGAAATCTCCAAATACTTACTGTCATAGACTTATACATTTTATCATGTGCCACTTTTGTAAAAAAATATCCTCATTTATTTGTAAATAATGTACACAAGCATCCATATACCACACGCAATAAAGATAAGTTTATAACAATGCAGTCTAAGCTCACAGTAACTAATAACAGTCCACTTAACTCTATTATAAGAATTTACAACAAATTGCCGACATCGATAACCAGCAAAGACTGCTCACTTTTAGCCTTTAAGAACAATATTAAAGACCTTTTAATCCACAATAACTACTACAGCATAGAAGAATTTCTTAACACTGATTTTTAATTTTTAATATGTATGTATTTTATAATTGTATTTTATAATGACTCATTCCACACTGTAATGCAGTATTTTCTTCATGGAATAAAGATTATTATTATTATTATTATTATATATATATATATATATATATATATATATATATATATATATATATATATATATATATATATATATATATATATAACTTTCGAAAGAGTTAATTGATTTCAACGAAATTTGGGCCACGTGTTGAGACCCATCACCGCAAGAAGCCTATTTAAAATGGGCCTAATCGGGTTATTTTAAGGGTAGTTTTTAGGGGTTGAAAACTGTTTTTGGGCCCCAAAATACCGAAAAAATTCTCCGAATCGTTTCAAAATTGAAATTTTATCCTCTGGTAGGGATTAAAAAGTGTCCCCACAATTTTAATAAAATCGGCTCGACAGGACCGGATTTACAAATTTTATGAAAACACTAGTTTGCAGATAGTGACTTATTTATTGAAGGGTGTATTAAATTCGGTGTAGACGTTAGATTGATAATAATATTACAATTAAGAAAAAAATGTTATTTTAAGGGGTGTATTAAGGGGTTAAATTTTTTATTTTGCCCAAAAACAAACTTAATTTCACATAATAAAAGTATAAAACCACACGGCCCTATACAAGCAAATACACTATATTGTCGGCAGGGTTTTGGCACTGCGACCCGGGTTTTTATTATTATTATTAGATTTCATATAGCAAAAAATATTCATTCAGGAAAGTCGTTGCAATGGTAGTTTGGATTTCCTATATAATGTTTTTTAGTTAATGTACCGCAAAGTCGATAAATTTTTGCTGATAACTTTGATAACCGTATTTAATGTGATTTAAAATTATTAAACAAGAATAATAAAAACGTCACATGACGTCATATTATTACATGTTTAATATCTATTAAATATCTATTTTTTTTAAACAAGTATGGTAATTATTACTTTTGACTATCGTAAACAAATCAATGCTAAAATAGGCATGATCAAACTTCTAAAATATGACAATGTAAACGCTATACAGGACGTACTGAAAATCACTTAATAATAATAATAATAGTAATAATAATAAGCCGCAAACAGAGCAGCAAATGAACTCAGTCTTGATTTTGACTTCAGTTCCGCTAGAAATCGTAGAAATGCAACGTATGCATCTTTAACGTCAGATCAAGTAAGATACACAGTAAAGAAGGCAGAGCAAAAGTTCTTGCTCAGACAACATACTGATAAACCGATGCATGGGACTTATTATAAGAACATCAACACTTGCGGTTTATCGAAGGACCTGACGTTTGCCTTTCTGAGATCAGCTGGACTGAAGTCTGAAACTGAGGGATTTGTTTTGGCGTGTCAAGATGGAGTTATCAACACTCTTGTGTACCGTCGCATAGTTATAGGTGCAGAAGTAACAGATACTTCTTGCAGAGCATGTCGATCGCATCCAGAGACGCTCATTCATCTCTTATCGGCATGTGGTCACTATGCGAGTTGTGCTTACATTCACCGCCACAACGCTGCTCTAAGAGTTTTATACTACCACCTAAGACATCATTATGGTGTTGATAAAACTCCTGTACTACCTTATGTTCCAAATTATATTGAGTCCGTTGTCGAAAATGAGTCATGCAAGATTTTCTGGAACTACTCATTTAGTACTACCAGGCAACTTTCAGCTACAAAGCCTGACATAGTTCTCTTTGATAAACCTAAACTATGTATGTTATTGAGTTTTCAGCCCCTGCTGAAACGAACATAGCCGCAAAGGAGACTGAGAAGCGGACAAAATATCAGGATCTTCTTTTTGAGCTCAGAAAGCAATACCCAGAGTATACTGTTAAATTAATTGTCCTTATAATTGGTGTTCTTGGAGGGGCAAAACCGTCACTGTTGGCAAATATGAAAACTATTCCGGCATGTCAGCGTATTGCTGAGTCACTAATTTGCCGTATGCAAAAGGCCGTGCTTATTGGGTCGCTCCGTGTACTCCGTGCGCACGACCCAAACTCACTGTAATCGCCCATCATGGTTTGAGACGCGGTTACAGTTACAACTTGCTCCACAAGTATCCCTAGTATGACGGTGACGAACCTGAAGTTTGGGTGCTTGTGGATGTAAAATTTTTTTAAGGAATATTTCCTTCTCAATAATAATAATAATAAATGCCTTTATTGAAACTATTCCTATACAAAAGTATATAAAACAAAATTGCGTCCAGTATATAAATAAGTATTAGAAATAGTCTTTGAGATTATAATAATTATTTTCTAATAAATAGTTTTTAACCGTTCTCTTGAAAAGCTGAGGTTGGATGTGTGTGTGCATGTAAAATGCACTTACGTTTCGGAAATCTCTAATTTTTATGAAAAATTTTATTCTATCTTCGATTTTAATGCTTATAGAAATATGTATGCGTAGCATTTTTCCCATATGAATTTTAGACAAGTTCTTACGTTTATTTAATCTAAATAAACTATTTAAAAAAAACGTCTTGGCTTCCGAGCTTGTACGCCGTGATCCATTGGTATTTCTACCTGACGTTTCGTCTACAACTGCGGCAGAATTATCAAAGGCGATGTGGTAGCGGGCGAAGTATCCTTGTGGGCTGCTCCTAGTTAAGTGTGTCGACGACGGTTGCTCCTTCTTCTTTTATGCAAAGTGGGTCGATATTCTCTACTCGGTCGTATAGATCGCTCTACTCTGATTTACTTGTCTGGGGCAGCTGTACTGGCATGAATCGTCCATTGATTCTTCAGAAAAAAGTTATTCGTATTATATTTAAATTTGAATCTTATCTTTAACAAAGCAGAAAATAATACCTTATATAAACATATTATAAATTATTATAACTTATGTCATTGATTGTTTGACTTTCCGTAACCTTGGATAAATTATCAGCCATTGTGACATTTCAATTTAAGCGCTCATAAATAAATTTTATTATACAAATTTGTTTTGGAATTGTTTTTCTATAATAAAAGTATAACTTATACTATTATATTTTCCAAATTTCAATATTATGATGTCGTAACACCTTCAAAAAGCACTTAGTACATATTTTAACTTTGCCATCGATATATATTTATACTATTGCAATTTTTGTTAGGACTCATTTTGATATCTTTGGAACTATGGAACATCACTATTCCACACGGAATAAAAATAAATTATTGTTGCCGAAAGCATCTCTGGAGTTATATCAGCGTAGCCCTGCTAGTATGACTGTCAAAATTTATCATGCTATACCATACTTCATTAAAAATATTGCATCTCTTAATAATTTTAAAACTGCATTAAAAAACTACTTTATTGAAAGATGTTTTTATAATTTACAGCAATTTTTTAATGTTTAAATTTTATCTTTGTACTTGACTATATTTCATACTCTCCTGAGTTATCTGAAACTTAATAAATTATTATTATTATTTAAAGCAAATAATTCAAAGGATATTTTATGGAGCAGATAAATTAGTTAATAATTATTTTGTTTAACACGACGTTTCGTAATAATTTATTACTTCTTCAGGTGCTGTATAAACAATAATACAAAATATAAAAATATGTTAGAAATATAAATAAAGAATTAACAATAATATTAAATATCATACATACAACAATATTACATATTAACATTATTAAAATTCTTATTTTCTTGTCGCATATTAATATGTAATATTGTTGTATGTATGATATTTAATATTATTGTTAATTAGTGTATTTGCCATAAGGCAACATACACTATTGGCGTCGGTCGGATGGCGGGACCTAGGGGTCGGACCAAAATTTATCGACGTTTCATAACCTGCTAAACACTTTGGCACCATTTTTAAAAATGTTTATATATACAGGGTGTCTCAATCGACGTTGGCTAACATGGGTAACTTTGTTATTAGTGGAGATAGAAAGTCGGTTAAATGGGCAAACTAGTGCAGAAAATTGGGCTCATTAACGTCCCGTCGAAAAAACAATTGAATTTTGACACCCTATGAATTTATTCAGAAAACAGTGAAAATTGCCATTTATGAAAACTGGCCATAACTTTTTTATTTATGAAGATATTTGAAAATTTCATTAACCATTCTTTGATAACTTTTTAAGGTCTTTTCAGTGGCGTAGGTTTAATTTTTTTATTTCCACTACATAATGAGATATTGACATGAACTTTGGTTTTTCTTATGGACGGCATTTTTGATTTTCAGATATTCGAATTCTACTTATTTTTCTGAATAATTCGACATAACATATCCTATATCTAAACCAATCAGAAGCTGCAAAACTGACCAAAATAGCTTTTTGGCGTTATCAAAGTGTGCCATGTAAAACAAAATTTGTTGAAACAAATACATATCGACAGGTTAACAATCTGTCGAGCGATCGCTACAGTTTTGCTAATTCATTTTGTTTGATTTACTCTCTAAGATGGCTCAAGCATTCTCATATTTGGAGAAACAGGCTATTTTTGCTGAGCTTATTAGCTTAATCACAGCTAAAAGCATTAATAAAATGAATTTGTCGACCACAAATTGAAATTTATCGAGAGCATATTTTACAATCTGAACATCTAACTTACATTCAGTTAGAATGAGAAATAAATCGGCCAACTTCTAACTGAATGTAGGTTAGTGTCTGCTAGATTATGTTTGCGTGGAATGCCCTTGTAAAGAAAGTTTGACATTAATGCTCGTGTCATGGTCTGGTAGCGGTTAACAATATAAAATAACTGGCAGTCTTATCCAATATACCTGAAAGATATTTTATGTCTGCTGCTTGGAAGGATTATATTTCTCAAACATAAAAATATAGATATATATGAGGCATGGCTGCAATTACTTTGAAATTAAATCTTTTATTTTAACTGGTCTGTAATCACGTCCTAATAAATCGATTTAATTTCTTGAATAATTTTTATAAAACTCAAGCCTTTGGGTTTTCTTCGCGGGGCTGCGCCCAGCTCAACAGCGCCAACAGTAGTGGAGCCTTCGGCTCGACCGTATTATAATCTTGCTTCACAGGGCTGCGTCCTGCTCGACTACGACAATTCAACCCCTATGTCACCCCTTCAGGATTTTTTTAGACAAAAGGTAGCTTATGTCCTTCCTCAGGACGCAATTCATCTGCTTGTCAAATTTTAGCGAAATCTGTTCAGCGGCTTAGGCGTGAAATGGTAACAGCATTTATAATATAGTACTAGCCGCTTTCCGCGGCTCCGCCCGCGGTTTTAATGATACACGGCAACAACAATAGTAGTGGAATCTTCATCAAGACCTAACAGCTACATTTTCAGTCCACAGAAACAGCATTTTAAAAATTAGAGTGTGTTAATCATTGACACCCCGGTACTTTCCCCCTTTCCACACCTTAGAATTTTAGTACCTCTACTCAACAAAAGAACATGGCTGCCAAATTTCAAGTCTGGAGGTATCGTGATGGCCTGTCAGTGACATTCATCCCCTATTTCATTCCCTTTAGGCTTTTATTTTGAGACAAAAGATAGCCTATGTCCTTCTTTAGGATGCAATCTATGTCCTTGTCATATTTTATCGAAATAGGATGAATTACCATTGAAAGTTATTTTAGATTAAGAATTGGTATTATGAAATTTAAAATGATACTGAGGGAATTCTTATACAAAATATAGTTTATTTTAAAGTCCGGGTTTGGCCTTTATTGACATTGTTTTTATTTATTTTTTGTTCGTAAAAGATTAGACTCGTATTCAACATTCAATAAACTCTAAAGGAACGAATTAAAAAATGTGTCATTTTGTATTGAAATTTCTTTTTTACCTATACGAAGTAACAGCTTTATTGTATGATCCTATATTTTAAAGAATAAATAAGTAACGCAACGGTATACTAGAACAGGACAAGTTTTAACTCATGGGATATCATAATAAAGCAGTGTTTGTAAACCAGTGTTTTGTGGAACCATAAGGTCGCCAAGTCAATTCAAAACCAATAACTATTTCATTTTTTTGGTGTGCTTAACAAAAATACGATTAAAAAATCCTTACACGTAGACAGAGGGACAGAGTTTTTAGATAATAGACGCACGACAACTGAGACAATTACGCAAGTATGAAACTAGGACTTTCAATACCGCGAACAGCGTCTGATAATGTTTATGACTGAGAGACGTCATGCACTCTGATTGGTGTTCTTACGTGACTCGAGAGTGATTTAATTGCGTTTAATTTATTAAATATTAATTAATTTCATCTTTAAAGTTCAATTCCAGATATATGTTATAATAGAAAACAGTATCATATATAAATAAAATATAAAAAAAAGAACATATTATTTTCTACAATTTTCAATTTTTATAATTGTTTTTTATAATGCCAAATTGCATATTATATCATAGTTTTATTATCATTTAAGCATATTGAGAGCTTGAAAAAGTCTTAATTAAAGAAAAGACGAAACGTTGCAATCAATGAGTGTTAAAATTGATTTATTTTCATTATTCCAATTACCCGTGATACTGTTTTCTATTAATTAAGTTTTTTTGAAATAAGAAAAAATATTGTTTTTTAGTATTTCTATCATAGAAACTACCACTTAACGCTTAAAATTATGTTTTTATTTGAATACAGTCAACATCCGTATTACAAAAAATTCTAAAATAATGATTGTAATTGTAATCGTTGCATCACTACAGTGTTTTCGTAAACAAATATCCTTTATTTTATTTAAATAACGTTTTTTGTAGGTCCCTGGGTCATTACCGGATTTCCGGTATTTTCCGGTATTAATATCGCTATTAAACATTTCCGATATATGAAAGCACCAGTTGAAACAGTTGAGAGTCGCTGATAGTATATATAATCACCGGTAGTTGTAGTACATAAAAGACACAAAATAATAACAATGTTACCTGCACATTATACATTGAATACATTATTTTGTTGCATTATACAAAGTGTCCAATCCGGATATAGTCGGAGAGCAGTTAGACAGTTTTGGGTAGGTATTTGAGGCACTGTGGAAATTTGTACAATAACTCTTTAGTAATATCCGAATACAAAAATACAAACCTGACTAAAGGGTAGCGGGGCTTAACCGACCTTTAAAATTTTAAATTAGAAAAAAATTTTACGCAATAAAAAACCCTCGAGGCATTTTAAATTATATTTTGATACATTCAAAAAACAGGTCGTTTCGGTGGGATATTCTACCAGCCAGGTGATTAAAAATTTGAGGGTCGGTTAAGCCCTGCTATTCTTTAGCCATGTCTGTGTTTTTGTATTTAGATATTACTAAAGTTATTGTGCAAATTTTCACAGTGCCTCAAATACCCAAAAATATTTAACAGCTCTCGGACTAATAGCTAGTTATATGACCTACGTCCCATCGTGTTTAAGATGATATATCCCTCAGATTATAAAATATGCTCTTGGGAAATTTCAATATATGGTCGCAAAATTCATTTTATTACTGTTTTTATTAGCTGTGGTAAAAAAACGTGATATTCGTCAAAATTTCTGTATTTCGAATTACGCAAAGACAATTTGACAATTTGACATCTCAAAGTTTTTCCTTTACAAACTTATGTTGAAACTACTGTCAAATTTGACTTGCTCAATAATTTTTTTCAATTTTTTTTTTCTGTACAAAAATGTGTACAAAACGTATGCTAATTTTCTCGTTTTTATGAGATTTTTAACCAACTTCAAAAAAAAGGAGGAGGTTCTCAGTTCGTCGGAATCTTTTATTATACTCGAAGACGCCTGAACCGATTTGGAAAATTCTTGTTTTGTTTGAAAGGGTATACATCCCAGATGGTTCCATATAGTTTTTATTAAAATCGGTTCATCCGTTTTTAAATGACGTCAAAAAACATATTTTTTAATGTATATCTCCAACATTTTTAAAGCGATTATGATGATTCTTTTCTTATTTAATAGGGCACATCTTCAGGGTTATCCCACATAAACTTTACTTAAATCGGTTCAGTAGTTTTTAAAAATGTGCGAAATAATTAAATCGTTTATTTAGATTAAACAAACTGTAAAACCTTGGCTAAGAGTTATATGGGAAAAATGGTACATATTTTCAGTTTTTACATCATTTTACATCATGCATGTCAAAAATCGGTATCCTTAAACTTTTAATATGTTTATGCCTAAACAACAACCTTGCGCAGAAAATTACAAGAGGTAAAATTTGTTTGGTTTGGGAAGGGTCATTTGCGAAGAGAAGGAAGCATTTAATTTCTGACAATGTTTTGTTTCTTTGTTACAGATGATGCTGACGAAAGCTTGCTTCAGAATATTGGTGAGTGAGAAATTATTATTTATCCTGTCACAATGAGCTCGAGCCAACAATAGTCCTCCATTTTCATTGTAATATATCCTGAAAGCTGGCTCGGTTAGGGGTTTTGGGTGAGAGACGAAGTGATCACAGATAGAAGTTTTATATTTTCAAGAAAACTGTTTGAATGAAATACGCGTCAATAATAATCAATAATGATTCCAAAGTTCAAAAAATAATAAATAAAAAAACTTCAGTTTCTAGTTATCACTTTTAACATATATTTCATATTTTAATCGGGATCAAACTTTCGTGATCGCGTTTTAATTTTCTTATTATAGATATAAAAGTAAAATCTTCCAATTTTTTGTGCCTTTTAGGGTCTCCCTTTTTAAAATTTTTATGTAAATGTAAAACACAACGTGTCTTATTTGGTTGCTGTAAAAATGCACTTAATTTTGAACGTTGTGAGATGCATTTTTTTTTGTCTATTTGATTTATTTATTTTTTGTGTCGCATTTAATAATTCTTTTTGAAAACTTTGAAACTTTTTTTAAGTGAAATTTCAACAAACGGAATTTGAAAAACCAAATTGAAATGCGGTACAAAATGAGCGACCTTCACCATACATTGGCCGCTTTCACCACTAGACAAAATTAATTCCTTACCTAATTTCAAATAATAAAAACCCGGGTCGCAGTGCCAAAACCCTGTCGACAATATAGTGTATTTGCTTATACAGGCAGTGTGTCTTCATTATGCGAACTTTAGTTGGTTTCTGGGCAAAATAAAAAATTAGACTCCTTAATACACCCCTTAAATAACATTTTTTTTTCTTGATTACAATATTATTATCAATCGAATCTCTATACTAAATTATATACACCTTTCAGTAAATAATTCATAATCTGCAAACTAGTTTTTTCATAAAATTTGTAAATCCGGTCCTGTCGGGCCCATTTTATCAAAATTTTAGGGACACTTTTTAATTACTACCAGAGGGTTAAATTTCGATTTTGAAACGATTCGGAGAATTTTTTCGGTATTTTGGGGCCCATAAAACATTTTTCAACCCCTTAAAACTACCCTTAAAATAGCCCGATTAGGCCCATTTTAAATAGGCTTCTTGCGATGATGTATTTTAACACGTGGGCCAAATTTCGTTAAAATCAATTAACTCCTTCGAAAGTTATTGCCCGCACACATATATATATATATATATATATATATATATATATATATATATATATATATATATATATATATATATATATATATATATATATGTATATATATATATATATATATATATATACGTATATATATATATCCAACCAACGCCAATAGTGTATGTTGCCATATGGCAAATACACTAATAATAATAATATAATCTTTATTTAAAGGACCTGTACAAGTCATAATAGCGTCAATGTCTACAATTTCTCGAGAGCAATTTTTCAAATGTGTACGATTAAATTCTCATAAACTGGTTAATCGCTATTGGTGTAAGCGGCCTTAACACAACACCATTCATAATGTTTCGTTAATCTTTAGCTTTAGAATTATTGCAACAGTTTAATTGTAACTTTTAGATTTCTATGAAATATTTAGAGAGGGCCTTTTTATTGTTTGCACTGTTGTGTTTAGGGTTTCTTTCCACAGAGGTTCCTTGTGGGAACGTTAGCTATTAGGGTATAGCAGTAGGGCACCCTTCGGCCAACTTTGTCCTTACGCGTGTAGGTCGGACAGGATTTCGCGATTTGTGACCACCTGCGATGGTGTCCGCCCTTAGAGTCTTAAGTCTTGGCTCGGTCGAGACTGCCCTAGCTTCTAAGCGAAAGCCAATAGCTGTACCTTCCACCGTGAAAATCATAATAACTGTGTTTCCCATAGTAAAAATCGCACTTGTCGTGTTTTCTATTGTGAAAATCGAAGTGCTGTGTTTTTCTTAGTGAAAATCGGTTGTGTTCTCCATAAGTGAAGGTCGCTGTGCTTTCTTTGGGTTAAGGTCTAGCCTCTATCGTGCTAGGAGCGTTAAGGTGGTCGAATTTTCTCGGTGGAATTCTGCGTATCGCGAGTTTTACGGACAACACATTACACATGTATATTATTTGTCATCGGATTCGAGTGTACGGCTTGCCGTCTGTCTTCGCAAGGCATTGTTGCAAGGCACCTGCAGGTACGTCGTGCACTTTTGTTATTCTTTAGCTAGCTGCGCATTCCGCGGTTCAAGACCCCCAGTACTAGGACATCCTCGTTGGATCGCACCCAGGGCTCTAGTCTCAGGACCGCTGGCTTCGTACCGGTACGAAAAAGGTTGTCCGGCAATCTCGTTCTTACAGCGGACTTAACGTCCTGGCTCAGCAGCTGTGAGTCCCGTCACAAAAATAAATGTACGGCTGTTGAGTCCAGAGCGAGGACCAGCGGACGCTGTGAAGGGCGGTGATTGTTTTTTCTCTCCGCGTTTAGGTTTTGTGGATTTAGGCTGTTCACAGACAAAGAGTCTAACTAATTCGCTGTCATGTCGCGCTGATGATTTTTTTCAGATGGCGTATTTTCGGTCTGTTTCTGCCGTCACTTGTTTTTTTTTACAAATTTTTTTCCAAATTTCTTCAAACTCATTTTAATCAGGAAAAATCAATCGAAATTCATTATTTGTGTAAAGTTAAAACGCGCTTAAGTCATTAAAAAAAGTGTATATAATGTAAGTACTTAAAAATATATCATTTTGGGCCAAATGGTATTTTCTAGACTTCATAATAACAAAAATCTTAGTTTCGTCTCGCTTAAAAAAATCAAAACGCGTTTAGAGAAAAAGTACTGAAAATACGCCCAACGATAGCAGATCTGATCTTCTCAACGTGATCCACTCTTAGAAAGCCCTCCTTGAAATAAAGTTAATATTTAAATTTCAAATTCATGTTTTGGAGTATTTTTTTCTTTTAATTAAATCAAACTGTTTTTTTTTTATTATTTCGTTAAGAACTTCAGTTTATTCATTTATTAATTTTATATGATATTTACGCAAAAAAATAAATATTTTGCAGTTTTAAAACTTTAGTTAATAATTAATCTGAAATATATTGTTTAAAGCAAATTAAATATCGAAAGTCGTTTATCGTTGAAATCTTCCCTCGGTTTTTAGATTATCTAACGACAAAAATGTAGTCTAGATCGCTCCCAGACCCACCCCGTTATCAACTGTTGATCCCGAAATCGTATTTGTGGTGTTGGTTATTATTTTCTCTCCCGGGGTACAACTCGCAGGTGTAGTTTAAAACACTGTGAGACTGTCTCCCGGGGGCGTAGGGGATAAAATTGATTCTAATATTTATTTATCGTAATATTATGTGTCTGTTATTGAGCTAAAAATTGGTTTTTCGATTGATAAACCAATACATTTTTGTATAAGGATATTCTTTTTCTATGTTGGAATTTTTCAGGATAACTTTTGAAATATATTTTTTCAAGTATTTCATAAGTTTAACTGAATTTTAATTAATTTTAGTATAAACTTCTACTTTTCGGAAAAAAGTGCACGATACGTGCAAATCGCGAATTCGTGATTTTAATTCAGTGCAGTGCAAAAAAATTATAAGTACGTGATAAAAAAATGATTCGAATATTCAAATTTTCTGTAAGTATTTCTTGATTAATAATTTTATTTTGAAACAAACGTATCGACACCTACTAATTGTCAATTCGCATCCACGAACCCCAGATGTTCTTTTTCTCGACGTACATTCCGCTTACCTTGTTAGCATAATCGGAAGATGATTAAAACCCTAATCATCTCTTCAAGATGCTAAAATACTAAGCGAAACTTTTTAATAGTTAAAGTTTTTAATAGTCAGTGTTTTATTTCGATCTATCGTTAAACTTTTTTGTTTAAATTTCTTTTGATCAAAAAGCATTTTAAACGACGAATTTATACCTTTTGTAAGGTCTTTAATGAAAATATATATCATATCATATCATACAGGCAAGCATTTCAAAGATGTTTTGTCTTTTTCACTTTTTTGACACTTTTTTGGTGAGGTAAGGCTGCGGTACGAGGGGTAGTGCACGCCATGCGATCGTATCAGAATGGAAGCATGTTATGGAGGTCGGTACCGGGGGTTCTCTTTACATTGAAGTGTTCCCAAAGGCAATATTATATCGCAGTAATAAATAAAAGCTCAAAAGGGAATAATGTCCTTCCAAATTATGAGTATTTTGATTCATTTACATGTTTTGTGTATGAAAGCAAGCTTTAGAGCTTTTGTCATTGGGTTCTTTGAAAAGTACGTGTCGACGCTTAAATAATTTTTAACATTAAGTCGTTTCTTTTTAGATTATTCTTTCTGTTTTGTATTTGTATTAAAAAGTTGACCAAATTTTGAATCATTAACTGACGGATTTCATAAACCAAAATATTAACATTGTTTTACGACCGATGCAACATTATTCAAATGAAAAAATATCAATTTGAAACAAGAAAAAACATTTTATTTCTTAGTTTAATTAAAAATACAACAAATTATAATTACTTTAAATTGTACACGCATACTGTTTTGTTACGAAATGCAAAATTATAATATTTCGTTGTATCCAATAAGAATATGACTGTTCAGGAGGCTATGAAACGTCGGGACATTTTGATCCGACCCTTAGGTCTCGCCATCCGACCGATGCCAATAGTGTATGTGCCATATATGGTAAATACACTAATAAGACATGAGGGCATATTTGGTATCTAGTTTATAGAAAGTCAGTAGATCGAGGCATACGTTTCTTGATTTTTAAACAGCTTCGTAACATTCTAGTCGGTGCGCATTACGCAACTGAATACTTGTATTGAACAGAGTGCGAAGAGTTACCCGATGTAAACGGTGCCGACAAAACAGTCGAGTGCAGTAATGGAGGGAGATGTGTCAGTTTTTAAGTAGTACTATTTAACGTCAGGTGTATTGGGCGCTTCGCAGCGACCGAGCGCTCCAGCACAGGATAAGTTTTGTGAAAATTAAATAATTGTTGCAGTACACAACGAACAATATCTAAAATCCGTGTTAAACGGCCTTGATTGTTTGTGTTAGGCCAGGTGTGGTCTTTTTAGGTTAGGTTCTGTTTTGGTTTACCTTTTTTTAAGTTTATTTATTGTGTGCGATTTTATATTGTGTTGTGATTGTTTTGTTAATTTTTGTAAAATGGATAGGGACACGAGATTTATTATTAAAAAAGTGGTTATTGATTTTGTTATACTTCTTTTGGGTAAGTGAAAAGAATTTGACATTTAATATAAAGGTCCGTTTAGTTTGACGAGCTCTCTGTGTTATAAATTTGATTTTATAATTATTGAGAATAATGTATTAAAATGTGTCGAGCATTGTTAACATTTGTTTTTGTGTGTAAATTTTAAAATTTACTTTCTTATGGAAAATATTCCGGTTGACTACCAAAGAACAAAAGAAATAATTTATTTTAAAATTTTTTCTCTGTATTTTTGATTTTTGAAACGATATTCTACTGCCTCTTTTTTCGTCTGCATAGCTCTATCTCACGAAAAGTTGGATATGTGTGTGTGCATCGGTGTTGCCAGATTTTTTTTTTGCCAAGTCGGGATTTTGGAACTTTTTGAGTGAAAAAAGCGGGATTCTTTCGTCGAAAGCGGGACATAGTAAAAAAAAACGTATATAATCAGAAGTTTTTAAATATTCATCTTTTGATTTTAGTTCAAATTACGTTTACGTGACAATAGATAGCAAAAATAGCCTTAGAAAATGTATTTTAATAAAAATATGATATTTTAAATCAGATTTGCCCTATTGTTAAATAGTGGAGTCTTATTCGTCTTCTGAATAAAAAAAAAAAAAAAAACAAATCAAAATCAAAAAAGTTTTATTCATTAGAAAAATATGGCGCTTCAAACAATAGTCTGAGGAGTGAGTGTTATAAATTGCAACTTACAATAAGAGAATAATTATTTACGCACGGTCGAGTTATCCCCGAACAGCGGGACTGAACCTGTCCCGCGCGCCACATTTAATTTTTATTTAAAAATCGGGACGTCTGGCAACGCTGGTGTGCATGTAAAATGCACTTACTCACGTTTCGGAAATATCTAATTTCTATATAAAGTTTTATTCAATCTGATGTATAACCTAAAAATATGTATACCATTTTCCCATATGACTTTTAACCAAGGTTTTACAGTTTATTTGATCTAAATAAATTATTCAAAAGCAGATACAAACGAGAAAAATAGCATGGTTTACACAAATTTTTGTACAGAAAAAAAATTATTGAGCAAACCAAAATTTTCAGTATACAAAACATAAATATGTAAAGAAAACACTTCAAAATATTAATTTGGCTTCCCGTAATTCGAAACGTCGTGACGTGCTGTAAAGAAATATTGACGAATATCACGTTTTTTGATTCAATTTTTGGAGCAAAAATATGTTTTTTGAAATTTTTAAGCAGCAAATCAAATTTGTCACGTTTAATGCTTAATCACAGCTAAGTAATAAAATGATTTTTATGACCGCAATTCGAAATTTCTAGAGAGCATATTTTACAATATGAGGGATCAGCTACATTAATACACATTTTTTTTAAATGTTGAAATCTAAAATTCGAAATTTGGTTGCGTGAACAATATTATTATTACTTAATACTACGTAATCACGCTTTAAATTATTTTGATTGTAATAGGTAAAATCTAATCTAGTATTTTAGGAATACCAGAATGAAAAACAACAGATTTCCGGAAAAAAAATAACAGATTTCCTTTAAAACATTTAAAACTTTCCTTCTTTATCTCTCGAACGATATATTGTATTTATATAGACGATTTTAAATTTTTTAAAGTGCGCAAGAAGAAAATTTGAGTGTACGATGTGATTCTTGTTGAAATATTTAATCGCAATTTGTATTTTTTGTACTATGTATTTCTGGTCAGGTATTAATATCAGATTACGCAATATCTAGTTATTATAAAAAGTCGATGTTTAAAATATTTTTTTGGTTCAATTCTTTTCATTCTTTTTAAGTATTCTTTTAATAAATATAATAACATTAAAGCATTCTTTACTATTTCATCACTTCTACTAACGCGATTAAGGCTGTCGGAACGCTCTGAGTTTAAAGCCAAAAATAGAGCTTCGGCTGTCAACTGATTGTAGACTTATTTGTCAACATTCTGCAAAAAATCTTTCTCTATAAGCAGGATAAAGGACAAATCTACGTCTCTAATGGACTACTTTTGTAATTTATGTACGATTTACTAGAAAAAATTTGGTTTAATTATGCTAAAAAAACACACGTTTTCAATGTCACACTATATGACCTTATTCGTACTTATTTCACAGAACTGTTCCATCACAAACCTAAAGTGACTCTTCCTTTTTCGGAAAAGTTTTTTAAATCTTCAAAATATTTCCAAAAATTAGAGTAATCAATTGACAGCGGCACCCTTGCAAAGTACCATCTTTTAGCCTTGTATTTGGCACCAGCCAAAAATTGAAACGTGTGGATGATTTGAGCCAGACAGAGCTAACGAAGGTCACACCCACAATATGTCTTTTGCCTACCTCGACCCTTACCTCTGGATCTCAGCACAAACTAAATTCAGAGCGTTCCGACAGCCTTAATATTTTATTTTTTCACGTTTACGAAAATCCGGAACACGCAAGAATTCCGTCCGCGTTTCGGACAAAATCCCGGACATGTTCGAAAAAAATCTGAGCATATAATTAGCAACCCTTGACTGGTTAGATCTTTGTTGGTGAAGATTTGCATCGGTGACAAAGAAACCTAAAATACAAAATAATATGTTCAAAATTATTTTGTATAATTCTTACACAGTTCAATGATTCGATATAGATTTCAAACAAAATTTAAATGTAATATCCATAAAATCATATTTTAAAACGTAATCGTAAAATCGTTTTACTGCCTCCGAAGACGCCCATAAAATTGTTTTTTTTTTATTTTAATATTCACAAAGAGATGACGGCATGAATCACCTGATTTGTAAGTCAGCTTCACTCCATTGATATTCAAGTTGTTATAGATAAAGAAATGTTTTTATGTAGATAACAAAAACGGAGATTTGATCAAATCCCTGCGGCATTTAGATATTGTAGATTATAGACGCACGTCAACTGAAGTAATTACTGTTTACTTGGTATATTGTAATCTTGTCTTACGTATATTTTTTGTGTTTGTTTAAATGATTAGAATAAAGGCTTTATAAGATAAACAAACAATTCAATGGTCTCACTATACCCACGTTTTTAGTCACAATATTCATGTAAAACACGAGGTCATTTTTTGATTTTTTAAATGTTTTTTTGAAGCGAAGCTTCCTTAGGCTCGTTGCGCGCTCGACTGCTGGGGAGAAAAATATCAGAGTTTAAAAAACTAAAACAACACAGTTTTTTGAACTAAAAATGCAAAATAAGTTGACAACAAAATTAGCTTCATTGTAAAAAGCATGGGATGCTATCTATTTAAATTTTCATAATAGCTCTACGTTTACAATTAGCTATAGTAAATGGAAAGTTTACTACCGATATTAAGCACTCCACGCATTTCACAGTAAAGTTATTTTTGTTGTAAAATTATTTTGCATTTTTTACTTTACCCAACTTAACACCATTAGTTAAATGTGTCATATTTTATAGATTTTATACTTTTTTACACACCCCTCTATAAAATAGCTTTCGAGTAATTGATTGATAGTAAATTATAGACGCTCAACATCTAAGGTCATCAGCATCTAAACGCGTTTTCGACTCCCTTTTTTCGGGTTCATTAAAACTTTGTAAAATAAATAAAAACGAAAGGTTGACCACGCCTACAATGATTTTAAAAATAGCGTCATGTGTTGAAAAATGTATACAGAACGCGCGACGGTGCACCTTTTTAGTTTATCCGGTGTCACGGACAACAAGTTTGACATTAGAGTTTAATTTCCGTTAATGGTTAATGAATAATTATTATAAATAGACTAGCGTTTGCTCGGTTTCGACACGAACCCAGTTTTAACTCAAACTTTGCCGGATATAAAATCAGCACCGGCCCTAGCCCTTGATTAGGGTAGAGCGAGATTCTCTTTCAGCCCCTTTGGTCTACGTTTTCACTTCACGTAAATTGTACTTCTGTTAAGGTAGTTGTCGTGGTACAATATTGTCAAAAAGTTATAGATTATACGCGCCACTAAAGTATACTAGCTTGTAGCTAAGTGATCCATAATTTGTACGCAAGACTGTACCTGTGGAAACGTAACCCATACAGTATTCATATGCATGTATACTTTTCTATAAATTGTTGAACCGTTATTTATAAATAATTAGACGGTCAAAAATTTTTTCTTATTTTTTTTAAACTCATAACAAATTCATTGAAAAACTGTCAGTTTTTGGAAAGTTTCTGACATTTCTTTTTTTATAAATAAGAAACTGGTTCAGAACTACAGAGATCGTATACAACCAATGTTAATTATCCAATTTTTAATGAATTTATCTCGGATTATATATGGTCGATCGACTTCAAATTTTCAGGCTAATTGTATTATCATATCCTTAATAAGTATACACAAATTAAGAATTTGGTGACGGTGTGCCTTAACCACGACAACTACCTTAAATAAAATAATAAGTCTCATATTTTCAAAAATCAACTTTTATTGCAAGCATCGCCACTTGTCCATCAAAATTTTATTTTGCGCTGGAAATTGTTTTTCGCATTTGACTTTTTGGCGCCCTTTACCACCCGGCGCCTAGAGCGACCGCTCCCCTCGCTCAGTTTAATCTGGCGTTTCGAAGTGGCTGAATTTGACGTTCAAAGATTCAGTCACAAACAAACTAACAGTTGATGCTAATAAGAGCGTGTTAAAAAAACTTATAAAGGCGCGCTTTTATTGCAGTGTACTAAAAAAGATAAAAATAGTTTTTAATAATTAGGTTCATAATTATTATAAAAGCGTAGTCACTACTCACGCTTTTATAATTATTATGAACCTGAATTATTAAGAATTTTTTTTTTTTTTTGATACACTGCAATAAAAACATGTCTATAAATAGACTTTTTTTTTAATTTTATTTTATACTGAAATTCGAGATATTTGTAATTTGTAAATGAAACCGTTGTTTAATATATTAGTCATTAGCTAAGGCTGATAGCGCAGCAAGTTTTTTTCTGTTCTATGTTTAGAACTAAAGCCGCGTTTTTATTATTTGAATATAATATCTAATTAAAACTTTCACGCTGTTGGAATAAAATTTAAAACGTCCAATTAATAGGAATTTGTTTAGATAAAATTAATGTGCCTGATTATAATAAAATTGTCTCTTATCTCGGTTTTTTGGCTCAATTAAATTTTCGGTCACAAGGCAAAAACATGTATGTCGAAACGCGCAGTCATAAAAATATATAAACGAATAATATTCAGTATTGTTCAATGAATTGTGTAATGGTTTATGTTATGTAAACTGCGTACATTGATATTGTAAAGGTTGTAAGCAGATACAAGTAGCATTCTGTGTTGAAACAGGATGGAGTTCACATTGATTGTACTGCTGAATTGAATATACTTTATTTAATTATTGAATACGTCGTGTTTCATCAATTTATTTCCTACAATCAGTGTACTAATAATTAGTGTTGGGCATAATCGATACATTTCAATAATCGAATGAATCGAAATAATCGGTTTTTATAATCGAATGATCATTCGAATTATCGATTATGAATGATTTGAATTATCGATTATGAATGCGGCCCGCAAAACCTGTGAATTCGGCCCGCGATATCGATACGATATATTATATTTTTATTAAAAAATAAATAAGTAAATAGTAAAATAAATAATACATATTACAAATAAGGTACAATAAAATATTTTAATATTTTTAAAAAATTCTTACAGAACTTTAACCATACGCGTTTGTATGAATAAAATATTGTTTACTTTATATTTAAAAAAATATTGTAGTATGTCTAGTCTAGTTATTACGCATTGGTTTTGATTTTATTACGTTTTTTTTGGCCCGCCAAAAAAATCGGGAATATCAAATTGGCCCGCCTACGAAAAACTTTGGGAGCCCCTGGTTTAAACAAACGAAAGCACCCCCACCTCCAGTGCAACAGACTTCCCAATGTGTGCAGATGCAGAACCGAATGATATATCATTCATAATCGACAATCGACATACATACATTTCATATTTCACAATCGATTCAAGTGAATGATATCTCGCTAAGCATAATCGAATCAAGTGAATGATATCTCGCTAAGCATAATCGAATCAAGTGAATGATATCTCGCTAACCATAATCGATTCATGTGAATGATATCTCGCTAAGCATAATCGAATCAAGTGAATGATATGATGATATCTCGGTTGCCATAATCGAATGATGTATGATAATTCATAATCGACAATCGACATAGTACTGTGTCGGGATTAATAGTTAATACAAAACACATTAATAATGGAATCGCTGGTATGATTTAATACAAAAATGAAACGAATTCTTTATTATTATAAATTAATTATAACTCATAGATTTGTATTTAAAAAAACAATATAATCTAAATTTTTGGGTGAGAGTCTGTTCCTCCTTGCATTAATAATGACACCAGTTTTTGAAAATATCCTTTCGGAAGGCACGGAGGTAGCTGGCGCACAGAGAGATTTTTTATGAAGCTCGTATAGTTCAGGAAACAAATTTTTGTTTTCTGATAAAAAAATAAGGGGATTGGAAGAGCGAGATATATCGGGCATTGACAAATATTGTTTTATGATTGCAACGGCTTTTGTAGTAATATAGTGACAGTGAATAATAAGTAATAAGTTAATAACCGGTCACTATGAGAAATGTATGTACCGTATACACGTAAACTCAAAAGATACGCCGCCGCTCTAACTTTAAGTAATGCAGTCAATGACTGGTCTACTGGAGTCTGGGAGACTGGAATGCCAAAACAGTACAACAAAGTACAAACGAAAGTACCCCCACTCTTCAGTGCACGCAAATGCAGAAACCGAATGATATAATATGATATATGTCGGGATTAATTCACATACATTTCATATCTCACAATCGATTGAAGTGAATGATATCTCGCTAACAATAATCGAATCAAACGAATGATATCTCGGTTAACATAATCGAATGATCGATTATTCGGCCATAATCGAAATATTTCGATTATATCATTCATAATCGCCCAAGACTACTAATAATGCCGAGCGTCTGTAATTTAAATGTAATTTTGTTTTTTTTTTTGCTTTTTTTTTGTATTCTGTATAATACCTTGATTATGGGAGAACACGTATCTATTTTGTACTGCAGGCTGAAGCGATTTCGTTGAAACTTAATATGACATCCCTTATATATTGTAAAATATGCTCTCGGGAAATTTCGAACTGCGGTCGCAAAATTCATTTTATTACTGTTTTTATTAGCTGTGGCATTAAGCTTCACAAAATTTGACTTGCTGCGTAAAAATTTTAAAAATCTCATTTTTGCCCCCATTTATATCATCCTCGTCCTACTATTTTCCGAATCAAAATGCTACGCACTTCTGCTCTTGTCAGTTTCATGTAATTTAGGGGACAAACTAACTTCCCCTTAATTTGTTTCATTCTACTTCCCCTCGATTTTTTAAATTTTTTAAACAGAAAGTTCGCTAAAGAAGTTAAACATCAAAAATCTTATTTACACTAATATATTATAAAGAGGAAAGATTTGTATTTTTGTGTGTATGTTTGTAATGAATAAACTCAAAAACTACTGTGCCGATTTAAAAAATTCTTTCACCATTAGAAAGCTACATTCACCCTGAGTAACATAGGCTATATTTATTGCTAGAAAATATTAGGGATCCTTACTAAAACTTTAGTAACGTAACCCAAAATGTAAAAAAAATGCCATAAAACATCTTTCGTCGTATGCGCTACGGAAACTATTGATTATAGAACAAAAGTATGTTCTACAATATTAAAGAACATATAAATAACTACAAAAAACTTCGCGATACTATATGTCCAACTATTATCGTTATGTCACTATAACCACTTTTTACATTTTAATAATCTATATAGATAAAAGACGATGTATATGTAATCTATGGACTCCAAACGGGTAGACCATTTTTGATGAAATTTTCAGACAATCTTTAGATTAGCCCAGCGGGTGATCTTCTGAAGTTTGGTAGCGATCGGATCAACAGAATTCTTTAAATTTCTTTTTAGGAAATAAGACTTTCTTCGATTTTTGAACATTTACAAATAAAAGCGATTGAATTCGCGCAAATTCAATACACGTTGAGAATTTAATGATAATGATTCTCATCTTTTATATCTTATATATTACATTTACACCCGTGCAAAGCCGGACTGGGCCGCTATTTAAAATATTATCGAAAACTTGACATACACACTTTTGTCTCTTAGTCATGGAAATGTCTTTCATCTATTTTTTTTAAATTTATTTAAAATAAATATAAATTGTAATTTTATAGGAGTGTCTCGTTAGTAGAAATTTACTGACGAAACGCCCGTCAAATCGTATTTTGTTTCTTGGATTTGCTAATTAACATTTTTATTTTCTAAAATAATGTGCTGTTGAAAGACTTGTTTCTATTTTTCCAATTTATTTTTATCGGTTTTAGTACGGAAAAAATATACGACCGATATGTCGTAAGAATTGAACCATTAATTAAAAAAATAATTATAGTTTAAGTCCAGTTTCCTATCATTTTAAGAAGCTTAGTTATAAAAACTGGTGAACATTTTTGGTATTTGTTTCTCTTATATTCGGACGTCGCATGTGGGTCCTTGAAATTAAAAAAATCGCCCCCTCTCCTCATAAATCATTATGCATTTTCATTTGATCACCTATAATTCAACGTTTCCCAAAATGTGGGTCGTAGAAAAATTTTGCCGGTCGGCTAAACTCCCCTACCCTTCAGCCAGGTCTGTGTTTTTGTGTTCGGATATTACTGAAGAGGTATTGTACAATTTTTCACAGTGCCTCAAATATCTACCCAAAAATGTCCTAACAGCTCTCGGACTGGTGTCGACGAGCGAGATTTAGATTACTGTCATAATTTTTGCCCCCTCTTAAGGGGGGAAAAGGGTCTGAGATCCAAAAAAAGGCATATTTTTGTGATTTTTTTTCAGAATACCTTATTTATTATTATTTTAAAAATTTGTTACATTATTAAGCATCGTTCTAAGAATATTCTGTTAAATATTCATCCAAAAATATTGAAAAATAAGCCAGTGGTAGTGGTCAGAACCGAGACACCTCAAAAAAAGTGTCCATGCGGTAGTCAGGATAACTCATGATTGCTTCATTTGAAATTAAAAAACCAAAAAGATTTCTTTAGTACATATGTTTATCTTGGATTTGAACGAAGGAATTAACAAAATATTCATTTTTGAATTTTTGGTAAAGGTGCAATCAAAAAACTCAGATTTTTGCCAAAAATTCCTCTTATTGTTTATTTAAAAAATACGTTGTAATTGAAGAAAAAAATCCTTCGTTCAGAACCGAGTATTTAGTTTGTAAAAGAAGTGTGCAAAGTTTAGACGAAATCGGCCCAACAGAAATTTTGACTACCGATTTGAAAAAAAAAGTTTTGAGAAAAACGCGATTGAAGTTTGATACATGAATAAAATTGAGAAAAAAAACCGAGCGCCCGGACACTCAATTGTCTGTAACTCGAAAAGTTTTGCTGCTAATAATTTCTGACAATATTTGTAGTATCAGAAAAAAAATTAAAAAAAAATCGATTTTCCGATCCTTTTCCCCCTTAAACAAAAATGTGCGTACGCTCTTGGTTGGCATTCAAAAATATCAGTTACGATTTATTTTATTGTTGCCCAATCTACAAGAAAGGCGGCGCCTATTTTGGCCAGCTGTTAAGTTAATAGTGTCTAAAAGACTAAAATAGTGACATTCCAGCGACTATTAGTGCAGACAGGACAGTTAGTGTTTCGCTTAGACAATAAATTCTCATTAAATTTGATCTTGCATGTCGTATAGAAGTATTATGACTCGACAGACAGATGTACTTAAATTACGCCCTATTAAAATAACATTATATGCATTATATTTAGATGTGGCTTATGACCACTCTGAATTCTTAATACCAGCATTGCTGGTCTCGTATGTTTAAAATTATGTACGGTATAAACCAACGTTTCCCAAAAATATTGCCCGGTCGCAAAAAAAAATTGTAAATTTTTGTGTACGAAATAAGCAAGCAAATATCTTGATTTCTATTAAAAAATAAGATTTCTAAATAAATGTTTTTTTTTCATAGCGAGTCGCGAAAAATTTTATAGCCTCGTTCCGGACCGCGGTAAAAAAAGCTTGTGAAACGCTGGTATAGACTTAGACCAGAGTCGATAATTTTGAAAATGGTAAAAAGTGAAAAAAAATTATAGTAGGATGAAACCCATTGGAAAAGGTAGAGAATATAACAAAAATGAAAGGAAAAATAATTTACGGTCGATCTAAGGTCGGGAAGGGGAAGGGGGTGAGTTCTCAGAAAATGCAAATAAGTTATCTTAAAATAGCAATAAATAGGCATCTACGCATATAATTTAAAAAAGATTATATGCGTAGATGCCTATTTGTTGCTATTTTAAGATAACTTATTTGCATTTTCTGAGAACATTTACCGTAGTAATGTATTTTTTTTTCATACCATCAGAAAGTAGAGATTTCAACGAACAAAAAGCCCACCGATTTTTTTAAAAAAGCAGATATTTTGACGTGAGAATTTTCGATTGAAAATTAGGCTGCTTTTTCGATATTAAGTCAAAATAAAGTGAAAAAATGAATATTTTAAATCAAAAAAATTACTGTGTGTTTGGGACATAAAAAGGTAAGTTTTCACCAAATTTCGTGAAAAAATAAATTTTTTTGCAAAAGATAAAAATAAAAAACCAAAAACTTGGTTATTTGAATTTTTCACATAAATTTTGAGGTTATGTGAAAAAAGTGTAAAAACAAAAGTTGTAGATATTTTTATTACCTACAACTTTGCCACAGTGGCGGATTTACCAGCAGGCTGAGTAGGCTGAAGCCTAGGGCGGCAGATTTTAGGGGGCGGCAAATTTAACCCAAAAATTTTTGTCTTTCAGAAATAAAAAAAAACAAACGAGTTTCGAGAATTTAACAAAAATTTCAATATTTTAGTATTGTACTGAACACTAACGTTTATATGAAAAATTACTAAACGCTCTGTAAAATATACTTTTGTGACCATGAATTTTTAAAATATTCCAATAGCGTTTCAATATTACAAATAAAATTTAGTAATTTTTACTCATTTTTTTATTAATCATTACTATAATTTTTTTCTCCATGTACCTAAATGTTAGGTTCACTCACACAATTCATTCGACATGTAATATGTTTCAACATATTTTTTATGTACAACGTATTTGCGTAGTCGTTTTTGGGTTCCTGGCATATCTTACCCCGTCTTTTAATTAGTGCATAATTGAGCTTTTTTAGCTCAGAAGTATACCCAAAAACTCGTGTTATCTTCACTAAATCGTAAGTTGTAAAATTAATCTAGAAACTGATACGACGATCCCCTAGTTCGCAATCATAAAGACGATTGAGCACAAATCATAAAGTTGCAATTTCATTAACAGAATAAATGTAATTAATATGATTGCGAACTAGAATATCGAATTTCAGAGGTCAGTAGGGGCGGCAAAAATGTAATAGCCTACTGGCGGCAAATTTGTAAATCCGCCACTGCTTTGCCATTTAACTTTTTTTCATAGGACTTGTAGTTTTGCCGGAAATCGAGATTTAAACCGTTTTTTACCCTTAAAAAACTCACCCCCTTCCCCTTCCCGACCTCAGATCGCCCGTAAATTATTTTTCCTTTCATTTTTGTTATATTCTCTACCTTTTCCAATGGACTTCATCTTACTATAATTTTTTTGGTCTCAAAAATTATCAACCCTGGTCTAACTCCCTTAGGTGATCCTTATTGTGGAAGGTCGGCGAATTTACTGAAACATCCGGAAAGTCTGAGAATACCATCATATTTTTTTAAGTTATACTTCTTTTGGCGCATTGAAGGTAAAATTACTCTCTGTTACGGAAGTTGGGAAATTGCCACAACATATTATGGAGTTAGTTGTTAATTTAATACGAATGTACTACGTGTATCGGCAAGGTTGAAATCATCGATAAAGCTGACTCTTCGATGCAGCATAGTTTTACTTTGTAGTCATAGATGATTTTAAAATTTTTAAGCAGCCAGTCTTTTGTGAAGCTTAATGCTTAATCACAGCTAATAAAAACAGTAATAAAATGAATTTTGCGACCGCAGTTCGAAATTTCCCGAGAATATATTTTGCAATCTGAAGGTTCAGTCAAAACCGTCATTTATGCAAGCAAATAGACATTCACGGGAACACAATCACGGTTTCTGACTAGTATATGCTTCCGTGTTTATATTTTTTAAATTATTCTTTGCAGGGAGAACTGATTCAGGTTATACCAAACCACAAGACCACAAATGAAATTAATAGGGCTATTTATTCTTAGCTGTTGAACCTTTTCCTGGAAACATCATACTTATGAAGTATTTCCGCGTAGGAAAATAAAACATGTTTAAAATAACTATGTTGCCATTTATTAATCGCAGTTATTGCACGGGAAACAATTCCATTGTTTGTAAAATTACAGAAAATGCATGCGTTTATTCGAATCTAAAGCAGGGCTGTTGTTAGATATGCGGTACAGAAATGTCTTGGCTCTTGACCTGTTAAAAAATGGGTACGTGTAACCTTTGCGCGCGGTTGAAGTAAAACTGCTTTGACGCTGAGGCAGATATTATACAGGCTGATTCAAAAAGAATGAACCGATTCCATGACTAAATATTTTATTAAGGAAAAATAGCAAAAAAATCGAACTTATAATATAAGTATTCTACTAACAGTCAAGTTTTATTTCACATGTTACAAGTGTTCAATATGGCCACCCCTTGCAGTACGGACAACATCAAGACGATATGAGAATTCTTCCCAAACACGTTGAAGCATATCAGGATCAATTGAATTGATCGTTGTTGTTATTCGATGTTTTAAGTTATCCAGGTCAGTTGGTAATGGCGGAACAAAGACTTTATCCTTTACAAACCCCTAGAGAAAAAAAAACCCGGGTCGCAGTGCCAAAACCCTGCCGACAATATAGTGTATTTGATAATATAGGCAGTGTGGCTTTATAATGCACACTTAAGTTGGTATTTGGGCAAAATAAAAAATTTGACTCCTTAATACACCCCTTAAAATAACATTTTTTTTTCTTAACTGCAATATTATTATCAGTCTAACGTCTACACCGAATTAAATACATCCTTCAATAAATAAGTCACTATCTACAAATTTGTGTTTTCAAAACATTTGTAAGTCCGGTCCTGTTGGGTCGATTTTATTAAAATTTTAGGAACACTTTTTAAATATTACTAAAGGGTTAAGTGTCAATTTTGAAACGATTCTGAGAATTTTTTCGGTATTTTAGGGCCCAAAAACATTTTTCAACCCCTAAAAACTACCCTTAAAATGGCCCGATTACGCCCATTTTAAATAGGCTTCTTGCGGTGATGGATTTCACACGTGGACCAAATTTCGTTAAAATCAATTAACTCTTTCGAAAGTTAATGCCCGCACACACACATATATATATATATATATATATATATATATATATATATATATATATATATATATATATATATATATATAAACATTTTCAAAAATGGTGCCAAAGTGTTTAGGAGGTTATGAAACGTCGAGAAATTTTGGTCCGACCCCTAGGTCCCGCCATCCGACCGACGCCAATAGTGTATGTTGCCATATGGCAAATACACTAATAATCACAAACTGTGAGGTCAAGAGATCTAGGAGACCAAGCACACACAGCAATGTCTTGGGCCTTATCCGACCAATCCATCACTAAGGCAGTTTTTCATTTAAAAATGCTCTAACTGATAGGCTTCACTGGAGAGGTGCCCCATCTTGTTGAAAAATAAATTAATTTGAAAGTGCATCAAGATTGAATTTCACTCTGAATGCACTGTTATCACTGATTTAGTTTTTGCAAATTCAAGAACATAGAACGCGTTTTGATGATGAGTCGCCATTTTGACAGTCAACAAACAACTGAGCGCGGTCACGTGGCAACCATCTGAAACTTAGAAACCTAATCTTTCAAACAGCCACTCCTTCATTCTGATTTATACATTTACTTAGAAAATATTTGGTCATAGAATCGGTTCATTCTTTTTGAATCACGCTGTATTTAAATTAAAAAATTAAATATTTTTACTAGAAGTTTTATTTCAATAATAAAAAATGTTTGAAAGCCCTGCACTGCGCCCATGGGTATCATGTTATGCAGTACAAGAATATACTATTCTCTTTTTGGTCGTTTTATTTAAAAGAGGTTCTATTTTTTATAAAAAGTTTGAGACAGATGTTTAATTTAGCGTGTATTTTTTTAAAAAAATCAGTTTTTCATCACAGCCCGTATGTTTTAAAAAACAGTTTACTCTTTGATATGTAATTGCTTTGATGTTAAAAAAAACATTAATATATAAATAAAGCATTTATTTGCACTGAGACGTCAAAATATTTACTTTTTAATCACTTTTTCTTGTAACTAATTTCTGAAACCGCTGCGTTTGAACATGGAAAAAATCAGTCAGCGGACGCCTCAGGTGCGGTGCAGGGAGAACTACCGGTTTTTTAGTGGAAACTAACGATTTTCGTATGCAAATTTAACCTCTCCCATATTGCGTATTTCTTTCTGTTTTTTGTTGTAACAGAAACCTTCAAAGTTTTTAACCCGAGCGCAGTTTGTGCACTGTTTCTATCATCTATTCTAGCGGTTCCCAACCGGTGGGTTGCGGGAGGATTATAGGTGGGTCGCGATTCGATCCTAAAACTATCAGAAACCATCAGAAAAGATAAGAAAAAGTGTAACAAATTTTCTTAGTTTTCTTTGGTATCTGGGGCAGACAACAGAACCACTACATCCCTCCCAGATTTTTTTTACTCCATGGACATGACACAAGGAATAATTCAAATGTGATTTTGCCGAAGTCTACACTGACGTTGTCCAAGAGCGCCGAATATCACGCCTTGAAATTGTTTAATAAATTGCCACATAGTTTCCGAAATCTAAAAATTTCGAAATTTAAAAAACAGTTGAAAGTTGCTCTTCTTAAACAATGTCTGTATATAGGGTGGATGATTTTGTTGTAAATGATTTGTAAACATATCTTTCTTTTTTGACGAATCCTATACATGTTTGTATGTCTTTGGATCAATAAATTCTATTCTATTGAACGATGGACCGTGGAGATATTCCGATAAGGAAAGGTGGGTCGCCAGCTGAAAAAGGTTGGGAGCCACTGATCGATCCTAGAGATTTCAATAGATATTGGCATATAAGAAACGCAATAAGCATAGATGGTGTTGTATCTTGGGGATAATAATCATGTATTGGAGTTGCTTTCTGATTTGCATTTATTAAAACTCAACTAAATTTCTGTACATAATTTTTTTTTAATATCCAAGTTTTTGGCTTCTGTGCTTGTCAGCACAATTAGCCACGACTTTATTCTACGCTATTGTTCAGAAGTTTTCTTCTGAATAAAAATTAGAACCCAAGCATTCCAGTAATACCCCAAACATTCTTCCATTAATACCTTATTTATAAATTTTTTCCGCTATAACACATCTATAAATATCAGACGGGGATACATTTCCTGGATGGAATTCTGATGTGCATTAAAATAAAAGATAATAATAATAATAATATTTATTTGCTTTGCCAATAAAGGATACCAAATCGTCACAGTGGATCCATCAAGGACAGTAGTAGGTCCATCAAGGACTCAATCATTCATAACTTTAAAACTCATCCAATTTGTAGAAAGCGTTTGATAATAAAAATTCTTTTAAGTATTTTTTAAACTTCGACAGTTTATCGCATTGTTTAATATTTTGAGGTAGTTTATTATAAACTATTTGGAGATTTCATGGAGACGGTTAATCGATTAAAAGGAACTCAAAGTTCAGATTTTGATAATAATAATAATAATAATAATTTATTGATTAAGAATCAAAAGGCCTAAGTTCAGCTATAAGCTGTTTTACAACTTCACCTACAAAAATAAAATTACATAAAAAAAGTAGCATAGTCGCCACGAAAAAATATACTAGAATAAAATACAATATTAAAAAGAGCATAACTATTACATATACAATAAACATGACACAATTTTATTATATTGGTGAAATTGGCAAAATTATTAAAGCGATTTTAAGATGTTAAATTATATTTTGGAGACAACCCACTCCTCCATTTTCTTCCTGAATGGATTATTTTTAAGAGTCTTATATTCAGGGGGTATTTTATTATAAAAATAAGCAGCCAGATATGTAAAGCTTCCTTTAAATTTACTCGTTCTATGTTTTGGGACTACCAGAAGATGTTTGGATCTAAGAACGTCGGAGTATGCATGGTTGTCTCGCCAAGTCAATTTCTCATATAAATATTCAGGTTGACCTAAATTGGTCACTTTATGTACAAGGCATAAAAAGTTTATAACCATGCAATGATAAGTACTAATCATGTTGCAGAGATTTCTGAATTGTGTTATATGATCAGATTTCCTAATACCATATGAAAATCGAACACAGGAATTTTGTAGAATCCTTAACCTAATTAAATCAGCAATTTTTAATTGTGGCACAAACACGGTATCAGTATTGTGCGATAGCAAGAACCAAAGATCTACATAACGTAATTTTGATTGCTTGACTGAGGTGTGAACGGAATTGATAGAGATATTTTAACCGTATGTATGCCTTTTGTAAAACTTTATTTACGTGCTCAGAAAAGTTTAAATCAGAATCAAAATAAATGCCAAGACTTTTAGCCGATTCGGAAATAGCAAGGATCTGCTATTTAAGTTATGAATGTCCTGTTGTTACATAAAAAGGTACATCGATAGGTTACACAGTATGGCAACAAGCGTGTACAATATGACTACATCACGTGTAACTCTCAACCGGGTTGTGGTAACCTTTGCTTTATGTTAAATAATCTGGTTCATTTTTATATTCAGTTGGCTTCCCCATATTGTTCTTCTACTTATGGGGCACTCCGTACAAACGAGGCTTCTTCTGTGATGACCTGTCGCTAAGACATCCGTTCCATGAATCGACAATAGCAAATCATTGGCTCTACATCGTCGGACTGGGATTACCGATAACTGTGGTGAGTAGATGAGATTGAAATACAGTAAGACCCCGCTTAACGCGGGAGATACGTTCCAATAAATTCCTGCGCTATACGAAACAGCGCTAAACGAGACCTAATACGTAGATACAGTACCGAGAATAAGAAAATGTATTGTTAAATACTTTTTTTTATCACATTAATTATAGGTTCATTTATTGCTAATATCGATTTTTGTACGTAAAATATTTATGAAAATCAAATAAAAGTTTGAGTAAGAAGCTATGTTTGTGATGAGAAAGGTTCCTCATTTGATATACTTTGATTTTTGTGGAGAAGTCGTCCAATGTCGTTTGCTTTTTTCTGTTTCGTTCAGCAAGCTGTTGTCTATAGCAAGATACTGCATCAAAGGCACTTCGTCTTGCCTTTGAACTTCTATTAACATTTCAATCATTTTCTATAAACTGATCTATAATTTACGTTATAGTGGCTAAACTTTTTTTTTACAAACAGCGTAATTATGAAACAGCGTTAAGCGAGGTCTTACTGTATAATGAATAGAAACTTTTTGAACTGAATACTTATTATGCGACTGCTGACGAGTTTGTTCTGGCTTCTTGACCGGGCTGTCGTGGGTTCGAATACTGCCTCTGCTCGTGGTGTTTTGATTGTTATTTAATGTAATTAAGACGCTAATGACTTAAGTTGTCGAGCGTCTATAATCTATAATAAATAAAATGAAATCTGAGTTGGCCCTATACACTAAAAGAAAGTATTTGATAATTTCCAGATATTAATAACGGAACTGGTAAGATCGCATGCACTTCCGTCTCAGAAGAGTTACCAATTGTTTGGATACACGATACCGTCGTGGGTATGGGAGAGCTACTGCGCAATAGGAATATTCGGATTCGGCGCAGCTTGTTCGCAACTGTCCACCGACATAGGAAAATACAGCATCGGAAGACTGCGTCCCCATTTCTATGCCGTATGCAATCCCAATGTCAACTGCACCGATCCAGCTCTGAAATACAAATACATCGAAAATTTCGAATGTCAAAATACGAATAAAAAACTCATCAAAGACATGAGGTAGGTTTTTTTTTGCACGCTTTTATTTTCACCTGTATGTTTGTTTATTTGTTTGTAATGAAATATTTGAACGTGAAATTCACCCACTTCAAAACGTCAGATTAAACTGACGCTTTGCACACTTATCAAGGACCGATGACAATACAAACAATACAATAATTTAATAAGTTTGTTCCATTATTCTGACCAAGACCTTCTGGATAAAAAATAAATTAAGTCTTTGAATTTATGTTTGTAAAGGAATCTTTGAACGGGAAATTCGCCCACTTCAAAACGTCAGATTAAATTGAAACTCTGCACACTTATCAAGGACCGATGACAATACAATAATTTAATAAGTTTGTTCCATTATCCTGACCGGGACATAAAAAAACTTGAAAAATTACAGCAAGCAAGCTAACGCGATACAGACAATTCATTAAAATTAGAGTTTAAAAAACTAAAACATCACGCTTTTACGAACTAAATAATTTGACAACAAAATTAGCTTTACTGTAAAAAACGTGAAGTGTTTAATATCGGTAATAAATTTTTCATTTACTAGCTAATTGTAAACGTAGAGCCATCATGAAAATTTAAGTAGATAGCACCCCACGCTTTTTACTGTAAAACTAATCTCGTTGTTTTAGTTTTTTTAAACTCTAGTTTTTTTATAAACTTATAATATTGTAGAAGAGTTTTAAAATGAAAAATTGATAGTTCGATTTGAGTTCGACTTAAGATCTTACTAATGTAATTTACTTTTGCCCCCGCCGGGAAAATTTTCTGACGGCGCACCTGGTTAAGTGTCTCACGAAACTCACGAATTCACTCTAAACTGATACATATTATTGTTTTTGGAAAGGCCGCGCGTAACGATGTTTACAGATCAAAAATTATGATGCATTTATCAGTAATAGATAAAAATTAATTCAAATAAAGTCAAGTAAACGCATGTAAACACACCCAGGTCGATATTGGCGATGCTCACGTCACGATGTTCAAGGTGACCTTTAACCAAGCGTTGAAATATAAAATTGGGACGTCACCTTGGCAGAGGAGGCTTCAATGAAAAAGTGACTAAATGTAAAAGCCAATTCAGACTAGCCGTTCTCGGTTACGATTCACCGGTTCGGTTCGAGCGTTTAGGTTCAGCTCTAATTTCAACCGGACCGTTCGCAACCGTAGCCAATGAGAACGCTTGCTGGAGTCACGTGACTAGCCAGCTGTTGTAAACACAACTCCACTTGTTTTTGTTGACGTTTAACTACACATCAAATGTCAAATCATATTTCGAAATTGCGCATGCGCACCGAGAATAATCGTAGAACCGAATCGGGATAGTGTGAGCAGCCTAGATTAATCAAAAACCGAACCGGACCGGTGAATCGTAACCGAGAACGGCTAGTCTGAATTGGTCTAGAAATCTTAAAAATCGGCTGATGTAATTTATGGATCACTAAATAAAGTAAAATCTTGTGAATTCAACAGTTGTCTAAATAAAAATTCATTTATTAACAATCTTGTTTATTAATTATGTTTGCAAAACGATCCCAAGCCGTCAGCAAACTGAGCTTAGGAAAACAGCTTCAGATGTTTGTAATTGTAGATCTTTAAAAAATTGTTTTCTTTTCAGATTGTCGTTTCCTTCAGGTCATTCATCATTTTCTGCATACACAATGTTGTACTTAGTGGTAAGTAACTAGAAAATATTTTTTTGATCTGTCGTTTTTATTATAAAAGTCAGCCTGCATATTTTCCGGATCTATCAACATTTAAGTTATTACCAGCGAACCCGTGCGAATACTTCGCACCGTTAGTGGTCAGCTACGTAACATAATAGGGTGGAAATACATTTTATTCTATTCTATTCAGAGACTACAGCGCCACTACGTCACTTAATATTACCGACAGCGGTTAAAATAAACAGATTGCTACCAGTTGGCGACATTTGTTTTATTTTATTCTATTCTGTTCGGAGACTTCAGCGCCACTAGACGTTATATTATCGACAGCGGTTAAAATAAACATATTGCCTCCAGATGGCGACATTTGTTTTATTTTATTCTATTCTATTCAGAGACTTCAGCGCCACTACACGTCATATTATCGACAGCGGTTAAAATAAACAGATTGACACCAGATGGCGAGATTTGTTTTGATGAATGTTATTATTGAACGTAAAAATATATTACTGTTTTCATTAATCACAAACTTAAATTATTATATGCGCGGACCAATTACCCTCCACACACAAACATAGTATTAGAAAAAGCAGTTGATTCTTATAAATTTTCCTACATTGTCGTTCCAGTTTTATCTCCAGGCGCGACTTGGCTGGAGCGGCTCAAAGCTGTTGCGCCATATTTTGCAATACACGGCGCTGATGCTCGCGTTTTATACAGCGCTATCTAGAGTGTCGGATTATAAACATCACTGGAGCGACGTACTGTCCGGCTCGTTCCTCGGATCTCTCGTCGCCATTATTGTTGTAAGTGATCAAATATTATCCTCCTCCAAGCATCAAAATGCTTGAAGCATTATTACAAGTTCTCAGCATTGCCCAACTCTATCTAGGACATGTTTTGGATGCGTGCATTTTGGAGTATTGATTCTTGCTTGCTTTTTTTCAAAATCTGTTTGAATTTTGATTCGCTATCTAATTTTAAACGCACCCTTGCTTTATAATCAGTTCACGCATGAAATAAGTTTCTGTTACATCGACTTATTTAGCGCTCGTTCGCTATAGCGTAGTGGCGTAGGTAACCAAGGGCCCCGGTGCAAGAATGAAATTGGGGCCTTATCTAAATTGGTTAAGTTTTATTGGCACAGCGCTGTCCACACGGAGCCCTATTTTCAACATTAAATGAAAAGTATTAATTATAATAGAGAAACTTCCTCTTTTCTAGGAATCTTTTTTTAAATTTCGTTAGCATTAATGATTTTTAAGTAATTTTCAAAAAATTACATCCCCTTTTTTGGGATTCTTTAATTGTTAATAACTTTTGCACATTTTTTTAGAGGTGATTATGATTCAAATGATACGTATTTTAATTCGCAGTAGCAAAAATTAACATGTTTTAAAACTTGTGAATCAGACTACAGGAGTCAAAAGTCAAAGATTCTTTATTCGATTAGGACATTTAAATAACGATTTCGAACGTCGCTCAGGAGACCGAGGGGTCCCCTGAACTTTGGGGCCCCGGGGCATTGCCCCGCCTAGCCCCCCGATAGGTGCGCCACTGGATGCGTGCGCTATTTTTTTACAGCACGGTGTTTTCTTTTTATTTTTAGTTTTGGTTGAAATGGTGGAGGTTTATTTTATTTTGCTACAATTTCCATGTTTGGTGCGTTATAGAAAACGCATCAAGAATGATTTTATATATCTGTGACCATAAGGCAAAACCGCGCATGTCAGTGTCTTCCTAAATCATAATATCATCACGCACGAGATACATTCTATAGTACTTTTTGCACCTACCCTATATAAAATAGCTAATTTTCACATAATATTCTAAATTTTTAACGGTTCAAATTTGAACAAGTTCACTTCTAATTTTGTAGGCTGCGTTGGATTTTCATACTTTTACTTCGGAAGTGATAGTGCGTTTATTTTACTTTATGCACTAGTGCGAAATACCTCATTTTACTATCGTTATACAGGTATAAAATACAGAAGATTTATAGGGGTGTGCAAAATGTCTGTTTCTAATAAGCAAACGTTTCAAAAACTACTCAAAAAACGGTTTTGCCTCGTGGTCTCAGATATTTTTTTTTTTTCAATATAAAAATTCGAATTTTTCAAGCTTGACAATCTTAAAAAACATAACGTAGTTGTACAAATTGCCGATAGATGACAGCAATTAAATTATTTCAGGTGAAGTGTTGTAGTTTTGAAGCACAATATGCAATAAATTCCTATGCTAATGAGGAGAAAATACCATTATTGAGAAAAGCTTTACAAACATCAATTCGTTAATCATATTTTTAGTTAATCACATTTTTTAACACATTTATAACTAGAGACTCTCTAATAAGAGATTGAACAAGGTCTGCCTCTTCCATTTTTCTTCAAAATGTTACAAAATTAAACAAAAAAGACTACCAAATTTTCTTATTCTCGGTTCTGATTCACTTATGCCTATTATCTACATATTAAGATGACCTCGTTTAGCGCTGTTTCGTATAGCGAATGGAACTTATTGGAACGTATCTCCCGCATTAAGCGCGTTTTTACTGTACGAACTTCGGGGATTTCCCTGCAGCCAACAAAACTGTCTTTACTACTGTACTAGAGAACTTTTCCATCGACATTTCCAACCTTTCGATCGAACTTTAATCGCAGCGCTTTATTTATCTCTTATTAAAGGATCTCTCGTAATAAAATACAAGCGTTATTTTAGTTGTGTTTGTTGGTGCAGTTCTGAATTGATTCTGATCATAGATCTAGTAATTATTCCTATGTCTATGATTTTGACAGTTCTAAAGCGTATCATTTCTACAATACCTATAGTCCAGTTTAGATTGTCCTGAGTCAACCGTTCTAAAACTTGCCAACAAATACACCTTTTATTCAGTGCCGGATTAGCCACGTAGCAAGAGTAGCAAATGCTACGGGCCCCGCGCTCCAACGCCTGTCTGACCGTAATAAAAAAATATTAATTTAGATAGGAGCGTAAAATATCTTACATGCCTTAAACGCGAAGCGCTTAGGCTATGCCTCAGTTCCACTTGAAAATCTAAAACTCGATTTCGTCACGTTAAATCGTAAAAATAAGTAGGTATTTTACGAACTTTTTCACGTTAATGTTCTAATGTTTAACTATAATCGATAAATTTAGACTAGCATCTATACCACATTTCTACCCTTCAAGCGGCCAGATTTTTATTTTTTATATAGGTATACATTTATTTTGCGAGTTTACGTAGCCGAGATTGTACTTTTTTAATCGATTTTAATATAATATCGATTATAAGTATTTCGAGAAAACAGGCGAACTATTTAAATTTTATTAACTCAGTCACGATCCAATCTACTTTGTTGAATATAGAGCATGATTTGCTTAAAGAAGTCGATATTGAAAGTGTTATCTCTAAATTTGCCCATATTAAATCCAGAAAAGTTTATTTGTAACAGTTTTGTTTTATTTAATACCCTAAACTTGAGAACCTAAAGCAAACCAAGAATTTGCTACAGGCCCCGCGCTGGCTTAATCCGGCACTGCTTTTATGCATTTTATTCCTTACGAAGGGCGAGGAGCATTTTCCCTTCGCCCAGCCCTGATAATTCATTTTCGGTGATGGCCTTATATTAATCACAAGGATGTCGTTTCATTATCATTACTAAAATTCTAACAGAACCTCTGTCTGTAATTTCGTTTTCTAACAGATTTTTCGAGACATCTGAACCGGCATTAGTTAAGATTATAAAATATGTTCTTGGGAAATTTCAAACTGTGGTTACGTTAGGCTTCACGAACGAAGGGGTTCCAGAAAGGCTGAAATAGGGCCACGTGGTTTATGAACGCTCCCTAATTTAAAAACAGCGACGGAAAAAAAAATTACAGATAGTGAAACGATTGCATCCACATTTTTGACTGCAATTTGACTGCAAGCCTAATTGCTCGATTGAAATATTGTAATTATTCGCATGTTTGTATTTAGTTTATATTATTTGTACATTTAAATAAATTCACGTTATTTCAGGCGAATTATGTTTCTGATTTATTTGTACACGAAACTGAGGTTTACCTTCCGTTACGAAAAACAAACGAATGAGATCTTTCAACACGTGAGAGGGAGTCGAAAAAATTAGATATTTAAGCAGTTTTTTTTATTTAGATAACTAATTTATTTGCATCGAAAGTTTTTTTATAGAATTATTTATGAAGTAATTTTTTTAAGAGCGAAAATTGTAGCTCAAGAGCTGTTAGACATTTTTGGGTAGGTATTTGAGGCACTGTGAAAATTAGTACAATACCTCTTCAGTAATATCCGAATACTAAAACACATGACCTGGCGGAAGGGCAGCTGACCCTCAAGTTTTTAAATTAGCAAACATTTTTTCGCAATAATAAGCCCTCGAGGCATTTTGAAATTTTAATATCTTGAAATTTAGTATTTAAGAAGTTGAAAAATAAAAAAGCCAGATATCTTAATCGGGACCTAAAACTAAGCCAGTTTGCAAAATTATATTTTAAAAAAATTTTAATAATAAATTCGAGGCATGTTGAAATTTAAACAGAATATTAGTAACTAAAAATAGATATATTAAAAAAAACAGCTCGTTTTGGTGGGACATTCTACCTGCCAGGTGATTAAAAATTTGTGGGTCGGTTAAGCCCAGGGGCGTAGCTACCGCCGTATATGCCGTATCAATTATACGGGGCCCCCGGACCACGGGGGCCCCCAACGTGCGTAAGCAAAAAAAACTTCCCATTTTTTTTTTATTTCAGAAATGACAAGTCAAAAAAATCAATTTCTTCGATTCCCGCATAAAGCGTGCGTTCAGAAGTTGGCAACACCCTACATCAGTTATCGCGGGCTGCGGGATTTCCCCGTTTAAGTCATTTACTTCAACGGGGGAAGGGCCCCCAAACAAATTTTTATACGGGGCCCTGCCAAGGCGCGCTACGCTTCTGGTTAAGCCCCGCTAATCTTCAGCCAGGTCTGTGTTTTTGTATTGGGATATTACTAAAGAGGTATTGTACAAATTTTCCCAGTGCCTCAAATACCTACCCAAAAATGTCTAACAGCTCTCGGTTATATAAAATTCGCATAGCACTCAACTGTTCACGTAACAAATAACAAATGAATGTTTGAAGCTTATTTTAAACAACCATAAGAGTAGAAAACAGTTAAGGATTACACATGACTTTTATATTATACTCAACTTTTTTCAGTATTCTATTTTCTATTTTTTCGTAATTTATCATTATGAAATGTACGCTAGTTTTGTTTTGTGCTGTCTACGTGAAATGTATGTATATCGTGTGTGTATCGTTTGTTTTTTTCAGAATTTTTTTTTTAGATATATAAATAGCCGAATGCTGAATACAGTCGAACCTGCATAAGCAAGAGTTCAAGGGACCGCGGTATCTTTTTCGCTTATGGAGGTTTTTCACTAACCCGAATTTCTAGCTTATAGAGGTACAGGACTGGCCTTTCTCGCTTATTATAGTCGAGATTTATAAAAATACAGCAAATATGTAGTGATAAATAATTTTAACTTTATCACTTAAAGACAACGTTTTAATTTTTCGTTTTAACATTATGATTACATGCCTAACCTTTCTTCGGAATTGAAACTTATCAACTGTAGTAAGTTCGATAAATAAGGCAGTACGCGCCAGCATTGCCAGATTTTTTTTTTGCCAAGTCGGGATTTTGGAAGTTTTTGAGAGAAAAAAGCGGGATTCTTTCGTCGAAACCGGGACATAGTAAAAAAAACATATATAATCAGAAGTTTTTAAATATTTATCTTTTTATTTGAGTTCAAATTACGTTCACGTGACAATAGATAGCAAAAATAGTCATAGAAAATGTGTTTTAATAAAAATATGATATTTTAAATCAGATTTACCCTATCGGTTAATAGTTGAGTCTTATTCGTCTTCTGAATAAAAAAAACAAATCAAAATCAAAAAAGTTTTATTCATTAGAAAAATATGGCGTTTCAAACAATAGTCTGAGGAGTGAGTGTTACAAATTGCAACTTACAATAAGAGAATAATTATTTACGCACGGTCGAGTTATCCCCGAAAAGCGGAACTGAGCCTGTCCCGCGCGGGACATTTAATTTTGATTTAAAAATCGGGACGTCCCGCCAAAATCGAGACGTCTGGCAACGCTGATACGCGCGTACTTTTGGCCATTCGAATAGAATGCGACAAACAAAACCAATGATATAGAAGCAATGTTAGTTCAGCTATTTATGACTCATTCTTAAATTTCGTGAAACTATTAATATGTTCGACTATCGGTTATAGAGGTACAGGCAAGTAGTAGTCTCAGTTATAGAGGTCCACGAGTGAAAAACGTCTTTCTCTTATAGAGGTTTGTGATTCTTACTTATAGAGATTTCAGAGGGTTACAAAGACGGCACCTGGCAATTACTCTCACTTGGAGAGTTTTCTCGCTAACCCAGTTCTCACTCATGCAGGTTTGACTGTATTTGTAGAAATAAGTTTATGTTTTAACATATAGCGTGGTGCATGTGATTATTCTAGTCAACTAAATCTCATTTTGTCAATTTTAACACTCATTAACAATAAGACCCACATCGAATATAAGAAAAAAAATATATAATGTATTGGACTTTGTCAAATGGGCATATAACACCTAGCGGTAGAAAATTTAGTTTTACTCTTAATAAATTTGATATAAAACAAAAATAATTTTAAATACAGTAAGACCTCGCTTAACGCTGTTTCAGTAAAAAAAAGTTTAGCCACCATAACGTAAATTATGGATCAGTTTACAGAAAATGATTCAAATGTTGATAAAAGTTTAAAAGCAAGACGAAGTGTCATTGATGCAATATCTTGCTATCGATAGCAAATTGCTGAACGAAACAGTAAAAGGCAAACGACATTAGATGCCTTCTTCACAAAAAACAAAATATGTCAAATGAGGAACCTTTCTCATCACAAACATAACTTCTTACTCGAACTTTTATTTGATTGTCATAAATGCTTTAATGAATAAAAATCGCTATTAGCAATAAACAAATTTATAATGTGACAAAAAAGTATAAATGTTACAAAATTAAACAAAAAAAAACTAACACATTTTCTTATTCTCTGTTCTGTTTCACGTATATCTATTATCTATTAAGAAGAAGAAGACCTCGTTTAGCGCTGTTTCGTATAGCGCAGGAACTTATTGGAACGTATCTCCCGCGTTAAGTGGGGTCTTACTGCATTTTATTTCAAATTGATATTCGGACAACTACTAAATTTTTGTTGGGGGAATACAAATAGTGGTTTCAGTTGTCGAGCGTCTACAATATCTCTACGAACACGACAGTTTGTTTCAGAAAAAAAATGTCTGAGTCTTTGTGGTTTCGTTTTGGTAGTAAACACCAATTTCAATATTTTTTACCATTCTGATACATATAATTAAAAATTTTGAGTATTGCTGATCCTAAAATGTGTTTTGTCCGTTGCTCTTATTTTTTCTTTTTAAATCTTTGGTATCTGGAATCGTCCCAATTTTCAGTGATTTTTGCGTTTCTATTTTTTTTATAGTTATTGAATGCTACACTTTTATAAAAATATTTAATGTTATTTTTAAAAGTAAATAAATTATTTCAGGCTAAATATGTATCTGATTTATTTCCACAAAAAACCATAAATTATCTACCGACAGCAGATATCGACACGGAACTCACATCACGGAATCCTTCGAATGGTTCGACCAGAAACGTTTAAATACTCAAAATAGTAACTGGCAGTAAGTCATTAGTATGATACTCGATTAATTATTATATTAAAGCGTAGATACATATAACAGCAGTAGAGCTATTAAGCATTTTTAAGTAGGTATTTGAGGCACTAAAAATTTGTACAAATAACTCTTTATTAATATCCGAATACAAAAACACACACCTTACTGAAAGGTAGCGGGGCTTAACCGATTTTTAATTATTTGTGCAATACAAAATTTGAAATTTTAATACCTTGAAATTTAGTATTTACGGAGTTGAAAAATAAAAAAGCCAGATTTCTTAATCGGGTCTAAAACTTAGCCAGATGTTTGCAAAATGATATTTTTGAAAAATTTTAAAAACTTATTCGAGCCACGTTGAAATTTAAACAAAATAGTATTGGTCACTAAAAATAGATACATTCATAAAAAACTTGTTTCGGTGAGACATTCTATCTGCCAGGTGATTAAAAATTTGAGAGTCGGTTAAACCCCGCTTCCCTTCAGCCAGGTCTGTGTTTTGGTATTTGGATATTACTAAAGAGGTATTGTACAAATTTTCACAGTGACTCAAATACCTACCCAAAAATGTCTAACAGCTCTCGCGCTATAACACTAGATTGCTGACGCCTATCTCTCGAACGTTGTGCGAAATGTGCCGATTGGAAGCCATTTTAAAAGAGGAAAACGTCGTAAACAGCACGCGAGATTCAAAATATTTAAAATTTCATGATATTGTTTCATACGAAATATCAACAAAACTTACCATAATGAATGAAATCTTGCATTAATAGCCGTTTTAACTATTAAGTACCTATCCGAAAATATCGAGAAATCCGTTGAAAAAGAAATATGTTTTTGAAACACACTTTTAAGTGCGTTCCAAAAACTACAACGGTGAATAAATTACATATCTCTTATTCAACGGATTTTTCGATATTTAGGGAATAAAAAACAGTCAAAATTCCTATTCTGGCGACATTTCAGTGATTATTGTAAGTTTTGCTAACGAAAAAATAGCATGGAATTTTAAATATTTTAATATCTCACGCCCTTTTTACGTTGTTTGCCTCTCTCAAGATGGTTTCTATTGGGGATATGAGGCTCCAGGATTGTCTTCAGTCTAGTGTTATATATATCTATGTATTAAAGTCAATATAAGTAGAGTGTTCATTTTGATTTCTAGTATATTGACTTTTAGAATGTTAAATAATTGATTATTGAAGTACAAAAAAAAATCAGCTAGAATCGAAAAGTACACAAACTGAAGTGAAGCTATTTGCAAATACTTTTATTACATTGACCTCGTATGTTTTGACATTATATCTTACATATAGCAAATATCAAATCTGCATGAACACTAAATAACTTAGTCATCAAGTAATGCGGATTTTTTTTATTATTTTTGGATTTTTATTAATCTTCGTAGTTTAAAAAATTTTCAAAAAAAAATGTCAAAAAATATACTTGTATTTTTTTTTGTATGGTTTGTCGCTTTTTTGTGATCTAGGAGACTATGTTACGCTTCACTTCAGTCAATTACTCATAACTCATTCGATAGAATATAGTAAAAAAGATACATCACAAAAATAAAAAAAAAAAACAATTATTTTCAGCAAACTTTTTTTGCTGAATCAGGGTTGAACGAATTTAATTTACTTGTTTAATACGCCGAAATATACTTAGTTTGAATTAAAGCTAACAAAAAAAAATGATTTAGTAACGAACTGTTATAAATAGTTGTTGATATTGGCCTAATTTCCGTAAACGTAAAATCTGTTTCACTCAGTCAAAATTTGAAAGTTTCGATGTTATAGAACCGGACGCCGGGCTGAATTCGGTGGATTTATTTCGATTGATGATTTAATTTCAGAAAGACCTCAAGAATGGAATTCTGAAGGTTGCCGGAAAAAATCGGTGCATAATACTTTTTTTAACCGGACCAGTGGCGTAGCTACATAACCAAGGGCTCCGGTGCAAAAATAAAATTGGGGTCCTATCTAAATTGGTTAAGTTTTATTGAAACAGCGCCGACCAGGCGAAGCCCTATTTTCAGCGCTAAATGATAAATATTAATAATAGAGATTAAGTTCTGGAAGTCGACATTCTTTTCGGATATATCTTCGTCTTTAGGAATCGTTTTTTAATTTCATTAGCATTAATAGTTTTCGAGTTATTTGCAAAAAAATAGATCACCTTTTTTGGGATTCTTTAATGGTTCATAACTTTTGCATTTTTTTATGTGCGGGTTTCAAACTTTAGCACATTTTTATAGAGATGATTACGAATTCAGTATTGTAACTCGCAGGTAGCAAAAATTAACACATTTTTCAACTTGTGAACTAGACTACAGGGACCAAAGAATCAAAAGTCAAAATTTCTTTATTCGATTAGGATATTTAAATAACGGTTTCGAACGCCCTTCAGGAGGCCAAGGGACCCTCTGAGCTTAGGGCCCCTGAACACTGGCCCACCTAACCCTTCGATAACTACGCCATTGAAACTTGTATGTTTGTATATTATGTCTGCTAAAAACGCGAGAACTACTGAACGGATTTGAATGCGGTTTTTACCATTCGATAGCTTGTTTCGTAGCAAAAAACTTCGGTCTTAACAGCTGGCTGTCCCGGCTTCGTCCGGGTGAAAATCGGATTGATTTTACTATGCTGAACCGATTTAAATGATTTTTTACCATTTAAATGATAATTTTCATAGTCCGGTTAAAAAAAATGCTTGCCGATTTTTGCGGTGACCTTCAGAATTGCATTCTTTAGGTCTTCCTGAACTTAAATCATCAATCGGAATAAATCTATCGGATTGTTCATACGAGATGCAGTGTAGCGCCTACACTACATATTTTATTTAAAAACGAAGTTTTAGTCTCTTAATGCCAGCTGCATCAAAAATATTTTTAGTTAGTTTACATTTTAAATGCAAACGTTTATATATTATGCAAATATAATTTATTTATTTCGTTTAATTTGTGAAATTCGGAAATAAATATTATTTTTCGCTATCAAACGCTACAAGCGTTAGAAGGTATTTTTTTAATTTTTAATTATTTATGTGTATAAAGTAAATTATTTATTGTTTTTTTTTTATCGATTATTTTAAGTATAAATTTTATTAAAAAGTAACTTATTTTTATAGGTTTAAACTTTAAAGTATGTTTCAATTTTATAAGTAAATATATTTTTACAAAAACTAAGGTAAACTCACTTGGCAGGTATTTTTTAATTTAACACTTTCGAGATTAAAAATATAGAACACGAGATTTTGTTATTTATATTGTTAAATTCAAGCGACCTTTTAAGAAGGCAAAGTTTGTTTTTTATAAAATTATTGTACAAAACACTCAAGATTACTAGAATACTAGAAGGGTGGGCGTAAGAGGCTATAAACATGGTCACGTCTGTGATTGGTTGAGTCGATTGCTTAAGTCACCGATGCTCATGGCTTGGTTTTTCAAGTATGTTTATCCCAACTGTTTGGAAAAAGTCTCCATGTGACATCACAAGCGTACTTCCCCCGCCCTCTCACGCGTCTCGCCTAGTTTCACCTTCAACAATCTTAACGCTCAACCTTAGTTTCTAGTAACCTTGCAAAACACTCACATATTTAACAAAAAGACAATTATTACATATTTTTAATAGTTACAAATGTATTTTGTGAATGTCTTCGGGGATGAAAGTTGGCTTTCGCATGCCAGTGACGTAAAATAAAAGGCGCCAATGCGCAGATCAAAATAAAGTAATTTTCTGCTCTAATAACACAGATTCCAGAGATGTACAAAATGGTTTTAAAAAAGCATTTAAATACAAAATGCAAAATACTTTTCAGATTTACTATTTCAAATCCAAAATACCAAATAGTTTTGCGTTTTGTATTTCAAATACTAAATGTAAAATAGGTATTTTCAAAATACTTTTTCAAAATAAAATACCTTTTGGCCAAATCTCAGATATTTTTATTTATTTTAGGTATTTATCATAAGAAATAGAGACACAATGCCGAGCCGAACAAAAACGTCTAATAACATGGCATCTTATGCATGGCATTTTGGTCATATCAGTACGCGTATCAATAAATTCTGTTATGTTATTAATAATAATAATACTCACTTTGTTTGACTGGTAATGTTGCCAATGTTGGCTAAACTTAATCAATGAGTATTTTGCATTTTGAAATGAATATTAAAAATGCAAAATACATCTCGAAAGGTATTTCAAATAAAATACAAAATGTTTTTTACTAAAGGCATTTAAATACAAAATAGGTATTTTGCATTTTGTATTTGCATTTTAAATAGAAGTATTCCAAATAAATCGCATCTCTGACAGATTGAACAATATTAATCGTATTTTTAATAACGATTTTTTAGTTTTTGTGTTTAGTGAATAGATTTGATGGGACCCAGAAAGAATAAAAAAATACTTAAGATTGTGTGTCAAAAAAAGAAAGATATATGGCAATGTACCTACTTTCATTAGTGATATTTTTAAGCAATATAAAGTTCAATTTTATATTTAGATATTCATTTATTGCTTTATCAAAAAAACAAATGAATGTATTGTGAAGACGTATTGTGTTTAGCATAGTAAAAAACAGTAGAAACAATGTAATAACGCATTTTCCGCTTTTCTTTCTTTGCAAAATGTCACACCTTCAACAATGCTGACGGCCAACCTTAGTTTCTAGTAAACTTGACAAACGCGCAGTTGTGTCCGAAGAGTTCTGTATTGCCAACAAAAGCTTTAATAGAACTTACTGGACACCTGTCGCTAGGTATGGAGTGGGCTCTCTTGAATAAGTAGCGATCGGTGGCACTTAGCGGCCCGCGAACAAGATCCGGCCGTCAACCGTTGCGGGCCCCTGACATATTAATTATTAAATCACCAACGTTTCTACAAAAAGCAGCTAATTGTAAACGTAGTGCTAAAAAGTTCTGCTGTTTGTTATTTTAGACTGACAATTCGTTAAAAAGAATCCTATTTGAAAAAAACTATTTAAATAACGACCAATAAATGTGTAACTTTAAAAATTCTAAAAAAATACAATCAATTGCCTTTGGCAGCTGAATTTTTAAATATTTTTAACTCTTAAAAGACAAATATAACTTGTCTGTTTTTTAAAACTTAATAAATTTTGTTCTTTGAAGAACTCATGTGTAAACTTGTTCTAGATGTTAGTAGCTCATGTTGAGAATAAATAATTGTAACTTGAAATTAGTTATGTAATAATTTACAATATTAAATGATGTTCAGGTTTATATAGAAACCTCGCTGATATCAAGTCTGTTATTTGGAGAAATTATGTATTGCGTAGCTATATTGTGAAATAAATTATTGTATTTACATTTTAAATAAATTATAGCATTAACAATGCATTTATATATATTTTTTTTTTTTCTTTCCAGTTTTTACAAGTAATAAATTGGCAATTCGCAGCTGCGACGTAATTTCTGAATAAAGTGTATCGTACTTTATTCTGTGATTTTGATTTAATTTTTAGTCATTATGTTTTGTTAAAAGACTTCACAAAATACGTACGCTTCATTGGATTTAAGTGTTTGTTTTCGTGTGTTAATTATTCTGTTTCATAAATACGAGAATTAAAAACTTTTTGAATGTTGATTTTATGTGGTTTTGTATTTTTTTCTTTGAAAATTTTTTTTGTACAACATTTATGATTCAGTTTTCAGTTGTTCATTATTTTATAGTTTTGAAAAAACAATTTGTGATAAACTTTTTACGATTACAAGGAGAAAGTGTGGATTTTTTTCGTCTTAAAAGAGCGCTGCACAAGTTGTTAAAGTCTACAGTCGATTGCAGTTAAATGTAAGTTTTTGATTATTATTAATGTGGAAAATTCTAATTAATAATTAAAAAAGCTCAACAATTTGAGACAGGAAGTGCCACTGCAAAAAAATGTATTTTAGATAGATGTGACGTGGATGTATATATATTAAGCATTAATTGAGATTGCACTGTACAATGAATTTGGGACACTATATTAATCGGGACAAAAACATTACCAACGCTTTCAAAATTGATATCTTTTCGTTAACATTAAACAAGCCAATTTGGCGCAGGACCATTCCAAATTTAAAAATATTCATATTTGACAGATTATAACAAATAAAATAAGATTTCTAACGCGCATTAACTTAGCGTTACCATGGTACCCATTCTGACAACGTGGTCAAAGTAGTCGATGATCCGAACTAGTTTTCACAATCGAGTTTTCCTTATGTTTGATTTTCTGTGGTACACCCTGTATGCATATATTAACATTTTCAAAAATGGTGCCAAACTATTCAGGAGAAATTTTGATCCGACCCCTAGGTCCCGCCATCCGACCGCCGTCAATAGTGTATGTGCCAATTACCAAAATCTAACGAGGGTAGAAATTGAGTTTGACAGATCACCTCCATGAATCAACCGTCTTATTTTTTTCTATGTTGGCAAACAATATTGCGAAGCTCACGACGGTATCTCATGTGACAGGCGACTCACCTGACTCAACTGTTGACAGATTTCATTTTAGGTGTGGATTTGTGTAAAATTTCTGTAAAATGGGCGCTTCAGCAGTACCATTCATTATATTTACACTTATTTGGGGTGGAGTGGGCATTGTTTTGCCCGTAATAATACCAAAAGGTCCAAACAGAGGGTAAGGGTATTTTACTTCTGCGATTTATATAGTGTCTATCTTATCTAATTTTAATTTATCAATATTTTTAATATCTACAAGATAATGATAACATAATCTTTTAATAAGCGTGTATTTTGTGTAAATTTTCAATCGAATAATCAGAGGTTTCTTTTTCAGAATTTTACAAGTTGTTTTAATGCTGACTGCAGCGACGTGTTGGTTATTGTAAGTGTTAATTTTGTACAAATAAAAACGTAGGGATAATCTAATTTGTTTTTATCAGGAGCTAATCTCGCGCAATTCATAGCATACAATAAATATTATCTTATCCAATGTAATAGGCGGTGATGACCTTGGATGTCGAGCGTCTGTAATCGACAATCAATCAATTATCCAGTCCATAACTTGAAATCTTTATTTTAAGCGTAGAGTAGGCAAATTTTGTAAGAGACGAAAATAAGCGATTCGTGCGATGTCCATGTAGCTTGTGACCTTGAAACGTTCAACCCTTTTTAATTTTGTATAAAGCAATCGAATTGTAAAATATAACACTGAGTAATGTTCAATCCAGTGTTGTAGCTATCGGAAGGGCTAGACGGGGCAGTGCACCGAAGCTTTCAAGTTCACGGGGCCCCTCAACCTCCTTAGCAACGTTCAAAAACGTTATTTAAATATCCTAATTGAATAAAGAATTTTTGACTCTTTGGCCCCTGTAGTCTGGTTCACAAGTTGAAAAACGTGTTAATTTTCGGTATTGCGAGTTAAAATACGTGTCATAGCTCATTGAATTCGTGATCACCTCTAGAAAAATGTGCAAAAGTTTGAAATCCGCACATAAACAATTGCCAGTTATTAACAATTAAAGAATCCCAAAAAATGGGGTTTAATTTTTTGCAAATAACTCGAAAACTTAATGCTAATGAAATTAAAAAAAGATTCCTAGAAAGGAGGAAATTTCCAAAAAAAATGTTCTCATCCCGGAACTTCATCTTTATTATTAATATTTTTCATTTAATATTGAAAATAGAGCTCCAATTTCATTTTTGCACCGGGGTTACATAGCTACTCCACTGAAAGAATAGGCAATTTAATAACAGATGAAAGTGGGCGATTCTTGTGACTATAGTCATTGCATTAAATAATTAGTCAATGCTATAGTTTAATAAAAAAAAGAAAATATCCTGCGCTAACTTCTTTCCGTTTGCAATTAGTATATTTATTTTTATTAAAAAATCTGTTTTAGCTGGTTATGTTGTTACATGGCGCAGATGAATCCGCTAATAGGACCAAAACTTTCTAATCACACGTTGCTTTTGTTGGCGAAAGAATGGGGAAACCCAATTGATTAAATATTCATCATTCCGATATCTATTTCAACTAATAATATTAAAAAATAATCATCGTTGATCTGTGTATTATAGAGTTGTGGTATTTTAATGTAACAAAATCAACCATTTTATTTATTGTTATGTTTTATTTTTAAGTTTAAGATTGGTGGAATATTGGATTATTTGTATATAATATACATTACTAGCTAATAAATGCATTCTTTGCTTGGGTCTGCCCCAAACTCCATAGCATAAATCCTTATAAACCTTATCCAAATCAATTCAAAACTTCTTTAAATTCAAAACCTTACATGAGCAAAATATATACATAATCACAGGAACTCAGCGCCGGCTCTGGGGTAGAGCGAGAGGAGCGGGCGTTCTAGGCGCAAAAAATCCAAATGCGAAAAACAATTTCCAGCGCAAAATGAAATTTTGATTGAAATTAAGGTAGTTGTCGTGGTTAAGGCACACCGTGAAAATTCTTATTTTTTGTATAGGTACTTATTAAGGACATGATAATACAATTACCCTGAAAATTTGAAGTCGATCGACCGTATATAATCCGAGATAAATTCAATTAAAAATTGGATAATTAACATTGATTGTATACGATCTCTGTAGTTCTGAACCAGTTTCTTATTTATAAAAAAAGAACCAACTGTCTTTCAATGCATTTGTTGAGTTTAAAAAAAAATAAAAAAAATTTTTTGACCGTCTATTTATAAATAACGGTTTAAAGTTCAACAATTTATAGAAAAGTATACATGCATATGAATACTGTATGGGTTACGTTTCCACGGGTACAGTCTTGCGTACAAATTATGGATCACTTAGTTACAAGCTAGTATATTTTTGTGGCGCGTATAATCTATAAGTTTTTGACAATATTGTACCACGACAACTACCTTAACACCAAATACTAATTTAATTATAAAGCGGTAGAAACTTTCTTAGTGTTAAAGACGCTGAAGTATAATAATTAACGCTACTTAATTTAATTTAAATTCAACAAGTGTTATTATTTACAAAAATCATGTTCCTTTTTTGAAGTCGGTTAACCTTATTCTAAAGATTCATTGCCTAGTTCATCACCGTTGCCCGTTTTAAGTTTTATTAAACATTTATGAAGTTTTTTAATAAATACGTCAATGTCTTCATCTGTTATCCCAATTGCGGCCGAAGCTGTCAAATAAGGTCTCGGATATGAACTACAGTGGGAGCCCCAACCTGAAGCAAAATAATTCAATTTTATACCAAAATAATAATACCATATGAGAAAAAATTACTAGAAACTAAGGTTGGCCGTAAGCATTGTTGAAGCTTTGACAGGGTGAGACGCGAAAGAGGTCGGGGGAAGCAGGCTTGTGACGTCACATGGAGTCTTTTTCCAAACAGTTGGAATAAACATACTTGAATAACCAGGCCATGAGCATCTGTGATGTAAGTATTCGACTCAACCAATCACAGACGTGACCATGTTTATAGCTTCTTACGCCCAACCTTCTAGTATTCTAGAACCTTGGTTCAAGATTACTACAAACTAAGGTTGGGCGTTAGCATTGTTGAAGGTGTGCCTGGGCGAGACGCAAAAGAGGGCGGGGAAGTAGGATTGTGACGTCACAGGAGACTTTGTGAAGCTTAAACACAACTAATAAAAACAGTAATGAAATGAATTTTGCGACCGCAGTTCTAAATTTCCCGAGAGCATATTTTACAATCTGAGGGACCAATCACCAAAAGTAATAAATGTTCAAATTTCATTTGAGTCACTTACCTTTAAATTCGTATTCTCCAATTTTCTTTGTCTCTTTTCCCGTAATGACTCGTGTACCAGAAATATTTCTCAAAAATAGCATTGAACCAAGTTGAGTAATATTTTCTTGTTTTAATCCGGTTAATGATAAGGCTAGAAATAGTATCAGTTATTAAAAAGTAATAATGGAACTTTTTAACTGAGTATGAGATTCATTAGTGTACAGTAAGACCCCGCTTAACGCTGTTTCAGTATTACGCGGTTTCTAAAAAAAAAGTTTAGCCACTATAACGTAAATTATGAATTAAGTTACACAAAATAATTCAAATGTTGATAGAAGTTCAAAGGCAAGACGAAGTGTCATTGATGCAATATCTTGCTATCGACAACAGCTTGCTGAACGAAACAGAAAAAGGCAAACGACAATAGATGACTTCTTCACAAGAAACAAAATATGTTAAATGAGGAACCTTCCTCAATCACAAACATAACTTCTTACTCGAACTTTTATTTGATTTTATGAACAAATTTTGATATTAACAATTTATAAATCTATAATTGATGTGATGCGCAGGAATTTATTGGAACGTATCTTCCGCGTTAAGCGGGATCTTACTGTTGTGATTACACACAAAACCTCATTTTGATTTGTTGTATCATTGTTATTAAACGTACCTAGAGAAATAGGATTATGAGGAGTATTAAGTAATCGCCCAACAGAAATTCTCGTCAATAAATGTACCTGCTCTCGTAAATATTTAAATCTTTCTTTACGACTCCGAATTAATTCTAAATAACCATTTTGGCCAAGCGACAATAAAGTTATAAATACGTCTATTACGGGACTTGCTGAAGCACGACCTGTAAAATGTCAAATTTCTTACCACATTTATTACGTTTTTAATGTAAAAACAATTAATAATCAGAATCAAAATATACCTGGATATACTTTTGAGACATCTGCTACTAATTCTTTTTCAAAACCAGCCACAATCGAACCCCCTACAGGAACCAACAAATTTTTGTCTGTACTTTGGACAAACAAATCAACTCGACCTTTTCTGAAAATAAAATACGTTTATCAAGGTTTTTGAATATTGTGGTAACGCATTAAAATTCAGTCATTACTCATTGATAATCCTAGCGTCGACAAAAAGTATTTTTAAGGATTTTTCATTTACTACCTTATTGTAAACGTAGAGCTATCATGAAAATTTAAGTAGATAGCACTCCACGCTTTTTACTGTAAAGCTAATTTTCTTGTCAAATTATTTCGCATTTTTTAGTTCAGCGTGTTGTTTTAGTTTTTTTAAACTCTAATTTTAATTATAAGACTAAGAAGCAATATTGCATTTAACTATGAGGTAAGCAACCCAACATACGTCACTGTACAGCGGGTTAGCTTGCTTGCTGTAATTTTTCAAGTTTTTTTTATCCTTAAGTTCGTGGTCAGGACAATGGGACACTTATTAAATTATTGTATTGTCATCAGTCCTTGATAAGTGTGCAAAGTTTCAGTTTAATCTGATGTTTTGAAGGGGATGAATTTCACGTTCAAAGATTCTATTACAAACATACGTTCAAAGATTTTTTTATCCTGAAGGTTCTGGTCAGGACAATGGGACAAACTTATTAAATTATTGTATTGTCATCGGTCTTTGATAAGTGTGCAAAGTTTCAGTTTAATCTGACGTTTTGAAGGGGGTGAATTTCACGTTCAAAGATTCCTTTACACACAAACATTAGGTAAAGCTAATAAAAGCGTATTAAAAAACAAAACATATATACTTCGCTGCTTGCTGTATTCTGTGCATGCAAGCTGTAGTTTGCAAACCATATGCATTATTAATTAAATGAGGCACTTTGTGCTTATTGCAGATTTCTGCTACCTCCTCGACGGAATCGCACGCCCTCGGAGCAAAACAACTCGTAGTAGTCATGACACAAACTATCTTTTCTGGAGTTAATAAAAGTATTTGACGTTCTATTTCGCTTACGTCGGTAACTAGTTCATCGTTTAAAAAATTTGTATCGACGATTACTGGTTTTAACCCTAAAAAACAAAACCAAAAAAAATCGATGTTTTTTTTTTGTATTTTTACATATGTCGAATAATTACGAGGTTTTTTCTTAATATAATTTTAAAATTACCTGCCGTTAAAATACTTTTGAAACAAGTCTTTTGATCGATACGTGACCAGATCACATATTCTGCTTGTTTACGATGCTGTCTAATGGCAAGCATGCATAACACGAGACTCATTCCGGTTGCTACGGGCAACAACAAACAATCTGCACATTTTACTCCTGAATGAACAAAACAAAAAATTGTACTAATAGCACGGTTGATATAGGCAAAAATGTAGTGCTAAGTCTACTATAATTCGCACAGAGCTAAATATTGATACAGGACTTTGGTACACTATCGCAAAAAAATATCAAACGTCCCCTGCGATCCTACGCCTGCAAAAAAATGTATTCAAGGTCAAAAGTCAAAAATATTGGTTTTTTGCATTTTTCTTGTAAACGGTAAGTGTTATCACAAAAATAGGTAGAACAAAAGTTTTAGACCATGCAATTATCTACAAAAATTCTTCTTACACTTTTTTTTATGAGTCACCATTCCTGAGATAAGTACATTATAGAGAGAGGGGGTTATTGTAACAAGCTTTGTTACAATAAATTGTCTCGCTATAAATTGTCTATCTCAGGAATGGTGATTCGTAGAAAAAAAGTGTAAGAGCAATTTTTGTAGATAATTGCATGATCTAAAATTTTTGTATAAGATATACTTTTATTATAGAAAAACAATTCCAAAATTTTTTAATATAATTTATTTATTTATGAGCGCTTTCGACGATAGTCATCTTCAGATAATACATATTTATTAATATGTATTATCTGAAGATAACTATCGTCGAAAGCGCTCATAAATAAATAAATTATATTAAAAACTTTTGGAATTGTTTTTCTATAATAAAAGTATATCTTATACTATTATATTTTCCAAATTTCTTTACGTAAAATATTATAATAAAATTTTTGTTCCATCTATTTTTATGATAACATTTACCGTTTACGAGAAAAATTCAAAAACCGATATTCTTGATCTTTGACCTTGAATAAAAAAAATTTGCAGACGCAGGATCGGTGGGGATTTTTGATATTTTATTTGTGATAATATACCCAAGATCTACACCAATATTTAGCCCCATGCGAATTATTGTAGGCTTACCACTACATTTTTGTCTATATTTACTGGACTATTTGTTCAAATACAGGTTTTTAATTAAATTGCATACCCATAAAACTGATGACATCATGAAGTAAAGAGTTAGTGATTTTTTGCATCAAACTAGACCCGGCAGCTTTTGGTTGCGGTTCTGTTAAATCACCAGAACGGCCTATTCCATGTCCAAAATGAAAATGTCTGCGAGCCACAAGCTCTAAAAATATATTAATAAATGTTTTATAATGAAAAATAACACACTTATGTATAAACTGAAAATATATTAGAGCTTTACTATTCATAAATGAAACGAAATATTGTAACATACTCGATGCAAATCGTGCTTCCCGTTCACCAAGTCCGCAGTTCGTGAGAAAGTTATTGCTGTCCATTAACGATAACTCCGAGAGAAGAATTTCAATTGTAGGATCGTCCCATCCATTCTGAGGCCACTTTTTCTGAAAAAACAAGTCGCTTTAAATACTTAATACCTATTACATGTACAACGATTTACTATTAGACTGCATCCTGTATGACAAATCTAGTTGATTCATTTCGATTATATTATAGAAAAAGTACTCTTAACCAAGTAAACACAACCTCAGTTTAGACAAAATGTATATCTCTCATATTGTCTAAACTACGTTTGTGTTCATTCGATTAAGAGTACTTTTTTTAAACACGAATAATTTTAAAAATATCAGTGAATATAATATTTTTATGTAAAAAAAATTACATACGTGTTCTAATAATTGCTGTATAAGACTTTCCCTTGTGCGCTTGGAATCAGCAGCTTGTTTTATATAACTTTTTGGAATTAATTGCTCGGCTACTTCCCAGCTTCTAGCATTCATAATCTTAATTTTATTCAGCCAACACAATCACGATTCACAAAATTTCTTCTCAGTCCGGACCTGTAGTTTACCAGCATAGGATACCAACTGTCACAAAATCTTGGCTGTCAAAAGTCGAGCGAAAAACGCAATTTTCTCTGAAAATAAAAGAAATTGTCATTTTTACCAACGAACTTCTTAAGTAAATAGCAATAAAATGGATAATAGTTTTACTTGCGTGAATTGTGGTATGTCAGTGAAGGAATTATACAGAGAGTACAGTCCGACAGTTTTGAAGGTTATGCAGTGCGTAAGTAAATTTGTATTTCGGTTTTTGTGAATGGTAACGCTGGGATGCCAAATATCAGAGACGGACTTCAAATTCTATTTGCAATTTTTTAGGGGAAATGCAATAAAGCAGCAGATAAATACATTGAATTTGATCCTGTAATAATAACAATAGATTTGGTACTTCTTGATAAACAAGCCTATCGACATGTTCTTTACAATACGAATTTCAAGGTAACTAAATTAACGACAAAAGGACTTCAGTCTGTCGAGTGTATTATTTTATACTACTTAGATGTGTTTATTTTAGACCCATTGGAAACTAGCCATTATTCTACTGCTAATAGAAACATATTCCGAATGGATATATACATCGCCGCATTTATTTTACTTACCAAAGAATTTTTTACTCCATTCATCAGTTTCAAGTAACTTTCATAAAGAATGGAGGTTTTATCTTATATGCCTCCAAGTAATTTTCAGTAAGTATTCAAAGACAACAATCAAACGGGTTCTTACAGCATCAGCTATCTGCCAGTGAAAGCCCCGTCAAAATCGGTCCAGCCGTTTCAGAGACTATCCAGAACAGACAGACAGAAAATTTAAAAATTGGTTTTTTGATATAAGTACCGTACTTTCATATACATTTAGTAAAAAACTGTTATTTTGACATTACAATCAGAACTTTTAGTTTTATTTATGTAGATAGATTATTATTTCAATAGGGATGTTGACTATTTTTGAGAAAGTGTTTTAAATCATGCATAAGTACCTAATATAGCCACAAATATTTATTATTTTTATTTAAATACAACTCAAGCCTTAAAAATCATGTATTTTAAATCCCGTTTCAAATTTCGGTACAAAACGCTAATACTAGTCGCGTGACGCCACCTGGTCATACCAACAGAGGCTCAAAAGTTTACACAGGAGCTACCATTCTATAGATGCGGTCACAAAGTAGGAGGCTGTGCTCATAAACGCTAGTTAACTTAATGAGGTTATGAAAAGATTTTTCGTAATTCATGTTATAAAAGATGAATTCTAAGTTTTCGAACTATTAGCCTTAATAAATACACTTTCCATGACGTTAAAACTCCTTGCAGTCTTTTTTTAAAGAAATTTTCGAATAAATTACACACTAAATATTAACCAAACAATGAAGTTTTTTTGACAGCGGCTGACTCTATGACGTCATGCGCTCTGATTGGTGTCTGTTGTCACGTGACTTGAGAGTGATTTTATTAGGTTTTATTTATTAAATATTAATTAAATTCCTTAAAAATAAGGAAAAATATAGTGTTTTTTAGTATTTCTACCATAGAAACTACCACTTTTCGTTAAAATTATGTTTTTATTTGAACACAGTCAACATCCCTATTGTATTTCATTTCAGGTAGTATTGTCTTTGTCGGAACCATTTATTTTTTGACGCTCCTTTGCGAATCACGTCAAATACGAACATTGCGCTTGAAGAAAAATGAAAAGAAATGTTTGGATTTTGTTTTAATATGGAAGTCTGTAACGTTGTCTAGTTTTGGTCGCTTTCTGTATTTACCAGCGTTAATATGGGGCGACAGTCACATAGCCGAAACACATCTTATATTTGTGTTGGGTTATACAATGTTGTCGCAGCTATTAGTGTATACAGGTAAACAAAATAGTTTATTATTTCTAATTACATTGTTCATAAATCATAACAGCACACAAAAAAGCAAACATACAGGTGAAGCAGGGGCGTAGCGAACCTTCCGATGGTGGCGGGGTGATTTAGAAAAATGCCGACTCGTATGAAGAATTTGCCGATTGTATAAATTTTGTTTAGTACATTAATTGTACACTATATTTGAGTGCAGTGAACGAAATTGTTTTCTATATGATTACATCATTAAGGATTGGAAGAACGAAATACTTACAGTATTAATTAATTTATTGTCACATCATCTTAACAAATCACTATCCGCGTCAAATTCTTTTGATGATTTAAGTATATAATTGAGCGCGTAAATTTGAACTGCAAAAAAATGGCCAAAGATTTGAAAAATGTCGACTTTTTTTGATTATTTAAGTATATAAATGAAATCTTCGAAAATGCCGACTCCCGGAAAGTTTGGGGGGGTATCACACACGCTATACCCCCCCCCCCCCTTCGCTACGCCTCTGAGGTGAAGCTAATAATATTAGGACAAAATGTGCCCAGTGGGTTAAATTTCAATTTTGAATCGATTCCGAGAATATTTTCGGTGTTTTTGGGCTCCAAATCTGTTTGAAAAAAGTAAAAATCGAGGGTAAATAGAATCAACTCCTAAAGGGAAAGTTAGTTTGTCTCATAAATTACATGAAACTGACAAGAACAAAAGTTTATAGCGTGTTGCTAAGTATGTGTAAATATTAATTCGTTTCACATAAAAAAAATTAAACTTGGGAATGATATTAAAAACTAAAGAAGTTAAACTTCTTATGTGAGCTTATGAGGGTGAGACTCATTATATTTATTTTTTATTTTTAGTGGTGTGCAACTGTTCGAGACTAAGATCAAGTCTTGTAATATTAACAGCTTATATTTTGAAAATGTACAGTAACAATATTTATTATGCTGGGTTAAATTTTGTATACGATACATTTGTAAATATTGTGTAAACATTACAATATACATTGGAGTAACGTTCCAAAACCATCCGTAAAAATAATTATTATATAAAATACATTTTCCGAAATTGTTGGCGACTGAAAAAGGTCTTAATTGCCGAGCGTCTATAATAATCTACAACATGTATCTGTTTGAAAAATTGAAAAAATAAGAGAATAAACAAACAATATGTTAAAATTAATCAGCAGTTCAAATTCAATTAAATGAATCTGATAAAAGAAATTGATGACCCTAAAGAATTAGTTAATTAATAATTATTTTACCTAAACGGAAGCGCATTATCATTAGCAATGACATTTGACGGGTTTGCGTAATTAATTTCAGTAGGCCCGTGCCTGTAATAGTTTAACACAGTGACTCTCAAAATGGTCTATATCGACCTCCAGGGGTCAGCGACAATTTGTAAGGGGCCCGTCGGCAAGAAAAAAATTGGGGGCCCATGAAATGAGAATAAGGGTCAACGATAGTGGATCTCATCTAATCAAGTCGTGACTTCCATTTTAACATTCTATGAATGGAAGAATCCCACAGATAGTAACTATTTACTTGATGTAAAAATTTTTTAAAACCAAATGCTCATGAAACATGATGTAGAATCATTTAAAATTTATGTTATTGGATATATTTTCTGATATGTGAAACTTTAAAAATTATTATAAACTAGCAGTTTCTCGCAGCTGTTTTTTAACGTTTTTATTTTCTCTGCATGTAAATTTTTATTTTGCAAAAAAAAGTATCTTTCCGTAGTAGATTGTTGCCTGTGTCTACTCTGTAGCTAGTTAATGAATTTGCACAAATTCAGTATAAGATAAGTAGGGGGTTTCGCCAAAACAGAACATGGCAAGTAGTCTACGAGACAAAAAAGTTTGGGTAACTCTAGTCTAACTGATGTTATTTACCTGTACGTAATATAACCTCTAATTAAAAACCGGAGAAAATAGAAATTGGGAACCACGCAACGTAAAAGGAGTGAACCGAGGACACATCATGAACAGAATTTCAAAGATATTTCAACCTTTCATTGCAACTACGAAAAATGTAGTTAAAAATCATGACATGACATCAAATAGTCAAAGAGTAAGTTCAAAAATTAATTATCTAAAAAGTGTGCTTTTTCAAAAATGATTCCCTATTTTTTTACAGTTGATGATAGAGTTGGGTATTATAAGACCGGCATGTTTAGGCTGTTTTCATTTATTGCCCTTGGCGAATAGATCGATTGAAAAATTAATTCACTTGATCGACCGAGAAATGAGTTCATTGAATGCGCAAAAAATCACATTATCGTATTTTACAAACGCTAATCTGTGGAAAAAAACAGGTACGTTTGAAAATGTGTTACAGTGCTCTCTCGATAATCCGGCCACATGAAAATCAAGCTACTGTCGGATTAGTGGAACTAAAGTATTAGATCGAATGAAACAGACGGCACAGTGTACTAGGCGGTGCAGTCATAAATATTTTGCATTATATCTTAAACTAGTTAAAAAAATGGCGGATTAAAGAGAGGAAGCTGTAAAGTTAAATAACGAATAAATTATCGTTAGTAAAAATTTCCTTTCGGTTTTTAAACAGGACGATTAGATGATACCGAAAACGAACTATTCACTCTGCAAGATCGGCACAAGAAAAAATATGTTCTAAGTCCTGTAGGTAAATATCTTTAAAAATTTTGAAGTACAGCAAGACCTCCCTTAACGCGTGAGATACATTCCAAAAAGTTCCTGCGCTATACGAAACAGCGCTAAACGAGGTCATCTCAATACGTACATAATAGGCATACGTGAAACAGAACCGAGAATAAGAAAATTTGTTAGTTTTTTTTTTGTTTAATTTTGTAACATTCATTGTTAAATATTTTTTTATCACATTAATTATAGATTTATTTATTGCTAATATTGATTTTTGTTGATTAAATATTCATGAAAAACAAATCAAAGGTCGATTAAGAAGTTATGTTTATGATGAGGAAGGTTCCTCGTTTGACATATTTTGTTTTTTGTAAAGAAGTCGTCTAACGTTGGCTGCCTCTTTCTGTTTTGTTCAGCAAGCTATTGTTGATAGCAAGATATTGCATCAATGGCACTTCGTCTTGCCTTTGAACTTCTATCAACATTTGAATCATTTTGTATAAACTGATCCATAGTTTACGTTATGGTGGCTAAACTTTTTCCTTACAAACCGCGTAATCCTGAAACAGCGTTAAGCAAGGTCTTACTGAATCTGTCATTTCCAATTTATTTGCAATTTATGTCATTTCAGACTTACGAGGAATCGATCAGTGATTTAATTGCATCGATACCACAAATGACATACAGAAATTTACCACTGAGGCTGTATCAGATAACGAGTAAATTTCGAGATGAAATGAGACCTCGGTATGGTTTAATGCGCAGCAAACAGTTTTTAATGAAAGATTTATACACTTTCGATACAAATATCGATAAAGCTAAAGAAACGTACGAAGAAGTTTGCTTGGCCTATGACAAAATTTTTACGCAGTTGGGTATAAATTTTCATAAAGGTATGTTTAAAATTACTAAACAACTGTGACTTTAAACATTGTTAGATCTCACATAAACTACACACTATTAATGATTACTTTTTTTTAACACGCTTTTATTAACTTCACCTGTATGTTTGTTTGTTTGTCATGGACAATTTTTCTAATTTTGCCTTTCCTGAAAACTTTATTCGGAGTATTATGAACATTTAAAAAAAATTAGACAAATCGGTTCAGCCGTTCTCAAGTGATGCGTTTACCAACGAACGGTACCTAATTTTCATTTATAGAGATTCACGTTTGAACTGTTATTTCAGTTTTGGGAATTACTGGAAACATAGGTGGCTTACAATCTCACGAATATCATTTTCCTTCCGAATTTGGGGAAGATAAACTTCTGATTTGTAGTAACTGCCAACATCGCAGTAATAAATTACTATGCGACGAAAATATCGATAGTTGTCCACAGTGCCACAACAAAGAAGCGATAAATTTTACATCTGGAATTGAAGTGAGAAAATCTTTTTTTCAATGTTAATTATTTCAGTACTTGGGAGCTTAGCTCGGAGAGGCTGTCAATGCGTCTAAAAATCCACTAAAAGTTGCATGTCACTCAGTGAAATTTTACCATACAGACCTCCAGCGCCAAAAGTGCCAAAGGGCCGCTATTTTGTCATTATTTATGTGCAAGGATCCTTTTGCGTTAGTTTTCATGTAGTTTTTCTCTTGATATGTTATGTAAAATCGTGATTATACATTTTTAAAGCTTTAAAGTCTTTATATAGAACTATTTTAACACACTCTAATATACAAATTCTATGAAGAAATTTTTTCCTTTCGTGTCTAGTGGCATTCAATTTGTGTTGGTAGTATGGTATAACAAAAAAATTCTTTTGTATGCAGCACAGTGCGTCGGCCAATCAAAAATCGACACCATTTTGACTTAGTACCAATGCTTTGTATCCGTCCCTCAATGGACCCCCCCCCCGCAGCTGTAACACTATAATAGGGATATTGACTATTTTTGGGAAAGTGTTTTAAATCGTGCATAAGTATCTAATATAGCCACAAATATTTATTATTTTTATTTAAATACGACTCAAGCCTTAAAAATCATGTGTTTTAAATTCATTTTCAAATTTCGGTTCAAAACGCCAATACTTGTCACGTGAAGGCTTTTTACAGCGTCTGATGCTGTTCATGACCCTCTGACGTCATGCGCTTTGATTGGTGTTCGTTGTCACGTAACTTGAGAGTGATTTAATTAGGTTTTATTTATTATATATTACTTAAATTCCTTAAAAATAATGAAAAATATTGTGCTATTTAGTATTTCTATCATAGAAACTACCAATTAGTGTTAAAATTATGTTTTTATTTGAATACAGTCAACATCCCTATTACTACATCCATGAGTAGGTACATTTGTGTATTGACAGTCGATTGTTTTTAGGTAGGGCACACGTTCCTCCTTGGCGAGCGCTATTCAGCGCCTTTAAAAGCGACTTTTATAGAAAACAACGGCAAGACAATGAATCTGCAAATGGGAAGTTATGGTTTAGGCGTGTCTCGTATTTTGGCTGCGTCTCTGGAAATTCTTTCGAATGAAAACGAATTACGATGGCCTTTGTGTATTGCTCCTTTCAAAGCCGTTATTATTCCGCCTAAAGTAAGTCACAATTGAATTTATCAACGTACAGTCAAGTTGATACTTCTTTTTTAACAGATGAATAAATATTTCACGTAACTTTTTTATCAAAACTCAAAAATAAGAGAGAACAGTCATTCAGAGTTAAATTAAATTTTGAGGTCGCTCCTTGCGTTATGTTATGTCACTATGGAAATATGTCATTATCAAGTATCTTGCTGCCTATTTGAAACAAAACGGAGACAACTTGGAACAATTTCTGTGAATACTTGATAATGACATCAGATATTTCCATAGTGACAGAACAAAACGCCTGGACCGACCTCAAAATTTAATTTGAATGTTTCTCTCGTATTTTTGAGTTCGTCTATTTGATTTCTACACGCTGTTAAAAAACAAGCATTCTGTATAAAATTTTATAACAAAAGCAATTAAATAATTACTTTGCAAGTTTAACTTCTTTAGCGACGCATCTATTTGAAAACAGTAAGAAATCGAGGGGAAGTAGAATTGACCCTAAAAGGGGAAGTTAGTTTGTCTCCTAAATTACATGAAACTGCCAGGAACAGAAATTTATAGTGTTGCTATATGTAAATATTATTAATTAGTATTAGGAAAAATCAGGTCTTGAAATAAATCATGCCTTTTCACCTGATTCTTTTTACCTGAATTATTAATTAGTTTGACATAAATAAAAAATAATCTTGGGATTAAAAACTAAAGAAGTTAAACTTCTTATGTGAGATTATAAGGGTGAGGCTCATTATAACTTTTTTTATAGGAAGGGAGTCACGAAGAACAGCGAGTGTCCCATTTTATAGAGAAATTATACGACAGCTTAAATTCCGTCGTATCGTTGCACGATGATGTAGTAATAGATGATCGTCGAAAAATTACAATCGGTAAGAAACTTGTGGAAGCGAAACGTACCGGGTATCCGTTCATTGTTGTTATCGGTAAACATGCCACGAAAGACGTTCCGGAATTCGAACTTTTCGATTTATCCGATAATACGGAGAAAGTTATGACTGAATCTGGTATTATTGAATACATTAAAACCAAAGTGAACACTGTGTAAACAAAAATATGTTTTTTTTTAATCAATATACAGTTGAAAATTTACGAATTTTATGTTAAAAGTGATGCAGTTCCAGCAGTTCCTGAGGATAGTAACGATTGTCTAGATTTCTTTATTGCTTTTTTGACCATTTTTCGCCACAAGGAACTTTGCTTTTTTATACTTTCAATTTGTTCCGGTGACATGCTAAATGTTGGTGGAGTCTGTGGAAATACATCGGGTATCGATTTGACGCTAAAAACAAAAATAAGTACAGTAAAACCTTGCTTAACGCTGTTTCAGTATTACGCGGTTTCTAAAAAAAAAGTTTAGTTACTTTAACGTAAATTATGGATCAGTTTATACAAAATGATTCAAATGTTGATAGAAGTTCAAAGGCAAGACGAAGTGTCGTTGATGCAATATATTGTTGTCGACAATAGCTTGATGAACGAAACAGAAAAAGGCAAACGACTTCTTCACAAAAAAAAAACAAAATATGTCAAATGACGAACCTTCCTCATCACAAACGTAACTTCTTAATCGAACTTTTAATTTGATTTTCATAAATGTTTTATGAACAAAAATCGGTATTAGCAATAAATAAATCTATAATTAATGTGATAAAAAAGTATTTAACAACAAATGGTACACAATTAAACAAAAAAAAATCTAACAAATTTTCTTATTCTCGGTTCTGTTTCACTTGTGCCTATTACGTATTAAAATGACCTAGTTTATTATTATTGATTAATCATTTGTACATACTCTCTAGGTGGTCTTGGTGGTATTTTGTGTATAACGACTTCGTGTGGACTGTTTTTCTTAATTTTTCTGTTGAGCATTGCATCAAAATCGGCACGCGGTTGACCCAGAATTCCCACAGTAACGCCTAATTCTTTTAATTTATCTTCAGGCGCTGAATAAGCTATTTCAAAATATTTTAATCGGTCATCGGATCTGTCGATAAAATTGCAACATTTTAACTCTTTTTAAATCTAGCGCGCTTTTTACGGCGTTTGCCACTCTCAAAATGGCTTCTAATGTAAATAGGAGGCGCCAGGATCATCCGCAATCTAATGTTATATACGAGGATTAACCAGTAAGTATTCGTGTTTACTCGTCAACGCTATTTGTCGTCAATCAGTAAGTATTCATGTTTGACGACAACTAGCGTTGACGAGTAAAATTGACTTTACCATCGTGTACTGTAGACTTTTAAACGTCCTTGTGCTGAGTTGTAGATAAATTTATAGGTTAGGTTATGTTTGACAGCCAGTTGTATCATTCATGTTTTGTATTTTTCGACAAAGTGGAAAAAGAACAATGTCGATGTATAATTCGTTTTTTATACGAGTATTTCACCGTGGTCATAGATGGAGAAGGGTCCCCATAAACAGCGTCCAACTTCAGATTTATTTTTTCGCATGTTTTTTAAAAAAACGAATTACGGATTGATATTGCTCTTTTTCCATTTTGTCGAAAAATACAAAACACGAATGATACAACTGGCTGTCAAAAATAACCTAACCTATAAATTTATCTACAACTCAGCACGAGGTCGTTTAAAAGTCTGCAGTACACCATGGTAGAGTCAATGTCACTCGTCAACGCCTCTGTCATCAAACACCGGTACTTATTGATCAACCCTCGTCGTGCAGTCTTAAAAACTTACGGTTCGAATGAAACGCTTCCAATCGCGAATATTCGATAATCGTGTTCGACTAACAACATTTCTTTGGCAACAGGGGACCTTTGCATTAATTTACTTTCTTCGGTATTGGCTAAGCCGTGTAAAATACGAACTTCGTTAGGTTTAGGTTCAACAAAATGTCTCATACCGCGACCATGCTTTATTACATTATAACTATCTGTGCGTAATAGGCGATTCACTTCCATTGCTTCAATTTAAAATAAAAGCAACAATCATATCTAACGAAGCTTAAACTGACATTTGCATTGCAATTCAGCCCCGGATCTGGGAGGGGAGGAGGCAAACCGGGGCACCTGCCCAGGCAGCAGTTTCAGGGAGCACCAAAATTATAAAGTAAACTATTGAAGGGTTCTTATTCTCCCTCCCGGCCACAGAAAATGCCACCCATTATATATATTTTTGAGTTTTTGAAGTTTAACTTCTTGAGCTACGTATCTGTTTGAAAAAAGTAAGAAATCGAGGGGCAACAGAAAGAAACGAATTAAGGGGAAGTTAGTTTGTCCCCTAAATTACATGAAACTGACAAGGACAGAAGTTTATAGTGTGTTGCATTTTGATAGGATGAACATATAAAGTCAGTGCTTGGGAATCTGAGGTTTAAAATTAATTGAAGTACAAAATAATTTCCGTAATTTGACGTACATAAAATCTAAAGAAGTTAAACTTCTTATGTGAGTTTATTAGGGTGAGACTCAATGTGTGTTTTTTTCAAAACAATTTATCTCAAACGCTGGAGAGAGTGCGCCTCGGTTCGAAAAAACCGTAGATCCAGGGCTGCATCGTACCAATCAATTTATGGTGTTTTCGTTCAACAGCTAACCACGTGACGTGAACACACATTCGGTTCAACAGTTCCATGAGGCGACAGTCCCGTTCCGCGAGCGATATGTTGTTCTTATTTGACATGTGGTGGTATTTTTTAGCATCAGCTGCACCAATTAACAACGTACAGTGCTCACGTGACACCATGCTACGCAGATCGGCTATATCGTCCCGTACTATGTCTTCTAACTCTCTTACAATAGGCTGGTACAATTTACGTTCGAATTCGCCACGACGTATTAAAATTTTCTCCCACTCCTATTTTTAACACGCTTTTATTAGCTTCACCTGTTTGTTTGTTTGTTTGTAACGGAATCTTTGAACGTGAAATTCACCCACTTCAAAATGTCAGATTAAACTGAAACTTTGCACACTTATCAAGGACCGATGACAATGAAATTGGCGTCCCTCAAGGACCAGTTCTAGGACCAACCCTTTTTAACACGATTTTATTAGCTTCACCAGTATGTTTGTTTGTTTGTTAAGGAATCTTTGAACGTGAAATTCACCCACTTCGAAACGTCAGATTAAACTCAAAACTTTGCATACTTATCAAGGACCGACGACAATACGATAATTTAATGAGTCTGTCCCATTATCCTGACCAGTACCTTCTGGACAAAAAAACTTGAGAAATTACAAAAAGCAAGCTAACTTTCTGTACAGTGACGTACGTTGCGTTGCGTACCCCATAGTCAATTGCAATATTATTTTCTGGTCGTAAAATTAGAGTTTAAAAAATTAATACAACGCGTTTTTATGAACTAAAAAATGCAAAATAATTTGACAACAAAATAAGCTTTACTGTAAAAAGCGTGAGATGTTAAGGTTGTTAAAATTACCTGAATATAAAATTGAAAATATAAAATAAGAGAGCGAAGCAACCTGTCCATTGTAGGAATATGAAAAAAGTTGATAAATTCAGTATTCAAATGATGAATGGGCGCCAGAAACAAAGCAACGTCTTTTATATCTTGCAACGTAATTACTTCTGGTTCATTCGGAGAACATTTTCTTTGACAATGTCTTCTAAATCGAACCTATATAAAATATTATTTATTACTTTTCATAAATAAAAAATTTGGTATCAAAAGAACTACATCGTCCATTTTGCTACGACATGTAAGGAGAAAGATGACTTAAGAAGGTAATAGACTGGACCCCAGAAGAGGCACATAATAGGTGTAACTAGAAAGGCTAACGCACTAGCCACTACACCACATGCTGTTTTCATAAAAATACGTAACTATACTATTTTCTTTTGTTTTGATATTTTTGTAGCGGTCGAAAAATTGTTTTTTTTTACCTGTTCTAGAGGATCAACTGTGTCTTTGAATTTTATGTTAAGTTTTGAATGCATTCCATCAGCAGCTTTGCTTTTCTGTACAGTTGCAGACCCTGAATTTTGAGCCATGGTTTTGGTTGACAGCTGTTCAACATTGCTGCCAATAAATAAACTAATTTACTAAATTGTGTTCTGGCCTTACCGGAGTGCCTTCGCACTCCTTATGCTGATACACAGGATCTTTTGAACAATATTTAGCCAAATTATGCACAGGCCCCTATTTTCCACTGGGCCCAAGACTCCGCGATCGATGCGAGTCCCCTAATTCCTGCCAAATCGGCATCCGATAACCGATACTGCCGACAAATACATCAATATTTTTTTTAATAATGTATTTGTTATTTATTGATTTGCTTAGTAATTACACTCTTAAATAATAATATTCAAAGTTGCTGAAGAATTTTGCTTATATACTTCTTTTGGCTGTTTTAATAAAATGGTTCTGTGTAATAGTCATAGGGGCCCCGTTATCCTAAAGTGCCCAGGGCCTTCAATAGGTTAAAGACGGCCCTGTTATGCATTATTACTAGAAGGCGATTTTTAAGCCAAATGTAATTTTTTTTCTACCTTTGATAGGAGCTGAAAGAATAGACATGGGTACTTGATAAGAAATGTAGATGGCAGCAGGTACATAACGACCTAAGCTATGATTGATTTTCACTATGGAGTATAGTAAAAACTAAATCGACATGCTTCTTTCTAAGTCTCGTGAAGAAGAGATCATTTTTTTTAACATTCAAATACTTTATATGTAACAAATGTACTTGTTAAACAAAAAGTGTACCTTATAATATATAATTGGTTAAAACATGTATCCCATTGCCAGTGTCCATTTTTAGGCCTTGTATCGACCGCTTCCATCTTTAAAGCCAAAAAGGTATGAAAAAAATAAACCAAGATCTGTCAACTTTAATAAAAACGCTAGCAATGCGATACCATTACCACAGCAACACTGCCCGATTTTTTAACGATTCCTCATGCTACATTTCAAAAACAAAATGGTGCATGTATTTATGTACGCGCGGCAGAAGTTTCACTTCTTAGGCGTGATCGCGATAATTGATATTCACTTTTCGTTAAAGATGTGCATAAAATAAAATAGGATGTCTAGGGAGATGATTTAAAAGTTAGCCTGTTCACTTCGAGTAGTACTTATTTACGGTGGATAATAGGTGGACAACCTAATCAGCACTTTGTAACAGAGAAATGAGACGCGTCAACTATAAATACAAAGTAAAACTATACTGCATCGAAGAGTCAGCTTTATCGACGATACACTAACGATTGGAAAAAGGGGTCTATTTAGTGATCTGCATCTTTGCATCTGGATCCCGTATGTGAGCCGGCTCACTGAACCGGTTCAAAAAGAGCTGAGTTCTAAATATGTTATTGCAGTCTACCACTGAGTTACCTAGTTCAGTCAATCATATCACGACCTGTATAGAATCAAGAATGCATAGCCAAACATGTGATGCATGAGTCATTTGAGCTGACAGATGCATCAAAGCAAGAACTGATACATAAGTGTAAAATGTGCTTCTGTGTGTTAAGTGTTTCACTGAGTCATTCGGATCCGTTGATCCGTCGGCTCAAAAAAAAGTGAGTCGGCTCTCACGGATCTTCTGTCGGAGTCGGCTCTTTGAACCGGCTCAGATCTGAGTTACCCAACTCTACGATACACATAGTGCATTCATATTAAATTAACAACTAACTTCATGGTGTCTCATTTTCGTTGCATGCTACGTGCGCAACTTTCGTAACAGAGAAAATTTTACCCTCAATGCGCCAAAAAAAGTATAACTTCGAGTGTTCAAAGATAATTTATTAAAAAATTGTTAGCCTAAATAATTAGGATCATATGTGGGTTTTTTTGTCTGATTGTTACTGGGATCTCTGTTCGTAGTTTGTTTGGCTAGGTAGTCTGATAAGGAGTTACCTTGGATTGAATTCTAAATTATTGTTCATAATTATAATATTTTACGTAAAGAAATTTGGAAAATATAATAGTATAAGATATACTTTTATTATAGAAAAACAATTCCAAAATTTTTAATATAATTTATTTATTTATGTATTATCTGAAGATGACTATCGTCGAAAGCGCTCATAAATAAATAAATTATATTAAAAATTTTGGAATTGTTTTTCTATAATAAAAGTATATCTTATACTATTGTTCATAAGTTTTCTTCTGAGTGGAAATTAGAACCCAAGCATTCTCCAGTCATCCTACATCATACGTACCCCAAACATTCTTCCGTTCGTACCTTATTTATAATTTTTTTTCGTTATAACATCTATATAATATATCAGACGGCGATAAAATAGTTAAAAGTGTAGACAGAAAAGCGGCGAGCGAGCAAAAGTTTACACTAGATGGCTAGAGCCATGGACAAGGGGCGTTAGAAGAGACACATAAGGTAAGTTAATTACTTCTATTATTCGCCTAATTAAAGTTTTTTTTCTGTCCACCAATTTTATTTATAAATAATAATTACTAGTTGACTATTTCCTTTGTAATATTAACTTTATGTGTTGCGTTGTCTTCTTTTCGTTTAGATTAAAAAAAGACCCGGGTCGCAGTGCCAAAACCCTGCCGACAATATAGTGTATTTGCTTGTATAGGGCCGTGTGGTTTTATACTTTTATGTGAAATTAAGTTTGTTTTTGGGCAAAATAAAAAATTGAACCCCTTAATACACCCCTTAAAATTACATTTTTTTTCTTAATTGTAATATTATTATCAATCTAACGTCTACACCGAATTAAAGACACCCTTCAATAAATAAGTCACTATCTGCAAATTAGTGTTTTCAAAAAATTTGTAAGTCCGGTCCTGTCGGGCCGATTTTATTAAAATTTTAGGGACACTTTTTAATTACTACTAAAGGGTTAAATGTCAATTTTGAAACGATTCGGAGAATTTTTTCGGTATTTTGTGGCCCAAAAACATTTTTCAACCCCTAAAAACTACCCTTAAAATGCCCCGATTACGCCCATTTTAAATAGGCTTCTTGCGGTGATGGATTTCAACACGTGGGCCAAATTTCGGTAAAATCAATTAACTCTTTCGAAAGTTATTGCCCGCACACATATATATATATATTTTAAAAAATGGTGCCAAAGTGTTTAGGAGGTTATGAAACGTCGAGAAATTTTGGTCCTACCCCTAGGTCCTGCCATCCGACCAACGCCAATAGTGTATGTTGCCATATGGCAAATACACTAATAAACTCATTTGAATCGTATATTTTGTATCTTATAGATTCTCTTTTCTGTCAACATTTATGACCTAGGACAGTGGCGGATTTACAAATTTGCCGCCAGTAGGCTATTAAATTTTTGCCGTCCCTACTGACCTCTGAAATTCGATACCCCAGTTCGCAATCATGTTAATAACAAAACGACTACGCAAATACGTTGTACAAAAAAAAATTTAAGTATTGAAACATATTTCACGTTGATTGATTTGTGTGAGTGGACCTAGTAACATTTAGGTACATGTAGAAAAAAATTATAGAAATGATTAATAAAAAAAATGAGTAAAAATTACTAAATTTAAATTGCAGTATTGAAACGCTATTGGAATATTTTAAAAATTCATGATCACATTTTACAGAGCGTTTAGTAATTTTTCATATACAGACGGAGTGTTCAGTATACTGAACAGTACTAAAATATTGAAATTTTTGTTAAATTTTCGAAACTCGTTTTCTCTATGTATATAATAATGTTTTTTTTTTTTATTTCTGTAACACAAAAATTTTTGGGCCAAATTTGCCGCTCCCAAAAATCTGCCGCCCTAGGCTTCAGCCTGCTGGTAAATCCGCCACTGACCTAGGATTATGGTGTTACGCAAAAGTCAAAGGTGTTAGGTAACTAACAGATGACATTCAGGCTTCAACATTTTGCTTTTAACTCGTCTTTCCGCTATGGACTGCAGTAAAATGTGAACGCGTAATATTTTTACGTAGTAAAGTAGTGAAGTATGTGAAGTTTAATCAAAATAATTGGGTATTAAAGAAAACATTGAATTTGGTCATATTAGGAAAAATCAGGTCTTGAAATAAATTAAATAAAAAGGATCAGGTGAAAAGACCAATTTTTAAGTACTTAAAAATTGGTCTTTTCACCTGATCCTTTTTATTTAATTGAATTTGCTATAATAGTGAAATAAGATAAAATTTCAACTTGGAATAAGGTATTTAACAAGTTATTGACTTTATTTCTTTTTGATAAATGCGATTTACAAATGTTTAAGCATTATTAACGTGTACTTGCAAGTGTTGGTTAAATTTCTAGAAAAATTGTAAAAAAAGTTTGACATATTTAAATTTAACCTAAAAAGAAATTTGCGTAAAGGAATTTGCTACGAAGTTTTTCGACCAATCAAAAAACAGCTACGGCTTATCGTAAAATCAGTGACCAAAATAGCAACTGCTTTAAAGTTAACGCAATATTATAAATAAACTATACAATACATGTTTTGTATTTTTAAAAACAAGTAAATATTATGCCATGAATTACTGTTACATAAAAGTTCTCTTTAAAGCCATACATTTTTCTAAAAAGTGTTTTATTTTGGCAGGAAGCCTCATGCCATCTTGATTTTTGCATGCGAACAGTTGGTTCGTTTTTGAAACCAGTCATATCCAGTATTATGAAAAAGTACAAGGCCGGAAGTAAAATTTTGCAACAAATAAAATTGTTTTCTCTGATTGTGATGTTAACGATAAAGCAAGTTACAGGCTTTATAAATTTTTAATAGTTTGAAAATCTATTTATTTAAAGTGTTTAACAATACATTATGTTCAATTATAGAATGTACAATCAGTGGTAATAGTTAGTGTATGTTTTATAACAAGACTATGAAGATATTCGAGAAATTTATCCCGTGAAATTTCTGCTGAACAACACAAGAAAATTCACCATTATATGATTATGGTAAGTAATTATGTTTAATAAATATGTTTGTTTATACTTATTTTTGATGAATACAAGAGTTTTTAGTAGAATATAATATGATTATATGATATGGAAAATAAAACGCCAGTAACTACATACGAAATTTCATCTGCTCGAGAGCTAAGGCTTTCATGTAAATAAACCAAGCAATATATAATATTGTAGTGAACAACTCTTTGTTCTTTTTGATTATAGGTAAATATTGTAATTTTGTTTGCATTATGCTAGTTTCAAGACGATTGTTACTTTTTGAAACCTGTTACGATAGTACCTAAGTATCGAAACTGTATCCTAATGTATAGGCTTTTACGAAACTTATTTCGATATCGGTTTCAGTAATAGATATCTGACTTTGAAACGACAAATTATCCAAGCGTCCCTTTTTGAAAAAATAAAATATAAGACTTCAGGGATTTTCAGATTGCCATGAAATCATATCAGAAGATCCAAATTGTTCGATAGCGCTTTTTTGATAAAATAAAATATCAAACACAACTCTACACTGTTAGGGATCTTCAGGTTGCCTTGTACCAAACTGTGAGAACATATTTTTCAAAGTCACATCAGTTTGAATCCTAATAAGTCGACGTTTCGTTATCGTAAACATGATATTCTATGCTGAGTCGTAATAGATAGATATAGATTATAGACGTTCAACAATAGAGAACATACGTTTCTTTTGTGATAATATACTAATATATTGGTTTATTTTTTGCGGGTGTCTTTGGGATTCATTTCAAGAAGGATTTAAATATATGTTTGAAAGATTTGTTGTGTTACGTTTGGAAGAGGAAAATGTCACTTCGGCCAACATGACTTTTCCTTTTTCAAATCCGATTTTGTGTTTTGTGGTGCATGTGTTAATATTGTTTGCTTTGTTTCAGGCGTTCTTGAAGAGAGACTTCGATTATAGACGCTTGACAACTGACATCATTACCACCGATGACATTTCTGGATGCTGATGAAAGTCTGGTGCAGAATTTTGGTGAGTGATTTATTTATTTGTATTTATTTATTCTGTTACAGTGAGCTGGAGTCAACAAAAGTCCTCCGTATTTATTGTGATGTTCCCAAAAAAGTTGACTCTTTTATGGGTTTTGGGAATCGAGAATTTGTTAGAAGCTCACGTGACAGACAAAAGTGATCACTGATAGAAGTTTTATATTTTTAAGAAAACTGTTTGAATTAAATACAATTCAATAACAATGATTTGAAAATTTAAAAAAATCGATAAAATTTCAACTGAGTACGTTCTATACTAAAAATAAAACTTCAGTTTTTAGTTATCACTTTTAACATATTTTTCATATTTTAATCGGGATCGAACTTTCGCGATCGCGTTATAATTTTTTTATTATAGATGTAAAAGTAAAATCTTCCAATTATTTTTTGTCTTTTAGGGTCGCCCTTTCTAAAATTTTGATGTAAATGTAAAACACAACGTGTCTTATTTTGTGGTTGCAAAAAGCCATTAAATTTCGAACGTTGTGAGATGCATTTTTTTTTTGTTTATTTGATTTATTTAAATATTCTGTTTCCTGTTTTGTGTCGCATTTATGCCTAATTTTTTTGGAAAGCTTTGAATCTTTTTTTAATTTAAATTTCAACAAACGGAATTTAAATTATTAAAAAAAAATGGAATGCGGTACAAAATGGGCGACTTCATCATACATTAGCCGCTTTTACCAATAGCTGCAGTCCAGACAACCATAATAATATTACAACGATTCCTTACTTCATTTCAAAAAGGATCTGTCTTTCACGAAAATATTTTTTTTTGTTAATTTTATTTTTAAAATCCCAAATTCCGTTTAATTTTCGAATGTAAAAAAATTAAAATATGTATACGATTAAATTCTCATAAACTGCTTTAATCGCTGTTGGTGCAAGTGGCCTTAATTAACACAACGCCATTCATAACATTTTTCGTTTATCGTTAACTGTAGGATTATTGCAGCAGTTTAACTGGAACTTTTAGATTTCGATGAAATATTTAGGGAGGGCCCTTTGATTGTTTGCACTGCTGTGTTTAGGGTTTCTTTCCACAGAGGTTCCTTTTGGGAACGTTAGCTATTAGGGTATAGCTGTAGGGCACCCTTCGGCCAACTTTGTCCTTACGTGTGTAGGTCGGACAGGACTTCGCGATTACTGACCACCTGCGATGGTGTCCGCCCTTAAAATCTTAGGTCTTGGCTCGGTTGAGTCTGCCCTAGCTTCTAAGCGAAAGCCGATAGCTGTACTTTCCACCGTGAAAATCGTATTAACTGTGTTTTCCGTAGTGAAAATCGCACTTATCGTGTTTTCCATAGTGAAAATCATACTTGTGTTTTCCATAGTGAAAATCGCACTTGTGTTTTCTATTGTAAAAATCGAAGTGCTGTGTTATTCTTAGTGAAAATCGGTTGTGTTTTCCATAAGTGAAGGTCGCTGTGCTTTCTTTGGGTTAAGGTAAAGCCTCCATCGCGCTAGGAGCGTTAAGGTGGTCGAATTTTCCCGGTTTAAATTCTGCGTATCGCAAGTTTTAGGGACAACACATTACACATGTATATTATTTGTCATCGGATTCGAGTGTATGGCTTGCCGTCTGTCTTCGCAAGGCATTGTTGCAAGGCACCTGCACGTACGTCGTGCACTTTTGTTATTCTTTAGCTAGCTGCGCATTCCGCGGTCCATGACCCCCATTACTAGGACATCCGCGTTGGACCGCACCTAGGGCTCTAGTCTCAGGACCGCTGGCTTCGTACCGGTACGAAAGAGGTTGTCCGGCAATCTCGTTCTTACAGCGGACCTAACGTCCTGTCGCAGCAGCTGTAAGTCCAGTCACAAAAATAAATGTACGGCTGTTGGGATCAGAGCGAGGACCAGCGGACGCTGTGAAGGGCGGTGATTGTTTTTTGCCTCCGCGTGTAGGATTTTGTGGATTTAGGCTTTTTACAGGCAAATAGTCTAACTCTCATTGCGCTCTGGTGATTTTCTTTTTTTATTTTAATTTTTTACGTGGATTTTCTGTCTTTTTCTGTTGTCATTTTTTTAACAAAAAAAAAAAATTATTATAATTAAACTTTAGCATGAATCAACATTAATTATTTAGGTGAAATAAAAAAAAGTACCAATATTAATAGGTGCTTGTACAAATGGTTTTTTTCTAAATTGCATAACATAACTATATATAAATCATATCTTGATGCTTGTCGAACGCCTATCATTTACAATATAAACTAATCTTATCTCAAATATGCTTGTAGCTGAAAGTTTACAGCAACGCTTTTACAGAAAAAGTACTGAAAAAGCGTCCAAAGAGAGCCAATCAGTTTTGAAAACCATTCTAAAACCATTCAATGGTTTTGTGTTCAACATTCAACGTAATGCCTCTTAGAATTCATCCGTGAAACTGTCCTTATTACGTTTTAAATTCAAATTAAAATAAATTTCATCAAAAATAATAAATTCAGTTTGTTTCATAATTTTTTTTTAGCGTTTCTTAAATTTTATTTACTTTTTATCATTAATTTGTTATAACATTTTGTATTAAATAATGGGTAGAGTAATTATTAGAGTGTATTATTTTAGTATCATTTATAGAGTCTAGCTTTTATGAAACCATATTCAGTTAGGATTTTTCGCTGTCGTATCGTAAAAGTCATTCCTCGGTCCAAAGTCCTCCGTGATTCGATCCCGATTTTTGTATTATTTATGTTTTTTGGTGATGTTTTTCTCCTCTAGAATTCGACTCGTGTCCTGGTTACTAATTGAAGTAACCAAAACATTAGTCGTTATTGTGAAGGCGTAGGGATAAGCATGTTAGTTTTTAAGATCGAATATTATTTCTTTTGATTGTCGTTTCATTTTCTACGTTTCGGGTTTTTCGCGACTTTTTTGTTTCACAGGTTTTAACATTTTTTTTCTACACAACGTGTTTTCATGAACAAACTTATTATTATGTTTAACAACTTCGCTATACATTCGGCTATGAATAACAAAACTTCAAGTTATTAAGGCTGTCGGAACGCTCTGAATTTAAGCCAAAAATAGGGCTTCGGCTGATAACTGATTGCAGACTTATTCGTCAACATTTTGCAGAAATTCTTTCTCTATAAGGAAGATACAGAACAAATCTAGGTCTCTAATGGACTACTTTTGAAATTTATGTATGATTTACTAGAAAAAAGTTGGCTTTAATTATGCCAAAAAACACACGTTTTCAATGTCACAGTACGACTTTATTCGTACTTATTTCACAAAATTGTTCCATCACAATCTTAAAGTGAGTCTTCCTTTTTCGCAAAAGTTTTTTAAATCTTCAAAATATTTCCAAAATTTAGAGTAATCAACTGACAGCGGCACCTTGCAACAATATTTTCTAGCCTCGTAGTGTGGCTTAAATTCAGAGCGCTCCGACAGCCTTAAACATCTGATTCTATTGTTGATGCTACTAATTTTAAATTTTCGTGTCCAAGTTGGTGGCGACTTTACGCGGCTAGTAGTGAAAATAGTAGATGTAGATGGCACAACTTATTGTGCTTTTACAGTTGTCTGCACGCAACTTAGGTTTGCATCAATGACTTTATAAGTAGGTGTTTACTTTAGCCAAATACAAACAACAAGGGGTGTTGTGGTTTGTCGGGCGGAGCTTATAAAAGGCCGGCCTTCGCGCAGCTGTTTGAATAACAAAACATAGCTAGCAGACATTTCAGATTGAATAGAATGTGTGCACATTGCATGCAGTCGTGTCTGGCAGTTGTGTCTGAGACATCGTCGGAAGCGGTCGTTATTAAAGTGTTCGCGATCTTTACTTTTTTTGTCCACGTACCTGCTTTATCCATGTCACGGATTACAAAAGAATTCTTATAAAAATGTTGAACAGTAATGTTTAATGGTATTTAAAATAAAATTAAAATGTTTAAACAATCGGAAAGCTGATACTTATAAATTTAAGCTAATCAAATGTGTGCTGCTTGAAGTGTTACCAAATCTGTGATTTAAATTAAAATAGTTTGTAGTATTAACAATGCGGTGTTTAACTGTGTTAACTGTATTAATTGTGATCAGTAATATAAATGGCCGTTCGTTAATTAGGCCCGGTGATTCCCCGAGGGGATGTGATTGGTCAATTGAACCGTCAACAACGAATATAATGGATTTAGAACAATTGGTGTTATCGTGTCGGTTACGAACTATCAGAGGTGTTGATACATTACTTGCAAACCTTACCGCTCAACAAGTTGACCGAATAACAGCTCTTCGGCTCGTTTGCAGTGATGTGCTCTTCTTTGAAAGTTCCTTGGAGTCGACCAGAAATAGCGCCGAATTTCTGGCCTCAGTACGGCACCTACGTGACTTCTCGATAGAATATTGCAAAATAAAACATCTACCAGAATCGGTCCTCTCCTCTCTACACGACTTACGGAAACTTTCGTTACGCTCACACAATTCTGATTGGTCAGCAATGAGTCTGGAGTTTCATCCTGACAGTTTTAGAGGCTTGTCGGAGTTACGGACACTAGATTTGGGTGATAACAACATTTGGAGTATACCGTCGCAACTATTTTGTCCGCTTTTCGAGTTGACCTCACTGAACTTAACTCAAAATCGATTGCAAGAGGTCAATTCCCTCGGGTTTACTGAGACGCCGGCAGGATGTAACGCAGCCGTTGAAGACGTCGATTTGTCGCATAATGATATCATCGTTCTCCCAGATGGGGGCTTGTCCGGACTTAAGTCGCTTCTAAACTTACATATTCAAAACAACGCGATTTCAACAGTTGAGGATCGTGCTTTCAAGGGTTTAACAGAACTTTGCACTCTAAATATGTCCAGCAACTTGTTAATCACACTTCCACCTGAATTATTTCAATATTCACGCAACATGCGCGAAATATATCTACAGAATAATTCTTTAAGTGTACTTGCGCCCGGAATTTTCGAAGGATTAGACCGGCTGGTCGTCTTAGATTTATCACAGAACGAATTGACGAGTCAGTGGGTAAACCGAGACACTTTTACCGGTCTTGTGCGACTTGTAGTTTTAAGTTTAGCCCACAATTCGCTGACTAGAATCGACAGCGGCGTGTTTCGTGATTTGTATAGTTTACAAATATTAAATATGGAACACAACGAAATTGATTTTATTGCCGAAGGTGCATTTGTCGAACTTAAAAACTTACATGCGCTTACCCTGACGCATAATCATTTGAGAAGAATCGATGCTGGACATTTCACGGGACTTTATGTAGTTCGTATGTTGTTTCTTGATTCAAACCGAATCGAATCAATCCATCCGCGAGCTTTCGAGAACTTCACCGATATTCACGAGCTTGTATTAAACGGAAATCATCTGGGGACCGTGCCCGAGGCTGTTCGCAAACTAAGCTCTCTGAAAACTTTAGATCTTGGCAAGAATAATATTGTACACGTTGATAATTCGTCGTTTGAAGGTCTGGAGAAACTTTACGGGCTGCGTCTGGTTGACAATTACATCGTTAATATATCGCGTGATACTTTCTCCAGTTTGCGATCGTTAGAAGTTTTGAATATGGCGTCGAATAAAGTTTCGCACGTCGAACAGAGCGCATTTGCCGGGAATCCAATACTTAAAGCTATTCGTTTGGATGGAAATTTGTTGACCGATATTAGTGGTGTGTTTACGAACCTTCATAGTTTAGTGTGGCTGAATGTATCCGATAATAACATTCTATGGTTTGATTTCAGTTACCTTCCTAAGAACTTAGAATGGCTAGACATACGCGACAATGAAATTTCTTTGTTACGAAACTATTACGAAGTTAATAATTTAAAGTTGAAAATGTTGGACGCAAGTTATAATAATTTGTCTCAAGTAGACGGGACATCTATACCGGACAGTATTGAAATTATATTCTTAAACAATAATAAAATAACAAACGTGAAACCGGGTACATTTTTAAATAAGAAACATTTACAAAAAGTTGTGCTATACGGGAACAAGTTGCAAAGTTTAGAATTAGCTGCATTGAACTTAAATCTTGTGCCGGACGATAGAGACTTACCGCAATTTTATCTCGGTGGAAACCCGTTTCACTGCGATTGTAAAATGGAATGGTTGCAGCGCGTCAATCAACTCAGTCGTCTTCGCCAATATCCTCGTGTACAAGATTTAGACGCGGTTACATGCACCGTCGCGCACTCCAGAGGTGAGCCGGCCCGACCGCTGCTCGAAATTAAATCATCGGATTTTTTGTGCTCATACACAAGTCACTGTTTTGCGACATGTCATTGTTGCGACTTCGACGCCTGCGATTGTAAAATGACTTGTCCTAACAATTGTACTTGTTTCTACGACCTATCGTGGACATCGAATGTAGTTGATTGCAGTAATGCCGGATATACGTCAGTTCCTGAAAGGATTCCAATGGATGCAACCGAGATCTATTTAGACGGAAACGATTTAGGCGAACTTGGAAGTCACGTATTTATCGGAAAGAAAAAATTGCAAGTGTTATATTTAAACAACAGCAATATAAGAAACATCCACAACCGAACTTTCAATGGCGTCAGATCGTTGCGAGTACTGCACATGGAACATAATCAGTTAGACGAACTGCGTGGTTTTGAGTTCGACCAATTAGAAAATCTTAATGAACTATATTTAGAACACAACGACATAGAACAGGTTGGCAATTCCACGTTTAGAAATATGCGTAAACTGAAAGTGTTGAAACTGGACAATAACAAAATAATGGACTTTTCGCCGTGGCAAAAGTTACCGGATACAACAGCCCAGGTATCTTTGAATGGTAATCATTTGTCATGTGATTGTCAGTCAGCTGTAAAACTGGTGGAGTGGGTTCGTGAACATTCCGGCGACCCTACGAAAATGTTTTGTTCGTATTCTACAACCGAAACGATTGCAGACGTGTTAAAACGTTGCAATGAATACCCAGACAATGCGGTCGCGACGTCGGTCATCCAGCGTGAAATAATACCAGACAAGATATTAATGAACGCTTATGTGCCGATCCTTGCCGCTACTCTGGTCGCCGTGATAATACTCTGTTTATTACTCGCCGTCGCGTACGTGTTCAGGCAAGACGTGCGACTATGGATGCATTCCAAGTACGGAATACGGATCTTCGGTTATCGTGGCGGCGTTATCGACAAAGACGCCGATCGCGATCGTCTGTACGATGGTTACGTCGTCTACAGCATGAAAGATGACGAGGTGGTGTCGAGAGTTTTGGCACCGGAATTAGAGCAGACCGGTTACGCTCTGTGCTTGCATCATCGGGACCTTCATTTGGTACCAGGCGCATCCTACTTAGCCGACAGTGTCCTAGGCGCTTCGGATGCAAGTAGACGCGTGATCCTGGTCATATCGCCGGCATTCTTGGCCTTCGAGTGGTCCAGAGCTGAACTGAGAGCCGCTCTACTTACGGGCTTGCGTAGCGGGTGCCGTCGATACAAGGTGCTATGCATACTTCTCGACGGCACGTTGCCATCGAGTCCCGATTCCGATTTGAGGACGCTGCTGCATGCCGCGACGCCGCTCGCTTGGGACGACCGACGGTTTTGGGAGAAGTTGCGCTATGCAATGCCGGATGTTGCAGTGCAACCGCGGAAGCTACAAACCGGTCCAGACTGCACTAAGCCGGTTCACGGTGCAAGATATACGGCGGCGCCAACCGCTTTGGATGCGTGGTACCGTTTCAATATAGCTTCCATTCCGCCATCGGTACCGGTGACGGTGCACCATGGCGTCGCGACACCGACGCCGACGCAGTCGACGTATGTGTCTGGTGATGAAGCCGAGGGTAGTTCGGCAGCTAGTAGTCAACATTATGAATGTGCTGAACACGGGTACATGGCGTTGCCTCAACCTCAGCATGTTTACTCAACGATTCCAGACACTTCCTCAAGGCCGCCGTCTGTAATGCCTTCCGCGGCATCCACAGCTGCTCATACTAGGACTTACTTTGTGTAGATAGTGAGTTTGTACATATTATTATATTAATTCGCAATTGTATTTATGGAACAATTTACATACAGTATTAGTATACAGTAAGACCCCTGCTTAACGCGGCATATACGTTCCAATAAGTTCCTGCGCTATACGAAACAGCGCTAAACGAGGTCATCTTAATACGTACATAATAGGCCTGAATGAAACAGAACCGAGAATAAGAAAATTTGTTAGTTTTTTTTTTGTTTATTTTTGTAACATTTATTGTTAAATACTTTTTTATGACATTAATTACAGATTAATTAATTGCTAATATCGATTTTTGTTCATAAAACAGTGATGAAAATCAAATAAAAGTTCGAATAAGAAGTCATGTTTGTGATGAAAAGATCCAGCTCAACGCGAGAGATACGTTTCAATAAGTTCCTGCGCTATACGAAACTGCGCAAAATATTTTTGCTTTTTGTGAAGAAGACATCTAATGTCGTTTGCTTTTTTCTGTTTCATTCAACAAGCTGTTGTCGACAGCAAATTATATTGCATTAATGACACTTCGTCTTGCCTTTGAACTTCTATCAACATTTAAATCATTTTATACTGATCCATAATTTACGTTATGGTGGCTAAACTTCATTCTTTAGAAACCGCGTAATACTGAAACAGCGTTAACCGAGGTCTTACTGTATTATATTATGTTACGGCAGAAGTTGACAATTTATGACTCGTGAATCAATAAGTGTCCCATTTGATAATAATTTCAAGTGACCCACTTTCTGAGTATCGCAAATATAGTAAAATATATAAAAATAAATTATAAGACATTGACTAAAATATGACTAATCAAAACTTTAGTCAAAACGCAATGTTACAATGAGCTTTTGTTAAAAACCGAAGAATTTTTAAATTTTGTATGATTTCGGGTTGTGTTAACTAAGAATTTTGGTTAAAACTATAGTTTTATCAAATATTTTATTTGATAAAAATAGTTTTTTGTTACCTAACTTCTAGATTTCGCTACGGAATTAAACGCATATACCTTAGAGCGTTCTTTTCTTTACAATACGCTTGAAAAAGACATGACGTTTTAGCCATGTGTTTTCAAGGCGAGGTGCTTTTTTCGTGAGGTAGTAATCATTAAAAATTGTTTTTTTAATACGTCAATCTGTTAAAAATTTTATCAGTTTTAAGATTGATGTATAGTATATTGCACCACAAGGGCAGAAAGTTGAAATTCCTGCACTGTCGCGCAATTCAGGAATTTCAGCTTTCTGGTCTCGAGCGTAATATACTATTTCTTTTTATAAAAAAAATATTTTCATCAATCTTGTGTACGAAAATATGGGGTAATTATATCTGTCTAAAAGAAAATATGTCTGTATTATGTTTGTAAATATTTTGTACATAATAATATTATATATAGTATATAGAAATATTTATTTTATTTGTAAACTGTGGCATTATATAAAATATAACTATATTTTCTGAATTCATATTTTTCGTTGTCCGTTTTATTTTGTTAAATAAATTCTTAACAATCCTGAAGTGAACATTTATTACGTGTAATATATTTTATTGCCGACGTTTCGTTAAACACAGTTTGCTTCATCAGGACCCTACAAATCGACGAAAAATATTCATATCTATGAAAGACAAGACTTTTTTTTTTTTTATTATAGAGTTTATTGGCTTTTGATACAAGACTTAATATACAATCAATTAAAAAAAATACCATTTATGGTTTGGTTTCAGTTTCATACCACTATAAAAAAATTATATATAATATATTAAGGCGCCAAATTCAAAACTAGTTCACCAATATTATGTGATTTTTTCCTTTTTTAACACGCTTTTAGTACATTCGCCTGTATGTTTGTTTGTAAAGGAATCTTTGAACGTGAAATTCGCCGACTTCAAAACGTCAGATTAAACTGAAACTTTGCATACTTATCAAAGACCGATGACAACACAATAATTTAATAAGTTTCTGCCATTATCCTGACCTTCAGAATAAAAAAACTTGAAAAATTACAGCAAGGAAACTAACCCGCTGTACAGTGACGTACGTTGCGTTGCCTACCCCATAGTCAAATGCAATATTATTTTTTATTCGTAATTAAAATTAGAGTTTAAAAAAACTGAAACACCCTTTTGAGAACTAAAAAATTCAAAATAATTTGACAACAAAATTAACTTTACTGTAAACAGCGTGGAGTGCTTAATTTCGGTAATAAATTTTTCATTTACTAGCTAATTGTAAACGTAGAGCTATTATGAAAATTTAAGTAGAAAGCAACCTACGCTCTTTACAGTAAAGCTAACTTTGTTGTCAAATTATTTTGCATTTTTTAATTCATAAAAGCGTGTTTTAGTTTTTTTTTCTAATTTTATTTAAGATATAATCAAGTTTGACTAATGTTTTCCCACAGGAGCAGGGTGTGTTATTATGTATCATTTGATTGTTTATTTATTTTTGTGGGAAAATCACACATTGATAAAACTTCACAATATCTTTAAAAAAACACTGAAGAAGTGAACGGTGTTTAACGAAACGTTGACAGTAAAAGCAAATATATTGCAGATAATAAATGTCTACTATACCCATTATTAGGAATTTGCTTATTTCCTTAATATCACTACTTTTAAGAACTTATTAAAAATAATTCTTTGAACATGTATAAATTCTTGAAAATAATTATCAGAGTCTTGAACGCTTATTAGCAATATTATTAACATATTCTAAGATAATGCACCACGCAAATCGTCTATTCTGTGCAGTGTATTTTATACTCTTCAATATATTATGTGAAATGGCCGCTTCCTAAAGTATTAGTGGCGTAGTCAAAGGTCCGTAGCGCCCCCGGCGCGGGAGGCTCCGAGCATTAGGGACCCCGTTCACTCTAGAAAATCATATTCAGTTAATAAATAAACGATGACACTTATGTTTGGTTACAGAAAGCCTTGTCAAAAAAATTATAATGAGCCTCACCCTCATAAGCTCACATAAGAAGTTTAACTTCTTTAGTGCTTAATATTATTCCCAAATTTAATTTTTTATTATGTCAAACTAATTAATAATATTTACACATGTACTTAGCAACAAGGTATAAACTTCTGTCTTTGTCAGTTTCATGTAATTTAGGAGACAAACTAACTTCCCCTTTAGGGGTCGATTCTAATTCCCCTGGATTTTTACTTTTTTCAAACAGATACGTCGCTGAAGAATTTAAACTTCAAAAATTGTAATAGACTATGGATCTTAGATTCTAATCCTAAATTTACAATGTTTATACTAAGCAGTCTAATGTCGTTGTGAAACTCTATTATTTAGAACATTAGATTGTATTCACATAAAAACGCTTGATCTACGTTGAAAAAGATCGCTTTTCAAGCTAAATTTTGATCAAAATGCGTAGAAAAAAATTGCTTCGAGGTGTAAATTGTACAAAAAACGATGTTTAAGAAGAATATTGTTTGAATCGAACAATTATTTTTCGAGCAGGATTGATTCAAAATTCTACAATGCTTTTCATTTTAAGAAATATATACGCTCACAATCTAAGGTCGTTGTCAAATCAGATTTTTGAAGTTTAACTTCTTTAACGATCTGTCTGTTTGAAAAAAAGTAAGAAATCGAGGGGAAGTAGAACCGGCAAATAAAGGGGAAGTTAGTTTGTCTCCTAAATTACATGAAACTGACAAGGACAGAAGTTTATTATAGTGTGTTGCTAAGTATGTGTAAAAAAGTATGTGTAAAAAAAGTATTAAATATATATTAAGTATTAAAATAATATAAAAAACTAAAGAAGTTAAACTTTTTATGTGAGTCTATGAGGGTGAGGCTCATTATAATTTTTTTGACAATGCTTTCTGCAACCCAGCATTAGTGTTACATTTAAGCGAATTAATTTAACATCGATATTATGATTAATGTACGTCAACTACGTCCTCTGTTACAGAGTTTCATTATAGCGTTTGAAATAAATTATATTGATAGATTGAAAAGAAGGGTCCCAGTAAGATTTTTGCGGCGGGGCCTCTGAGCTTTTAGCTACGCCACTATGAAATATATTCAGTTTTTTTAAGTAAAACTTCTTTAGTGAGGGTATCTGTTTGAAACTTTCGGTGACGTTTAAGCGGAAAAGCGCGTTACGTTGATGGGGAAATATAAGGAAAACCTTGGCAACGCAAAATTATATAAATAACATCTACGACTAAAGAAGTTTCACTTCTCCCGCGAGTTTATAAATGAGGCATACACATTTTTTTGCAAGTTTTTTAATGGATTTTGTAATATAGTGAAACCCAAATTTGCGTGTACACTAAATGACTTAGTTTCTTTGAAACTATTTTATTAGTAAATTGTTCATTACGGTATTAGTAGGAGAGCTATTAAGCATTTTTGGGTAGGAATTTGAGGCACTGTGAAAATTTGTACAATCACTCTTTAATAATATCCGAATACAACACACATCTGGCTGAAGTGTAGTAGGACTTAACCGACTTAACCGATTTTTAATTGTTTGTGCAATAAAAAATCCTTGTGGCATTTTGAAATTTTAATACCTTGAAACTTAGTCTTTAAGGAGTTGAAAAATAAAAGCCAGATTTTTTAATCGCGTCTAAAACTTAGCCAGCCGTTTGCAAAATTGTATTTTTTAGGACTTAAAAAATATATTTGAGGCACGTTGAAATTTAAACAGAGCAATGTTGGTAACTAGAAATAGATATATTCAAAAAGACAGGTCGTTTCGGTGGGACATTTTACCTGCCAGGCGATCAATATGTTTGATAAATCGGTTAAGTCCCGCTACCCTTCAGCCAGGTCTGTGTTTTTGTATTCGGATATTACTGAAGAGATATTGTACAAATTTTCACAGTGTCTCAAATACCTACCAAAAAATGTTTAAAAGCTTTTAGGCCAAATTAATAAACTGTGTTTCTTAATAGTTATAGCAAACGATAGCTACTAGGTATCCTGTTAACTATTTTGGTGTAATACAGACTTTTACATTTATCTAATACAAATATAATTTACATAAAAAAAATGTAAAAGCCTGTATTACAACAAAATAGTTCCTAGATAACAAAGTTATTTAGTGTGCACGGAAATTTGTTTTTAACTATAATTAGGTACCTAATAAAAACATTAAACTAAAGTGCATTTCATAATGTTTGTAGTAAAATTTAAAGTGAATAGTTTATTTAGCACCAAGTTCTCATTATTTTAAAAATATTTTTATGTTTAATCCATTTCACATATTGAAGTGTATGCAATATTATGCCTAAATATATACCAGAAACTATGTAAATTATGTAAAATGACTGCGATGTACTATAAATATTAAATGAAAATACTAAAATATATAGAATAACTTCTCTTTCGTAAATATTGTTGTTTTTATTGTGTTACCTCTTTTAAATAGTTTTACCCACGAAGTATTGTTAAATGGCTCGAATAGGCTATTTGACTCAATTAAAAATATGTTACAAATTGGTGTCATTCTAATGTATTAAAGCGTAAAAAAACTTATCCACTTTACTTTCAGGATAAATCATAAATAAAATTTAAATATTTTTGAGATCTTATCATGTGAATGGTCCTTCAGATTGTAAAAAAAATGCTCTCGGTAAATTTCGAACTTGCAGAGGAATAAATATTAGATACGTCATATTTGTATGTAACAAATGTTTTTGCATCGTGTGAGTCATTGTCAAGAATCCGTATATAATAGGGATGTTGACTATTTTTGGGAAAGTGTTTTAAATCGTGCATAAGTACCTAATATTGCCACAAATATTTATTATTTTTATTTAAATACAACTCAAGCCTTAAAAATCATGTATTTTAAATCCCGTTTCAAATTTCGGTCCAAAACGCCAATACTAGTCGCATGACGTCACCTGTTCATACCAAAGGAGGCTCAAAAGTTTACACGGGAGCTACCATTCTATAGTTTCGTAGCTGTTGCTATAGTTACATGTAATTTGACGTTTCCTATAAACAAATAATAATAAATTACACACTAAATATTAACCAAACAATTAAGTTTTTTGACAGCGGCTGAACATATGACGTTATGCGCTCTGATTGGTATCTGTTGTCACGTGACTTGAGAGTGATTTTATTAGGTTTTATTTATTAAATATTCATTTCATTCCTTAAAAATAAGGAAAAATATAGTGTTTTTTAGTATTTCTATCATAGAAACTATTACTTTTCGTTAAAATTATGTTTTTATTTGAATACAGTCAACATCCCTATTTAAGTTTTGGTTTTCAAATTAGAAAATCATATTTTAAAGGTTAAATTCAATGCACCACAGCAGCTGACCATCGAAATAAGTTTGCGGAGAAATACACAAGAAGCATAGTCACATGCTCTATAAACCCATACAAAGATGCGAGAATGACACAGCGGGAATTCTTATTGTTGTCGGTTTAGTTTAGTTTTACCTCTTTTTATGGGGGTGAGAGTTGTACTGACACATAAACATCCTTTGTAAAAAGTATTAATTTTGTGTGACATTTTATAACGTTGTTGGTCAATTTTTAGCGGTCATAAAAATTCATAAAAGTGGTCATCTATAGTAGTACCTATCATTATTTTATTTCTTGAGTACCTAACTATGTAGAGACGTCCGATAAATACTGTAAGAACTGTTATAAGCACTTACTCTAAATTAAAAAAAAAACGGTCAAGTGCGAGTCGAACTCGCGAGAAGAGGGTTCCGTACTATTTCGTTTTCTGTGAGTACTTTAAGACTTAAGATTTTCGTTTAGGTTTTCCTGTAAACTATGGGTGAGACCCAACATTCCCTATTTTTTTCAAGATTTTAGGCTCGGTAGTTGCGAAGACAAGGGCGGAATGGTGATTTTTCATCTATTTTCTTAAATAGTTTTAAAACTATTTATTTTAAAATTATACAAAAAATATATTTGTGGCCCTTACTACAAGCCCCTTCATTTGATATGTCACAAGGTACAGTTTGCAAAACTTGTTTTTTTCATTTCCTAAAATGACCCTCGTGTTCAAAATTCATTAACGTTATGCGACCGTCTTTGGGTCACGGACTTACATATGTGTACCAAATTTCAACTCGATCGGTCCAGTAGTTTCGGAACAAATTGGCTGTGGTAGACGGACGGACGAGGGATCCTATAAGGATCCGATTTTTTTTGGACGTACGGAACCCTAAAAATTGTTTAATACATTAACATTTTTTCTAACATTTTCACTATTTAAAAATATATTTTTTTAATATTAGTTTATCGTTGATTTCATGTACTTGTATCAACGGTTTTCATACTTTTTTGGCGACGGAACCTTTTGGAAAAACTAAATATTTTACGGAACCCTAAAATAAGCAAAACCAGGTTTTATGTTCATTCTTTAATGGAAATCATACAAAAATTTGTTCAAGATAAGATAAGGAAAGATAATACCGAATCACCTGTATAAACATTGTACAGTGTAACCTTAATAATATATCTAAACTCGATATAACGGTTTCCTCGATTTAACAAATTTTTCGAAATCCCCTGCCCGTAAGAATACATAATTGCAAAATATACCTTTACATTACGAATACTTTTTGTCAACTTATAACTTTTACATAACGTATATCCTACCACACAATTTCACAACAACAACAACAAATCATGCCTCGACAGATTCAGACACGTTAAAAGGTATTCCTTAACCGTCACAGAGAAACGAAAAATCATTAAGTATGTAGACGAGACTCCTACAAAGAAAAAATTAGACATCGCTAAAGAGTTCGAAATTCTCGCAAGTACATTGGACACAATGTTAAAATTTAAAGATAATATAAAAATGATTTGTGGGGAAAAAGTTCTTTTTCCCGACAAATCATTTTTATATTAATTACCAAGGACAAAAAAGAAAAAAATTTTAAAAATAAGTTTTCAGAAGAAAATGGGTCTTCTTCTCTTGTTAAAACGGATCTTAGACCAACCTAACCTCTATATAACAAACTTCATTGTAATGAATTATTTGGTATAACGAATATTTTCGAATTCCCTTCAGCTTTGGTTATATCGAGGTTGTACTGTATAAGGAAAAATAATACTGAATCACCTGTATAAACATTATGAGAGAAACCAACAAGTAAGTGTCATTTATAAATTTTTGACAGGAAATAGTGGCTAACTGTGGTTTCCTGAAACTGCAATAACATGATTTATTAAGTTATGACTTTTACCCAAAAATACGCACTGCACGCTTTAATTTTTTTACTATGTGTAATGACCATGACTTCACGAAACTATCCTATTCTCTCATCTTGTAAATGTTTATGACGTTTCATAATATTTGTCAGTGAAAAGCGTACAAAATTGCAGTGAGGAGTAGGTAGTCTATGCAAAAATGTTGATGAATCTGGTACTCTGGGGCATGTTAAAATCAGTTAAGAAATAGGGTTTAAACAAACTAAAACAACACGCTTTATGAACTAAAAAATGCAAAATAATTTGACAACAAAATTAGCTTTACTGTAAAAAGCGTGGAGTGCTTAATGTCGGTAATAAATTTTCATTTACTAGCTAATTGTAAACGTAGAGCTATTATGAAAATTTAAGTAGATAGCACCCGACGCTTTAATATTCTTTTCATTTTTCCAAGAAAGTTTCGTAGAAAATTTTTATTTCTAAGCTTCATAGTTTCGGAAATATTTTGAAAATAAAAAAAAAACAGATGTCCTTTGGTTCCGAAGATCTGTCAAAAATAGATTGAGTTAGGTAGCTTGATAAGCATGGTTTGGTTAATTTTTACATGTAAAACCCTATTATGTAACCATCAAAATGAATAGCTTTCATAATATTTATTACTAGTTGTTACCCGCGTCACCATACGTTTTATCAGAAATTTTATTTTATTTATTATAATACTAGCGGCCCAGTCCGGCTTCGCCCGGGTGTAAATGTAATATATAGGATATAAAAGATGAGAATCATTATCATTAAATTTTCAACGTGTATTGAATTTGCGCGAATTCAATCGCTTTTATTTGTGAATGTTCAAAAATCGTAGAAAAATCTTATTTCCCAAAAAGAAATTTAAAAAATTCTGTTGATCCTATTGCTACCAAACTTGAGAAGATCACCCGCTGGGCTAATCTAAAGATTGTCTGAAAATTTCATCAAAAATGGTCTACTCGTTTGGAGTTCATAGATTACATATACATCGTCTTTTATCTATATAGATTATTAAAATGTAAAAAGTGGTTATTGTGACATAACGATAATAGTTGGACATATAGTATCGCGAAGTTTTTTGTAGTTATTGATATGTTCTTTAATATTGTAGAACATACTTTTGGTCTATCATCAATAGTTTCCGCAGCGCATGCGACGAAAGATGTTTTATGGCATTTTTTTTACACCTTGATGGGTTACTTTACTAAAGTTTTAGTAAGGATCCCTAATATTTTCTAGCAATAAATATAGCCTATGTTACTCAGGGTGAATGTAGCTTTCTAATGGTGAGAGAATTTTTTAAATCGGCACAGTAGTTTTTGAGTTTATTCATTACAAACATACACACAAAAATACAAATCTTTCCTCTTTATAATATTAGTATGATAATATTTTAAATGTCAATATTTATGAAGTTGGAATGGTTCTGTTGCCCGAAATTGCAAAAAAAAAATTGGGCATATGTCACCTGCACGATCATAAAGAATGTATACCTACTGTATTGTTATTTTCGTGTTCAAACTATATTATATAGACACTGAACAAATCGAAGTAATAAACTAACCGAGCAGTAAAGTGATGGTTTAAATAATTTTATTGCGGTCATTTCAAACGAAGGTTGAAACTGTGAAATTTCTAATTTTGCAGTAGCCACTGCTCATAGTCCAAAACCAGTCATTTAACTTCTTACAATGTTTTTTTTAAAAATACATTGTGTTATTCATAAAATTCTTTATTAGTGTATGTATGACACATACACTATTGGCGGTGGTCGGATGGCGGGGCCTAGGAGTCGGACCAAAATTTATGTATCGATATCGAAGCATCTCGAATGCATCATACGGAATCGTTTCGGCAAGCCAAAAATATTAGAAAAAAAAACTTTTATAAAGACAAGCTTTCATTGGAGTGTACCAAAAAGGATAAAATTTTTTTTAATAATTTAAATTCATAATTATAAAAGCGCAGGTTGTAAGCTCTATGATAGTCACGGCCCACGCTTTTATAATTAAATATTTTCTATTTTATAATTAAATTTAAATTCACTAGAACAGTCAAGGTTACTAGAAACTAAGGTGTGACTAGGCGAGACGCGTGAGAGGGCGGGGGAAATAAGCTTGTGACGTCACATGAAGTCTTTTTCCAAACAGTGGGGATAATAATTAATTGAAAAACCAAGCCATGGTAATCGATGACGTAAGCAATCGACTCAACCAATCACAGACGTGACTATGCTTATTGTCTCTTACGTCCAAGGTTGGGCGTTAGCATCGTTGAAGGTGTGATTAGGCGAGGTGCGATAGAGGGCGGGGAAGCAGGCTTGTGACGTCAAGTGGAGTCTTTTTCCAAACACTTGGTCAACAATAATTGAAAAAGCAAGCCATGGACATCGGTGACGTAAGCAATCGACTCAACCAATCACAGCCGTGACCATGTTTATTGCCTCTTGCGTCCCAGGTTGGGCGTTAGCATGGTTGAATGTGTGACTAGGCAAGGTGCGACAGAGGGCGGGGAAGCAGGCTTGTGAAGTCTTTTTCTAAACAGTTGAGACAACAATAATTGAAAAACCAAGCCATGGTAATCGATGACGTAGCAATTGACTCAATCAATCACAGACGTGATCATGTTTATGTAGCCTCTTACGCCCAACCTTCTAGTATTTTAGTAACCTTGGCTGACATTAGCATCCAAATGAGCTGGACAATTCTCAAGCCCACCTCTTGTTAAATAGACAGAAACAGACTATGAAGCAGAAATAGCCACATACCCATATGAATATAAAAATAAGTTAATTTTTTTAATGGAAAAAGTGTCGACAGTTTATTATTTGGTTATTATTTAAAAATAACAAAATGTCTGTCATTTCGTTTAAGATAATCTTGTCAAGTTTAACTTTTCAATATGTGGTTTATTTGAAAGGACATTTTAAATTAAAAAAGAGGATTTTAGATAGGCTGTATTGTGTATTTAAAAGGTAAAAGTCAAAAAATAGATGCCTATATTCCATATTGAACAAAGCTGTCAATCAGTAATCCCGACACTCACTTGACTAGCATCTGCCTTAATAGATAGAGAGAGAGAGATGGTAAAGTGCCCGTTGCTTTCTGCACAATTCAATCACCGGGCGGCTGATCCCTCAGATTATAAAATATATGCGGTCGAAAACTTTAGAACTGTGGTCCCAAAATTTATTTTTCTTTATAGACTGTCGAAAGTACGTCCTTTCGACTTCGATTTTAAGGCAGAAAGTCTAACATTTATGCTCTGCTGGAATTACTTGCACGCCATCTATAACAGCGGGCCGAAAGAAAGTAACAGCGGGACGAAAGAGATTTTTCTTTATACCCGGTAAGTAAACTAGGGAAAGACAGAAAAAAGTCCAGTGCATTGTGAATATCCGAAAAAAGGGTTGCCAGGATGCTAAATCTAAAAGCCGAACAGACCAGCCAGTTTGGCCGGACATTTGGATAAAATAGCCGGACACCCTACATTATTGAGGATTTTTTTCTCAGTAATTAATAGGTACGACAAAAAAAATTATGTAGTATCAAGATTTTTTTATTACTACCATAAATCTTGTGAAATTCTAATGAAAAATAAATAAAACGCCAAATCAGTCCAAATAATTTATTTTCTATCAATCAAATAAAGCCGTCAGTCAAAATTAAATTCTAGAAAAAGCCGGACGCCGTTTAATTTTGGCCGGACACGCAATCAAAAAGCCTAACTATCTGGGTGTTATAATTGACGAACATTTATCTTGGCGCTCTCATATTGATCTCTGTTGTGCAAAAATATTCAAATGTTTATATATATTACGCCGTATGTCGGTAGAGTAGTGGTACAGCACTAGACTCGCATTCGGGAGGTCCGGGTTCGATTCCCGGCGGGGGCAGATGTGGCTGGGACTTTTTCCTACTGCCTTTCACCGAGAAACGGTAATTCCTGTACCGGCCATCTTGATTGAGGTTTTCCATGGTTTCCCTCAATTAATTCCAGATAAATATCGAGGTGGTTCCTTATTTGAGGCCATGGCCGATTACCTATCAAACTCCTAGTTCAAAAATTACCTACCTTATCCTAATTTCCTGTAATTCCTTCATTCGCTTATTGCTATTATATAAGTTGAAGTTTAAGAAATGTAGAAAAAAACGGGAAGTGGTAAAATGAAAAATAGTAATGGTGCGAATGGCGTCTGTTATGACATAAAGTCGAGAAACGGACGTTAAACGCATTATTATTATTATTATTATTATTATTATTATTATGTCGGGAACAGTTAATTTGGAGACTATGCTTTCATTATAGGTATTATGCATTCATATTCCCTCATCTCAATTATGGCATCCTGTTGTGGGGAAACTCTACTGAAGCACAACGTGTTTTCATACTGCAGAAGAAAGCTTTGCGCATTATTTTCAAGCTTAAATACCGAGAATCATGTAGAAACATCTTTGTGAACAATAACATCCTCACTTTATATGCTGCTCTGTATATATTTCATGCGGTAATGAACGCTCGGGAAAACTTTAATAAATATAATGGCAAATCACTTCAATATTCGACAAGAAAAAAAAATGACATCTTACTACCAAAGCCTAATTTGATGCTCTACACGAAAAGCCCGTTTTATAGTAGCGCTAAAGTTTTTAACTGTCTACCTAATTCTATAACAGAAATAGCAGCGAATACAGTATTTAAAAAAAAATTAAAAATATATTTAAACAATGCATGTCCTTATTCGATGAACGATTTTTGTAGAATGTAATTTTATTGTAACCTTGACAACTTTCCTATATGCAAAATGTATTTTATTTTTTATTTATTATTATTATTATTAACTATGTTCTGCTTTATCCGGACGCCTGGCAACCCTAACCGCATAACAAGCTGTCTGCTGGAGCGTGGTTGTATTTTTTATAATAATAATTGAAAATTTTGAAGATAAATGCACTTTCGACCGGGTATAAAGAAAAATAGTATACACCACACGGGCAGAAGATTGAAATTCCTGGTCTGTGCGAATTTCAACTTTCTGCTCTTGTGTTATATATTATTATTACTGTTTTTATTAACTGTGAATAAGCATTAACCTTCACAAAATTTGACTTGCTACTTAAAAATTTCAAAGAACATATTTTATAATAAAAAATGTAATATTCGGCAATATTTTTTTACAGCACGTCACTACATTTGGAATTACGGGAAGACAAATTAATATTTTGCGGTTGAAGTTTACAAACTTATGTTAAAAATATTGACAAATTTGGTTTGTACAGTAATTTTTTCCAAAATATTTTTTTTTCTGTACAAAAAGTATGTTAAAACTTATGCTACGTTTCTCGTTTTTATCTGATTTTAAATCGTTTATTTAGATCAAATAAACTGCAAAAACTTGGCTCAAAGTCATATGGAAGAATGGTACATATTTCTAGTTTATTTTGTAGCATTAACATCAAAGACTGAACAAGATTTTTCATAGAAATTAGAGATTTCCGAAAAAAAAAAACAAAAACAGTTTTTCGAAATCGGTTATGCAATAAAGCATGACCAATAGATTCACAGACAATGTGATTGTGTCAGTGTAAGTAGCAGTGGCGTAACTATACCGTTTTAGGCCCGTGACAAATTCATCGGATGGGGCCCTCCTATGTAAAGAAGCTCATAGTTTATTATTTTTTTTATTAATCACCACGTAAAGTATGTAAAAACGCTATTAGGTATAATTAATTGATTTTTTAGTAACTTTTAATATTCGACTGAAATCACAATTTTAGCTTGAGTACAAAATTGTTATTATTAAAATTAATTTTTTCGGGCTTAGCCATATCTGCCTCCGCCGGTACCTCCGGAATGCGAGTTTAGTGCTCTCACCACTACTCTACCCCGCTCGGTTACTTCAGTAAATATGTATTTTAAATTAATTAAATACGAAACGAATAAATTTTCTTAAATGTTGTAATAATAAAATTTGGGATCCACTTGTGCTCACGGCCTTCTTGGGCCGGGGGTAGGGTTGCCAACCGTCCCGCTGTACGCGGGACGTCCCGTTTCTGATACCCTTAACGAGACGTCCCGCTCAGGGTGTGTGCGGGATGCTAAATATCCTGCTTTTCAGAGGACGCTAAATACATTGCATCTATTCCTTGTTCTAATGCAGCAGCAGAGAGAGTCTTCTCACTTTGTAATAATGCCTGGACTGACGCGCGAAATCGTCTTTATGTGGATTCTGTAAAGTCAGAGCTACAAGTTAAAGTAAATTTTTCTTATCCATGCAAATTTTTTTACAATTTTGTACTTAAAAATAAAAAAGTCCTTAAAAGTGCCAAATGTCAAGAAAAATACTCATTTAAAAAGTAATTTATAGTTTTCATAATAAAGTCTAAATTACACTATAACTGTTTTTTTTTTAGTAAATATTGACTATTATTAATCTAACAAGGTGTTTTATTTTACTTCTCATCCTGATTTGTAAAGAAAATTTCACGTTTTTTTGTATTCTAAAGAAAATTAGTTGGATCCCGCTTTTTAAACCCTTGTCTCGCATTTGAAATCATTATTTCCCGCAAATTTGTATTTTAAAGTTGGCAAGCCTAGCCGGGGGCTCGTGATATTTTGCCCGTCCTGCCCCCCTTATTGTTACGCCACTGATGGGTAGGCGCTATATCGCGTCTAGTAAATGAGAAATGCACGGAGTTACACAAGTAACAAAAGAACACATAGATATTTGTAATTGAATTCTACTATATAGAAAATAAAGACAGTTGTTAGTTTGAAATGCGTATCATTGTCGATTACCTCTGTTTCAAATCGATATTGTTTTTCATTATTTGTGTGATTATTTTAGTTATTTTTATGGAAACGGATGAATGACCGGTATCATCATTTCCTGTTAAATAGAGCGTGAATACCTCTGAAATTGGATATACCAGGTATATCTCTGTGTTCACTGTATATTATGTTTAAGATTGTGCCGTTTTAGAAATATATTTAGCAAAAACAGACACCAAAAACAGGCCCTTAGGCTGTAATCAGAAATATTAAATATTTTGGAATATAGACCTCACTTACCGCTGCTCCGCTTTACGCTATTTCAGTATTGCGCGGTTTCTTTAGCCATTATAACGGAAATTATGGATCAATTTATACAAAATGATTCAAATGTTGATAGAAGTTCAAAGGCAAGACGAAGTGTCATTGATGCAATATAATTTGCTGTCGACCACAGCTTGCTGAATGAAACAGAAAAAAGCAAACGACATTTGATGTCTTCTTCACAAAAAACAAAATTATTTAGCGCAGTTTCGGATAGCGCAGGAACTCATCTCCCGCGTTAAGCTGGGTCTTTTCATCAAAAACATGACTTCTTACTCGAACTTTTATTTGATTTTCATCAATGTTTTATGAACAAAAATTGATATTAACAATTAATAAATCTATAATTAATGTGATAAAAATGTATTTAGCAATAAATGTTACAAAATTAAACAAAAAAAAAAAAAAAACTAACAAATTTTCTTATTCTCGGTTCTGTTACACTCATGTCTATTATGTACGTATTAAAATGACCTCGTTTAGTGCTGTTTCGTATAGCACAGGAACTTATTGTTAAATTACTTTTTTATCACATTTATTATAGATTTATTTATTGCTAACAGGGATTTTTGTTCATGAAACATTTCCATCTTCAGCAGAGTTTTGCTGAAGATGGGAGCTTAGCTCTCGAAATGTACATCCACTGATTAAATCTGTTGTGGTAAGAAGTAACTATTCTTTCTTTTATTTTTAAGAAGTTATGTTTGTGATGAGGAAGGTTCCTCATTTAGACATATTTTGTTTTTTGTGAAGAAGTCATCTAATGTCTTTTGCCTTTTTCTGTTTCGTTTAGCAAGCTGTCGTCGATAGCAAGACATTGCATCAATGACACTTCGTCTTGCCTTTGAACTTCCACATTTGAATCATTTGTAGAAACTGATCCATAATTTACGTTATAGTGGCTAAACTTTTTTTTCGAAACCGCGTAATACTGACATAGCGTTAAGCGAGGTCTTACTGTACCTACTATATACAACATCCTAGTTTGTTGAATGTAACACGGTGTCTTTTCGACACTCGTATTAATGGTGTACGGTTTATATCTTATTGTATGTATCAATTGGTACACAATGAGGTATGATGTTGAGCCAAAGTAATTATTCTATTTGACACCTGTCACATAACTCGCGTTTTGGGGAATATGAACTCCCGAGTAGAGGCCGCCGCGTCGCTTCGTAATTCACGGCATCATTTATACCCATCTGTGAAAACACGTTTAAAGAGTAGCCGGTTGTTTATACAATGTAAGTATTATATTACATAAGTACCATATACATTATTACATTATTTACTAGCACTCCTTTTCTCAGATTCGATTTTTTATTTTGACTTTGATACATTTTCACTTCCAGTGGCGGTATTGTTGTCATGCTCGTGAATTAAGGTGACTCTGATCCATCAGATCGTAAAATATGCTCTCGGGATATTTCTAACTGTGGTAGCAAAATTTATTTTATCACTGTTTTTATTAATTGTGATTAAGCATTAAGCTTCACAAGATTAGGCTTGCTGCATAAAAAAATCAAAAAACATGTATTTTTGCGTTAAAAATTGAATCAAATAATATAAGAGTTTAAAAACACTAAAACAACAAGCTTTTATGAACTAAAAAATGCAAAATAATTTGAGAATAAAAGTAGCTTTGCTGTAAAAAGCGTTGGCTGCTATCTACTTAAATTTTCATAACAGCTCTACGTTTACAATTAGCTAGTAAATAAAAAATTTATTGTCGATATTAAGCACCACGTTTTTTACAGTATAAAGCTAATTTTATTGTCAAATTATTTTGTATTTTTTAGTTCATAAAAGCGTGTTGTATCAGTTTTTGTTAAACGTAACATATGCAAACCAATATTTAAAGTTTCTTAACAAACACCGCGTATAAGCTAGTTCCAAATAGTACGATATTAATATGTTATATTTAATTTTAGGTCTCGTATGTAGTAATTTGTTTTAAATTTTGTTAACTGAAAATTGCTTACGGCAAGTAGTTATACGATGTAGGTACATATTATGAATATAAATTGTTTTTTGTTTTTATAAACAAGAAGTATTGGTTATGAAATATAAAAAATAATTATCAACACAAGGCTTGCAGTGCGCATTTAATTACTTGAAATAATTAATAATTATTATTTCATTTGAACAGACTACATTACATACCTAGCTAATTTGTATAAAACTCAAGAACACAGTGTTAAATGTAATTTGCGCTTACATAATAAAAGACACACAAGAAGGTTTGCCTGGTAAAAATAATCCCACCAAAAACATTTCATGTGAAGTTGGTTGCCAAGACTCACAAGTTTACAATGCTTTCACTGTTTCGCTATCTAAGCTTCGATGTGTACTTTACATCTTATGATCTTGGTAAAAAAATATGGCTTGGCCGTTTCGTGATTGTAGCATAAACTATTCCTTATGGACTTAAATGTTATGTGACGTAATAGTTCCTCGAACATAAACGGCCAAGCCTACTTTTTGACCAAGATGAGCTTAGATAGCGGCTTGGCTCTACTAGAGATCTCATAACTTTTTAACAGTGAAAGCATTATGAAGTTCTGAGTCTTGGCAACCGACTTACATGAAATATTTTTGGTGGTATTTCATTTCTTTTTGGCAGGCGCCCTAAATTTTTTTTCCACTATTCTTCATCACGAATGATGGTTTGTGGACCACTTTTGCACATATTTATTTATGTACAGATATGCACCCCCTATACGAGGGGTTGGTGGGGGACACTTTCCGATTTCTTAATTCTTCCGTTGTTTATATGCAAATCCTAGCCCTACACACTAAATTTCAGCCTTCTAAAACTTCAGGAAGTACCCTAAAGGTTTTAATGACCACGGCAGTAAGTCAGTGACGAAATCGACATATTTCAGATGTTAATGAAACCATAAAAGCTAAATAATTGATACTTGATAAGGACATCTTATCCTGGAAATTTCAGCTCTTTTGCATTGTCCAGATCGAAACTATGACGGTTCGAAAATACGACGATACGGTTCCAGGAAAGATAGATAATGCCTCGCTTTCGTTGGTTTGGCTCGTCTTGGCAGAGACATTACCGTGCCCCCAGATGTGAAAAAAGTTAGGTTAAGTGCTCGTATACTAGTTTATTTGGCCACCAAAAGAATGAAACTCTATGCTCCATTATATAATCCTAAACTCGACAAATTGTATTTGGAACATAAGAACTTAAAGTAGCGTTAAACATTGGAAGAAATGTGGACGATATAAATTTCAGCTTTTTAGCATTATCCAGATGGAAACTACGACGGTTCGAAAATACGACGATATGGTTCCAGGAAAGATATAGGTAATGCCCCGCTTCCTTTGCTTTGGCTCGTCTTGGCGGTGGCATTACCGTGCTCCCAGATGTGAAAAAAGTTAGGCTAAGTTCTCGTATACTAGTTTATTTGGCCACCAAAAGAATGAAACTCTATGTTCCATTATATAATCCTAAACTCGACAAATTGTATTTGGAACATAAGAACTTAAAGTAGCGTTAAACATTGGAAGAAATGTGGACGATATAAATTTCAGCTTTTTAGCATTATCCAGATGGAAACTACGACGGTTCGAAAATACGACGATACGGTTCCAAGAAAGATATAGGTAATGCCCCGCTTCCTTTGCTTTGGCTCGTCTTGGCGGTGGCATTACCGTGCTCCCAGATGTGAAAAAAGTTAGGCTAAGTTCTCGTATACTAGTTTATTTGGCCACCAAAAGAATGAAACTCTATGTTCCATTATATAATCCTAAACTCGACAAATTGTATTTGGAACATAAGAACTTAAAGTAGCGTTAAACATTGGAAGAAATGTGGACGATATAAATTTCAGCTTTTTAGCATTATCCAGATGGAAACTACGACGGTTCGAAAATACGACGATACGGTTTCAGGAAAGATATAGGTAATGCCCCGCTTCCTTTGCTTTGGCTCGTCTTGGCGGTGGCATTACCGTGCTCCCAGATGTGAAAAAAGTTAGGCTAACTTCTCGTATACTAGTTTATTTGGCCACCAAAAGAATGAAACTCTATGTTCCATTATATAATCCTAAACTCGACAAATTGTATTTGGAACATAAGAACTTAAAGTAGCGTTAAACATTGGAAGAAATGTGGACGATATAAATTTCAGCTTTTTAGCATTATCCAGATGGAAACTACGACGGTTCGAAAATACGACGATACGGTTCCAGGAAAGATATAGGTAATGCCCCGCTTCCTTTGCTTTGGCTCGTCTTGGCGGTGGCATTACCGTGCTCCCAGATGTGAAAAAAGTTAGGTAAAGTGCTCGTATACTAGTTTATTTGGCCACCAAAAGAATGAAACTCTATGTTCCATTATATAAACCCAATCTCGACAAATTGTATTTGGAACATAAGAATTTAAATTAGCGTTAAACATTGGAAGAAATGTGGACGATATTAGACTAGATTATTGTACGGTTTCACCATTATTATTATACGTTGTAGAGAATTTGAGCACCTATACATAGTAATAAGCAGATTGTTTTCCATGTTTACTTTTTTATTGCCATCTGATCGAATGTTTTGAATTGTTTTATAGTTATATCGGTTCGTGTCTGTTAACATGACACTATCATTCTCAATAATCAAAAACAAATTATTTTTATTGAGGCCGAACCTTCTTTTAAGACTGCCTATATAAGTCAAAATTAAAAGCCTATAAAATGTATTCAGTCTACAGTGTTCACGTAGATAATGTTTGTAACAATTGCCGTGACCGCCGAGACAAAAAAAAATCGAAAACCGACATTCTTCGAGACTGTATGTTTTGTCATAAAAAGAATAAAGACAATTCTTATCCCACGACATGGGTTAATTTTAATCATTCGAGCTGAAATTTTCAGAGAATCATTTTTTCAATGTAAAGAACCATTTTAAAGGTTAGCATGGGACAGTTTCCAACTTATCAAAATAAGGGCCAACCTATTAGACAAATGTAACAAAACTGTTACACGTCGCTGTTTTAATGATTTTAATTTTAATTATTTTCTTCATTTGCTACATAAGGAAAAATGGAACTATGATTTTACCTGCGACAATTTTAATGAGTGCTTTAACGATTTTTACAACACTTTCTTATTTCATTTTAACACTGCATTCCCTCGTATGAAAATGCGATGTAATTATAAAGTGACCAGCTGGATAACTGATGAAATTTGCCTCCTGGAGGATCAGTTCAAGTTTTGGTCATCGCTTTATAAAATGACCAATGATCCACACTGTAAACAAATATATAAAAACATAAAATCTAATTACCTTGAAGCAGTAAGACTTGTCAAAAATCAAAGCATAAGAAACAAAATCAAAGCTTCTAATAACAATTCTAAATGTGTGTGGAACATAATTAGAAATAATACTTCTGTTAACACTAAAATTAATAATGTCGATAAGATCAAAGATGAAGTCGGCAACATTATAACTGATCCATCAGAAATTGCTAACTTATTTAATAAGCACTTCTCTGCTACAGGATTGTTACCTAGTCCAATGCAATTCAAAACTCAGTTACCCAGTTGTGAGAACAATTTCTTTTTAAAGCCGTTCTGTGAACCAGAACTTTATTATTTAATTGAGAGCCTCAGAAGCACCGACTCATCTGGATTTGATGAAGTGCCAATGAAGATTATTAAAGCTAGTTTAATACATATTTTATCTGTGTTGACAAATTTTATTAATATGTCATTTCGTACGGGCACTTTTCCTGAAATAATTAAGGTAGCTAAAGTCTTACCAATTTTTAAATTTAAAAGTGATAGTTTGTTTTGTGAAATATTGTCATCTTTCTCGAAACTTTTTGAAAAAGCTTATGAAGTGCGACTAACTTCGTTTTTAAATAAATTTAATCTGTTTTCATCCAGCCAGTTCGGCTTTCGTAAAGATCTCTCCACAGAGTCCGCTATGTTCAGTATTATTGACTCACTATATTGTGCTATTGATGAAGGTGATAAGCCCCTGGTTACATTTTTTGACCTTTCCCGAGCATTTGACTCGATTGACCATACTATTTTGTTTGATAAACTAGAGACTTATGGAGTCCGCGGTGTAACATTGGCCTGGGTTCAATCCTTCCTTGACAATCGCACGCAGAAAGTAATAATTGCAGGTGATAGCACTAGCTCCTTATCATCTGCGCGGCGTATTTCTTGCGGTGTACCACAAGGTTCCTCGTTAGGTCCTTTATTGTTTTTATTGTTTATTAATGACTTACCACTGTCACTTCACAACTCATCTGCCGTTATCATGTACGCAGATGACACTACCGTAATGACACGGAATAAAAATTTGCAAGGGCTGTATGACACTTCAACACGTGCCTCTCGTGAAATATTTGATTGGACTATCAACAACAAACTGCAACTTAACAAATCAAAGACAAAGTGTATGCTGTTCTCAGCCAAACAGCCGGATTTGAATTTTGATGTCACACTGTCAATCGATGGTGTTCCTATAGATAGAGTGTCTACCTACAACTTTCTTGGCGTCACTTTAGATAATCATCTCACTTGGAAACAGCACGTAGCCAAAGTTTGCTCCAAATTAGCCAAACTTAAATTTCTCATTTTTCGTCTTCGCAATATTAGTGACATATCGACATGCCTAACCGCATATTATGCTTATATCTACCCTTTACTGAGTTACGGGATTATGTGCTGGGGTAAATCTCCGGATATTGAAAGGGCTTTTATAATGCAAAAAAAGATACTAAGGATAATATACCACCTAAAGCCCACTGATTCTTGTAAGCCGATATTTAATAAGCACAGAATTATGACAATATATGCGATATACATACTAAAGTCCGTTTGTTATCTGTTCAGAAATAAACATCTTTTTCACCGCCATTTGCCGGATCACAATTATGATACGCGAGGTCGTTTGAATCACGGCACTCCCGATCATCACCTCGCTTTATATACAAAGGGACCCCGCTACTCTGCTGTGAAATTATTTGACAATTTACCTCCAGAAATTGTAAGCATTAAAAGCTACAAATTATTTAAAAAACGTGTTGTGAACTATCTCATAGACAAGTGCCCGTACAAATTTTTTTGACTATTTCATTTGTTTATATTCTTAATCTTGTATTTTTAACTGACGCATTCTTTGTCATTGTGACATGTTATTGAATAAAGTTCTATTCTATTCTATTCTATTCTATTCTTATTTGTATAAGCCAATTTTTTTTCAAATTTTTTGAGTTGCTACCCCCGGAAATGGTTCTATATATTGAAAAAATGATTAGCTTAAAATTTCAGCTCAATTTATACAGTTTAACCCGTGCCGAAAACGAAGAGAACTTTGAAAATACGTTACGTAGAAAGCAAATTCCGAAACTACTTAACTTTGTACTTAGGGTATAAAAAATTATTTTTTTCTATATAGATCTGGACAAATCAATTCGCCTCTTAAACACATCTTAGGATTTCTTTTGAAGCTTTTTCTTTATAAACTTATGTTATTTCATATTAAATTTTTTGATGCACAAAACGTTGGGTAAAACGTGTACTAATTTTCTCATTTTTATAAGCCGTTTATATTAGATCAAAATATTGTATTGCGGATTAAAAATGTTTTGGGGTCAAAAAAAGCCGAAAAAAAAATTCGGATTAGATTCAAACTGAAAATTTAACCTTTTAGTATCAATTAAAAGGTGTCCTTAAAATTTTAATAAAATCGGTTCGACAGGGTCGGACTTATAATATTTATGAAAACACTTGCGGATTTAGAGGTTGAAAATTGTGTTGGGGTCTAAACATACCGACAAAATTCTCGGTATAATTCAAAACTGAAATTTAATTATTTAATATCAATTAAAAGGTGCCTCTAAAATTGACTCGATTGGCTTGCGATAGGAGAATTATATTTACTGAAGATTGTATATAATTTTGTGCAGATGATGAATTGATAAAACACAGACGAAATATTGAAATTAAGAAAAAATATTGTTTTAAGAGGTGTATTAAGTGGTTAAATGTTTTATTTTGTCCAAAAACAAACATAAATTCACATAATTATTCTTTTGAAGTACGGAACACTAAAAAGAACGACCCCAAACGACCTTTCCATGCTGCCGTAATGTTAATATCTCTTTTTACTATAAATATCTATTGATAGATATTGTGGCTGCATTATGCAACATAGTAGGCCATGACCAGCGCAGTGAAATAATTGACACCTGCAGTGAAAACAAGTGACTTACAAGTAGAGACTGACGTTATAATTTTGGAAATATAAATGCAAAATTTAGTGTTTTAAAAATACATTTTGAAAATTTTTTTTTTCAAACTTTATTAAATCAGTGTCCGGTTACAAAATGATATATATTTAAATTTGAATAACGAAATATTTGTGACAAAAATCGATATAATTAAAGTGACAGCTATGTGAATTTTATGCTAGCAAAATAAGTGAGTGTTCTTTTATTTCAGTTGTTAATTTGTAAATAGAATATCATTTGGTGTGTGTTTTTCAATATTTTTATAATTTTCCCTATACGATTCACAAATTCGTTATATTATGTATTTGAAGGTTAAAATTAGAAATGAGTAATTTTAGTAAAAAAACGCATTTAAGTTCCATGGCTCTAGTAGATCCCAATTAAAAAGATTATTGTAACTATGTTCAATTTGCAATTCATTTCTTGGTTGGCACTGACAATTTTCCTTTGAACTAGTCTCTCAAACTTTTGTATTACGACATTCATGTAGCCGAGTTTGAGTGGAGTTAATACAGGATCGTACAGTGTTCTATATTTATAGTGCCTTGTTTATTTTTTTCCATAAAAATTGTACTTTAATGTTGTTTTTGTATTTTAATTAACCACTTGGTCAACTATAACAATTATTAACCAATAAATTTTTATTTTACTTTTTTAGATACTATATGTACGCTCGACAACTAAAATCATTAGCGACTTTTTATATATATCAGTGCTACCCCACTCGAATATTCCAGAGCTAGTAACATATTTTTAATACCATTTTTTTTTAAATTTCAGATGCAAAAGAAAATGAGGCGAATTCTGATGCTTGGTGTTCGATCGCGCTGTTGACGAGTTTTAAGGTAGGAAACATATATTTTTATTTCTTGTCTACTCTCCGTAGTATTTACTTACATAAATACAGTAAGATCCTGCTTAACGCGGGAGACACGTTCCAATAAGTTCCTGCGCTATACGAGACAGCACTACACGACGTTATCTTAAGAATGAAAAAAACCTTCCTCATTACAAACATAACTTCTTACTCAAACTTAGAGTAAGAAGTTATGTTTGTAATGAGGAAGGTTTTTGTGAAAAAGTCGTCTAAAGTCGTTTGTCTTTTTCTGTTTCGTTCAGTAAACTGTTGTCGATAGCAAGATATTGCATCAGTGACACTTCACCTTGCCTTTGAACTTCTATCAACATTCGAATTATCTTGTATAAACTGATTTATAATTTACGTTGTAGTGGCTAAACTTTTAGAAACCGCGTAATACTGAAGCAGCGTTAAGCGAGGTCTTACTGTTTTGTCTATAAATCAAACGAGTCATATTACGAGGTGGATTGAATTCACTAGGAAGTGTTTGCGTCATGGTATGTAAAATATCTTTTGAACATTTTAAGTATTAAATTTATATATTCAATAAAATGTACGGCGAACCGCTAACGCATCGAAAAGTCATAATCGATCGAGAGTTCTATACAGCGTATGATTTAAAAAGTAATCCTCCCAGTGATTAGCATCTGTGTAATAATTTATTTGACACGTCTCTAGGTAAATATTTATAAGTCGTTATCTGTGAGTTAATTCCAATTTATCACAAGAATAATTTAAAACAGCGAATATCATTAGATAAATTTTATTAATTCGCTAAACGACCAGCTTCGTTTGTTGAAAGTAAGCGAATTCAAACCATAGACATGGAAATGTACCTGGGTTTTAGTCGAGGGGGAAGGGACCCGACGAGATGACTGGTGTCTGTTTGTTATTGGCTGACGCACTACGCATGTCTAATGACATGAAATTTACGTTGGTAGTATGGTCCAAGAAGAGTGATGGAACCTTTGGTAGTATGGTGTAAAAAGAAAATTTCTTTTGTATGCAGCACAATGCACCGGCCAATCAAAAATCGACAGCATTCTTACTTTGTACCCCTCCCTCCCACAGCTATTCCTATAATTACTACATCCATGATTCAAACGAACTTAATAATTCTGACTTTATAATTACATATATTTAAAAAAAAAGATGTTATACAATTCGACGCGTATTTTTTTAATATTTTTTTTTGAAGTTATACTTCGTTTGGCGCATTGGAGTGTAAATTTTTCTCTGTTATGGAAGTTCCGCACGCAACTTGTAACGAATATGTTGCATAAGTTGTTTCTGATAACGTCAAAATAGTTATTTCCTAAAACAACAAAGTAGGCTATACTAGTGACATCGAATGAAACTTCTTAAAAGCTATTTCTTGCGTTTTAGTCGTTTTTCCTAGACATGTCCTGAATTAATGACAACTTTTGACAGTTAAAAATAATTTCAATACTTAAATTTTTCTAATATAGTTTTGTAACAATGGAAGTTTCTTAACAATTATAATAGTGAACGATAGCTCTTATACTGTTTATTTTTTGCCTTGTCGTTCAAAACCAAAAACCAAAATTTAAAAAACAATAATATATACGCTTGTCATAAAATTACAATAAAAAGATCGTGTAATGGTACAATAAAACCTAATTTTGAACGAAAAATCAACAAACTGGCAGGTGCACAAATAACTCATAAATTATCGTCAATTATATTTAACTAGCTAGTCTGTAGTACATAAAACAATAAAAATGAACCACATTATTAAAATCGGGACAGAAGTTATACAAGTATGCAGGTACCTCTAGATGGGGGTTAGCGAACAAAATAATACCTGATGATGATAATAGCGTATTAAACAAAAGGTTTAAGAAAATTTTCAGGTGCTTAATTCGAATCCAATTTTATTAAGAAAATATTTTTCAAGTTATACTTTTTTTGGCGCATTGCGGGTAAAATTTTCTCTGTTACGGAAATTGTGCAAGCATGAGACACCATGAAGTTAGTTGTTAATTTAATACGAATATACTACATGTATCGGTAAGGTTGAAATCGTCGAAAAAGCTGACATAGTTTTACTTCGTATTTATATATGGCACGTCTCATTTCTCTGTTCCGATGTCCACCTATTATCCAAAGTAAATAAGTTCTACTCGAAGTGATATTCTTATATTGACTATGTTTTAAAATAATGCAGTATAGTTTTACTATGTATTCATAGATGACACGTCTCATTTCTCTGTTACAATGTGCTGATGGAGTTGTCTACCTATTATCCAAAGTATATAAGTACTATTCGAAATGAACAGGCTAACTTTTAACTATATTTATCGTCTCCCTAGAGTCTAGACATTCTGTTTTATTTTATCAATGCACATCTCTAACGAAAATGCGAATAATAATAATAATTCATCTTTAAAGTTCAATTCCAGATATATGTTGTAATAGAAAACAGTATCACGGGTAATTGGAATAATGAAAATAAATCAACACTCATTGATTGCAACGTTTCGTCTTTTCTTTAATTAAGACTTTTTAATTTAAGACTTTTTAAGACTCAGTATGTTTAAAAGATAGGTAAACTATGATATAATATGCAATTTGGCATTACAAAAAACAATAAATAATATAATTAAAAAAAGAACATTTTCTACAATTTTTAATTTTTAATAATTGTTTTTTGTAATGCCAAATTGCCTATTATATCATAGTTTACCTATCTTTTAAACATACTGAGAGCTTGAAAAAGTCTTAATTAAAGAAAAGACGAAACGCTGCAATCAATGAGTGTTTAAATTGATTTATTTTCATTATTCCAATTACCCGTGATGCTGTTTTCTATTAATAATAATAATTTTATTGGTCTAGTAAAACATAATAAACATGCGTAAGAGATGCCCAATTTAGAAAATTTAAGTACATAAAATTAAAACAACACGCTTTTATGAACTAAAAAATGCAAAATAATTTGACAACAAAATTAGCTTTACTCTAAAAAGCGTGGAGTGCTTAATATCGGGAATAAATTTTTCATTTACTAGCGAATTGCAAACGTAAAGCAATTATGAAAATTTAAGTAGATAGCATCCCACGCTTTTTGCAGTAAAGCTAATTTTGTTGTCAAATTATTTTGCATTTTTTAGTGCATACACAGAACGAAAAACTGACGTAAATATAATTAAAAAAGACGTTGAAACAATGTATTTGGACATTATTTTTCAACCGATGCTCGACTTAATCATTGTAACGTACTATTGTTGATTGATAAAGGTTAAGGTGATTATATTAACGCCCGAGGGACATTGATTTCTTCAAATAGTTTTAAAAATGAACTGCATTATATTAATGAACAATGTTTGTAAGTCAATAATCACAATTATTAATATGATCCCATAAAGCTTTAACTTTGTATCATGGTTTTAATGTTTTCTGTACATCGATTATTCAATCGCATTCATCGTATTGAAGATAAAAAACATCAACTTTATCACTTGAACATGAATAGTTGGCCATTGTATTAATGATTTTGTATGGTTTGTTCAATTAAACCAGTGTATTGGTCTAATGCTTAGTGGCATTAATATAAGAACGGCAGGCATTAATCCATGGCTGCGTAGCATTGCCTTAACGATTCAAGGAAGGTGGTTTATTGAAAATATTTATAAGAAAATAAAAATGACCAAATTAACAGACAATTAGTGTATAATATTAAAAAATGATCGACGTTCAGTCATAACGGTGATAATTTTTAATATGATATACCTACTAATTGTATGTTAATTTAGTCATTTCTATTTTATTGTAAATATTTCGTACAGGTACATTTTTGAAAAGACATGAATCAGATTTAATTGTAATATTTATTCAATACAAAAAAATACAAAAAAAATAATACATACTCCATTCCAGCATTTCGCAACCTTTGGGTCGCGAAGGAACTGGTAAAATAACGAAATAAAAATATAATTAGATATCTTATACTTGAACAGATAACACTTGGGAAATTAACTGAAGATTTCAATTTTAAAAAATTACTTTTAAATTATAAATTATTAGTCCATGATACATATCATGTTGATATAGTAACTTTTTCTGATTTTATATTATAAAATAATTGAATCGAAGGACGACTTCAAAACATAATATGTTGGGTCGCGTTTTAAAAAGGTTGAGAAACGCTCCACTGTACAGTTAAATATATTATAAACACATAATAATTAATTTGCACTGATTTTTCACTCGGCACGTGGTAGTAGGTATAATGAAAATATGTAATTTAGTATAAGTTCTGTACTCCTGAAGATGGACTTATTGTCCGAAACGATCGTCGAGAAATAAAGAATTATTTGTAGAATTTTCAAGTTTTTTTAATTACTTGTTAACATAATAATTTATTATAAACTTAACATTGTAGACTGTAAATTATACAGGCTGTCTAAATAGTGCGTTCTCGGCCGATATAAAAACTTTTAGCCTTTTAGGTTTAGGTGTAGATAATGCATGCCAATGGTGTATAAAAAATATATAAACTTAGCACACTAGTAATTTCACTGTATCTGTAACACACTTTTTAATTCTTTACTTAAAGCACAAGTATAAAAAAATGCCTTTAAACACGGACACAAGCAACCGATTACTACATTTGCACAAAGCCGCCAACAATATTTTTGCCTGTCTTATTGGTTATGTAGGAGTGAGGGGCGATGGCATTGATATATCAAGGGTTAAAACATAACCACAACGTACTGAAGCATAAACGGAACGAAATAAAATATTGAGTTAGTACCATTTTGTCCCACTAAACTCAGTATTCATTATAATAAGGCCTGGATACATTGACTAAACATTTTGCTGAACAATTTTACGTTGATATAATCATAAGGCCATTAACTTATGCATTATTACAATGCGATGTGATAAATTACCGATACGTAGTATTAAACACATCGTGGTCATTAGCTAGATGCATTTTTGTCGTTGCACCAATGTAAATTTCATTGTTTACATAATTTTTTACATTGAATGTATGATCATATTATATTATTATAATGGAGACTCGATCATAATTATGACGAATATGGTATTAGACAATCACTAAAATTCATACTTATTATCAGTTTTGCACAATGTATTAAGGAAAAAAATGATTATAATAATGATTTACGTTTGATCACTAGCGATCATTAATAAAATGTCAACTATTTTTTTCTGTGTAAAAGCTTGTTGTTTTAGTTTTTTTAAACTCTAATTTTTTAAATTCTTTAAAAAAATCGCCAAGTATAATTGCGAATGTGGATATACTTAAGATTGGTGTAGAGTTTGCAGTTGGTGTACACCATTCTTGTTAACTGGCTTTATGTTTATTGAACCTAACAGGCTTGTTTGTAACGGGTGGCGGCAGACGTAACCAGTCATTATAATGACGGGGATACCTCTACTCTATACACGCCACGTACATAGCAGAAACACTAATATTATACAGTTCGGAATTGGCAGGTATAGTCTATGCCCTATTCTTAGTGTATTTGCTCTATTATATTAGAGTTTAAAAAAACTAAAACAACACGCTTTTTTGTAACTAAAAAATGCAAAATAATTTGACAGCAAAATATGCTTTTCTGTAAAAAGCGTGGGTTGCTATCTACTTAAATTTTCTACGTTTGCAATTAGCTAGTAAATGAAAAATTTATTACCGATATTAAGCACTCCACGCTTTTTACAGTAAAGCTAATTTTGCTGTCAAATTATTTTGCATTTTTGAGTTCACAAAGCGTGTTGTTTTAGCTTTTTAAACTCTAATTTTAATTATAAGACTAAAAAACAATTTGCATTTGACTATGAGGTAGGCAACGCAACCTACGTCACTGGACAGTGTGTTAGCTTGCTTGCTGTAATTTTTCAAGTTTTTTTTATTCTGAAGGTCTTGGTCAGGATAATGGGACAAACTTATTGTATTGTCATCGGTCTTTGATAAGCGTCCAAAGTTTGAGTTTAATCTGACATTTTGAAGTAGGTGAACTTCACGTTCAAAGATTCCGTTACAAACAAACATACATACAGGTGAAACTAATAAAAGCCTGTTAAAAATTAACTAAAGCATGCTTGTCAACTACTTAATTTTTTTTTGACAGATCTTGAGAACAAAAGAATAAAAATCATTCGTAGATATTAAATTCGGAGTGATAACTCAAGAAAGCGTTAGCATTGTTGAAGATGAGACAAGGCGAGACGCGTGAGAGGGCGGGGAAGTAGACTTCTGACGTCACATGGAGTCTTTTTCCAAACAGGTGCGATAAACAACAATTGAAAAACCAAGCCATGGGCGTCGATGACGTAAGCAATCGACTCAACCAATCACAGACGTATTCTAGTAACCTTGGTGATAACTTTGTTTACCAAATAAACGCACAAAATACAAGTTTTATGTATTCAAAGTATGACAGGAGCGACTATAGATGTTTAATTTTTTACAATATCGTTTGTAACGTAGTCTTTACTCGTGAACAGTTGAAAAGAAATATATAGCAGGTGCTATCTTTAGGTGAAATTTATGACAGTACGCTGTATTTTAAAAAACACACAATCTCTAAAGGCCTATAATTTGTGTATAATTTTAGTAAAAAGAAAAACAATTTCATAAATGATGATTTTTTTTATTTTTTGAGATATATATTATGTAATTTTGTAGTTATAAAACATAAGTAGTTTCTATTCAATTATGTATTTAATTATATTTAGATATGATTTGAAATATTACCTGTTATTATTATTATTCGATAAATTTCCATAACTGGAATAAAAACATAATTAAAAATTCATTTTGGCTAATGACAAAATTTTTGCATTTATTAAACACTAGCTTCGCCGGGGTGCAATTAAATTTATAAATAAGTATAGTGATATTTCTTTCGCCCAGATTTGTAAATTTATTATCTATTAATTAGTGTATTTGCCATATGGCAACATACACTATTGGCGTCGGTCGGATGGCGGGACCTAGGGGTCGGACCAAAATTTCTCGACGTTTCATAACCTCCTAAACACTTTGGCAACATTTTTGAAAATGTTTATATATATATGTATATATATATATATATATATATATGTGTACGCGCGATAACTTTCGAAAGAGTTAATTGATTTCAACGAAATTTGGGCCACGTGTTGAAATCCATCACCGCAAGAAGCCTATTTAAAATGGGCCTAATCGGGCTATTTTAAGGGTAGTTTTTAGGGGTTGAAAACTGTTTTTGGGCCCCAAAATACCGAAAAAATTCTCCGAATCGTTTCAAAATTGAAATTTAACCCTTTGGTAGTGATTAAAAAGTGTCCCCACAATTTTAATAAAATCGGCCCGACAGGACCGGATTTACAAATTTTATGAAAACACTAGTTTGCAGATAGTGACTTATTTATTGAAGGGTGTATTTAATTCGGTGTAGACGTTAGATTGATAATAATATTACAATTAAAAAAAAAATGTTATTTTAAGGGGTGTATTAAGGGGTTAAATTTTTTATTTTGCCCAAAAACAAACTTAATTTCACATAATAAAAGTATAAAACCACACGGCCCTATACAAGCAAATACACTATATTGTCGGCAGGGTTTTGGCACTGCGACCCGGTTTTTTTTTAATTATTATGCTGTAGTGAACTTTCTTGTAATAGGTATATTTTCCACGGCGTTGATTTAAATATGCTTAATCAATCAAATGAAAATGTGCGACGAACTTGTCAAAATTAATATTGGACGATTACATAAGATGCCTAGAGACGTGTATTGTATTTGCGCGAGTTTAAAAAATTCAAAATTACCAAAAAACAAAAAAAAATCTGTTGATCCGATCGCTGCCAAACTTCACAGGATCACCCGCTGGGCTAATCTAAAGATTGCCTGAAAATTTTATCAAAATCGGTCCAGCCGTTTTGGAGTCCATAAATAACGTATAGATTTTGGTGCTTTACGAGTTGGATACTAGTGAAGAAATGGCTTTAGTTCAAGATTTAAAAGTAAAAGAGATATTTTATTTGAAAGGTTTTCGAAATCTAAAAGAGCGTTTGACCAACGAGTTATTGGTCGGATAAGAAAAGTGCAAACTTTTTAAATTGTATATTTTTTTGTACTTCAAACTAAACCGGCAATGTATTTTATTTTTAAATGGCAAATATTTTTTTACATTTTTGAAATCACCATTTTTTTTAATCATGCACTTACAGTATTGTTATAAGGTTACATAAAAAAATATTCAAGAAAAACGTTATCGATTTATTAATTAACCAAACAGTAAATAAATAATTATAAATGTGTGGAGTGCTATGAAAAATAGTTACGTTAATTAATAAATCGATAATGTTTTTCTCGAATATTTTCTTATGTAGATAGTCTTATAACAATAGTAGCAATAGTATTGAGAATAGAAATCTGGATCACGGGTAATAGGGATGTTGACTATTTTTGGGAAATGTGTTTTAAATCGTGCATAAGTACCTAATATAGCCACAACTAAAAAATTTTACAACAATTAACAACATTCATATAATAAAAATATTAAACAGTATGGATTTAATAACTTACTAAAATTATCTGTGATCTTGTTTTCTATTATAACATATATCTGGAACTGAACTTTGAAGATGAATGTTGAGAATTTTGACAACTGACTTTAGTCGTCTCTAGGTTTTGTCTGCGTGAGGATTTTTTTGCGACGAAAATTTCTAAATTGCTCCGCTAAAACTTAAATATCACGGGAACTACAAGTCCGATTGCGAAAATACAAAGTACGTTGTGATCAGCGATACCAGATTTTTTTTGCCAAGCCGGGATTTTGGAACTTTTTGAGTGAAAAAAGCGGGATTCTTTTGTCGAAAGCGGGACATAGTAAAAAACGTATATAATCAGATGTTTTTAAATATTTATCTTTTTATTTGAGTTCAAATTACGTTTACGTGACAATAGATGGCAAAAATAGCCTTAGTAAATGTAAATTAATAAAAATATGATATTTTAAATCAGATTTACCCTATCGTTAAATAGTTGAGTCTTTTTCGTCTTCTGAATAAAAAAAATAAAAAGAAACAGAAATCAAAATCAAAAAAGTTTTATTCATTAGAAAAACATGGCGTTTCAAACAATAGTCTGAGGAGTGAGTGTTACAAATTGCAACTTACAATAAGAGAATAATTATTTACGTACGGTCGAGTTATCCCCGAAAAGCGGGACTGAGCTTGTCCTGCGCGGGACATTTAATTTTGATTTAAAAATCGGGACGTCCCGCCAAAATCGGGACGTCTGGCAACGCTGGTTGTGATCCTCAGAACTAAATCTCCCTAATAATATACTAATTTCGAGTACCAGAAGTACTCACAAAAAATAATAACAATTGAACCTAAAAAATTGAAATGTCTCGGCCTAAAAATCGCGATAAAACTCGAATCAAACATTTCAAACCGAAAACCGGCAAATCCTATGCAAAGCGTCCACAGGTCTATCGTTTGAAACTAAAATAAAATAAATCGAGCGAGAACTTAAAACACGGCAACCATTTGAAGATTCGCCTCGCTTCGTTTGGCTCGTCTTGGTGGGTGCACTACCGTGCCCCCAGATATTTTGAATACGTCCGACTAGTAAATCAAAAATTAAGATGTCCGTAAATCTAACATCTTGATCACTGACTTTACTAAACACTATAATAAAAAAACGTGTTAAACTGCCCGCAGCGAAAAGCCACATAGTATTAATGAGCATTGTATAATATATATTTTATCACAATACGTATTACTCCAAACCCTGTTCTCAAGCAAACACGCTAAACAATGTAATTATTTATAAAACTCGTTTCAATCAACTACTTATTATTTCTCTTTCATTTACTTTCAACTAGGTACTCTATATTCTTTTATTACCTGTTTTATAAACATTCAACCTACTTAAAAAGCTTTTAATCGAATTTGAAAAAAAAAATCATTATAAAATAGATTTCTTTGTTGAGTTCATAATGGCGTGAGAGAGAATCCCTTTGCAAATTGCATTTACAATTTAATTATAACGCCGTGTAATAGGTCCTATTTTAAAACAAACGGTAATAGGGATGTTGACTGTATTTAAATAAAAACATAATTTTAACGTTAATTGGTAGTTTCTATGATAAAAATACTAAAAAACACAATATTTTTCCTTATTTTTAAGGAATTTCATTAATATTTAATAAATAAAACGTAATTGAGTCACTCTCAAGTCACGTGACAACGAACACCAATCAGAGTGCACGACGTCACTCAGTCATAAACATTATCAGACGCTGTAAAAACGCTTCATTGTTTGGTTAATGTTAAGTGTCTAATTTATCATTATTATTTGTTTATGGGAAACGTCAAATTACATGTAACTATAGCGACAACTACGAAAAAACCTTTCATCACCTCATCAGATTACCAGCGTTTATGACTCTATGACGTCACGGCAGTCACGTGATAAGTAATGGACCGAAATTTGAAACAAAATTTAAAATACATGATTTTTAAGGCTTGAGTCGTATTTAAATAAAAAAAACCCGGGTCGCAGTGCCAAAACCCTGCCGACAATATAGTGTATTTGCTAATACAGGCAGTGTGGCTTTATTATGCGAACTTAAGTTGGTTTTTGGGCAAAATAAAAAATTTTACTCCTTAATACACCCCTTAAAATAACATTTTTTTTAAATTGCATTAATATTATCAATCGAATCTCTATACCAAATTATATACAACTTTCAGTAAATAATTCACTATCTGTAAACTACTGTTTTCATAAAATTTGTAAGTCCGGTCCTGTCGGGCCGATTTTTTAAAATTTTAGGGACACTTTTTAATTACTACTAAAGGGTTAAATATTAATTTTGAAATGGTTCTGAGAATTTTTTCGGTATTTTGGTGCCCAAAAACATTTTTCAACCCCTAAAAACTACCCTTAAAATGCCCCGATTACGCCCATTTTAAATAGGCTTCTTGCGGTGATGGATTTCAACACGTGGGCCAAATTTCGTTAAAATCAATTAACTCTTTCGAAAGTTATTGCCCGCACACATATATATATATATACGTATATATATAAATATATATATATATATATATATATACATATATATATAAACATTTTCAAAAATGGTGCCAAAGTGTTTAGGAGGTTATGAAACGTCGAGAAATTTTGGTCCGACCCCTAGGTCCCGCCATCCGACCGACGCCAATAGTGTATGTTGCCATATGGCAAATACACTAAAAATCGAGTCGCAGTGGCAAAACCCTGCCGACAATATAGTGTATTTGCTAATACAGGCATTGTGGCATTATTATGTTTACTTAAATTTGTTTTTGGATAAAAAAAAATTGAACCCTTAATACGCTCCTTAAAATATTTTTTTTTCTTGAACATTTTTGTCGATAAAGTTAAATATACCCTTCAGTAAGTAAATTCGAATCCACAAACTAGTGTTTTCATAAAATTTGGAAGTGCGGTCCTGTGAGGCCGATTTTATTAAAATTTTAACAGCACTTTTTAATAAAAATAAAAGAATAGTTACTTCTTACCACAACAGTTTTATTCAGTGGGTGTGCATTTCGAGAGCTAAGTTCCCATCTTTAGCAAAACACTAAAACTAGTGTTTTGCTGAAGATGGGAGCTTAGCTCTCGAAATGTACATTCACTGAATAAATCTGTTGTGGTAAGAAGTAACTATTCTTTCTTTTATTTTTATTGTTCCAACCACAGTGCTCTTAATATTTATATGGACTTTTTAATGTTTACTAAAAGGTTAAATTTAAATTTTGAACCGACTCTGAGAATTTTTTCGATATTTTTGGGTCCAAAAACTTTTTTCAGCCGCTGAAAGCCATCCTTAAAATAGCCCGATTGGGTCAATTTTAAATAAGCTTCGTGCGGTGATGGATTCCAAAATGTGTGCCAAATTTCGTTTAAATCAATTAAGTCTGTTGGGAGTTATCGTGCTTACATTTTAAAAAATATAATGCTAGAGCTGCTTCGAATGATGTGAAACGTCGAGAAATTTTGGTCCGATCTCTAGGTCCCACCATCCGACCGACGCCATATTAAATTTCAAATTTAAAACGATTCTGAACTTTTTTCGGTATTTTTGGTCCCAAAAACATTTTAACCGCTAAAAGCAGTCCTTAAAATTGCCCAGTTGGGCCCATTTTAAGTATGGTTCATGCGGTGATAACAAGGCTGATAACACTTTTTGAACACTCCCCCCATTCGTGATCAGTAGCTTGAAAAAAAAATTCTCGGACAAAATATGTTTATTTTTGTCTAAAAAATACGATGTGATAGAGAAAAATAGGGTTTGCCATTTGAAATTTAGAGTTGACCACAGCCCCCCGCCGTGGCACCCCCGAGAGGGGGGGATTTTGTCACTAAAATAAGCGTCGCTTAAAATTGAGAAACTTTTATTCGAAACATTTGCCATGAAAACACCATTCCTTTGAGATATTTCAGCGTTTCGGGACTTTCTGAACATTTGTATAGGTTAACTAATATTGAACTAAAAACATTGTCTTTTATGCGTTGGTATCACTGATTATCCAAAGAAAAAACGTGAACATCGGATAGCTGTCACTAAATTATTATTACAATTTAGTTGTGGTGATAATTATTGTTTTAACGTAAAAAAATTCTAATTTTAACAATGCAATTGTTGAATATTGTTTAGAAACGGGCCTTTTTCACGGGGTTATAAAAATTTTGCTGTGTCTTTTGTAAAAATGTGTTTTTTGTGTCAAAAAACTTTCCTACTATATAAGCGTCTATCTTCTGCCGTGATAGCGTAAAGCCGACACTATAATGTAAGTGATTTTTAACAAATGATATTATTTTCTGTCTTGCTGATTATTGGGGGCGCATTATTATAGTTTCCTATATTATATTGCAAGGTTATTAGATACAGAGGTGACCTCGTTTCGTTGGTTACACATACGTAAGTCGGTGACCATAAGACGGACGTGTAACGTAAATAAATGAATTTTTAACATGGGGGTAATTTTTGGGAAAAAATAGGAAATTAAAAAAAAAGTTTTGCAAACTGTACCGTGTGACATATCAAATGAAAGGGTTTGTAGTAAGGGTCTCATATATATTTTTTTTATAATTTTAAAATAAATAGTTTTAAAGTTATTTAAGAAAATAAATTACCAACTGACCATTCCTCCCTTGTTGCGGATTTGATAGTTGAATTAATATAGATAATATTTTTAAAGTTTTTATTTCTAACGACATTTTACAACTGTTTTAATAAAATAAAATTCAATTCAAAGTTAACTAAATAAAAAGGGAAATTATATAACAAAGACATTGATAATTAATCTAGAAATTACAAAACAAACTAAACATAAAACACAGGGTCGTAGTGCGAGAACTACGGTCTCCAGACACCCCCCCCCCACCTTATTTCCGAAACTACTGATCCTAAAATTTTGAAAAAAATAGGGAATGTCGGGTCTCACCCATAGTTTACAGGAAAATTGAAACGAAAATCTTAAGTCTTAAAGTACTCACGGAAAACGGAATGGTACGGAACCCTCTTCTCGCGAGTTCGGCTCGCACTTAACTCCTGTTTTTGTTGTTATAGGAAACAGAATCCGGAAGCCGACATTTTGTTCTATAGATAGCCTGTTAGTTAACCGGTACATTATTGGGTTAATAGTTACTATCGTAAATAACATCACTAGGCACGACCCAATCTTCCTGACTGATCTTCCGGTGCACGCGATAAGCGCGGTCGCACTACCTACCATCATTGCGCTTCAGTTATTTCTGTAAAAATAATTGAGTTAATTTCTTTTCAGTTTCAAACCGAATCCAGCTCAAAATTCAGTACTTGTGCTGCGCGGAACTGAAAGTGGACAGTCGACTTCTACACCCACGGTGGCGTATTTTCAAGCCCGCTAGAAGAAATCGAAAAGGTCAGTGTTATTATTTTTTTTAATTTCAATTTTTTTGTTTGCTCTGTTCACTTTTGGAACTTTTATTCTAAATGTATAAAATATCGACCGCCTGCATTTTGTTTTATAGATAATAGTTAATCAACCGGTAAATTATCCGACCAAAATGGTTACTATCGTAAATAATCGGTAATTTTACAGCACTATGTTTTAATACGTGTCGCAGGAAAATATTTTTTTATGTAACAGATGTAAATATTGTGACAGGCGAAAAGAAAATAAAATCTCGTATATATGAAATATCAATTCATTTTAATTGTCGGTTGATGTCAGCATTCGAGCGTCTACAATCTACAATGCGCGTGTCTTTGGCCGACTTTACATCGGCAATTTAACATCATAAATTACCAGTAATTATACATCACTGCATTCAACAAAAAAAAAAAATCTCTGTCGGGTTGTGCCCCAGATTTTCGTAATAGATTTATTTTTACAGTAATCTTAAAAATAAAATACAACGCTTATTTTCAATTATTTACTCAGAGATTTGTTGGCCAAAGTAGCCCAGGACTTTGGCGTTGAAGAAATTCCAAATAAGATGGATTTTTAGTGTATTTGCCATATGGCAACATACACTATTGGCATCGGTCGGATGGCGGGACCTAGGGGTCGGACCAAAATTTCTCGACGTTTCATAACCTCCTAAACACTTTGGCACCATTTTTAAAAATGTTTATATATATATATATAGGTATATATGTGTACGGGCAATAACTTTCGAAGGAGTTAATTCATTTTAACGAAATTTGGCACACATGTTGGAATCCATCACCGCACAAAGCCTATTTAAAATGGGCCCAATCGGGTCATTTTAAGGGTGGTTTTTAGGGGATGAAAAAAGTTTTTGGGCCCTAAAGTACCTAAAAAATTCTCAGAATCGTTCCAAAATTGAAATTTAACCCTTTAATAGTAATTAAAAACTGTTCTTAAAATTTCAATAAAATCGGCCCGACAGGACCGGATTTACAAATTTTCTGAAAACACTAGTTTGCAGATAGTGAGTTATTTCCTGAAAGGTGTTTTTAATTTTGGTGTAGACGTTCGATCGACAATAATGATGTAGTTAAAAAAAAATGTAATTTTAAGGGGTGTATTAAGGAGTTAATTTTTTTATTTTGCCCAACAATCACCTTAAGTTCACATAATAAAGCCACACTGCCTGTATTAGCAAATACACTATATTGTCGGCAGGGTTTTGGCACTGCGACCCGGGTTTTTTTCTATTTTGTTCTGAGGATATATTTTTTTTTCTCACAGATTTGTTTTAGATGAGAGAGAGATATATATTTTTTTTGCGTGAATTTGGGTTATTATATCAATTTCAGATAAGTATAACTTCAATAAAAAAGCGGCCTGCTTTAATTGCCGACAAAGATACAGCAGCCAAGGATGAACTCGGATTTCCACTGGCCTTCAGAGACCCCGTGTGCTGCATTTCTTCAGTCCCAGGAACAGCGTGGACCCGTCGTGGAAACCGGCGAATGGTTCAAGGTTTTTTATATTTCGATTGCGATAGTTGAATTTTCTCCCATTTATTCTATTCCAAATTAGTTTTTTGAGAGTTCTTTACGGTAATTCTTTGATGCGCTTTCGTCGAGTAATTGAATAATAATTAATTTAAGTATATTTTTCATAGTTATAATAAATACAAAACTAAGTAAAATTAAACGAGTAATGACAAGTATATATTTTTTGAAAATACTAAAAATTCAATTTTAACTTTATCAGTAATTTCAACTGAAATCATCTGTCTTAATATCTAAATTCAATATAAATTTTATTTGTTTGAATTCAACTCAGTTGCTAAGACTGTAATTGAAGAGAACTTTAAATATGATTTTTTTCTTGCTCGTATTATCGGACATTTGTGGGGTGATGGGGAGTCATCCTAGGACCCGTCACGGTGTAAAGAGAGGGCGGCGACTTTACACACAGGGCCCAATGGTATGATTCATTATGACAAAACGATACACTCATTACTGGTGATATTATTGGGTTCTATTTTTTTTCTTTGTTGGAAGTCTGTATAAAATTATCAATAATTTTAACTGAAATCATTTGCCATCTAAATTCAGTATCAATTATATCCATTTTATAATAATTATCTAATTTTTAACATATTTACTAATAAACTTAGCTATTTTTTCAGGTGCTTCGGGAATCCATTTCATTAAGCTATAGGGATGGTCCTTGGATAAAAAAAATTATTATTATTATATAAAATTTGTAATGTGACATCTTGATGAGGGAAGCGTCGTGCTGGTCCGCGTTATTCTTTCCTTATTCGAGTGTTGCTTTTGTACTGTTTGGTGCATATTTTAATGTTTTTTTTCTTTCTGTTTCAGTAATGGATGAGGGGCGGCTCCATTGACCTTAAGTACCTATTCACAATAGACTGAAAGGATCCCCGCTTTAGGATATGTATAAATTATGTTGCTGAAAACTTCAAAATTCAATTCACTTAATTGACTAGTTTACGTAAAAGCTAGAGTAAGCTGTTCTTTATTATTTTATCTAGTTTCGCTTCCAAATTAAATTTATATTTTACAAATGAGTGGCTGCGTGGCAAAATTAAATAAGAAGTCAACAAGTATTTTCATAATAGAATTAAAGGGAGTGATCTAAGACTAGTTACGACATTCCCAACGGAACTTGGCGCCTTGCCATACTGAGTAAGGGATCTTTCAGCGGGGAAAACAACTGAGTCAGTTTGTATTCGCGTTCTCTTCCGTGTTTCGAATTGCTGCGTTGTTCAAGCCGTTGAACGTTCGTAATACTTCTGAGGGTTTGAAGCAGTCGTCTTAGCAGCGTCTCTACTCTGCTACATTCCCTGCTCGGTGGGATGCAAGCTGTTAGATTCATATATGCGAATATTCCGGGGCGGCATTGCACTGAGAAGTTCATCGTAATTGGTGGGCTAGTGAACGTTGCGGACAGGCGATTCGTCACTCCAGTCAGTCTGATTGCGGATACTTAATCTATAATATCTGATCTTCCAAAATTTAAATAAAAATGTCTTAAAAGGAAGAATCTAAAAGAAATAAGTGGTAACTTGCTCTTTGTGGTTAGCTTAGCTGAGGAACGTTGATGAATAGAGTTCTGTTGCAATATTTGTACGGGGTTGGGCGCCCTCGAGGGTCGTACCGCCTTGAGACCTGCGTGGCTGGAGGCTGGAACACCTCTCCAGCCATTTTTTTTTTGGTAATCGGGCCACGGTGATTCGAGAAGCCTGAAGTCGGCGTATTGCGATCACAATTATAAACCGTTTCTACTTGGATATACTTACAGCGATATAAATTCATATAATTGAAATTCGAAATAAAATTGCTGTTTGACGTCTCTTAAAACCAAATTGCCTCCAGCGCAGCCGTTCTTTGTTAAATGTATTTTGTGGGTTCAAGTCCCACGGGAAGTGAGACTTTAATTTCCAGTTTTAATTTTCTTTGAGCCGCAACTTTGTTCGTCCCCGAAATTAGTATTAAAACTGGAACAATCGACTGGAATAGAAAATTTCACTGAATCCCGAAAGATTTTCTAATTTTTGAAAGCGATTTCCAATTGGAAATTAAATGGTTAATTTTTTTACGCATGACAAAAACAGCATTTCATTTTTCACCTTTTTATCTTTTGCTCCGTGTTTCTAGTGCTGTTGGTATCTACAAAATTTTACTTTCAGTCTAATGTGATTTATTTTTTCGGGAAAGATAGTTTTCCGCCTTGCTATCCTTCCCGTGATGATTTCATGCTCCCTTACTTTACTTTCAGTGAGATCACACATCTGTTCAATTTGCACCAAAATCACTCAATAGAACCACCTGACGTAATTACAAATCCTCGCTATACTTTGTTTGAAAATTTGGGGTAATTAAATGTGTCGACTTGTGTTGTCGCGCGTCTACAAATCTTTCTGGGCTCAAATTGCAAATTGAACGATGGCCGTCGAATCGCTCGGTAATCGCGTATAGAGCCGCGTAGTGCGCCGCGGCCGGGGCGGGCTCTCGCGTTGCTTTTTTTTGATAAGACCGGTAGTGTCCGATATTGATACATCTCGCAAGTATTTTTGAAAGATTGTCGCTTTCTACAGCAGTCGTAGATGACTTCATCAAAGATGGAAGTCAAAAAGTAGATAAGGCGGAAATAAAATGGGGTAACTTTGAACAGCGAGGTGCTGCTGTGTCCTGGAAACCAGACGGTGCTATGACGCAAAGGAAAGGTTGCAATTTTTTGAAATATTTGCGTAAGTCATGCGGATGAGCACATAATGTGTCTCTCTAAGACGACGGATGTTCATATCAAAACTCGATGAAGGTGATTTTGGACTTTTATAAATAAAATAATTAAACAAAATAACTAAACAATATAATTAAACAAAACACAAATACTTTAGAAAAATATCGAACACGTCAAAGTTCGGGCAAGTGGCAGCCAACCGCTGGCAGCAGATCGGAGTCGCGAATTTGTCAAATAAAATATTACATAATTGCAGTGCGCGATTTTTAACCCGTATTCATATTGTTTTAAGTAAATTATCTCGAAGAGACCCAAAGTAGTGCGCGATTTTTAACCCGTATAGTTTTAAGTAAATTATCTCGAAGAGACCCAAAGTAGTGCGCGATTTTGACCCGTATTCATATAGTTTTCAGTTAAATTATCGCGTTTAAAATAAAGTGTCAAAAATAGTGCGCGCTTCTGCCTTTCGTGTTCCTGCGTCGTTGGAGATTTTTCAGCTCTGCAACTAACTGTCCTAGGTATGCTAAGTTCTTTTCATATTTTGCTATTTTTAAGTACATTCAGTGGAAAATTTATAATAAAAAAATACGTCTTCAACTCTCAACTGGTCATTCAGTTACTGTGTAACTATTTTAATGTTTAAAAGAAACTACAGAAAAATGAATCTCCTTCAAAAATGGCCACTGAAATGTGTAAAATAACAAAGTTTTGAGGTTGACGACAATTTAAAAAAAATACTTTTTGTCGGTGCAAATATTAACCTCTTTTTCTCTTTTTCCAGATGCTGACAGATTAGCCAGTCTTCAAGTCGGTGAGTGTTTTAATCTTTTTTTTTTCAAATAGTCTGCTGTTATGAGCTTGGGTCAACAAGTCCTCCGTGTTTATGAAACTCATTGGGTGTTGAAATACATATTTTAACGGTTCAATGTCTCTTAGAGTTGACCCGGTTAGGGGTTTTGGGATTCGAGATTATTTTTTAAGTTCTTTTCATATTTTGCTATTTTTAAGTACATTCAGTGGAAAATTTATAATAAAAAAATACGTCTTCAACTCTCAACTGGTCATTCAGTTACTGTGTAACTATTTTAATGTTTAAAAGAAACTACAGAAAAATGAATCTCCTTCAAAAATGGCCACTGAAATGTGTAAAATAACAGTTTTGAGGTTGACGACAATTTAAAAAAAATACTTTTTGTCGGTGCAAATATTAACCTCTTTTTCTTAATCTTTTTTTTTTCAAATAGTCTGCTGTTATGAGCTCGGGTCAACAAGTCCTCCGTGTTTATGAAACTCATTGGGTGTTGAAATACATATTTTAACGGTTCAGTGTCTCTTAGAGTTGACCCGGTTAGGGGTTTTGGGATTCGAGATTATTTTTTAAGCTCAAACGGTAGAAAAGTGGTCACTGATATACTGTCTCAAAAATTTTTAACTATTTAAATATTTTATTGAAAAATATTGATCACTGTATTAAGTTTATGACCTGTTTTTATTAATTACGTTGTAATTTAAAATATTTTATTTAATTTTCACAAATCAGTGAACACTTACATATATATTTTCAATATTTTTGTAAATTGCATTCTCAAAATGAGCTAAAACAACGAACAAAAATCCTTTCGATTTTTTTCTTTGACAAAAAGATAAAATCAATTAATTTCCGATTTTTAAGTAAATTTAAATTTTTGGATCGTTGTTGTAGCACTTTTTTGAAAATATTTAATCGGGATCAACCCTTCGGTTTTTTAATGTTTTTTTGCCAATAGTAAAATAAAAACCAATTAATTCCCTGCTCTTCAATTTTGTCAAGAAATATTTTAGTTTATAAGAACAAACAATGTAAAACACAAGGTTCTTTTACAGCAGTTATAAAAATTGAGTTAACGTAGAATCCAGATTATTCTAGAACGTTGAGTGATGCATTGCTTAATATATAATTTTTCACGTCACCTTTTTGTATCGCATCTAAAATTCAATATAGAAAATTAGTGGGGGGTTACTTTCTTTGAAATATATTTACGGTTACTAAAAAGCGTCTGTTGAAAAAAAATTGAACCATTTTTCATTCTAATTAAATTTTGAAGTGCGGTACAGAATAGGTGATTTCACTACTTCACTACACATTTTGGTTTGTTTTTTTTTTCGTAACTAGCTTCAGAGTTATTGCAGCAGTTTAACTGTAGATCATTCGCTGTCAGGTATAAAGACTTAAGTCAAAAAACCGTTCATACCAAACGAAACAGAATACAATTTAGAGTTAAATCCCGTAATAAATGAAATTAAATAATTTTTTTACTTAAGTCTCTTATAACTGACGTCGGAAAATTGTAGCCTTCGATGAAATATTTAGGGAGGGCCTTTTGATTGTTTGCACTGCTGTGTTTAGGGTTTCTTTCCACAGAGGTTCCTTTTGGGAACTTTAGCTATTAGGGTATAGCCGCAGGGCGCCGTTCGGCTAACTTTGTCCTTACGCGTGTAGGTCGGACAGGACTTCGCGATTAGTGACCACCTGCGATGGTGTCCGCCCTTAGAGTCTTAGGTCTTGGCTCAGTCGAGACTGCCCTAGCTTCTAAGCGAAAGCCAATAGCTGTACCTTCCACCGTGAAAATCATATTAACTGTGTTTTCCGTCGTAAAAATTGCACTTGTATTTTCTATTGTAAAACTCTCATTTGTCGTGTTTTCTATTGTGAAAATCGAAGTGCTGTGTTTTTCTTAGTGAAAATCGGTTGTGTTTTCCATAAGTGAAGGTCGCTGTGCTTTCTTTGAGTTAAGGTCTAGCCTCCATCGCGCTAGGAGCGTTAAGGTGGTCGAATTTTCCCGGTGGAATTCTGCGTATCGCGAGTTTTAGGGACAACACATTACACATGTATATTATTTGTCATCGGATTCGAGTGTACGGCTTGCCGTCTGTCTTCGCAAGGCATTGTTGCAAGGCACCTGCAGGTACGTCGGGCACTTTTGTTATTCTTTAGCTAGCTGCGCATTCCGCGGTCCATGACCCCCATTACTATAGGACATCCGCGTTGGACCGCACCTAGGGCTCTAGTCTCAGGACCGCTGGCTTCGTACCGGTACGAAAAAGGTTGTCCGGCAATCTCGTTCTTACAGCGGACTTAACGTCCTGTCCTCAGCAGCTGTGAGTCCGGTCACAAAAATAAATGTACGGCTGTTGAGACCAGAGCGAGGACCAGCGGACGCTGTGAAGGGCGGTGATTGTTTTTTCTCTCCGCGTTTAGGTTTTGTGGATTTAGGCTGTTCACAGACAAAGCGTCTAACTAATTCACTCTCATTTTGCTCTGATGATTTTTTTCAGATGGCGTTTTTTCGGTCTTTTTCTGTCGTCACTTGTTTTTTTTTTTTACAAAATTTTTTCCAAATTTCTTCGAACTTTTTTTTTACTTAAAATCGTGGAAAGTCAATCAAAATTCAGGATTTGTGTAGAGTTAAAACGCGCTTAACTCATTAAAAATAAAAAAAGTGCTTATAATGTAAGCACTTAAAAAAATATCATTTTGGGCCAAATGGTATTTTCTAGACTTCGTAATAACAAAAATCTTAATTTCGTCTCGCCGAAAAAATCGAAACGCGTTTAGAGAAAAAGTCCTGAAAATACACCCAACGATAGTAGATCTTATCTTCTCAACATGGTCCACTCTTATAGAAGCCCTCCGTGAAATAAAGTTAATATTTAAATTTCAAATTCATGTTTTAAAGTTTTTTTTTTCTTTTAATTAAATCAAACTGTTTTTTTTTTTGTTTTTATTTCTTTAACAAAATCAATATGTTCATTTATTAATTTCATGATATTTACTTAAAAAAATAATTTTTTTGCAATTTTTAAAATTTTCCTTAATAATAAGTAAATCTGAAATAAATTTTTTGCAATTTTTAAAACTTATTAATAATAAATCTGAAATATATTGTTTAAAGCAAATTAAATATTAAAATCCGTTTATCGTTGAAATCTTCCCTCGGTTTTTTTAGGTTATTTGACGACAAAAATGTAGTCTAGATCGCTTTACGACCTCCCAGACCCACCCCGTTATCAACTGTTGATCCCGAAATCGTATTTGTGGTGTTGGTTATTATTTTCTCACCCGGGGTACAACTCGCAGGTGTAGTTTAAAACACTGTGAGACTGTCTCCCGGGGGCGCAGGATATAAAATTGATTATAATATAAACTAAACATTTTATCTTAATATTATGTGGTTCTATTATTGAGCTAAAATTTGTTTTTTCGATTGACAAAACAACACATTTTTTGTATAAGTTACGTTGGCATATTTCAGGACAACTTTTGAAATACATTTTTTCTGGTATTTCATAAGTTTAACTGAATTTTAATTAATTTTAGTTTAAATTTGTACTTTTCGGAAAAAAGTGCAAATCGCGAATTCGTGATTTTAATTCAGTGCAGTGCAAAAAAATTGTAGGTACGTTCCAGTATTCAAATTTTCTGTAAGTATTTCTTGTTTAATAATCTCATTTTGAACTAATTTTCAATTGCTATCCTTAAATTTAAATTATTGGTGTAAATAGTAACCACGAACCCCAGAAGTTCCTTTTAACAACGTACATTCCGCTAACCTTGTTAGCGTAATGACAAGATGATTAAAACCCTAATCATCTTCTCATCATGCTAACACAGTTGGCGAAACGTGCAGCGTGTTTTCCGGCGAATTTTTGATAGTGAGTGTTTTATTTCGATGTATCGCTCAATTTTTTTTTGTTTAAATAGCAAGCATTTGAAAGATGTTTTGTCTTTTTGGCTTTTTTGACACTTTTCTGGTGAGGTAAGGCTGCGGTACGAGGAGTAGTGCACGCCATGCGATCGTATCAGAATGGAAGCATCTTATGGAGGTCGGTACCGGGGGTTCGTTGTACTTTGAAGCGTTCCCAAAGGCAATATTTTGCCGCAGTAACAAATAAATAGTCGTTGTGTCGGAAAAGCTCAAAAGGGAATAATGCCCTTCCAAATTATGAGTATTTTGATTCATTTACATGCTTTGTGTATGAGAGCAAACTTTAGAGCTTTTGTCATTGGGTTCTTTGAAAAGTACGTGTCGACGCTTAAATAATCGTTTGACATTAAATCATTTCTTTTTAGGCTACTATTTCTGTTTTGTTTTAGGTGTATTTGTATTCAAACATCTCTGATTTTCGACCAAATTTTTAATCATTAACTGACGGATTTCATAAACCAAAATAATAACATTATTCTACGACCGATGCAGCATTTTTCAAATGAAAATGATGTCAATTTGAAACAAGTAAAAATATATTTTGTTTGTTAATTTAATTAAAAATACTAAGTTGTAAAACCCGGGTCGCAGTGCCAAAACCCTGCCGACAGTATAGTGTATTTACTAATATACAGGCAGTGTGGCTTTAATATGCGAATTTAAGTTGATTTTTGGGCAAAATAAAAAATTTGATACCTTAATACACATTTTTTTTCTTAATTGCAATATTATTATTAGTCGAACTTCTATACCAAATTATGTACATCTTTCGGTAAATAATTAATTATACAGTAGAACATCGATAAGTTAAAGCTCGATAAGTTAAAAACCTCTATAAGTTAAAAATTTTTGAATTCCCTTCTCCTGAAAGCATAAAACCTCCATTACTTAAATCACAAAATCTCGGTAATTTAAACATATATTCTGAACATCGCCCTCGATAATTTAGAATAAAAACCCGGGTCGCAGTGCCAAAACCCTGCCGACAATATAGTGTATTTGCTTATACAGGCAGTGTGGCTTTATTTTGCGAACTTAAGTTGGTTTTTGGGCAAAATAAAAAAACTGACTCCTAGAATACACCCCTTAAAACATTTTTGTTTTTAATTGCATTATTATGATGTATTATGATGTAATTAACTTAAGTCGTGGGGTTACGGTATCAACACCAGTAATAGAGTTGTTGGTTTATCTTACAATATACCAATTTTCATCAAGATCGGTTACACCGTTCTTGAGTAATAAAATGAGTAAAGGACATACAGACAGACGGACACAAAAATTTTAAAATTTGTAAAATTGTCGTCAAACGAATATTTATCACAAAATTTGACAAAAAAATTAAATGTATAGACAGAACCTACAGATTTATATAGTATAATACGCGCCACGGCTCTAAAAGGTTCTGAAGTTAGATGCAAATAGAGGCTTGCGCAGGTACAGTCGGTTGAAAAACTACAAACTTGCCGAATATTATTATTTTTAATTTTTCTTTAATCTAAAGATCCTAATTCCTTGCATAAAGTCATCCAAAAAATTATTTTTCGTGCTTGTCTATGCAAAACTGTATTAGGCATTAACAATCAAAGAAACAACAATAGCGTACTGGACTGTATTTTATAGCAGGAAAGCGACAAGTGACACGACAACCAACGATATCCAATCACCGACGAGCGCATGTTCTGTGTCGGTAACTGGGAGGTGGTGGGAGTCTACCTTTCCCACAAAACAACCAGGACGGCTCTAAAATATGCATTTGCGACGCTGTTTGTGACTAACTTCAGAACCTTTTAGAACCGTGGCGAGTATTATAATATAGATTACAATAAAAAAATCTTTGTATCATTTCGATTGTAATTCAGAAGCTGAAAAAATATGTCTGTATCATTCGAATTCAAATAGATCTTGATTAACTAATTAACTACATAAGAAAATACACACACAAATTAACTAGGTATACAAATAAAGCAAATCCAAATGTTGGGTAACTATGTGTGTATAACGTATGTATGTATTTTATCAAGAGATACTTCACGATGCTTGTTGATGCCTTTTAGACATTTAAAGAGACACGCTCCCTAATTTACGAGGCGCGACAGGTGGCGGTTAACGAATTAACTTGACGGGTAGACTCATAGAAACACGAATGCTACTAAGAAGGCGCCTGCAGAAAGAACAATGCGATAGTGATATGAACAACCCTCGAGAATACATATTCGCTGGTTGATCGTAAATAAAAAAGGAAATCCAAAAAACCCGACTGCGTTAAAAACGAACTATAAAAATGGAAACAAGATTAAATGATATCATGCAGTCGGATGCATGCGTTATTACAGTTACTACATGTAGGCCTACGACTGCATGTCACCATGTAATTTTGTTTTCATCTTTTTAGTTCGCTTTTAACGCAGTCGGGTTTTTTTGATTTTTTTAATTTACTTTTTTATTTTATTTTTAGTTTTGTTTATTACCTTTTTGCAGTCGGGTTTTTTGTTTTTTAAATAATTTGGTTTATTTGAAGTTTTATTAAGATTATTTCCTTTTATATGTGCCCAATAGTTTGAGTCTTTCGAGGTAAAAGTATCATAGAATGGTTCAATTACTAGTTTCATTTTGCAATTTGCCTTTCCAAATTATATTTAAACATATAAGTTGTGCATATTTTTGTAATCACCTTTTAATATTCTTTATTTTGATACCTTATTGGATTTATTTGGAGAAAAAAAATTCGAGCCACACATTATGGCACCTAAAATCCATCATTTTGATTTTTTTGACGTCACCTATCCTAGAATACTTCGGCTGTCGAGACAAATCCAACGATACGTTAATTTTAGAAATCCGTCCAGTCGTTTGGATGATACGAGATAATAAAGAATATTACATCCATAGAACATAACCCTTCTTCGCATCATTGTATTTGATACTTTGTATAAGCAAACGCACTATTAAAATTAAATGTTAATGTATATTTTATTTGACATGAAGCAATAAGCGCTTAATATATATATATATATATAATAAAATAATTTGCATCAATACGTTCTTTATGCAGATATATAATAATTATTTCTTAACGACGTTTCTAATAAATCTTGTGAACTTTAATTACACTATTTATTAACAAAAAAAAAACGTTTCGCTACTGGTATTCTCGAAGATTAAATTTATACAGAAACAGAACTAAGACGTGTTCTATAACTAATATGTGTGTATTTCTAAACGAGCCTCATTAAATACGTCAACGAACGGGGTTAAAACACTTGGAACAATTTGAGGATCAACACAACGATGGGGCGTGGTTTGTTGGTTTTCTGAAATACGCACACACATTCATCGTAAATATGTGTGTGTTGTGCAGGTGTGTTTGTATGTAGTGTGTGTGTGTGTGTGTGTGTGTTGTGTGTGCATCTATATATTGTTTGTTCGGGACTAATCATAATCAGGGTCAAAACTGCAGGCTGCTAGATTACAGGCTGCGGTTTCCTGGGTAGATTCGTGTCCGTGCCATGTAATCAACAACAAGACTACAAGTATGTATCTATGTGTGTGCGCATTCCACTCGAACAGGGGTGGACTAGTGCCCGATGCTTTCATTTGACTCATACCTACATTGCATACAGACGCGATATGAAACTTAAGGCTGTCGGAACGCTCTGAATGTAAGCCACACTACGAGGCTAAAAAATACTGTTGCAAGGGTGCCGCTGTCAGTTTTGGAAAATTCTTTTTTTGTTTGAAAGGGTATACATCCCAGATGGCCCCATATAGTTTTTATTAAAATCGGTTCATCCGTTTTTAAATGACGTTAAAAAACATATTTTTTAATGTATGCTACCTCATATCTCCAACATTTGTAAAGCGATTATGACGATTCTTTTCTTATTTAATAGGGCACATCTTCAGGGTGATCCCACATAAATTTTACTTAAATCGGTTCAGTAGTTTTTAAAAATGTGCGAAATCAAATCCACCACTAAAAAGTAAAAAATAAAAAAACTTGAAAAAAAAATATTAACCTCCTTCAAAAAAATCACTAAAAAGATAAAAATAATGAAATTTTGAGGTCGGAGCTAATTTCATTACAAAAAAAATCACATGAAATTTTGAGGTCGGCGACTATTTCATAAAAGTAGATATATAATTAAAAGTTTTTGTAATGTAATTAGCTCCGACCTCAAAATTTCATTATTTTCATCTTTTTAGTGATTTTTTTGAAGGACGTTAATTAAGTTTTTCATTTACAATTAAAGTTTTGTGTTTTAATACTTTAGAATTTGAAATGTGACGTCACGAGGCTTATGATCCCCCGCTCCTTGTCACACAATGTCACCCATCGTCCCCGTTCTTAAAGTGTGACGTAATTTATGGATAGCCCCTAGACAAACAGAATTTATCATTTATAATATTAGTACGGCTGCTCGTGAAAAGTAAAAGTGATCTTATAATAATTGTTGTCAAGTCCGGATCTGTCCGCGAAGACGAAGCAGAGTTATAAGTCCAGTGTCTGTGCGTGTTCTTGTTGATAGTTTAGCCCGAGGACTAACCCGATCTACTCAACTCGTTGTCGATGAGCTCCTTTTGTCTTATCCAAGTAAAGTATATAACTAGCCTCTGATGGAGGGCCTATCGAGCATCTCATCTGATTGCCTGCCATGCCCACTTAAATATATGAAAGAAAGATGCAAACAGATAATTTAAGTTTTTTTGCTGTGTTATTACGACGATATAAGAAATTGTAATTCGAGTGAATATCATCATTATAGCCTCTATCCAGATCGTCCTTGATAAATGATTTTTGGTTGAATAACTTTGACGTATTAAAAATCTAATTATGGACCTAATAAAATAATTGAGCCTTCCACAAAATTATTTCATTTATTTTACATGACCAATACACCTGATCTAATTACAGATTACTACAATTAACGTAGAGGCTAATAGAGCTCGTACATAAAAAGTTATATTTTTAGATATGACACATAGACTATTGACGCCGGTCGGATGGCGGGACCTAGGGATTGGACTAAAATTTCTTGCAGCAACCTGGGATTCGGTACAGTTTTTAGTGCGACTCTTATAAAAAGAAAAACATAAAAAAAATAATAATTCCGCCATTTTAAACAAAATGGCGTTTAAATAACAAAAAATGATAACATTTTGTTTTTTAATGACATTTTAAAACAATAATTACAATAGAGAGAAATTTTTAAGAAAAAAATGGAACAAGCATTTTAAAGAGGACATTCTCAGTTTTCTAATGCACTTTCGAAAATTGTTGTTTATGAGCAACTAAAGTCAAAAATTGGCATTTTTGCTTTTGAAATCGTAGGAAAATTAAAAAAAATGCATTTTAAAGAGAAAGTTACCAGCTTTAAAGTTCTTCACTAGAAATTTATCTGGATTTTTTCGGAGCCCATAGGCATGATGCAATTTTATAAACATTTGAGGACTCATTTTTCTTTTTTTAATTGTCACGCTTCGCTAAGGGATGATAAAAAATTTACAAATTTTGACTTAAAAACTAGAATGTACAAACTTTAAAATAAGCTTTCGTTTTCCGACCATTTTTCGCGGAAATGCAGTGATTTAAAAATTATCAAAATTTCTACATTTTTTATGTGTCCCCTTAATTAAGTTGTGTGTGTGTTAGCACGATAACTCTCCACAGACTATAGAGTAATCGTTGATTTATTTATTGTAGATTATAGACGCGTGATAACTTAGGTCATTAGCCTCTTCATTACATCAAATAACATAATCACTTGAAACTAAACATCACAAAACGTTCATGAACAGAGACAGGATTCGAACCCGCGACAGCACGCTAACCACTGGATCACACTGTCTTCTTAAAAAGTTGAATATATAATATATTGCCTGCAGTCGCAGTGTTTTGTCTTTGTTTAAGAAATTTGGAGTTCAGATCTTAATTACAAATTTCTAACAAAAAATAAATAACATACCTACGTTAACCAAGTCTTAAAAAAAACAAATCACAGTCCACTTTCTGTATTGTAGTTTAGTAACTTATACTACTGTAACTGCCTACACAGATGTTTTCATCAAAAGAGGATCTGACTTCCTAAAATGCCACATATAAATTATAGATCGAGAGCTGGTAGACATTTTTGGGTAGGTATTTGAGGCACTGTGAAAATTTGGACAATACCTCTTTGGTAATATCCGATTACAAAAACACAGACCTGGCTGAAGGGTAGCGGGGTTTAACCGATTTATCAAACATATTGATCGCCTGGCAGGTAAAATGTCCCACCGAAACGTCCTGTTTTTTTCAATACATCTTTTTTTAGTTATCAATATTATTCTGTTTAAGCTTCGACGTTCCTCAGATATACGTATTTTGTAAATTAAAAAAAAATATATAATTTTGCACCTAGCTAAGTTTTAGACCCGATTAAGAAATCTGGCTTTTTTATTTTTCAACTACTTAAATACTAAATTTCAAGGTATTAAAATTTCAAAATGCCTGAAGGGCTTTTTATTGCGAAAAAAATTACTAATTTAAAAATTTGAGGGTCGTTTAAGCCCCGCTACCCTTCAGCCAGGTCTGTGTCTTTGTATTCGGATATTACTAAAGAGTTATTGTAGAAATTTTCACAGTGCCTCAAAAATCTACCCAAAAATGTCTAACAGCTCTCGGGCTATATGTTTTATAACTACGTATGGGTCCTATGAGCCGAAGCACTTTTGGGTAGGTATTTGAGCACTGAAATTTTACAATTTGTACAAATTTTCAGTGTCTCAAATACCTACCCAAAAATGTGTAACAGCTCTCCTACTAATACGTTCTGTTCTGACGGTATTTATATTATGATTATACATTTACTGAACAAGAGTTGAGAGTTAGCTCCGCCTCAGAGATGTCACTGATAACACCTATATGCAAATTATTGTGTCCTACACGTCATGTATAAACATATAAAGTACATTTTCGTTTTAAAAAGCATTGCATTTAAATTACTTAGCATGAAATCTATCAGAGGGTCGTCAACTTACGCTGACTCGAGCAAATCTTTATAAAAGGCGATGCATGTATGGATGTTTTTTTATGGACTCCAAAACGGCTGGACCGATTTTGATGAAATTTTCAGGTAGTCTTTAGATTAGCCCAGCAGGTGATCCTGCGAAGTTTGGTAGCGATCGGATCAATAGAATTTTTTTTAGTAAATTAGCAAATTCAATACATGTTGAAAATTTTATGATAATGATTCTAATCCATTATGGCTATAGATAATTAGTGCTATCCGTGCGAAGCAGAGCCGGGCCGCTAGTTGTAGATAAAATATAATTTTTGAAGTGAAACTTCTTTACGCACGTTAAAGTGAATTACATTCTGTTGCGTTACTGGGTGAGGAAATTTAAAAATTATGGTTCGATCGAATACTTGAGCTATTACTGAAATTTATTTAAAAAATATTTTTAAGTGTTCAAAAGTATTTGACTTTATGTACATTCGAGCCCATTACATTATATTAGAATACAATTATTTACCAACGACGAATTGAAATTTGTATGGTTTTTAACAGACTTAATAAATAATAATTTAAAAAAACTAAAAATCACACTTTAATAGCAAACCGAACTAAAAAGTAAAAAATATCTTTTATTGAAAAAAGTGTGGGGTGCTTGATATCAACTGGTATAAATATTTGATTAGTATAGTTATTTGTAAAAGTAGAGTTAGTATAAAAATAGTGCTAAACACCCCACGTTTTTTACAATAAAAAATTATTTATTACTTTTTAGTTCGGTTTGCTATTAAATCGAGTTTTTTTATTTTTTGCTGTTTAGTCTTATTTTTTTATCTTGCAGATCCTGGTCAGGATAATGCGACAAACTTATTAAATTATTGTATTGTCATCGGTCCTTGATAAGTGTGCAAAGTTTCCGTTTAATCTGACGTTTCGAAGTGGATGAATTTCACGTCCAACGATTTTTTTACAAACAGATATACAGGTGAAGCTAATAAAAGCGTCTTAAAAAAGACATGTATTTTTATTTTTTGTTGTGTTCGGCGATAGCTCCGCTAGTTGTGAACCGATTTGAAAAATTCGACAAGTAGAAGAATAACTTTATTCCGAATCCAAAATGGCGGTTGACATAAAATGGCGGATCATATATTTTTTTACAACCCCCTCGATATGGGTATCAAATGAGAGGGTGTTTCTAATTTTTTTTTCATATTTAATCTTGAAGTTATCATTTTTAATTTAACCTGTAATAATAATTGTAAAAAATAATATTGCACACAATTATAATGTTGGAAGCCCTGGTTAATGTAGAGACAAAAGTAACCGTTACACGTTATTACTATGTCCCTTGTAGGTATAGGTACAACCCTTTGGTGTAGGATGTATACACAGTTTTTATTAAAAAAGAAATAAAAGCAAACGTTCTAAATAGTACCTACGCCGGAGAGGTTTTTAAAACTTTATCTGCTATCTTACTTAGCATGATGCAGCTATGTCTTTATTTTATAATGTCAGATGTTATTCAGATATAGTGGAGTAAACACAAAACTTGTTTGTATGCAAACAAAAAACCGACATATTTTGATTTTGATTGAAGGCACTTAACACATTTCACGCCAACGCTGCTTATAAACATTCTAATGTTTTTCTATTATTCATTAAGAAATGAATGAATAAAATCATATATATTAATACGCTAAGGTTAAGATGTTTGCCTCCCTTTTTCGGAAAAACCTCACAGTTACTCCACATAAATTTCGTATCATTTTATAGATAATTACTTGCTGTATGTGCATCAACAATTAAAAAATCTATTATTGCTTTTGTTTTTGCAAAATAATTAATTATAACAATTATACATTTATTCAGTATATGCAGCAATGCTGCCATCTGACGGTTCTAATTTTGAAACAACGTCAACATGATTGACGGTCGGTAAATTTTTTTTTGTTTTAATTTTTAATCAAAATTCACGTATAAATACTTTTCGTATGGCGGCGCTTCAGCTCAACGTTTTCGATAGTTGCGCTTCTATATGACAGTTTTAGAAAAATATTTTCTTGAACCGTCACTGAGCTTCGTAATGTAATACAACAAAAAGAAGAAAGTTATAGAGTGTGAGAAATTAGAAACGAATTTTAGTGCGAATATTCGCACGGGTACCGCTAGTAATAGTATATTACATCGCAAGGGCAGGAATTTCAATGCTCTGGCCGTGTAGTGTATACTAGTTTTTTTCATACCCTGTCGAAAATACGAACTTTCGGTTTCGAGAAAGTCTAACATTTATGCACTGCTGGAATTAGTCGACTGTAACGGCGGGCCGAAACAGTTTTTTCGTGCACACTGATACGAAAGTACGTACTTTCGACCGGGTATGAAAAAAATAGTATATTACACCCTAAGGACAGAAAGTTCCAACTGACTGGAATTTTACACTTGTTTTAACCTGTAATTTACAGCATGACAGAACCATTATTCTTTCAATGTCCGGTGAGTTAATTTATAAAATAGTTTAATTATATGTATAAAGTGTCTTTTCAGTGGAACTTAGAAATAACTTTAAAAATAATATTCCTTAAATTATGCTCTAAAAGTAAAATAAACAAAAGAAAATCGCCGAATAATTATTTTTGTGACCGCCTTGAAGCTCGTTGAATTTATAATCTTGTAATAGACAAATGTATTCACTCGAGGTATCTTTTGTACAATTGTAGCTGCTGACATAATATTTTATATTCAATGCACGTCCGCTTAACCATCCTTTCAGTACAAATAAGTGGATGGTATAGTAGGTACCTACGTAGAAGAAAATACAGTAAGGCCCCGCTTAGCGCGGAAGACACGTTCCAGAAAGTTCTTGCGCTATACGAAACAGCGCTGAACGAGGTAGATAATAGGCATGAGTAAAATACAAGCGAGAATAAGAAAATTTGTTAGTTTTTTAGTGTATTTGCCATATGGCAACATACACTATTGGCGTCGGTCGGATGGCGGGACCTAGGGGTCGGACCAAAATTTCTCGACGTTTCATAACCTCCTAAACACTTTGGCACCATTTTTAAAAATGTTTATATATATATGTATATATATATATATATATATATATATTTATATACGTATATATATATATATATATATATATATATATGTGTACGCGCGATAACTTTCGAAAGAGTTAATTGATTTCAACGAAATTTGGGCCACATGTTGAAATCCATCACCGCAAGAAGCCTATTTAAAATGGGCCTAATCGGGCTATTTTAAGGGTAGTTTTTAGGGGTTGAAAACTGTTTTTGGGCCCCAAAATACCGAAAAAATTCTCCGAAACGTTTTAAAATTGAAATTTAACCCTTTGGTAGTGACTAAAAAGTTTCTCCACAATTTTAATAAAATCGGCCCGACAGGACCGGATTTACAAATTTTATGAAAACACTAGTTTGCAGATAGTGACTTATTTATTGAAGGGTGTATTTAATTCGGTTAAGACGTTAGATTGATAATAATATTACAATTAAGAAAAAAATGTTATTTTAAGGGGTGTATTAAGGGGTTAAATTTTTTATTTTGCCCAAAAACAAACTTAATTTCACATAATAAAAGTATAAAACCACACGGCCCTATACAAGCAAATACACTATATTGTCGGCAGGGTTTTGGCACTGCGACCCGGGTTTTTTTTTTGTTTAATTTTGTAACATTTATTGTCAAATACTTTTTGACCACACTATTTGTATATAGATTTATTAATTTCTGGTATCGATTTATGTTCATAAAACATTTATGAAAATCAAATCAAAAGTTCGAGTAGAAAGTTATATGTTTGTGATGAGGAAGCTTCCTCATTGGACATATTTTGTTTTTTTGTGAAGAAGTCATCTAATGTCGTTTGCCTTTTTCTGTTTCGTTCAGCAAGCTGTTGTCGATAGCAAGATATTGCATCAATGACACTTCGTTTTGCCTTTGAACTTCTATCAACATTGTAACCATTTTTTTAAACTGATCCATAATTTACTTTATAGTGGCTAGACTTTTTTTAGAAATCGCGTTATACTGAAACAGCGTTAAGCGAAGCAGCGTTACACGAGGTCTTACTGTACATACAACTCAGTCTGCCTGTCACCTGTGTGAATTTGTGAAAGACAAGCGTGCCGCGCCCGGTCCGGGCTGGCATATTGTGCGCGCGCTAAGACTATAATCACTTTAAGCTCCATCATCCATTCATTAGAATGAAATGAAATAACAAGCCTACTTGATATGTAATCAGTTGGCTGGATAATTATTATTCCTTAGATAAACTTAATTCAATTCTACATTATGAAACAGTTTTCTACGCTTTTTAACTTTCTAATGCATTTGGAAATTGTAGGTCCGAAATTTTTACAAATTTTAATATATTTTAAGGTCACTACACTATTTTTTTAAATCTCTCTCTCTCTCTCTCTCTCTCTGTGTGTGTTCGTTAGGGACGATTGAAAAATTTGTGTTTAAAAGTTTTCACTCCACACAAATCAAAAATCCATTGTTAATTACACAGGCTAACAAAATTAAAAACATTTTTGGTATACCTAAGATTTTAGAACTGATTTTATACTATATTTGGAGCACTGAATCTAAATATATGACCTATTTAAATGTATATTAAAATGATTTTTTTATTATGCTATTTCCAATATATAAATTGTCTGATGAAAGGACACCGTATCATTTTTTCCTTATTATTAAACCTGGGCATTTCTTCGTGGTAATTTTATTTTAGTTGTTTTTGCAAGGATTCAATAATAAATCACAGGTATTTGGATTAATAATACAAAACAATCGTGTTATTGTTAATCTTGCTACGTTTCGACTACTTTATTTAGTCTTCGTCAGGTTCTGAAAAATACATATACAGGCTGTCTCAACCGAGGTTGGCTAACATGGGTAACTTTGTTATTAATGAAGATAGAAAGTCGGTTAAATGGGCAAAGTAGTGCAGAAAATTGTGCTCAATAACGTCCCGCCGAAAAAACAATTGAATTTTGACACCCTATGAATTTATTCAGAAAATTGTGAAAATTGCCATTTATGAAAACTGGCCATAACTTTTTTATTTATAAAAGATATTTGAAAATTTCATTAACCATTTTTTGATAACTTTTTAAGGTCTTTTCAGTGGCGTAGGTTTAATTTTTTTATTTCCACTACATGAGATATTGACATGAACTTTGGTTTTTCTCATGGACGGCATTTTTGATTTTTAGATATTCAAATTCTGCTTATTTTTCTGAATAATTTGACATAGCATATCCTATATCCAAACCAGTAAGAAGCTACAAAACTGACCAAAATAGCTTTTTGACGTTATTCATACCGATCAAAATTAGCTGAAACAAATACATATCGACAGATTAACAATCTGTCGAGCGATGGCTACAGTTTTGCTGATTCATTTTGTTTGATTTACTCTCTAAGATGACTCAAGCATTCTCAAATTTGGAGAAACAGACTTTTTTTGCGCAAACATTCAGCGTAACAAAAATACCACGTGGGCTCAAGCAGAATACTTGAAACTTTATCCAGAAGGGCGACAGCCTTATTCAATAACTTTTAGGAACTTAAATAGAAATTTAAAGGTATACGGTTTATTTTCAAAGAAAAAGGGCAACATTCAACACTGAAGAAGAATTAGTTTTAGCAAACTTTGAAATTAATGGAGAAAATGGTGACGTGGTCGTTTTTGAAGGGGTTGTTATAACCCGACGTAGTTTTTGTCGTGGTTGTTATGTCCTGGTGGTTTTATCTTGATTGTTTAGTCGTGCAACCTGAGAGAATATGGGAAAAGATCTGTAAATTTTTCAGCAAACAATTTATGAAATTTGAGACACTGAAACTTTTTTCACAATTTTATTCATGAAACTACATTGTTTATAATTTTGAACATACTCTTAATAATAAAAAAAAATATTTTTTTAAATTATAATTTGAAGATGTTTTCAACATGATTACACTTTTTAAAGCTAGCCTCGAGTGCCCCTAGTGTAAATCTAGGACTGGGTTTATATTTTGTCATAATATATAATAAAAACCCGGGTCGCAGTGCCAAAACCCTGCCGACAATATAATGTATTTGCTTATACAGGCAGTGTGGCTTTATTACGCGAACTTAAGTTGGTTTTTGGGCAAAATTAAAAATTTGACCCCTTAATACACCCCTTAAAATAACATTTTTTTTCTTAACTGCAATATTATTATCAATCTAACGTCTACACCGAATTAAATACACCCTTCAATAAATAAGTCTGTTAGAAATCTAAAATACGCCCCTGTCTTTGACGTTTATTTCCGATTTCATATTTATTAATTTTTGTTGCGTAATTGTACTTTTATTTATTTGAATGACAAATTTTTGTTAATTTTAATCGAACAGAATAATTTATTTAAAAACAGTGTTAAAATATAATTTTATCAAAGAACATCTTTTGTTTTTTGGTCTCAACGCACTATAAAACCTTATCAAATATTTCACGTTCCTTCTCCTATCTCAGTCCACTAACATTTTGGTCCTTCGAAAGCCGAATTATATTCCTAAAAAATCCAAATCAGTATTTTGCAATGTCTACGGAAGAAGTTGAAGTTTTCATTAAACGACTAACCGATACATCTAAATCAATCTCGAATTTTGTCACTAATTTCAAGAAAACCGGGAAAGCAAATTGGACAGAAGCATTTATAAACATTCGACTGAAAGTTCTAGACGATTTGTGGTCAAAGTTCGAAGATAGCCACACTGAATTTATTTCTATAGCCAATGAAGATGACAAGTTACTTCCATACTTCGCAAATAATCAATATGAAGCTTCGCAATTGGAGTACATGGATTCGCATGTATTTTTCGACGAACTCTTGAATAAGCCAGTGCCAAAAGAGAATCAGCAGACTTCACAAGCAAACAAGACACCCGAGCCTCAGTCGCAATTACAACTGCCAAGAATAACTCTCCCGAAATTTTCTGGAAACTACGAAGAATGGTCGTCATTCCGAGATCTATTTTCGGCATTAATCGACAGAAATTCTAATCTAACAGACGTCCTTCGCCTGCAATATCTTAAAACAAGTTTACAAGGAGAGGCTGAACAGCTTTTGCGAAATGTGGAGACAACAGAAGCCAACTACAAGGTGGCATGGCAACGTTTAACTGAGCGTTTCGAAAACAAACGTATGCTTATACAGACACATGTAAAAGCTTTAATGTCACTAAATACAATTAATACCGAATCGTCTAAAGATTTAAAGCAACTTTTAGATGGAACTGTTGAAGCTGTACGAGCACTAAAAAATCTTGAGAGACCTGTTGAGCACTGGAACGACTGGTTGGTGTTCATCACTGCAAATCGCTTAGACAGCACAACTCGAAAAGACTGGGAAGACTCGCTTTGTGGTTCAACTGATCCGCCAACTTTTGATCAACTTCAAACCTTTCTTGAAGGACGAATCCGAAAATTAGAAGCGCTTTCTCCAGTCTCAAAACCTTCAAGTACACCATCTCGTCGAATTGGTCAAAACAGCTCTTCACATCAAACCTACAATACACATCACGTCACAGCACCGCAACCTGACAATTCTAATCAAACTTCGAACAGCACTCGCAAGTGTCCGTGTTGTCAAGATAAACACATACTTACGTATTGTCCAGTTTTTCGTCAAAACTCTCAGTCACAGCGTCAAGAGATAGCGTCACGAAGCGCTGTCTGCTTCAATTGTCTTCGCACTGGACATTCTGTTTCGGAATGCAATTCAACAAATAGATGTCGAACATGTCAAGGCAAACATCATACCTTATTACATCGTGGTGCCAGGACACCTAATGTATCAATTGCTACGTCTACAGGTTCGACTGCTACAGATGTCAGTTCTCAACCAATCGCAAATCAAACTCGAACAGTATCACATATGATACAAGGTTCATTCACAAGACATACACCTGTATTGCTGGCCACTGCTCTTGTCATAGTCGAATCCGAAGATGGTCGTCGCATCCAATTGAGAGCTCTTCTGGATCAGGGATCCGAAGCATCTTTCATCTCAGAGACAGCAGCTCAACAATTGCGCTTGAAACGTACGTCACAGCATATCGAAATAACAGGTCTTGGAGCTCTGAAAACAAGCAATGCTAACGGTGTTATAAGAGCACGCCTGCGTTCACGCATTGACACCGATTCGTATGTATCATTTAAAGCATTCGTGCTTCCGAAGCTTACTCAACTGCTACCTTCAGCGTCCGTTGACAATGACCAACGATGGCCACACGTAATGAACATTGACTTAGCTGATCCCACGTTCGCTACACCTAGTCGCATTGATTTGTTGTTAGGTGCTGATATCTTTAGTCAAATATTGCTCACTGGAGTTCAACAAGGGCCTCCAGGAACTCCCATTGCTCAAGAAACAATCTTTGGATGGGTTTTAACTGGACCAACTTCTTACAATATGCAAGCTCAAAATGTGCAGCCAATAAAAACATTTCATTGCATCTGTAATCAAGATCTGTTAAAAACTCTTCAACAATTTTGGGAAACGGAAGAAATTTCCACTTCGCCAAAGATGTTTACTCTTGATGAACAGAAATGTGAAGAGCATTTTCAAAAAACTGTTCGAAGAAATAGTGATGGAAGATATGTAGTCAAGCTGCCATTGAGATCTGACCTAACAACACATTTAGGTGAATCTCGCAAACTAGCTAAACAAAGACTGTTCTCACTCGAACGACGACTTCTTATAAATTCAGAATTAGAGATTTCTTACAAGCAGTTCATGCAAGAATATCTTAATCTTGGACACATGAAAGAAGTTCATAATACAGATGAAATTTATAAGCCGCTGATGCAAACGTATTACTTGCCTCATCATGGAGTTGTTAAAACTACTAGCAGCACCACGAAATTAAGAGTTGTCTTCAACGCTTCAAGTCCGACATCTACTGGTTCATCATTGAATGATCAACTCTATATCGGTCCAAAGTTTCAAAATGAAATTTACGATGTTATTCTGCATTGGCGATTATATCCAGTCGTGTTTTCTGCTGACATCGAGAAAATGTATCGTCAGATTCAAGTTGACACCCAAGATACTGATTTACAACGAATTCTGTGGCGATGGTCCTCAAGTGAACCTGTTAGAGATTTTCGTTTGCAAACTATCACGTATGGCATGTCATGTGCGCCATACCTAGCCATTCGTGTTCTAAGACAACTTGCTCAAGATGAAAGAGAGAGATTTCCTGAAGGCTCTCAAATTATCCAAGACGAATTTTACGTTGATGACGTCTTATCAGGTGGTGACAACATCTCAGAAGCATTAACGCGACAAAGCCAGCTTATTCAAATCTTGCAAGCAGGAGGATTCCAACTACGAAAATGGGCTTCAAACCATGAAGACCTCCTAACCAGAATTCCTCCAGAGCATCAAGAAAATGCTGCAGAGTTACAGCTCAATCCGGATGCTTCCGTGAAGACACTAGGTATAATTTGGTGTCCAGGAACTGACTCTTTTTCATTTGTTGTTCAAATACCTGACATTTCAAAGCCGCTTACGAAACGAATCGTTTTGTCTATAATTTCACGGTTATTTGATCCATTGGGCTGGCTAGCCCCAATCCTCATCACAGCGAAGATCATGATGCAAACATTGTGGTTGGAACATCTCAGTTGGGACGACCCGCTACCGACGTACCTTGTCGACAAATGGTCGACCTTTCAAAATAAGCTGAAAGAAGTCACAAGAATTTTTATACCGAGATGGTTAAAATATCATCAGCAAATTATTTCTTGTGAGCTTCATGGATTCTCAGACGCCTCAAATCAAGCATATGCCGCCGCAGTCTACATAAGAATCGTTTCACACCTCAAGAACGTCGATGTTAGCTTAGTTAGCGCAAAGACGAAGGTGACACCTCTGAAACCAGTCACACTGCCAAAATTAGAACTATGTGGTGCTCTCTTATTATCACGTTTGATGAAGAATATACGCCGAATTTTAAAATTTGAACACATCCCGACTCACATGTGGACGGACTCGACAGTGACATTGGCTTGGATAAAAGGTCAACCTGCACGGTGGAAGACATTTGTTGCATATCGGGTTCATGAAATTCAAGTCAATGTTCCAGACGCTGTTTGGCATCATATCTCAAGTCAAGACAATCCAAGTGACTGCGCATCTCGAGGACTGTTACCGGACCAGCTCCAAGATAACACCCTCTGGTGGCAAGGTCCAAGTTGGTTGAAGCAAGATACGTCTCACTGGCCACAGGGAGTCACTGACATCGATCCTGTCACGGAAAGTGAAGAACTGCGATCAGTTCGCGTGAACGTCGTTCAGCATCATAACACCGGCCAGGTACATATTGTTGAACGTTACTCATCATTAAATCGTCTTAATCGCGTAACAGCTTACTGTTGGCGTTTTATTTATAATTTACGTCACAATACTACTGAACGTATCACGACAGCGCTCACACCAGCTGAGATAAGGAAAGCTTGTCAATTTTGGGTAAAAACCATTCAGCAAGCTATATTTGAAGAAGATTACCAAATTCTTTGCGATGGCCAAAATCTTCCTAAAAGTAGCATTTTGTATCGACTACGTCCCTTCATTTCTGATGACGGACTTATTCGTGTAGGTGGACGTTTACGACACTCTATGTTAAACTTTGAAGAAAGGCATCCCATGATTATACCACGGAAATCGCATCTCACTACTCTTATTGTAGATCAGGCACACCGTACTATGCTACATGGAGGTACTCAAGTAACATTGAGCTACATTCGTCAACGATTTTGGATCATAGGCGGACGTGCTGTCGTTCGTTCTCACATACATAAATGTGTCATTTGTCTAAGACAGCGAGCTGTTCCGAATCAACCATTGATGGGTGACCTACCCGCAGCCCGTGTAACACCAGCTCCAGCATTCTACAATTCAGGAGTAGATTATGCGGGTCCGATTGCAATTAGGACTTCCAAAGGTCGAGGTCATAAATCCGAAAAAGGCTACATAGCCATTTTCATCTGCTTTGCGACTAGAGCTATTCACCTGGAAGCTGTCAGTGATTACACGGCTCAAGGATTCATTGCGGCCTTCAAGAGGTTCACAGCGCGACGTGGTATATGCGCAAACTTGTACAGCGACAATGGAACCAATTTTGTTGGTGCCAATCAAGAACTACAAACACTGTTTTGTTCTGCGTCTACAGAATGGCGTCACATAACTGATCTATTAGCTACTGATGGAACAAAATGGCACTTTATTCCACCTTCAGCCCCACAATTTGGAGGTCTCTGGGAAGCTGGAGTCAAATCAACGAAACATCATCTTTGTCGTGTTATCGGCGAAACGACTCTTACCTATGAAGAACTCTCAACCCTCCTCACGCAGATCGAGGCATGTTTAAATTCACGACTGATTCATCCGCTGTCTGATGACTGTGAAGATGATGCCGTTTTAACACCCGGTCATTTTTTTATTGGCCGAGCTCTTACGACTCTGCCTGAACCTAGTCTACTGGAAATCCCGACAAATCGAATGACCCGGTGGCAACTCGTCCGTCAAATGCAAGAACATTTCTGGAATAAATGGTCAGCCGAATATCTACACCACCTCCAACAATGCTATAAGTGGAACTCGCCAGATCATCCCGTCAGAATTGGAGATGTTGCGTTATTGAAGGATGAACGACTACCACCGACAAAATGGGCCTTAGCTCGTATTATCAACATTCATCCAGGCTCCGATCAACAGATACGAGTTGTAACTATATATTCCAGAGGATCTACTCTGAAACGTCCAGTCAACAAACTTTGCCTGTTACCACGCCCTGAAGACTTCAAACATTCCTAAATCTATCCGTCATGGCGGGCAGCGCATTTCGTCGAAAACGACGAGGCGGGCAGTATGTTAGAAATCTAAAATACGCCCCTGTCTTTGACGTTTATTTCCGATTTCATAATTATTAATTTTTGTTGCGTAATTGTACTTTTATTTATTTGAATGACAAATTTTTGTTAATTTTAATCGAACAGAATAATTTATTTAAAAACAGTGTTAAAATATAATTTTATCAAAGAACATCTTTTGTTTTTTGGTCTCAACGCACTATAAAACCTTATCAAATATTTCACGTTCCTTCTCCTATCTCAGTCCACTAACAAAGTCACTATCTACAAATTAATGTTTTCAAAAAATTTGTAAGTCCGGTCCTGTTAAGCCGATCTTATTAAAATTTTAGAGGCACTTTTTACTTACTACTAAAGGGTTAAATGTCAATTTTGAAACGATTCTGAGAATTTTTTCGGTATTTTGGGGCCCAAAAACATTTTTCAACCCCTAAAAACTACCCTTAAAATAGCCCGATTACGCCCATTTTAAATAGGCTTCTGGCGGTGATGGATTTCAATACGTGGACCACATTTCGTTAAAATCAATTAGCTCTTTCGAAAGTTATTGCCCGTACATATATATATATATATATATATATATATATATATATATATATATATATATATATATATATAACATTTTTAAAAATGGTGCCAAAGTTTTTAGGAGGTTATGAAACGTCGAGAAATTTTAGTCCGACCCCTAGGTCCCACCATCCGACCGATGGCAATAGTGTATATGTTGCCATATGGCAAATACACTAATAAAAATACTCAAATATTATATCAAGTATATAACTTAAATTTATTAACAGTATCATAATAAGTAATACATTACGTAGTTAATTTGCATGCTTGTAGTACATTGTGTAGGAATGTATTTTACACAAATATTCTATTTTCTAGCATGTAAAGTAAAAACAAAACGATGTGTGTCAAACTCGCCATTTATTCAAAATAGTGTGGCCGACCACATGCTGGACGGTCACCATTCGCGTATAGCATCTGCATATATATGCATACATACTTTATTACTTACTAGCCCGCTACCCGCGGCTCCGCACGCGATTGAGATAAAATACGGCAGCGACAACGGTAGTGGAGTCTTTGGTTTCATCGTGTTACAGTTTTGTCTCGCGGGGCAGTGCCCCGCTCAATAGCAGCACTCGCTGGGCCCCGTTCAACCACGACAACAGTGCTAATTTAAAAATTTGAGGTCAATTAAGCCCTGCTACCTTTCAGCCACGTTTGTGTTTTTGTATTCAAATATTACAATACCTATCCAAAAATGTTTAACAGCTGTCCAACTAATAGTTGGAGAGCTGCTAGACATTTTTGGGTCGGTATTTGAGGCACTGTGAAAATAGCCGCTACCCGCGCGCGATTGAGTTGAAAATTATACAATATTAGCGGCCCAGTCCGGCTTCGCCCGGGTGTAAATGTAATATATAGGATATAAAAGATGAGAATCATTATCATTAAATTCTCAACGTGTATTGAATTTGCGCGAATTCTATCGCTTTTATTTGTGAATGTTCAAAAATCGAAGAAAAATCTTATTTCCCAAAAAGAAATTAAAAAAATTCTGTTAATCCGATCGCTACCAAACTTCAGAAGATCACCCGCTGGGCTAATCTAAAGATTATCTGAAAATTTCATCAAAAATGGTCTACCCGTTTGGAGTCCATAGATTACATATACACCGTCTTTTATCTATATAGATTATTATTAAAATGTAAAAAGTGGTTATTGTGACATAACGATAATAATTGGACATATAGTATCGCGAAGTTTTTTGTAGTTATTGATATGTTCTTTAATATTGTAGGACATACTTTTGTTCTATCATCAATAGTTTCCGCAGCGCATGCGACGAAAGATGTTTTATGGCATTTTTTTTACACCTTGGGTTACGTTACTAAAGTTTTAGTAAGGATCCCTAATATTTTCTAGCAATAAGTATAGCCTATGTTACTCAGGGTGAATGTAGCTTTCTAATGGTGAAAGAATTTTTTAAATCGGCACAGTAGTTTTTGAGTTTATTCATTACAAACATACACACACACAAAAATACAAATCTTTCCTCTTTATAATATTAGTGTAGATTGTAATACTGCCTCGCGGGGCTGCGCCACGTTCGGCAGCAACAAATGTAGTGGAGCCTTCCACAGTTACGTTGAACATCGAACAAGTTTTACAGTAAGCACGAATAACTTTCTACACATACGTAGTACTTGAGTACTATCCAAAGTATTCTCTTATTCTTCTATATTAATATTCATGACGTTTGACCAATGTTGGTTGGTTGCCACAATATGTAAGTTCTTTCCAGAAAGGTCGTAGGGTTAAATCATTCTTTGATCGAGCGTTAAATATTTCACATCCGGTACACCTCGACTGACTGGTGTGACTTGAAGATTAAATTTTAACGTGCAGCGTTATTCAATAAATCAACACGCTACAAAAGTGTGCGTTGATCGTGTTTACGTAAATATTAGATGAGTTCTGGAGGTATCCGAATGTGCAATAAACACTATCTGAGTCTAGACTATTGTCCAGTTGCATAAACGAGTACTTATTACAGATGCCAGATGTTTTTGCTGTTTATTCTATTTAGAGATGGGAAAAACGGGTCTTTTTAGTGATCTGCATCTTTGCATCTGAATCCCGTATGTGAGCCGGCTCACTGAACCGGTTCAAAAAGAGCCGAGTTCTAAATATGTTACTGCAGTCTGCCACTGAGTTACCTAGTCCAGTCAATCATATCACGACCTGTGTAGAATCAAGAATGCATAGCCAAACATGTGATGCATGAGTCATTTGAGCTGACAGATGCATCAAAGCAAGAACTGATACGTAAGTGTAAAATGTGCTTCTGTGTGTTAAGTGTTTCACTGCGGATCCGTTGATCCGTCGGCTAAAAAAAAAGTGAGTCGGCTCTCACGGATCTTCTGTCGGAGTGGGCTCTTTGAACCGGTTCAGATCTGAGTTACCCAACTCTAATTAAATTAGTTAATTTACAAAACAAAAGGTATACAGCATATACCTCGCATGCCTATATGTGTAATAGGGTGGTTCTTAATAGGGGTATTGTCGAATTTCTATGCTCCCAGGGGGTTAAACGTTTCCACATTGATAAAAAAAATCCCTAAAAAATTGAGCTTTTAATATTAACTCTAAGATAGTCCGCATTCTATAACCAAAATTCCATTTGTTGTTCCAAATTTTAAAACTTGGGGACAAATGAATCTACAAAAATGAGACATACATATTTTTGTAGAGAGTTTAACGCTCTACTGGTTCGAAAGTTTTATGAAGATAAAGTTTAAACTTTAACCTCGAAAAACTTCCGAACCAGTAAACTTAGCGAAAAATCACAAGATACTTTTTTTGTAGAGCGTTAAATTCTCTACAAAAATATATGGATTCATTTGCCTCCAAGTTTTAAAAATTGGAAGAACAAATGGAGTTTTCCACATGTTATTTTCCATAAGAAACTTTGGTATATTTAAAACGCATTTATTCACAAATTCGGACAACACTCAAATATGGACGATGCGCGGTCTCATATGTGTCTGGATTTGTAAATCTGTACGAAAAATAAATGTCTTCGAAAAGTCTTGACAGTGGCCGAGATCGTAGGGTAGTCCTTGTTTGTGTGAGGTTCAGGTCGTCGTCATGCTATAATTATAGGTAAAGATGAATAATAGTTAAGTACTTATACAAAAATACGTGTCGTTTGATGTATTATTTAAATTGATTTTTTCGTTAAAAGTCCAATCTAGATTAAAAATTCGAATGAAAATTATTGTCGTGTCTGTGACTCGAACTAATGGTTGAGAATTGTCGTTGAAATTTATTTTTAAACTGCATTTAACCTGTCAATCACGCTTAAAATAAAATGCAGTGAAAAAAGAACGTTTTTTTACAAAACATTGATTGATAACCAACACATTTTTATGTAACAATATTTCATATTTTACGTTGTTATTTTCAAGTCAATTTTTGAAAATACATTTTTTCGGGATGCTTTTTTCAGCGTTTTTTACCCGAGTGAAATTTTTGAAAACTGATTTCATCCCTAAAATGCACGTCAAAAATCGGTTTTCCGAAACTCCATTAAATTTTTATGCCTTGCGCAGAAATTTCCGTAAGGTAAAAGTTGCTTAGTTTGGGAAAGGTCATCGATTAAACATAAAGAGAACCCTCCAACCCCCCTGCTTAAAAATTTCAGTCACCCCCACCTCCGCAGAAAGTGTGGAGGGTCCCTTCCTAAACCAAACAACTTTTACCTCCTGTAATTTTATGCGCAAGGTCGTTGTTTATGGGCATAACAATTTAATGGAGTTTCGGGAAACCGATTTTTAACATACATTTTAGGGGATGAGGGAGGAATATATGCCAAATACACTAAAAACAATATTGAATTTGACTATGAGATAGGCAACGCAACGTACGTCACTGTATAGCGTGTTCGCTTGCTTGCTGTAATTTTTCAAGTTTTTTTTACCCTGAAGGTCAGGACAATGGGACAAACTTATTAAATTATTGTACTGACATCGGTCCTTGATAAGCGTGCAAAGTTTCAGTTTAATCTGACGTTTTGACGTGGGTGAATTTCACGTTCAAAGATTCCTTTATAAATAAACATGCAGGTGAAGCTAATAAAAGCGCGTTAAAAATTATATAAATAAGTTGCACAATTTATTTAGCTCAACAAGTCCTTTAAATTGAAAACATTTACACAGTAATTTTATGGAATTTCTTACAGTCCAGTTAATATAAACTAAATTAATAATCTTTTAGAGCGGTAAAAATACTTTTCTAAATAATTTACAACCGATTTTAATTATTTTAATTATTTCCGTGCAAAAAAAAAACTCTTTAGATCGCGTGTTTTTTTATGAACACTGTAAAATTTAATTTCACAATTCTGCAATGTTATTACCATAACAACATTTTTCAATAACAAGACAAACTCTGTTCCGGAATTATATACAAATAAAAACGATGTATAGAATTTCAATAACACTAACGCGCTTTTTTTTTAAATGAAACATTAAAGTAAAGAAATTCACGTGTTATAAAATTTTTATGATTCGTCCTTTTATTCATAGGCGTCACTTTCATTTTAATATTAGATAATTTTTTATTAACACACTGTTATTAGCTTCACTAGGCATACCTGACCATTGGTTGTGAGAATAATCGACTGATTTTGATAATCGAAAGGTTCACCTGTATATTTGTTTGTAACGGAATTTTTAAACGTGAAATTCACCCACTTCAAAACGTCAGATTAAACTGAAACTTTGCACACTTATTAACGACCGATGACAATACAATAATTTAATAAGTTTGTCCCGCTATACTGACCAGGATCTTCAGGATAAAAAAAAACTTTGAACGTATGTTTGTAATAGAATCTTTGAACGTGAAATTCACCCACCTCAAAACGTCAGATTAAACTGAAACTTTGCACACTTATCAAAGACCGATGATAATACAATAATTTAATAAGTTTGTCCCGCTAACCTGACCAGGACCTTCAAGATAAAAAAAAATGGAAAATTACAGCAAGCAAGCTAACATTCTGTACAGTGACGTACGTTGAATTGCCTGCCTCATAGTCAAATGCAATATAGCTTTTTTGTCTTATAATTAAAATTAGAGTTTAAAAAAACTAAACCAACACGCTTATGAACTAAAAAATGCAAAATAATTTGACAACAAGGTTAGCTTTTTTGTAAAAAGCGTGGGATGCTATCTACTTAAATTTTCATAATAGCTCTACGTTTACAATTAGCAAGTAAATGAAGAACTTATTACCGATTTAAGCACTCCACAGAAAAGTTGTACACAAATTTTTGTATGGAAAAAATTAAGTTTGAAAAAAATTAATGGGCGAGCCAAATTTGTCGATATTTTTAATATAAAGAAAAAACTACAAAATGTTCCCGTTTTAGAAATCTTGCGAAGAAATGTTGACGAATAGCACGTTTATGATTCAGTTTTTACGAAAAGAATATGTTTTTTGAAATTTTTAAGCAGCAAGTAAATTTTGTGAAGCTTAATGCTTAATCACAGCTAATAAAAACAGTAATTAAATAATTTTTGCGACCACTATTCGAAATTTCCCGAGAGCATATTTTACGATCTGAGAGTTAGTACGCCTATGCTTATCTTCAACATACTGGTATTAAACGCCAATTAGCCATGTTTCCGAATTTATTTGTACTTATCTTTAATGGTTGATGTATATTTAACAACATTAAACCTAATTGACGACCGTCTATAACACGTTTGTTCTTTTTAAAAACAACGCAAACGATTGTAACATTTATAGAATTTTAATTTCAAGTATATTTTATGCCTCTTACACAATAATGTTATTATTTGTCGGTACTTAGTATTATGAAAATATACAGTAAGACTTCGCTTAACGCTGCTCCGCTTAACGCTGTTTCAGTATTACGCGGTTTCTAAAAATAAAAATTTAGCCACTATAACATAAATTATGGATCAAAATTATCCATATGTTTGTAAAAGTTCAAAACCAAGACGAAGTGTGATTATCCTGCTATTCTTAGTTACGGCAGCTGACTTCCAAAGAGTGATTTTTATAATATTCGACAAATTATAAAATATTTATTCTGGTTATATCAATTTAATATGGCTGTATCAATTGAAAGTTAAAGGTTAATTATTAAAGTTTATAACCACATTAGGTTAAGCCATGTCTTATAAACTATAAAACTCGGGTCGTAGTGCCAAACTCTGCCGACAATATTAGTGTATTTGCTCATACAGATAGTGTGAATTTATGTTTATTTTTGGACAAAATAAAAAAATTAACCCAATAATACACGCTAGTACACCCCTTAAAATAATATTTTTCTCTTAATTTCAATATTTCGTCTCTGTTTTATCAATTCATCATCTGTACAAAATTATATACAGTCTTCACTAAGTATAATTCTCTATTCGCAAGCAAGTGTTCTCAAGTCCGGCCCTGTCGTGCCGATTGTATTAAAATTTCAGCAGCACCTTTTAATTGATATTAAACGATTAAATTTAAATTTTGAATCGGTTCCGAGAATACTGTCGGTGTTTTTGGACCCCAAAACAAATTTCACTCCCTAAATACACCCCTCAAGATGGTCCTATTTTAAATAGGCTTCTTGCGGTGATAGATTTCAACATGTGGACCAAATTTCAATTAACTCCTTCGACAGTTATGGCTCGCACATATACTGATTTTTAAGTTCATATTTCTTTTTTAACAGCGTGTAGAAATCAAATAGACGAACAATTATTTCAACTAACTTTTTCATCCAAACTCAAAAATAAAAGCGAAACAACCATTCAAAGTTTAATTAAATTTTATGATATTTTGAGGTCGGTCCTGGCGTTATGTTATGTCACTATGGAAATATGTCATTATCATGTATTTACAAAAATTGTTCGAAGTTGTCTCCGGTTTGTTTCAATAATCTACACTACTTAATATTATAAAGAGGAAAGATTTGTATTTTTGTGTGTGTGTGTATGTTTGCAATGAATAAACTCAAAAACTACTGTGCCGATTTAAAAAATTCTTTCACCATTAGAAAGCTACATTCACCCTGAGTAACATAGGCTATATTTTTTGCTAGAAAATATTAGGGATCCTTACTAAAACTTTAGTAACGTAACCCAAGGTGTAAAAAAAATGCCATAAAACATCTTTCGTCGCATGCGCTGCGGAAACTATTGATGATAGAACAAAAGTATGTTCTACAATATTAAAGAACATATCAATAACTACAAAAAACTTCGCGATACTATATGTCCAATTATTATCGTTATGTCACAATAACCACTTTTTACATTTTAATAATCTATATAGATAAAAGACGATGTACCTATATGTAATCTATGAACTCCAAACGGGTAGACCATTTTTGATGAAGTTTTCAGACAATCTTTAGATTAGCCCAGCGGGTGATCTTCTGAAGTTTGGTAGCGATCGGATCAACAGAATTTTTTAAATTTCTTTTTGGGAAATAAGATTTTTCTTCGATTTTTGAACATTCACAAATAAAAGCGATTGAATTGGCGCAAATTCAATACACGTTGAGAATTTAATAATAATGATTCTCATCTTTTATATCCTATATATTACATTTACACCCGGGCGAAGCCAGACTGGGCCGCTAGTATGACGTAAGATATTTCCATAGTGACATAACATAACGCTAGGACCGACCTCAAAATTAAATAAAAATTAATTAAACTTTGAATGGCCGTTTCTCTCTTATTTTTGAGTTTTGATAAAAAAATTACATGAAATATTTGTTCGCCTGTTTGATTTCTACACGCTGTTAAAAAATAGGTATCAACTTAAAAATCAACCTGAACATATAAACGTTAAAAAAATGGTGCCATGTTGCTTAGAATGATGTGAAATTTTGGTCCGACCCCTAGGTCCCGCCATCCGACCGACGTCAATAGTGTATGTGCCATATGACAAGTACACTAATAAGAAAGGTAACAAGGAGTTAATAGGGCCTGAAATATTCTCATTTGTAATTTAACAGAGAACAATTACACATAGTGGAACAGTGTTAGTATGCAAATAAGGCATTCCAGCTGAACGAAGACTCAGTTGGAGAGTGTTTTTCGCAGCGGGTGTTATCCCTTCTTCATTGACCGCACTGCGATTCGACGCATACTCGCTGAAGATTTATTGTTCTAAATGTGTGAAAATTGTTCTTCAACTGTTCGATGAATGCACATATTTAATATGTATTTAGTAAACTAACGCTGTCCTCCTGTCAGGACCGGATTTAACCTTAGCGCCGCCCGGGGCACTGTAAAAAATACCGCCCCATTACCGAAATTTTGCCTAAAATCTTTCGATATACAATTTTTAAATAAATAAAATGACTTATTTATAGCAGAAAATTTAATATAATAGAAGGAACGTAGACTCATTTGAAAATTGGACTGCAGGTGGCAGCATACAGGGTTACCAGTTATTTAATTTTTTGCAACCCTGGCAGTATGAGAGAATATGGGAAATAGTGATTTGTGGATTTTGAAGCGGACAATTTATAAAATTCGAGACACTGAAACAATTTTATTGTTTATAATTTTGAACATACTTACTCTTAATAATGAAAAAAAAAAATATAATGAGCCTCACCCTCAAAAGCTCACATAAGAAGTTTAACTTCTTTAGTTTTTAATATTATTCCCAAGTTTATTTTTTTGTTATGTCAAACTAATTAATAATATTTACACATACCTTAGCAACACGCTATAAACTTCTGTCCTTGTCAGCTTCATGTAATTTAGGAGACAAACTAACTTCCTCTTTATTTCCCCTCGATTTTTTACTTTTTTTTCAAACATAGACGTCGCTAAAGAAGTTAAACTTCAAAAATAATTCTATTTATTATAATTTGAAGATGTTTTTAACACGATTACACTTTTTAAAGCATTTTCGATAACGCGACGAAAATTTTTTTTCTCAACATCCCTGAAAATTTGTCATCCTGGGCACTAGCCCCAAGTGTCCCTAGCGTAAATCCAGGACTGCCTCCCGTACTTAGGTCTTAAGTCCAGCCCCACTGCATGTGATCAATTTATAACACGAAGTTTTTTAGTCGCTGTTTGTATCGCAGCAGGATATCTTGTCTATAACATCGCCTATTGTTGCGCGAAGCAACCAACTGCAAACAACACCATATTATTAAGGTTACCGAGTACCAACTGTTAAATATGCTCTCTTTTTCAACCGCATAGTTCTGTCGAACTGGTGCATGTACATTGTACAATGTCCTTACGTTTCGGAAATCTCTAATTTCTATAATGAAAAACCTTGTTCAATCTTTGATGATAGTGTGGTGTATTCTATTTTTCTTTATACCCGGTCGAAAATACCTACTTTCACCATTATATAAAAAGACTAATAACTTTCAAGTGAGCAATTTTGAGGTTATACGCGATAACAACTGTTAGCTACTACTGGCTAGTGGCAGTCTTACGTATCAGTGTGCACGAGAAAACTCTTTCGTTCCGCTGTTATACAGGGTGTCCCACGACATGACTGCCATAGCCTGTGACTGTGTTGCTGAGGTGATTTTAAGTCAAAAATGTCTAATGAACTTATACCCGGAACGCTATCCTAACTGAGCTAGAAGCATTTGAAATTTTAAATAAGTAAACCCACTAATGCAGGTATTAGGTTCGGCTGTTGGTTTTGTTTTTATTAAAAAGACCAGGTGGCTGTGAATCACTATTAGTATTTATTGTGACTAACTCGGGAAACCCATTTTCAAGATAGATTTTTGGTGAATGTTTGGTGTGGCATTATTGCAGATGACCGTCTCATTGGTCCGTTTATAATGGAAGATCGTCTCACAGCCATTCGTTATTTACGTTTCATTGAAAATGATCTTCCAATATTACTGGATAAAGTTTCTATTAATGTAAGACAACGAATGTGGATTCAGCACGATGGCGCACCTCCACACTTTGGTCGACAAGTAACAGAATTTCTTAATCAAAATTATGCAAACCGGTGGATTGGATGTGGTTCTGCAGTTCCTTGGCCAGCAAGGTCACCAGACTTTAATCCCCTAGATTACTTTTTATGGGGAAGACTGAAAAGTTTAGTTTATGCAGGAAATATTGAAAACAGAGAACAACTAGTAGCTAGAATCATGGATGCCGCAGAAACTATTCGTGCTGATCCTGAGACTCTTCGCAGAGCTACCATTTCAATTCTAAGAAGAGCTAGACTATCTATACAGCAACTGGGTGGACATTTTGAGCAACTAATTCAATAAAGCGATTTCTTTTTAAATGGTTTTTAAATTAGTAGGGAATTCCTACTACTACTTATCTAAAATTTCAAATGCTTCTAGCTCAGTTAGGATAGCGTTCCGGGTATATGTTCATAAGACATTTTTACTTGAAATCACCCCAGCAACTCACTCCCAGGCTATGGCAGTCATGTCGTGGGACACCCTGTATATGTCGCGCGAGTGATTCCAGCAGAGCATAAATGTTAGGTTTTCTGCCTTAAAATCGAAGCCGAAAGTACGTGCTTTTCAACTGGGTTTAAAGAACCACAGTTCAAAATTTCCCGTGAGCATATTTTACAACCTAAGGAGTCACCTTCTGTGAATAATATAGATGCACATGAACTTGGCCAAAATGGTCACATACGATGTTTGTTATGGATAAATGAACACGATGGACTTTAACTATGGTGCAGTTCATTGGTATGTGAGAAACAATTACTCCTTCTGCTCTTCGCAATGAATAATAAATAATTATTCAGTCACACGTCATGTATATTTTATACACTGCGATTGAAAAAACGTGATTTTTGCCAAGTTTAATAAATTTCATTATTTTTATAATGTCAGTCAATTAAAAGATCTTAAACATTTAATGTAAATTAATACAGTAAGACCCTGCTTAACGCGGGAGATACTTTCCAATAAGTTCCTGCGCTATCCGAAACAGAGGTCATCTTAATACGTAAATAATAGTCAAAAGTGAAACAGAATCGAGAATAAGAAAATTTGCTAGTTTCTTTTTTAATTTTGTAACATTTGTTGTTAAACACTTTTATATCACATTAATTAATTATAGACTTATTTATTGTTAATACCGATTTTGGTTCATAAAACATTTATGAAAATCAAATAAAAGTTCGAGTAAGAAGTTATGTTTGTAATGAGGAAGGTTCCTCATTTGACATATTTTGTTTTTTGTGAAGAAGTTAACCAATGTCGTTTGCTTTTTTTGAATTTTTTTGTTGTCGATAGCAAGATATTGCATCAATGACACTTCGTCTTGCCTTTGAACTTCTATCAGCATTTGAATCATTTTGTATAAACTGATCCCTTATAGTGGCTAAACTTTTTTTTTGAAACCGTGTAATAGTGAAAAAGCGTTAAGCGAGGTCTTACCGTATTTTTAACCGACTTCAAAAAAAGATGTTATACAATTCGACGCGTATTTTCATTTTTTTTTCATTATTTTTTTGCGTATGTTCCACGGTAGCCAGTTGTGAACCGATTTAAAAAAGTTCTATGGCATTTTGTTCAAAATGTTATCAGAATGGTATCAGGCAGTTTTTTCTTAAATTTGGTTCATCCGTTTTTAAATAGCCAAAAAATGGACATCTTAAGTCTAGAATAAATATTTGTGTAAATTGAGAATTTTTAGACAAATGTATAAAAAAGTGGTATATTGTAAATTGTTATGCAGACCGTATGAATGCAGAACCAAAATGACCAAAATAGAAATGACATATTTATTCGCTGATGGATTTGAATACAAAATGTAGAAAATAATGTTCATTGTGAGAAAGTCTGGTACAATGCATTGTCTTCTTACAGAGTACAATCACGTTGTTTTGGTTTTCCGTGAACAAATGTCAAGAACCAACTGAATTTCAATACCGTGAATCTATTTTAATGCGAAACTATGGATGGTAGACAGGGCCCGATTTACCCTAAGTGTCGCCCTGGGGCACCGCTAAAAATGCCGCCCTATTACCTAAAGCGGTATACAATTTTCAAATAAATAAAATATTTTATTTATAGTCGAAAATCTTTTTATTATAAACGGGAGAATAACACAAAAAACATTGTTTTTCGTATAAAATTGACAAACAAACCGATTGCTCATAAGTTGCGAGATATTATACATTTTTTAGAGGCCAACGCGTCTGACCCTTTGATTTGCAAACTGGACAGTTAAGGGGTTATATACAAAGTTGGGGCGAAAAAGTGAGCTAAGTTCGTGATTTTTTAAAAGGGTTTTATGCAAATTTTATCGGAAAAAGCAAAACACAGTGTTCTAGTAGTACTATCGAAGAAATAAAAACACTTTTAGTTTCGAAAAAATTATGAAAATTGTCGGAGTTATGGCCCATGCCCCGCAGCGCTTTTTTTTTGCAGAGGCTTGCGGTGAACATTCTCCAAGGGGAACCGCTCAACCGAAATCAAAAAAGTAAAAAAATTATTTAAGAAAAATGTATTGTGGTGTACTTGAACGATTCGGTTTCCCAAAAAATTTTTTTTTCAATAAAAAAACCACGTTGACAGGAAAAATCGATTTTTTTAGTGGTCAAAATTTCAAAAAAAAAATTCATTGAAAAAAATAAAAATTTTCGGATGAAAAATGAATCGTTGGGTACACGAGATCTTAAATACGAATATTTAAAAAAAAAAAGTTTGAAAATCGGTTGAAAAGTTTTTGAGATATCACGTTCACCGCAACAGTAGGTACTTTTGAAAAAAACACATTCCGAGATAATCGCGTTTAAAGTTTTGTGTCAACTTCATTCGTGCGAAACATTTGTTCAGTCAAATTTACAAAACTTGAAAACCAGTGATCCGATCTGGATGAAATTTTGCGCAGATATTTTCGAAAGTATGTACTTTCAGAATATTCAAAAACATTTTTTTCGATTTTTCAAGCCCCAACTTTGTATATAACCCCTTAATGCATTTTGCAGCGCGCAATTTAAACTAAAATTATGATCATATCCAATTGTGGTCGAGCCAAAAACTTTCAAAAATTGCGAATAAAAAATACTTTCCTCTTTATTAAAAATGTGTGTAAAATTCTAGACACTAAATTGTTTTCCCTATTTTGTAAATAAAATTGCAATGTTCATAATTTGACATACCTACATTCTTAATAAAGAAAAAATATTTTCTTTATAAAGGTTTTCAACACGATCACACTTTTCGAAAAATTTTCTATAATGTGAAATATATTTTTTTCACGTTCCAAATTTGGCCGCTAGTGCCTCTAATGTAAATCCAGCGCTAACATATGGTAGAATCTATAAGGACAACAATCTCTATGTTAGAAAAATGTCCCTCAAAATTATCCACGAAATCCAATTAAGGCACCCTTTTTGCTTGTCCCATAGATATATGGCTTGCCCCTATTAATAAATAGTCTCTATTATACACAATGTTCAAAAAGTCTGGAAACGCTGAAATATCTTAAAGACATGTGGTGTTCCGTATAAAAGATTCTCAATTCCAAGCATGCTTATTTTGGTGACAAAAATGCCCTTTCTCGGGGGTACCCCCGCGAGGGGCTGGAGTCAACTCTAAAATTTCCAAACAAAAATAAACATTTTTTGTCCGAGATTTTTTTTTCAAGCTACCAGTCACGAATGGGGCTTGAAAAAATTTCCAAATTACATATCGTTTTTTATAAAATATCCACTTCGAAACAACTTTTTTCTATGCATTTTTAGCTTGAAAAGTGATCTTTTTCTATATGTAGATCAATCGTTTGTTTTTGTATGAGTACAATATAATGCTTTACATGACAGGGGGTATCACAATGACATTAGATTGCTCCTGCCTGTACAAAAACTGTAATTATATGATAACAATCTAGGTTCATTGTCAAATCATTTTTTTTGACAATGCTTTGAGCAACCCAGCATATAGATATATTATGTTCATTGTATGCAGTGAACGACAAAAAAGTATATTTTATAACATATTACTTTGTTTAAAATGTATACAAAGATTTTGTTATTGCGATTTGTCAATAATTGTATAAAACTCAATGAATATGTAATCACTCTCTTTAGAATGAAGCTTTTCCAAAGCAATTTAGCAGTAAAAAGAAAATTTTAAGTTAGGAATTAATTATTAATGGTATCATAAAGACATAATATAGCTAAAGTCCCGAAAGTATTAGAGCGTTTCTTCTGTTATGTAGAGATTATTTTAAAGTTAGCTGACTGGATTTTTAGTTTTATTTCAAAAAAACTGGCCAAGTGTGAGTCGGGGTTGCATACGGAGGGTTCCGTACGACCGTACCATATTTATTAACTTTATTTTAGTTTTATTATTTGTTGTTACATACACACTAAAGCGTATAAATGATTAAACTAAAAGATTTTAAGATATTCCGTTCGAAACTAGTATATGCACTATTTTGACGTTTGTAGAATAAAAATTTTTTTTTGTGATGTAACTAAAAATTTAGTTTTCGGATTTTTCTCTTTACTTGTGCTATAAGACATTGCTTCTTGCCAAATTTCATGATTCTAGCTCAACGGGAAGTACCCTATAGGTTTTGATTCCCTCGCTAGTGTCAAAATAAGCGGCATAAATGGAGCATATTGAACAGCTGCTACTCAATAACCTTAAAATGGCACAGAGCAACCAAAAACTTTAAATTTCAATTATCTCTTAGAGAGGACATTTATCTTAAACTTTCACCAACTTATGACACTACTTAATTGAAAATACGGCCAGGAGCGTATATTTAACTTTGTGTTTGAAGAAAATGGAGAAATGCGCCTCTTTATAGCCTGTTGAAGAAGAAGAATTTTAATTATAGACGCTCAACAACTGAGGTCTTCAACGTCTATAGCCTGCTACCTGTCGCAGCGTAGAATGTGATTTCTGTACTATTATTTAAGTACAGTAAGACCTCTCTTAACGTAGGAGAAATGTTCCGATAAGTTCCTGCTCTATACGAAAAAGCACTAAACGAGGCCATCTTAATACGTAGATAATAGGCATACGTGAAACAGAACCGAGAATAAGAAAATTTGTTAGTTTTTTTTTCTGTTTAATTTTGTAACATTTATTGTTACATACTTTTTTATCACATTAATTATAGATTATTAATTGCTAATATCGATTTTTATTCATAAAACATTTCTGAAAATCAAATAAAATTATGTTTGCGATGAGAAAGGTTCCTCATTTGACATATTTTGTTTTTTGTGAAGAAGTCATCTAATGTCGTTTACCTCTTTCTTTTTCGTTCAGCAAGCTGTTGTCGATAGCAAGATATTGCATCAATGACACTTCATCTTGTCTTTGAACTTCTATCAACATTTGAATCATATAAACTGATCCATAATTTACGTTATAGTGGTTAAATCTTTTTTTTAGGAACCGCGTAATACTGAAACAACGTTAAACGAGGTTTTACTGTGTGTGATATTATTTACCTGTTGTGCAGTCTCACAGGCAGTTTTTAACAATTTATTAGTAAGCAGAACGCCGTTGAAGCTGAAGTCTATGCTCATAGTTATGTTAAATATGGTTACAATAAATTTTGAATTACTAGTTCGATATTACTCTCTATAATAAAAGGTTGTTTAAGAACATAATTCAGGCTTGAATTTTAATAACATGTTACCTTGAATGGAATAAATCAATTTCTTGAAAAAGTGCAGGTACTCTATAATGGAATATATTTTAACTTTTTATTTATCTTTTAGTAATTAGCAACGACAAGGTATAATTACTGCACATATATGCATATACTTAGGTATTTATAAAAACTAATAGTATTTCATGTTTTCTAAAACACGGTTTTTGTCCATAAAACATTTATGAAGAAATAAAAGTTCGAGTCAGAAATTATGTTTGTGATGAGGAAGGTTCCTCATTTTGACATATTTCGTTTTTGTGTGAAGAATTTTTCTGTTTCGTTCAGCAAGTTGTTGTCGATAGCCAGATATTGCATCAATAACAATTCGTCTTGACTTTGAACTTCTATCAACATTTGAATCATTTTGTGTAAACTAATCCATAATTTATGTTAAAAAACAACAGCGTTAAGCGAAGTTTTACTGTATTTGTTTTTTTGTGAAGAAGTTATCTAATATCGTTTGCCTTTTTCTGTTCCGTCCAGCAAACTGTTGTTGATAACAAAATATTGTATCAACGAAACTTCGTCTTGCTTTTGAACTTCTATCAACATTTAAATCATTTTGTATAAACTGATCCATAATTTTCTTAGAAACCGCGTAATACTGAAACAGCGTTAAGCGAGGTCTTACTGTATTTTATTGAAGTGTAATGACAAATCTATCACACATTCATACGATGAATGATATCATATACAGATTCTAAACTGAACTGGCATTATTCCCGATGGCCTCATATTTCTATATCTACGGATGTAAGTACCTACATCAAAATAGAACCAAGTTGAATTTTAAAGATAATTTAATGACATCTTTTCCCCTGATTGAGATCTGATCAGTTAACATGCAACAATCCGACTAACGTTTAAGTAATACAATACTTTTGAAGTATCTAATATTGTCTATTATTGAACAAATTTACGTAAAACCTCTGAAACTGTGTCAGTCGGAGATATAATATAATATGCTCAATGACATTCATTTTTCGTGTGTGGCCATTCGTAAAGAAAACAACCTATTGTCCTGTTGTTGCTAAATGTTATAGGCCGAGAGCTGTTAGACATTTTTGGGTAGGTATTTGAGGCACTGTGAAAATTTGTACAGTGCCTTTTTAGTAATATCCGAATACAAAAACACAGACCTGTCTGAAGGGTAGCGGTGCTTAACCGACTTTCAAATTTTTAATCACCTGCAAGGTACAATGTTTCACCGAATCGATCTGTTTTTTTGAATACTTCTATTTTTAGCTACCAATATTATTCTGTTTAAATTTCAACGCGACCCAAATATACATTTTATCCAATTGTGTAGGCTTTCACGGCTGGCGTTGTTGCAAATCTTCTTGATTTCCGGGCTTGTACGCCGTGGTCCATTGGACCACGGCGTACAAGCCCGGAAATCAAGAAGATTTGCAAATATACATTTGTTAAATTTTTCAAAAATATTAATTTGCAAACACCTGGCTAAGTTTTAGACTCGATTAAGAAATCTGGCTCTTTTATTTTTTAACTCCTTAAATACTCAATTTCAAGGGATTAAAATTTCATAATGCCTCAAGGATTTTTTATTGCACAAACATTTAAAAATCGGATTAGTCGGTTAAACTCCGCTACCCTTCAGCCAGGTCTGTGTTTTTGTATTCGGATATTATTAAGAGTTATATTGAACAAATTTTTACAGTGCCTCAAATACCTACCCAAAAATGTCTAACAGCTCTCCTGCTATTACATGAGAAACATATTTTGTCGATAGTCGGCAGTCGGTTACACCGTTCAAAGGAGAAACATTAAAGATGTTTTATTTCTTATGTTAGGTAAAAATGTTATTTACTTTCAAAGATGACTATTGTGTCGGACAGCCCACTGCAGTTAAATCATAACTTTGGAGAAATACCTGCCCAAATACAGGAAAGGCCTAGTGTTCACTCTTTAGAACTATCGGTATATATTTCTCAAATGTGTTTTTTGTCGGTATGAAATATCTCCTTTTATCTAATTAAAAAACAAAAATATCTCTCTTAATGCTGTATCAAAATTAATGTCTGATACGCCATTTTCGAGATACGCCACTGAGATATATCCATTGCTGCTACACTTCTAAATTGACACCAAATCCACCTCTGTTTTGCATTCGACGATTTGAAAATAGGTACCTATATTTTAAAACTAATTTGTTAAATTGCATGTTCATATTATGAATTTAGAACAGTTTTTTATACAACGCATGTTACCAAACTAAAACCAGTTTAAACGAAAAACTCAAAAATGTTCTAACATGAATTTTATTTTTACATAAATCACACACACGTTTTATAGCAAACTATTTTATTTTTTTTACTTCATAATTAAAAAGTTATATTTAATTTAAAAATAATTTTTAAACTAATTCGACAACAAAATTAGCTTTATTGTAAAAAGCCTGGAGTGCTTAATATCGGTAATAAATTTTTCATTTACTAGCTAATTGTAAACGTAGAGCTATTATGAAAGTTTAAGTAGATTGCACCCAACGCTTTGTACAGTAAAGCTAATTTTGTTATTAGTGTATTTGCCATATGGCAACATACATTATTGGCGTCGGTCGGATGGCGGGACCTAGGGGTCGGACCAAAATTTCTCGACGTTTCATAACCTCCTAAACACTTTGGCATCATTTTTAAAAATGTTTATATATATATATATTTATATATATATATTTATATATATATATATATATATATATATATATATATATATATATGCGTATATATATATATATATATATATATATATATATATATATATATATATGTGTGCGGGCAATAACTTTCGAAAGAGTTAATTGATTTCAATTAAATTTGGCACACGCGTTGGAATCCATCACCGCAAGAAGCCTATTTAAAATGGGCCTAATCGGGCTATTTTAAGGGTAGTTTTTAGGGGTTGAAAAATGTTTTTGGGCCCCAAAATACCGAAAAAATTCTCCGAACCGTTTCAAAATTGAAATTTAACCCTCTGATAGTAATTAAAATGTGTCCCTAAAATTTTAATAAAATCGGCCCGACATGACCCGATTCACAAGTTTTATGAAAACGTTATTTTGCAGATAGTGAATTATTTACTGAAAGGTGTATATAATTTGGTATAGAGGTTCGATGGAAAATAATATTGTAATTAAGAAAAAAAATGTTATTTTAAGGGGTGTATTAAGTAGTCAACTTTTTTATTTTGCCCAAAAACCAACTTAAGTTCGCATAATAAAGCCACACTGCCGGCATTAGCAAATACACTATATTGTCGGCAGGGTTTTGGCACTGCGACCCGGGTTGTTAAATTATTTGGCATTGTTTAGTTCATAACAGCGTATTGGCTTAGTTTTTTTAAACTCTAATTTTATTATCGCATACATAATAGTAGAGGTGCCTAATGCCTATATTAAATACTAGCGGCCCAGTCCGGCTTCGCCCGGGTGTAAATGTAATATATAGGATATAAAAGATGAGAATCATTATCATTAAATTCTCAACGTGTATTGAATTTGCGCGAATTCAATCGCTAAAAATCTTATTTCCCAAAAAGAAATTAAAAAAATTCTGTTGATCCGATCGGTACCAAACTTCAGAAGATCACCCGCTGGGCTAATCTAAAGATTGTCTGAAAATTTCTTCAAAAATGGTCTTTTATCTATAGAGATTATATTAAAATGTAAAAATTATATAATAATTGGACATATAGTATCGCGAAGTTTTTTGTAGTTATTGATATGTTCTTTAATATTGTAGAACATACTTTTGTTCTATCATCAATAATTTCCGCAGCGCATGCGACGAAAGATGTTTTATGGCATTTTTTTTACACCTTGGGTTACGTTACTAAAGTTTTAGTAAGGATCCCTAATATTTTCTAGCAATAAATATAGCCTATGTTACTCAGGGTGAATGTAGCTTTGTAATGGTGAAAGAATTTTTTGTAATCGGCACAGTAGTTTTTGAGTTTATTCATTACAAGCATACACACAAAAATACAAATCTTTTCTCTTTATAACATTAGTGTAGAAGTACTTAACATTATGTAGTACCCATGTGGCTACGTAAAAATAGGCGGGTATATATTTGTTTGTTTTCATCACGACAATCGTACAGTCAATATATTTAATGTGCATTAAGTTATCAAGTTTCTATTCAGTAGATAATTACTTTATAATTAACTATCAACACTTTTTGATTCATGAACTAGACTCGAGAACTGAATAAGCTTGATTAATTAATTTAGTAAATCAATTAAAATATCAACAATGAACAATAGGGAACTGTCTAGATAAGGTCCCCACCCCCCGGACGAGTAGGGTGGGGGTGTCCACGATACCCTCCCATAAAAAATTTGCAACAGACAATTTATAAAATTCGAGACACCGAAACTTTTTTCACAATTTTGTTGATGAAACTGCATTGTTTATAATTTTGAACATACTCTTAAAAAATTATTATAATTTATAAATGTTTTCAACAAGATTACATTTTTTAAATCATTTTCGATAACGCGAAGGAATTTTTTTTCTCATCGTGCGAATTATGCCGCTTCCGAAAATTTGCTGTCCTGGGCACTAGCCCCGAGTGTCCCTAGTGTAAATCCAGGACTGCTAATAGGAGTATGTGGAGCTATAAGTCTGAGAAAGCCTGATGTAAAACAGTTTAGCCCTGATCACTTTTCTCCTAAACATTTTTGCTCTAAAAAACCCGCAGTGTTGGAAATTGTATATGCATAAATATATGTATAATCCCTATTTGTACAGATTATTACCGAGGCTTCGTCTATAACTTTCAATTTAATTAAAAACCATTGACCTTCAAAACAAGAGGTTAGCGGTGTGTTGGAAAAGTTGAACGTTTATCGCCTCAAGCAGTTAAAAACCAATAGCTCATTTCCAATCTCCCACTGTCAATCAGTCCATCATAATATATAAAAAAAATATATATATATATACATACATTATAGTACCTGTAACAGTCACCAAGTACATAAATATGTTTACACGTGCTATATATATGTTAAATTCAAAGAACGAAAACGTTCATTGAGCGAAATAAAATATTAGATGAAAAACTTTTATAAAGACAAGCTTTTAATGCAGTGTAATAAAAAGGATAATAATATTTTTGAAGTTTAACTCCTTTAGCGACGTATCTATTTGAAAAAAGTAAGAAATCGAGGGGAGGTAGAACTGGCAAATAAAGGGGAAGTTAGTTTATCTCTTAAATTACATGAAACTGACAAGGACAGAAGTTTATAGTGTGTTGCTAAGTATGTGTAATATTATTAGTTTCACATAAAAAAAATTAAACTTGGGAATAATATTAAAAACTAAAGAAGTTAAACTTCTTATGTGAGATTATGAAGGTGAGGCTCATTATAATTTTTTTTTAATAATTTTAAGTTCCTAATTATAAAAGCATGGGGTTGTAATTTCTATTATAGTCATGGCCCACGCTTTTATAACTATGAACTTAAATTATTAAAAATTATTTTTATTCTTTTTAGTACACTGCAATAAAAGTTTTTTTTCTAATACAGACGAACCTGAGTAAAAAAACTTTCTAAGTGACAGTAATTGCCAGGTACCGTCTTCGTAATCCTCTATAAAACCTCTATAAGTGACAAACAGAAACCTCTATAAAAGAAAGACGTTTTTCACTCATGGACCTCTATAACTGAGACTATACTACTTGCATGTACCTCTATAAGCGATAGTCGAACGTATTATTAGTTCCACGAAATTCAAGAATGAGTCATAAATAGCTGAACTAACTAACATTGGTTTTGTTTGTCGTATTCTATTCGAATGGCCAAATGTCACTTATTTATCGAACTTACTACAATTGATAAGTATCAATTGCGAAAAAAGGTGCGGCACGTAATCATAATGTTAAAACGAAAAATTAAAGTGCTGTTATAGACCTCTATAATTAGTGAGAAAGGCTACTCATGTACCTCTATATAATCTAGAAACTGGGGTTAGTGAAAACCTCCATAAGCGAAAAAGAGATCGCGGTCCCTTGAACTCTTGCTTATTCAGGTTCGACTGTATTTCATTTTAACATTGCCTTTGAACGCATCTACATTATCTAACTTCGTGAATATAGGACTGATATCATTGGATTTTATACATTTTTATAGCAGGACCTTTAGGTGCGGCGCTTACTGCAAAAAGTCTGGGCACCCCTGATATAATGTATTAATATGTGTTCGTGTGTCGGCGGTGGATAATTTGTACATGTCATGTATTTATCTATAATAAAACACAAGTTAAAATTCTATTCCATCTTACAACGTAAAATAATGTTGAAACCGTTAATTACTCCAACTATAGAAATATAAAGTAAAATTTATATTGACACAAACTATCAGTACTATGCACTATCTTTTTAGGTGAATCTTTCTGGCTAGCACTGTACACGCTATGTGTAATGTCACAATGTGTATATTACAAGTTGTGATTTACTATACCTAGCGAAGTATTATTTTGCAATGCGCGGTCAGTGTACAGTCCAACAGCGGGTCTTATTTCGAACAGCCAATCAACTTTCGGAAATCACAGTTTAATATGATTAATTGATCAAGAAATGTATATGGACAAAAAGCATTATTCTTGGATAAGAATAAATTCATAACTTTTATTTAACAAACAAATTATGATGACGTATTCATATTATCATCTTTCTCTACATAGCTATTTTTTTAAAATTTTATTTAAAGTTGCCTAAAATAGTATATTACACCGAAGGCCAGAAAGTTGAAATTCCTGCACTGTACGTAACATGATGTCAGAGGCAAGGCCGAGGGCACCATGTGTCGCCCAGTGCAGGAATTTCAACTTTCTGGTCGTATAGTGTATACTACTTTTATTCATACTCGGTCGAAAGTATACGTATTTTCGTATCAGTGTGCACGAGAAAATTGTTTCGGTCCGCCGTTGCACACGGCATGCGCGTAATTCCAGCAGTGCATAAATGGTAGGCTTTCTGTCTTAAAATCGAAGCCGAAAGTACGTACTTTCGACAGGGTATGAAGAAAACAGTATTTTTTTAATGAATAAAGAAATATTGTTTTAACTTTGGACTATATTGGAAATTTATTGTAATGGGTCTGAAACCATTTTTATATTTTAAGGTCACTACAGTATTTGTCATTCTATCTCTGTCTGTATGTACGTAGGTGGTCCTTTCTTCCTAAGACGAAACCTCGAGAACCGACGCGTATAACGTAAAATGATCCGTAAGAATTTCATCAAAATCAGTTCAGTCGTTTTTTAAACTGCAAAATTTTGGATCTTTTCTTTAAGATTTTGATCGTTGTTTTGTTATAGGTACTATTTTTTGAACTTATTTACAAATCTAGTCATTAATCGACTTAAATTTAAACTGCGGTCATAAATTTCAGTCTGCATTTATATAAAAAAGCAAGTTTGTAGTTTTAAACTTTACAACCTATTATTTGTGCATTCAATTCGTCCTTAGGATAATAATATTGTTGTTGATGATGATGCTGCATTCCTTACCTACCTGACGCAAAGAGGTGATCTGTCTAACGTTGACCAGTCAGTAGAGGCACAAACTTTTATTATAAAAGTGTGTTGTGCTATGGCATAGCATCATGCTAAGTAGAGATGGGATATTTGGAGCGAAAATTGTTGAACTATTCGATTATTAAAATACAGTAAGACCTTGCTAAAAAAAGTTAAGACACTATAACGTAAATCATGGATTACTTTATACAAAATGATTCAAATGTTGATAGACGTTCAAAGGCAAGACGAAGTGTCATTGATGCAATATCTTGCTATCGACAACAGTTTGCTGAACGAAACAGAATTAAAATTGAAGTTTAAAAAAACTAAAATAACACGCTTTTATGGACCAAAAATGCAAAATAATTTGACAACAAAATTAGCTTTACTGTAAAAAGCGTTGGATGCTATCTACTTAAATTTTCATAATAGTTCTACATTTACAATTAGCTAGTAAATGAAAAATTTATTACCGATGTCAAACACTCCACGCTTTTTACAGTAAAGTTAATTTTGTTGTCAAACTATTTTGCATTTTTTAGTTCATAAAAGCGTGTTGTTTCAGTTTTTTTAAACTCTAATTTTAATTACAAGACTAAAAAACGATATTGCATTTGACTATGGGTAGACAACTGTACAGCGTGTTAGCTTGCTTGCTGTAATTTTCTTTTTTTTTTTTGTCCTGAAGGTCCTGCTCAGGATAATGGGACAAAACTAAATTATTGTATTATCATCGATCCTTGATAAGTGTGCAAAGTTTTGAAGTGGGTGAATTTCACGTTCAAACGTACAAACGTACGTTCAAACGTACAAACATACGTTCAAAGATTTTATTTTTTTATCCTGAAGATCAGGATAATGGGACAAACTTATTAAATTATTGTACTGTCATCAGTCCTTGATCAGTGTGCAAAGTTTTAGCTTAATCTGACGTTTTGAAGCGGGTGAATTTCACGTTTAAAGATTCCGTTACAAACTAACATACAGGTGAACCTTTCGATTATCAAAATCAGTCGATTATTCCCAAGACCAACGGTAAGGTATGTCTAGTGAAGACCAAGATCAAGGCTGTGGTGAGATGTAGCCGTGACTTCCACGGCCTGCCGCGACTCCCATAGACAGCATGCGTTGTGGTGTACGGCGCGGGCACATTGGAGGTACCTACTACTCGCTCCTACTTGACTAGATGATGGATTGTGTTCGAAAGTGGTTATTGTTTAATGTCTCGCGAGGGGGTCCACACCATACACACGCCACTAGGACCGATCAAACTTATTATAGCGCGCGTTCTTCCAACACGATTAGGGTTTCTGCTCGAGAATTTTTGAGAAATTTGTCTTTAGTCGAGACGGGAAAAAAATGTAACGCCTCGAGAACTCGAGAAATCAATTCCGTGCACTAGGTAACTAAAAAAGCTCGTATATAACATAGAGATGGGAAAAACGGGTCTTTTTAGTGATCTGCATCTTTGCATCTGGATCCCGTATGTGAGCCGGCTCACTGAACCGGTTCAAAAAGAGCCGAGTTCTGAATATGTTACTGCAGTCTGCCACTGCGTTACCCCTAGTTCAGTCAATCATATCACGACCTGTATAGAATCAAGAATGCATAGCCAAACATGTGATGCATGAGTCATTTGAGCTGACAGATGCATCAAAGCAAGAACTGATACGTAAGTGTAAAATGTGCTTCTGTGTGTTAAGTGTTTCACTGAGTTATGTGGATCCGTTTATCCGTCGGCTCAAAAAAAGTGAGTCGGCTCTCACGGATCTTCTGTCGGAGTCGGCTCTTTGAACCGGTTCAGATCTGAGTTACCCAACTCTAAAAAGAAGTATAACTTCAAAAATGCAAATGTAAATATGCAGTCTTAAAAATAAGAAAATTTTTCTTGACATTTAACAAAAAGATTAATACACCCCCATAGCCGAATGTTGATCACGCCTACATAAACAAAAGCGTTTTGGGGCATCGTCGATTCTGAGTGAGATAGATATATTCGCGCGCGCTGCTTGTTTACGGTCCCAGAGTTTGAGGTCTCTCAAACTGGGCACAGCCTGTCGCTTGTAAAATTGTAAACTAACTACAATACCTATATAAACATTATACAGTGGTACCTCGACATACGATGTCCTAACATACGAGTTTTTTGAGATACGAGTTTGTCGATGAGTACTCTCAGAAACTGACGACCGAGCAGTTACAAGAGTTACAGACGGATGTTCTGCAAGAAATTGGTTTCGAGGAGGAGCCAGAGGTGGAGGAGGTTATCTCTACCAGTGAGGTCAAGGAGATCTTGGGAATGTGGGAGAGAGTTTCACAGTTCGTGGAAACGAAACACGCCGAAAAAATTGCAACTGGTCGTGCATCGGAGCTATTTAAATGACACTTGCTTAACTCATTTCCGCGACATTCTGAAAGGGAAGAAGAAATAAACTTCCTTGAACAGGGCGAAAGTGAGGAAAGCGTGCGGCGAAAAAGATAAAGACCAGCGAAGAGGAAAACAGTGACGAAAATTAAGCGAAAGTAATACCTCTGCCAGCATCTTCCGCAAACTCAAGTCATTAATAAATACATTTTTGTTATTCAAAAACACTTAACAAAAACAAGTGGGGTGGCATTTTGGGGACTGGAACGGATTAATGGCATTTCAAATAATTTAAATGGAGGAATTTAGTTTGAGATACGAGCGAGGTTACGGAACATAATATAAAACTCGTGTGTCGAGGTACTACTGTATTTACATATCTGAGAGGAAGTGACCAGATTTATGCTGCAGCACTGATCCAATCCTGATATAGTTAATTCTTTGCAGATTTATTAGTGTACTTGCGATTTATCCGCGACTTTGTTGGTATATAGATTGCACCCGCAGTTCTTTTATATAAAATTCACTCCCACCCTGTTCATGTAGATGTTTCCAAAAGACAGTCGAACATGTATGTCTTTATTTTGTACTAGCGGTTTACCCGCGACTACGTCCACATGGTTATAGATTGTACCCGCAGTTGGTCGCACGCAGCAACCAAGATAAAACAAACACGACATAACAACCGTAAGACATAACAAAATTTTATTCTCTATATATCTACACTAATATTATAAAGAGGAAAGATTTGTATTTTTGTGTGTGTGTATGTTTGTAATGAATAAACTCAAAAACTACTGTGCCGATTTAAAAAATTCTTTCACCATTAGAAAGCTACATTCACCCTGAGTAACATAGGCTATACTTATTGCTAGAAAATATTAGGGATCCTTACTAAAACTTTAGTAACGAACCCAAGGTGTAAAAAAATGCCATAAAACATCTTTCGTCGCATGCGCTGCGGAAACTATTGATGATAGAACAAAAGTATGTTCTACAATATTAAAGAACATATCAATAACTACAAAAAACTTCGCAATACTATATGTCCAACTATTATCGTTATGTCACAATAACCACTTTTTACATTTTAATAATCTATATAGATAAAAGACGATGTATATGTAATCTATGGACTCCAAACGGGTAGACCATTTTTGTTGAAATTTTCAGACAACCTTTAGATTAGTCCAGCGGGTGATCTGAAGTTTGGTAGCGATCGGATCAACAGAATTTTTTAAATTTCTTTTTGGAAAATAAGATTTTTCTTCGATTTTGGAACATTCACAAATAAAAGCGATTGAATTCGCGCAAATTCAATACACGTTGAGAATTTAATGATAATGATTCTCATCTTTTATATCCTATATATTATTACATTTACACCCGGGCGAAGCCGGACTGGGCCGCTAGTACTAAATAAAAATAAATATAATCAAAAGTGTTTTCATGAAAATAAATTAACCAAAGTTAATAACAGAAAAAAAAGAGTTCCACCAAAATCCCATACACTTAACCGACTTAAAATAACAAAAAATAATATAAACAATAAAATTGCGTTATATCTCATGGTTGTTATGTCTTGTGTTTTTGACGTGGTCCTTCTTGAAGGGGTTGTTATGACCTGATGTTGTTTTTGTCGTGGTTGTTTTGTCTTGGTGGTTTAGTTTAGACACCCCCGCAGTTCTTTTATATAAAATCCAACCACGCCCCGTTCGTGTTGATGTGGATGTATTCAAAAGACAGTCAAACATGTATTTCTTTATTTTCTAAGAACAGTATTTTTCCCGAATCTCACGTTTTTAACTAAAGCAATTTCCCTAACAGAGAAAATTGTACCTTCGCGACATGAAGATGTTCCCATTTTCTAAGTTTAAAAGAGAGCTTAAGTCATTATTAATTAAAGCTTGTTTATGTTCCGTTAATGAATTTTATGATGACTTTAACATGTATTTTTAAATAATTTGTATTTAATTGACGAATCCTGCTTGTTGGCTGTTTCGGATAATAAATTTATTCTATTCGTTTATTCTATTCAATGCGTTAAAAGAAGTATAACTCACCCTCATAAGCCACATAAGAAGTTTAACCTCTAGTTTTTAATATTATTCACTAACTTCTCCTTTATGTACCAGTTCTACTTCCCCTCGATTTCTTACTTTTTTAGAACAAATACGTCGTTAAAGAAGTTAAACTTAAAAAAAAAAACTGCAACGCCCCTGTTTGTATGATAGTGACCATCGCGTCGCATCTGTTTTTGATCACAATGGGTGGTTCCCCTATGCGTATTGTATCTATTTACATCATTTATTTAATCTAATTTACTTCATACATACTTTTTGTAATATGACTGTGAAAAGGTTTAGTTACTTTTATGCGTAAATCATTCATTCTAGTCTCATTATTAACTCCACTCGTGTACTCGAATACATTAGAATATATATTTTATATGGCTATTACTGATGTGTTGAATACAGTCTAGGGTTGGTAAAGGGTAATACATCAAATGCAAGAATTAAGTATAAATCCTTTCATGATTTACAATAGACTAAACTAACCCTATGCTTCTGATTTAAGCAGTGCAGTGTCTAATAACTAATACAGTCAAAACCCGTTACGACGACATCGTTTAGAACAACATACCGGTTATTTGGACCAAAATCATAGGTCCCGGCTGAATGCTATATGACCGCCTTATAAAAAACACTGCTTTTTATGACATTGCTTATTACGACATGCCGCATTAAGCGACTAAAATTAATGTAGTATCTTCATGTCTTCGGAGAATTATATCTGTTAGAACGACCAGTTGTACTGTAAACAAAATTCGTACGCACAGAAGTGTTCCAAACAGACTAAAATTACAGATTTTATTAACACTGCAGAAAAATGATAATGATAATGTGAATATTATTCGTATTCATATCTATGGATTTATATGTACCTACACATTCAAAACTACATACTTAATAAAAAATTACTTCGTATCTTGAAAACATCACCGGTTGTTACGACTATCGGTTTTTACGACCAAATATGAGTAGACCCTTCGATGTCGTTGTAACAGATTTTGACTATGTACATTGTGGTATAAAAATTAAAACTTTGTTCAATCGAGTTAATACTCCTCTACGTAGGGGAGAACCACGTACCTTGAGACAGTTCGTACCTTGGGACATTCTAGTTTTAAACCATTCTCGACCATGCTTTAAGCTGAAAAATCAGCGATAGAACCATTTTTAGGTAGATATCACTTAGTTCAGTTTGAGTGTAGCTACAATAAGAAATTTAGGTGCAAGTGATAAATTTGTATTTTTGGAGTGTCAAAGTAATTTTTAATTCTCAGACATCAAAACCAATTTCCATAAAGGTAAGTAGTTTATTGTTTATATTTATAACTCACATTGTTAAATGCAAGACGAAGCAAGTATTTTCTTTATTCTGAAGTTTCCATTCATTAGGTACGTACCTTATGACATCTGTCAGTTCGTACCTTAAGGAAACCTGGAAGATGTCGTATCCTCACGGATACACCAGAAAAAAATGTAATTGAAATGCAACAACTTGCCAGAAATAACAAAAAAAAATAAACGCATAAATTCCAAAATAGAAAAAATAAAAATAAATTTAAATAAAGATGTTAAATCCTAAGTCTAGTAGTAGTACGAAGCGAAAAAATAATCAGCTTGAGTTTGAAGTTGATTTTTCAGCTTATAGTGTTGCTTAATTATTATAAATAGTATTGTGTTGTTACTGTCCTAAGGTAAATACCGCCCTGTCCCAAAGTACGTGCTATATGTTGTACCTTAGGACAGTTTTTTCTTTTTCTTTTTTAATTCAGAATATTGTTTTTTTTTTTTTTTGAAGTTTGTGTAATGGATTTCGTTTAATAAAAACATATGTTTCGTTCTGTTTAATTGCATTATCGATTTTCCCAAAACTAACTTGTTATACATGCAAAAAACAAAAAGTGTCTCAAGGTACGTGGTTCTCCCCTAATATAAAATAAAAATTTTGGAAAATAATTTTTGGACAGAACGATTCGGGAGTCACCCAACCTCGTCTACGTAATATAAAACAAGGTAGTCTTTCTTCCCTTTCATTTTCGCAACCGTAATGCGTCACAAGAAATTTCAAACAGATATACGTTTACAATTAGCCAGTAAATGCAAAATGTATTACCGACATTAAGCACTCCACGTTTTTATAGTAAAGCTGAATTTTGTTGTCAAATTATTTTGCATTTTTTAGTTCATAAAAGCGTGTTAGTTTTTTTTAAACTCTAATTTTAATTAAAAACAATTTTACAGCTGACTAGGGGGTAGACAACACAACCTACGTCACTATACAGCATGTTAGCTAGCTTGTTGTAATTTTTTAAGTTTTTTTATTCTGAACGTCTAGGAAAATGGGACAAACTTATTAAATTATTGTATTGTGACTGGTCCTTGGTAAGTGTGCAAAGTTTCATTTTAATCTGACGTTTTGAAGTAGGTGAATGTCACGTTCAAAGATTCCTTTACAAACAAACAAATATACAGATTAAGCTAATAAAAATGTGTTAAAAATATTTTACGCGCAAGATTTGAAACAAAGTTATAAACAAATAAATAAATATACGGAGCGTCAAACTAAATAAAACCGGTTAAAAACAGGAAAACAAATCAATTATTGTTACATTTCTATTAAAAATAATTAAGTTCTATTCGCATTAGCATATTAATATAAAAGTATTCAGCGTTGCATAATATATGCAATTCAATCGGCTCTAGAGTCTATATCGAAAATCTGGATCTACAATCTACGTTTCTGTTATATTATAACAAAGCCGCAAAGCAAACTAAACAGATTTAATATTAAAAAAAATAAAACACAATGAACACAGTTCTCATTATACTGAACTCTGAAGTGCATTCAATCCTATTAGTTCTATTTCAACCCCTTTTAAACTTATAGTAGGGAGCTATTAAGCATTTTTGGGAAGTATTTAAGGCACTGTGAAATTTGTACAATAACTCTCTTTAATAATATCCGAATACAAAAATAGAGACCTGGCTGAAGGGTATCGGGGCTGAACCGACTTAACCGATTTTTAAATTTTTGTGCAATAAAAAATTCTTGAGGCATTTTGAAATTTTAATACTTTGAAATTTAGTATTTAAGAAGTTGAAAAATAAAAAAGCCAGTTTTTTTAATCGGGTCTAAAACTTCGGTGTTTGCACAATTATATTTTTTAAGATCTGAGGCACACTGAAATTTAAACAGAATAATATCGGTAACTAAAAATAGATCTAGGTCGTTTCGGTGGGATATTTTACCTGCCAAGCGATCAATATGTTTGATAAATCAGTTAAGTCGATTAAGCCCCGCTACCCTTCAGCCAGGTCTGTGTTTTTGTATTCGGATATTACTAAAGAGGTATTGTACAAATTTTCACAGTGCCTCAAATATCTACCCAAAAATGTTTAATAGCTTTTGGGCTATCACCTTAAGACTGTCGGAACGCTCTGAATTGAAGCTAAAAATAGGGCTTCGGCTGATAACTGATTCTAGACTTATTCGTCAACATTTGGCAAAAATTCTTTCTCTATAAGGAAGATAAAGGACAAATATAGGTCTCTAATGGACTACTTTTGTAATTTATGTACGGTTTACTAGAAAAAAGTTGGCATTAATTGTGCCAAAAAACACGTTTTCAATGTCACACTACGACTTTATTCGTAATTATTTCACAAAATTGTTTCACCACGAACCTACATTAACTATTCCTTTTTCGGAAATGTTTTTTAAATCTACAAAATATTTCGAAAATTTAGAGTAATCAACTGACAGCGGCACTCTTTGCAACAGCATTTTTAGCCTCGTCGAGTGGCTTAAATTCAGAGCGTTCCGGCAGCCTTAATAGTAATTTAGAACAGCAACAATTGTTATTGCAAAAGAACTCAGTTTTGCCCCTCACTAATTCTAAAAACTTCAATTTCCAGCCAGCTCCTCATTGGTCGATGCAAACCTTACACGTATACAAATATATTACATATACAAAATATTATACACGTTTACTAACACACTCTCAGACCGGGCGGAACTTCTGAACTAGGCGGTGAGAAGTTTTATCGTTTTTAAATCAGTCAGTTATATTATTCCACCTGTTTATTATAATTACCCGGTCGTGTGAGGAAAAATACAATGGGTGTCTGGTTACTGTCCGGTTCTATTTGCAGTTGTAACCGCTGGCGTCAGTGGCGTAACTATATCATTTGGGGCCCGTGGCAAATTCATCGGATGGGGCCCTCCCTCTATGTAAAGAAGCTCAACCAACGTTATAGTTTTTTATTTTTTTTATAAATCACTACGTAAAGTACGTACAAACGCTATTATAATTAGTTGATTTTCTAGTTACTTTTAATATTCGACTGAAATCACAATTTTAGTTTTAGTACAAAATTGTAATTATTAAAATTCCTTTTTTCGGACTTTCTGTCCAGCAAAAGTGTTAACGACATCATCAAGTCCAAATTTCGGGCTATGGAATGTTCGATGGTAGAATAGCTAAGTTGCGTAACCTTTCTTGTTCCATAGAGTTTCTTAAATAAGTTTTTATCAATTTTAATTTTGAAAATGATCGCTCGGCATTACCCGTAGTCACAGGAATCATTACAAATAACGGAAATGCAGTGCACATTTTAAGAAAGCTTAAAGAAACAAAATGATTCTTTATTATTAATAAATCAGCAAGTTCTAGAAGATGACTTTTCTATTTCGTGTCTAAAAGTGGATCGAAAACTGAGACTTCATTTCTTCCAGCTCAGCGTTGCGTTTACAAGTGGCGATGAACTGGGTGTCCAAATCTTGATACTTTTTTTTTTGTTTAATTTTAGTAAATATCTTAAATTAATTAATTATGAAACTAATAAATTTTACTAAATGTTGTAATAATAAAAGTTATTATCCACTTGTGCTCAAGGCTCTCTTGGATCGGGAGCCCCCTTCAGCCGGGGGCTTGCGGCATTTTGCCTGTCCTGTCACCCTATTGTTACGCCACTGGCTGGCACCTATATCTACAGTAACGTCTCTTTTATTAGCGAATGTTGACAGGACTATCACGCGGATGTACAGAAACTAAACATATCTTAACATTTAAAAATGATTTGCCCTTTTTCCCGACAAATCATTTTATATTAATTACCAAGGACAAAAAAGAAAAAACGTCAATATCTTAACATTGTTGAAAGGAAGTTTGGATGAGGAACAATCAAAAGAAAAAAGCTTTACCGGTGTTTCGCTTGTGGCCAACGTTCCGAAATATAATTCAGTAATAAATCACAGGTATTTGGATTAATAATACAAAACAATCGCGTTATTGTTAATCTTACTACGTTTCGACTACTAAATAAAGTAGTCGAAAAATACGTCTGATTTATTATTGAATTATAGTAATAATTTTGGATACGATATAATATCTAGTTCCGAAATATTTTATTTCATCTTCAGGGCCTATGAACATGTATAATATTAGGCCTTGAAGATGAAATAAAATATTTTCGAAACGGTGACCACAAGCGAAACATCGGTAGCGCTTTTTTCTTTTGATTGTTCCTCATCCAAACTTCCTTTCATGCTTTTTTGTGCCATGCGTACAGTTAGGATTGCCACTAGAGGTGCAGTCATTATTCAGATATGGATCCTTTGGAAATACAAAACCTCTATAATTTGAACATTAGTAAACACACCACATCGCCATTGTCCATTATTCATTACAGAGCGGTCGTTATATAGCTGGCGCCCCTAGCGGTAGAGTTTTAGTAGTGTCCATCCGCATTATGCAATTTACTGTTCGCGGTGTGAAAAACAATTTTAGACAACATGGGAAAAATCTAACTCCAGCTGTATAGTTTATGTGTGCCTAGGCAGGCACGTTACATTACATGTAAAACTTTTGTAATAATTATTTATTGAAAACAACAGCAGTCCACTAGTTATAACTTACACACAATATAACACATAGCCCTAGAGCTATTAAGCATTTTTGGGTAGGTATTTGAGGCACTGTGAAAATTTATACAATAACTCTTCAGTAATATTCGAATACAAAAACGCAAACCTGGCTGAAGGGTAGCGCGACTTAACCGATTTATCAAACATATTAATCGCCTGGCAGGTAAAATGTCCCACCGAAACGACCTGTCTTTTTGATATTATTTTTACTTACCACCGAGCCGGGCAGAGTAGTGGTGACAGCACTAGACTCGCATTCGGGATGTACCGGGTTCGGGATGTGGCTGGGACTTTTTCCTACTGCCTCTCGCCGAGAAACGGTAATTCCTGTACCAGCCATCTTGATTGAGGTTTTCCATGGTTTCCCTCAATAAATTCCAGATAAATATCGAGATGGTTCCTTATTTGAGGCCATGGCCGATTATCTGTCAAACTCCTAGTTCAAAAATTACCGACCTTATCCTAATTTCCTATAATTCCTTCATTCGCCCATTGCTATTACATAAACTGAAGTTTTAAAAAAATGTAGAAAATAACGGAAAGTGGTAGATGAAAAAATAGTAATGGTGCGAATGGCGTCTGTTATGACAAAGCCGAGAAACGGACGTTAAACGCATTATTATTATTATTATTATTATTATTATTATTATATTATTTTTAGTTACCAATATTGTTCTGTTTAAATTTCAACGTGCCTCAAATATATTTTTTAAGTCTTAAAAAATATAATTTTGCAAACACCTGGCCTAAGTTTTCAACTCGATTAAAAATTCTGGCTTTTTTATTTTGCGACTCGTTAAATACTAAATTTCAAGGTATTTTCTATTGCACGAAAATTAAATTAAGCCCCGCTACCCTTCAGCCTGCAGGTCTGTGTTTTTGTATTCGGGTATTACTGAAGAGTTATTTTCCCAACGCCTCAAATACCTACCCAAAAATGCTTAATAGCTCTCTTACTAGCATATATGTATGTAAATATATATACGTGTATATCGGATGCATGTGGAGTATTGTGTAGGTATGTTTGAGTGATAATTATATCCGGTGTAGTAAATTCTCTTTTGTATACACCTCTTTTACTACATACTTATTTTTTGCTCCTCCCAACTTGGGTGGGATTTTAATTGAGTTTATTTACGTTTACCATATTTTTAGGTTCTAAAATATATACGAATGCTGATTTATTGTCACATTATATTATTTTACCGGAAAAAAATCCAAACAAAATGTGTGTTTCAGTTTGGTCAAGCGAAATACGTCCAGTGACAGACGGACACTAGAGCGATCCTATATAAGGGTTCCGTTTTATCATAGTAAGAGAGCTGTTAGACATTTTTGGGTAGGTATTTGAGACACTGAAAATTTGTACAATACTTCTTTAGTAATATCCGAATACAAAAACACAGACCTGACTGAAGGGTAGCGGGCCTTAACGGAGGCAGATATGGCTGGGACATTTTCCTACTGCCTCTCGTCAAGCAACGATAATTCCTGCACCGGCCATATTAATGAAGTTTTCCATGGTTTCCCTCAATTAATTCCAGATAAATATCGAAATGGTTCCTTTTTCTAGGCCATGGCCGATTATTACCTGTCAAACTGCTGCTTCAAAAATGGTCTACCTTATCCTAATTTCCTATAATTCCTTCATTCGCTTATTGTTATTAAGTTGAAGTTTTAAAAACGATGAAAATGACGGGAAGTTATAGGTGAAAAATAGTAATGATGCGAATGGCGTCTGTTATGACAAAGTCAAGAAACGGACGTTAAACGCATTATTATAATATTTAGTTAAGGCTGTCGGAACGCTCTGAATTTAAGTCAAAAATAGGGTTTCGGCTGATAGCTGATTGTAGACTTATTCGTCAACATTTTGCAAAAATTCTTTCTCTATAAGGAAGATAAAGGACAAATTTAGGTCTTTAATGGACTACTTTGGTAATTGATTTAAATAAAAGTTGGCATTAATTGTGCCAGAAAACACACGTTTTCAATGTCACACTACGACCTTATTCGTACCTACTTATTTAGCAAAATTGTTCAATCGCAAACATAAAGTAACTCTTCCTTTTTCAGAAAAGTTTTAAATCTTCAAAATATTTCCAAAATTTAGAGTAATCTTGCAACAGCATTTTTTCGTCTCGTAGTATGGCGGTAATTCAGAGCGTTCCGACAGCCTTAAAATGCTCTTTGCGTTCAAAATGTAGTTTGTACAAATAAACACGATTTTAGTTCAAATAACTGAGAAAAATCCACGAGACATCGAAAGCTTTGCACTTATAATGAATGCCATGTATCTTCTTTTTTTTCTCTCTTCTAGACACATTCATCTCACTTATTATATAACAAAACCCATCACGTTCGCGATTTAAAAATTCTTAAAACTCTTCACATGCATCTAGTACCTTGATGCCTATGTATAGTATACTAATATTATAAAAAGAGAAAATTTGTAAGTTTAGATGTAGGAGGTAATTTTCGAAACTACTCATCCGATTTCAAATTTTTTTCACTAATATTTACAATGGAACTTCAGAACGGACATATAGCCTATATACTATCGCGTTAAAATAATTTATAATACAGCCAATTCTGAGTGAGTAAGAACTAGATAAGCAAGAAAACTCTTTAAGTGAGAGTAATAGGGATGTTGACTATTTTTGGGAAAGTGTTTTAAATCGTGCATAAGTCCCTAATATTGCCACAAATATTTATTATTTTTATTTAAATACAACTCAAGCCTTAAAAATCATGTATTTTAAATCCCGTTTCAAATTTCGGTCCAAAACGCCAATACTAGTCGCGTGACGTCACATGTTCCTACCAAAGGAGGTTCAAAAGTTTACACAGGAGCTACCATCCTATAGATGCGTATTCTGTGCTCATAAACGTTAGTAAACTGAGGTGATGAAAAGTTGTTTCACAGTCGTCGCTATAGTTACATGTAATTTGACGTTTCCTATAAACAAATAATAAGAAATTACACACTAAATATTAACCAAACAATGAAGTTTTTTGACAGTGGCTGAACATATGACGTCATGCGTTCTGATTGGTGTCTGTTGTCACGTGACTTAAGAGTGATTTTATTAGGTTTTATTTATTAAATATTAATTAAATTCCTTAAAAATAAGGAAAAATATAGTGTTTTTTAGTATTTCTATCACAGAAACTACTACTTTTCGTTAAAATTATGTTTTTATTTGAATACAGTCAACATCCCTATTGCCAGGTACCGTCTTTGTAACCCTCTGAAACCTCTATAAGTGAGAAACAGAAACCTCTTTAAGAGAAAGGCGTTTTTCACTCATGGACCTCTTAAACTGAGACTCCTACTTGCCTGTACCTCTATAAGCGATAGTCGAACGTATTAATAGTTCCACGAAATTTAAGAATGAGTCACAAATAGTTGAATTAATTAACATTGCTTTTGTATCATTGTTTTATTTTTCGTATTCTATTCTGTACTGACTTATTTGTCGAACTTACTATAGTTGATAAGTATCAATTGCGAAGAAAGGTTCGGCACGTAATTACAATGTTAAAACGAAAAATTGAAGTGTTGTCTTTTGAGTGATGAACTTAAAATTTATCACTACATATTTTTATAAGTGAGAAAGGCCACTCCTGTACATCTATAAGCTAGAAACTCGGATTAGTGAAACACCTCCATAAACGAAAAAGAGATCGCGGCCCGTTGAACTCTTGCTTAACCAGGTTCGACTGTATACCCAAATGTAGATGTAGGTACCATACAACTATGTTGTTGACAGTAAGTTTATTTTTAATGAGAACAAACATTTTACTTTTATTTATGTTTACTGTGGTCATTATGTTACAATAAGCATAATTGAAATAATAAAAAAGGTAACCAAAGTATTAAACGTACAACAGAACCTCACTAACACACATAGTCAGTGGCGTAACAATAGGGTGGCAGGATCGGCAAAATGCCACGAGTCATGCCAGAGGGAACTCCCGGCCCGAAATAGTCGTGAGCACAGGATGATTCTAGCATATTATTATGACAACATGTAGTAGAATTTATTAGTTTTGTATTGAATTAATTTAAGATACACAAATTAAATAAAAAAAAATATTAAGATTTGAACGCATTTGTAAGAAAAAGACATAACGTTGGTTGATCTTTTCTACATTGCTTGAGGGCGCCATCCGATGAATTTGCCACGGGTCTCAAACGGTATAATTACGCCACTGGTTACTAGATTATTAAAAAAAGAAAAATACCATTGGTGTGAGTGGGAGCAAGAGAGAGCGCGTGTATGGGAGCGGTCAATGCGGGACGCAGACAATGCTCTTCTATGAAGTTATATTTTTTTGGAAAATATAAACACACCAAATGCTATGAAACAAGATTATAGTACGTATGGTAGTTTTATATAAGTGCCGAAATAAAAGTAGACATAACGTAGAAACCGGATACGCTTCGTTTAGCGCAGAATGGACATTCAGGTATAATATGAATGTCTGATCTCATCAGGTGCAATGGCGTACTCGGATTTTAACTTTTTCAGTCTTGGTGGTTAGTGTCATTAACCACCTCTTTCCGAATTCTTAAATTAAAATCCATGCTATTTATCGGTTGAATATCATGAAAGTTCGAACAATGATTGACAAGATGTGACACCGATTGGCGGTATATTGAATGAATAATTTCATTTGAGTCCAATTCAATATTGCTCTAAGTTCAAAATATTTGTAATGTTAAAAGCGTGACGGAATGAATTAACATGCTCCTTCTAACTCAGATAAAATTATAATATTATGGTGTATTAGGAAATGTTTAGTACGGTATAGTTCGTGAGACTAAATTAATAAACAGAATAATAGCTATATCGTTTGCTATAATTGTTAAGAAACATCCATTGTTACAATGCTATATATTAGAAAAACATATTTTCAAACTACTGTCACCGTCGGGACTCAAACCGGAATCTTTCCACTTTCGCGGCGGAATGAGTTATCAGTTACTCTACGGTGCCATAATTCAACAGTTAATCATTCATAAAAAAACACATTGCAACACTAAATTCACATTATGCTAGAGCTAATTGTAGCTTCGGTAACGCTAGACACGAACCTTTACAATAGTGAGAGTTTCGGATGAATCAAAACTGAAATTCCTGAACTGCTTCGTCTTCGACATCGTGTCGCGCAGTGTAGGAATTTTAACTTTCTACCCTTGGGATGTAATATATTTTTTTCCTATCATGATATAGTTCAAGGGATGAAAAACGTAACATAATAAAATAAATAAATTGCTTAACATGAGTGGGCACTTTTTGTTACGCCACTGATAAATATAATAAATTTAGCGGAAGTTAATTTAGAAAAATAAAATACCTTCAACTGTTCACGAGTCTATCAACTGTAATTGTACCAGACTACCTGTGCAGTCTACGCTTGCGCAGACGTTATAATTAGTTACGCCACTGATTAACAGGACAACAGAGGCGCTGCTTGCTGGATAAATTAAAACAACCATGCCAAAACTTTACTTTTTAGTGTATTGGGCCCAAAAGCTTTTTTCAACCCCTAAAAACCACCCTTTAAATGACTCGATTGGGCCCATTTCAAATAGGCTTCGTGCAGTGGTAGATTCCGGTATGTGTACCAAATTTAGTTTAAATTAATTAAGTCTGTCGACAGTGTGCTAACACAAACACACACCTAAAAATATGAACATTTTCAAAAATGGTGTCAAGTTGCTTAGAATGATGACGTCGAGAAATTTTGGTCCGACCCCTAGGTCTCGCCACCCGACCGACGCCAATAGTGTATGGCGCCGCCATATATGCAGGCAAATACACTACTAAAATAAATATATGTTTTTTGGACTCGGCGGACCTTAGAATGAAAAAATATTGTAAAATTTTGAAAAGTGAATTTTGACCTAAATTAGTATCGTTCCTCATTTATGGAATTGGAATGGTAAACCAGAAATTTTAAAATGATAATAAATAAAATAATAATAATAAATAATAATAATGCGTTTAACGTCCATTTCTCGACTTTAAAAAAATTTAAAGAAGCATTTATAAATTACCTAATTGATGTAACACCCTACACTCTACAGTATAGGAGAACTTTTGTAAAAATATCGTTTTTGACTTTTTTGTATCCCATCTGGGCTAAACAAATATATATATTTATTATTATTTATACCATAGCAGACGCCATTCGTACCATTACTATTTTCCATCTACCACCGAGCCGGGTAGAGTAGTGGTGACAGCACTAGACTCGCATTCGGAAGGTACCGGGTTCGAATCCCGGCGGGGGCAGATGTGGCTGGGACTTTTTCCTACTGCCTCTCGCCGAGAAACGGTAATTCCTGTACCGGCCATCTTGATTGAGGTTTTCCATGGTTTCCCTCAATTAATTCCAGATAAATATCGAGATGGTTCCTTATTTGAGGCCATGGCCGATTACCTATCAAACTCCTAGTTCAAAAATTACCTACCTTATCCTAATTTCCTATAATTCCTTCATTCGCCCATTGCTATTACATAAGTTGAAGTTGTCAACAATGTAGAAAATAACGGGAAGTGGTAGATGAAAAAATTGTAATGGTGCGAATGGCGTCTGTTATGACATAAAGTCGAGAAACGGACGTTAAACGCATTATTATATATTATTATTATTATTATTTTCCATCTATCGCGCATAGGAGTTTAACAAGTAATCGATCACGGTCTATAATTAGGAACCATCTCGATATTAACCTGGAATTAATTGAGGGAAAGCATGTAAAACCTTAACAAGATGGCCGGTACAGGAGTTACCGTTTCTCGGCGAGAGGTAATAGGGAAAAGCTCTAAGCCACGTTTGCCCGCATCAAGATTCGAACCCAGTATCTACCGAATGTGAATCTATTGCTGTCAGCACACAAATTTTAAAACGATATAAATGTCAAACCAGTTCGGTAAAATTCAATGCTGCTTGAAAGAGCCGCTCGATTTTTGAATATACGCATTCACACATCACCTATTTTAACAAGCATGTTGTTACAAGTTACATTATCAACATAGTTTAGTGATCATTAAAGCTGACTTTTTAATATTTTTGTAATGATGATGGAGTTAATTAATATTTTAATAGATCCTTTATTTTAAACATATTCAAAGCGGCTTTGTTAAAATTCTGTTTTATGTTTGTCATAATTTTTGTGTGGTAGGTTAGCTTAATAACAAACGTGCAGTTTAAAAGCAACTATGAATTCTCATCAATAGTATATTACACCGCAAGGGCACAAAGTTGAAATGCCTGCACTGCGCGACACTCGCTGTTCGAGGCGAAGCCGAGGGCATCATGTGTCACGCAGTGCAGGCATTTCAACTTTCTGGCCGTGTGGTGTATACTATTTTTCTTCATAACCGGTGGAAACTACGTACTTTCGTAACAGTGTGCATGAGAAAACTGTTTCGGCCCGCTGTTGCAGATGGCGAGCGAGTAATTAAAATTTGAGACGATTCGTGTGAATAGTTTTTTGTTTTTTTCCTCCGCCATCCGACCGACGCCAATAGTGTATGCGTCATATGGCAAATACACTAAAAGACAGAAACAGAATTGAAAGTAACATTACCGTTAGAAAAAAAAAAACATATTTCAATGTAAACTAATTGCATTATCTGAAGTATTAAAATAACAAGAACTGAATTTGTAGAGCTGTGAACCCTATCAAGATTCCAAAAATATTTCAACACGCTACGAAAGATAGATTTGTTCCATCTTAGACTGTTATTCTGGCTACAGTTAAAAAACAAACATTCTAAAAATCTATTTTGACGCAACGCGAACGGAGAAACAATCCGACTTAATTGGAACCGAAAACGCACAACACCGCCGTATTAATAGTCCGGGAGCTGTTAAACATTTTTGGGTAGGTATTTGAGGCACTGTGAAAATTTGTACAATACCTCTTTAGTAATATTCGAATACCTGGCTGAAGGGTAGCGGGACTTAACCGACCCACAAATTTTTAATCACCTGATAGGTAGAATGTCCCACCGAAACGACTTGTCTTTTTGAATATATCTATTTGTGTTTAAATTTCAACGTGCCTCAAATATATTTTTTAGATTTATATACATACTAGCGGCCCAGTCCGGCTTCGTCCGGGTGTAAATGTAATACATAGGATATAAAAGATGAGAATCATTATCATTAAATTCTCAACGTGTATTGAATTTGCGCGAATTCAATCGCTTTTATTTGTGAATGTTCAAAAATAGAAGAAAAATCTTATTTCCCAAAAAGAAATTAAAAAAGAAACTTGGACCGTGTCGCGGGACACGCGTTTAGAACGAAGTCCCTTTCGTAACGCGTTTTATATAATTTAAAAACACCCGGTATCATCGTATACCAGTTGTTCGTGACATTTTTGTCTTACGGTATAGCTTATGTTACTCAGGGTGAATGTAGCTTTCTAATGGTGAAAGAATTTTTTAAATCGGCACAGTAGTTTTTGAGTTTATTCATTACATACACACAAAAATACAAATCTTTCCTCTTTATAATATCAGTGTACATGTAGATTAATTTTGCAAACACCTGATTAAGCTTTAGACTCGATTAAGAAATTTAACCTTTTTATTTTTCAACTTCTTAATTACTAAATTTCAAGGCATTAAAAGCCTCAAGGATATTTTATTGCGCAAATATTTAAAAATTGGTTAGATCGGTTAAGCCCCGCTACCCTTCAGCCAGGTCTGTGTTTTTGTATTCGGATATTACTAAAGAGGTTTTGTACCAATTTTCACAGTGCCTCAAATACCTACCCAAAAATGTTTAATAGCTCTCGCACTATAACAGCGTTGTGTTTGGGAAACAGTATCATAAATATATTTACTATTTATGTTGACTGTTGTTTAATTGGGTAGTTTTTTTCATTCTGTTATTTTAGTTTTGTAAATTAATGACCATTAACATTTTTCACGGTAGTAATCAGAACATAATTAAAAAGCACAGGTGATGCACAATACCATTATTTTCAAGGGGCTTACGTGTATGTAAATCAATTCAAATTTAACTCGAATTCGATATATTTAGATACTAACCGCTTCCCTTCTCTTCGTTCGGATCCTGTACTAGGGTATTTGATCAAATCCCTAAGGTAGATGATCAATTCACGGAAGATGGTACAATTACAACTGATTTCCCTTAAGGTAGTAAGTGATTTGATTATATTCTTTAACTGTTTTAGTGAAAAAATCGTTCACCAATCCGACAACAGAATGTTTCGCGTATGCCGGATTAGTGGAAATGTCAGATTATCGGATGTAAGCATGGACTACAACTATTAAAAAGAGTTCTTTTAACTTTTTTTTGTTTCTAAAGTCAATAACGACTTTATATATTACATATTTATAATACATAATGCATTATTGAAGATTTTGACAATAAAACAATTTTTACTACAAAATACGCATTTATTTTAAATAAATAAATACTTACACAAACAACGTGACGTCTTCTCCTTCCAATGTCTATTGTCGGGCTACAGAGCGAACGATTCCATGAAACGCCGGAGTATAATGAAATATTTGTCAAGTACCTAAACACATGTGTCGGATTACAGAACGCAGTATCGTAAAAATGTTGAATTAGAGAGCGATTTTTCTAAACCTCTACATACTTTAAAAAATGCGGATTACTGGACGTGTCGGATTAATGAACAGCGAATTATCGATCGTGTACTGTACCTGCAAAAAAAATAACGTACTTTGTAACTCGACATGCCACAAATCAATAACGTGTTTTAATAAAAATGAATGAACATTATTATTTATTAACTACATTCACTAAAAATGCTTAAAATTTCACCAAAACTATCCTTTTTGTTTTTAAAAATATCAGCTTAAGTATCTATTTCTTTGGTGAATTAGTTTCGAATAAATAATTTCTGTTTTAATGACTATTGTATTACCTACTCTACATTAATTAATAATGCATGGTTTACTAAATAAATATTTTTAATATCTAAACAATATTATTTCATCTTTTCACTACAACAGTTAAAGAATTTGATAAATCACCCCAAAGAGTTGTAATTTTACCATCTTCCGTGAATTGATCATCTATCTTAGGAATTTGATCAAATCTCCGTTTTCATCATTTCCTTGTAACATATAGGTTAATCGTTTATTAGTTTATTTGCCTCATATGGCATATACACTATTTGCGTCGGTCGGATCCCGGGACTCAGGGATCGGACCAATATTTCTCGAAGTTTCACAGCCTCCTGAACATTTTCGAAATATTTATATAGGTAATGTATGGACTTCAAAACAGCTGAATCAATTTTTCTGTTTGGTTCAGCAAACTGTTGTCGATAGCAATTGATATTGCATCAATTACACTTCGTCTTCGTCATTTGAATCATTTTGTATAAACTGATCCATAATTTACGTTATACCTACTGGCGCGTAATACTGAAGCAGCGTTAAGCGAGGTCTTAGTGTATAGCATTGTAACTATGCATGTTTCTTAACAACTATAGCAAACGATAGCTAATCTACTATTTATAATATTAATATCTGAGGGTATGTTATTACTTGTAAAAAGAGAGTCTGTAATATTCGGAGAGAATTAATAGGTAATCTTTCGAGTGATTGTATATCAGCAGTTATATTTTTTTCGTGCATAAAATTTATGAGCCCCTGTACCTTGTAGAATGCTATTAGGCCAAAACAAAACATAACTTCCCAATCAACATTTTTGATGCGAGCAGTGTAACGTATGTAAGAAGTCCATGCCTGAGATGACACTAAATAGTTTTTTTTTTGGGTTGTGTGTCGTTCCTTTGTTTCGGGCATACGTGCCGCCGCTAGCGACAAGTGCCTTGCGATGTGGTTACAGCTACTGAATTCCTTTCTCCTTTGCCGGCTTTGTCCGTCTGCCCCTTTGCCTTCGATCGTACAGATGCTATGAGGATGGCACATAGGCACCAATGTAAACTTAACCGCAACTAATACATTTTACAACATTAAAGTCGCTTGCGGAAATACAATGCGATCTGCTCACGTTTCGTTTGAATCTTTCAACCACGAAATAAGTTATAGTAATAGTTTATTGGTCCTTGAGAGGTACTTCAAGTCAAAAATAAAATTTTACATGATATATGCAATGTTTATAAGTACAACAATAAACATTAAAAATTAGCCAAGAATTGTAATTAAGATTAGAAATTTAAACTTTTACTTTTTTATCCGGAAGGTCCTGGTCATGATAATGGGACAAACTTATTAAATCATTGTCTTGTCATCGGTCCTTGATATGTGTGCAATGTTTCAGTTTAATCTGACGTTTTGAAATGAGTGAATTTTACGTTCAAAGATTCCTTTACATACAGGTGAAGCTAATAAAAGCGTGTAAAAAACGCATTCTTTGTACAAAATAGCAGATTCAATCTGACTTGCATCCGGCCGAAGCCGGGCGGACAGTTATTATAACCTCTAAGCCTTTCTTAAGAGATAAACTATCGAATGATAAAAACTGTATTCAGTGATTTTCGAGATTAGACAGACACCTAACATGACTTCCTTTAGTACAATGCAGTATGTAGAGGGTTGAACAATAAGTACCCGTGTTTGAAATAATATTTTTCAACATTTTCTTTCAGGTCTACATACTTCTCCCAACGTTCGACCATTTGTTTAACCCGTTGAAAAAATATGATTCTTCAAATCCTGCAAAATACGCTTCTCTCTCGGCGATTACTTCTTCATTTGAGCCGAATTTTTTTCCTCCGAGCCATGTCTTCAAGTTAGGGAAGATGAAAAAGTCGCTGGGTGCCAAGTCGGGCAAGTAAGGTGGGTGCGGAAGCAATTCGTAATGCAGTTTGTGCAATTTGGTTGCGACAATCAAAGACGAATGTGCTCGTGCGTTGTCGTGATGAAAGAGCACTTTTTTCTTCGCCATATGTAGCCGTGTCTCCTTCAATTTCTCATTAAATCTGTCCAACAATTCACTGTAGTACTGCCCGGTTATTGTTTTTCCTTTCTGCAGAAAGTCGGTGAAGATGATTCCTTTGGAATCCCAAAAAATCGTGGCCTTAACCTTTCCGGCTGATGGAATTTGTCGTCAAACACGGATACTCATTGATCAACCCTCGTATAGATCATGGCTAAGTACGAAGGTAGTCGACGCAATCGATATTTTAAACACAATTTTCTGAAAACACCTTATTCTTTATCTCAACATGAACCAATTTCAAACAATGATGTAAATTGATTTATAATTCCCACCTAATATTGTACTCTTATCACATAACAACACTCTACAAGCATTTCTAAAGATAATTTTTTAATGAGACTTGACGAGCTCTTTAACTTAATATAATTAAGTTTTTATCTTAATTGTATATACCTATCCATGTATACGCATAATATAGACGACATTAAATCAGTGGCATGTAGTCAGAACAAGAAAAACGGTTTTAAAACCACAAACTAATTGCTGTATATATTACGATATCACATATAAGTATTACAGTTACGTATCTCAGAAAGAAAAAACAGAACCCTTCTGTTACAGCCAATTTGCTCCGAAACTACTGGACCGATTGAGTTGAAATTTGGTACACATATGTAAGTCGGTGGGCCAAAGACGGACATGAAACGTAAATAAATTAATTTTAAAGATGGGGGTAATTTTTCGGGTCCAAATTTGAATGTAAAAAAAAGTTTTGTAAACTGTAGAGTGCCGTGTGACATATCAAATGAAAAGGCTTGTATAGTAAGGATCTCAAATATATTTTTTTTATAGTTATAAAATGAATAGTTTTAAAGTTATTTAAAAAAATAGATGAAAATTGACCATTCCTCCTCTTATCTCTGAAACTACTGAGCTTAAAATTTTGAAAAAAATGAAATGTCGGGTTTCACCCATAGTTTACGGGAAAACCTACACGAAAATCTCAAGTCTCAAAGTACTCACAGAAAACGGAACAGTACGGAATCCTCTTCTCGCGAGTCGACTCGCACTTGACCGGTTTTTTAAATTATTTTTTTCAGAAAAAAACATTTTCAGCTTTAAGATAGGTTGTCTTTAAATTATACTGCATTTATGATATAGAAAAACGATTAATTTGGATTAAATATTTTATTAAAATTTCTAACAATGAATTATCCATGTTTTTTAAATAATATATTCAAATAAGAACCGGAAATTCAAAAAAGTATCTTTGCCTAAATGGAAAACTGATGTTTGAAAGTCTGAACGAAGTTTATTAGTGCTTATAGATGCAACGCACGCCTCGATCAAAAAGAATGAAGCTGACAAAAGCAACAGAACGCGCAGAGGTTTGGTGAGAAAATCTCTCGTATAAGGTTATAGCTGACAAGCTTTGTGATTCAGTACTAAATCTAACCACATCAAACACAAAAATCTTCTAAATCAGATACGGCAATATATTTATAAAAAAGTGCAATGATTTTTAAATTAAAAGGTATCACCCAAAAGAATATTTTTGAAAAATCTATAATTAAAAATTTAAAAAACCGTCCACACAAAAAAAAAATCTAAAAAGTGAAACATAGTATTGACCTTTTAAGTTTAATATAAGAAGTAATATTTTTATCTAAGCGTCGTCCCATCGGGAAACCGCTAAGTAAAGGGACACCGCTTGGATAAAAATAAAATACTATATAATATAATACAGCAGCCGTAAATATAGTTTTTAACACGCTTTTATTAGCTTCACCTGTATGTTTGTTTGTTTGTAAAGCAATCTTTGAACGTGGAATTCACCCACTTCAAAAAGTCAAATTGAACTGAAACTTTGCACATTTATCAAGGACCGATGACAATATAATAATTTAATAAGTTTGTCCCATTATCCTGACCAGGACCTTCAAGATAACAAAACTTGAAAAATAACAGCAAGCAAACCAACACCCTGTACAGTGGCGTACATTGCGTTGCCTACCTCATAGTCAAATCCAATATTGTTTTTTAGTTTTATAATTAAAATTTGAGTTTAAAAAACTACAACACGCTTTTCTGAACTAAAAAAATGCAAAATAATTTGACAACAAAATTAGTCTTATACTGTAAAAAGCGTGGAGTGCATAATATCGGTAATAATTTTTTATTTACTAGCTAATTGTACACGGAGAGGTATTATGAAAATTTAAGTAGATAGCATCCCAAGCTTTTTACAGTAGAGCTAATTTTGTTGTCAAATTATTTTGCAATTTTTGTTCATAAAAGCATGTTGTTTTAGTTTTTTTAAATTTTAATTTTTATAATGTAAGACCAAAGTATCAACATCTATTATCTAAGACCAAAACAATTTAACTTTCACGTATCACGACGATTATTTCAACTACAAAGGCGCGGTTTTTTTTGAGTAAACACCACACTAGTCTGATCTGTCAAGCAGCAAAAGAAACAACAGAAATTCTTAGAATCATGTTTCGTCAGAGGTACAGCTTTTATGCGCTACTTTGTCTCTCGTATGATCTCTTATTCGTGACTTGGTTGTTTACGGCGTTCAAGTGATTGGATTTATCTAGGTTTATACATTTTTATAAAGTCCTATACAATCCCTTGCAAAATTTATAAATGGTAAATAGATGCTTTTACCTCACAAAAAATACATTTTATTTCAGCTTTTCTTTTTCTTTTTTGAAGTAAAATTTCTTTAGCGAGGGTATCTGTTTGAAAACAGTAAAAATCGAGGGGAAGTAGGATTGTCTCCTAAATTACATGAAACTGACAAGGACAGAAGTTTATAGTATTACTAAGGTATGCATAAATATTATTATTTAGTTTGACATAACAAAAAATTAAACTTGGAATAATTAAAAACTAAAGAAGTTAAACTTCTTATGTGAGCTTATGAGGGTGAGGCTCATTTTTTTTTTTGAAGTAACACTTCTTTAGCGAAGGCATCTGTTTGAGATGTTTTGTGACGTTTAAGCCATTCAGAGCTGAGATTAAAATTTTTAAAATTAAATTTAACAATCTTGCATTTTTCCGCTATAAAACATTAGATTGTACTCACTTTTTTTTTGTTTAAGTTTGTAACATTTATTGTTAAATACTTTTTTATCACATTAAATATAGATTTAACAATTGCTAATATGGATTTTTGTTCATAAAACATTTAAGAAAATCAAATAGATGTTCGATTAAAAAGTTATGTTTGTGATGAGGAAGGCTCACCATTTGACATATCTTGTGTTTTGTGAAGAAGTCATCTTATGTCGTTTGCCTTTTTCTGTTTCGATCAGCAAGCTGTTGTCGATAGCAAGATATTTTGCATCAATGACACTTCGTCTTGCCTTCGAACTTCTTTGAACATTTGATCTGATCCATAATTTACGTTATAGTGGTTAAACTTTTTTTTTTAAAACCGCGTAATACTGAAATAGCGTTAAGCGAGGTCTTACTGTAATCTACTCATAAAATTAGGTTTTTCAGTGTTTAATTTACAAACTGTCGTTCTTTTTCTCTAAAGTCTGGACAGAACTAATTCAATTTTTATACAAATATAAACTTTCAAAGAAGTACATTTTTCTTTTGAAAAGGAAATTTTCTCGGAAGACAAAATAATTGATGAAAACAAAAAATAGAACTTCATCGTATATATAAGATAAATTATTCCAAAAGCATTCCTTATTTCTCTTTAATAAAGGAATGCAGAAACAGATTATTTGTGGATACTTGCAAATAAGATAATAATGTAAATTTCAAAAGCGGCATTTTTTTCTTTTCTTTTATTGGTTTCTTGTGCTGCTGCAAACTCTCCAATATCTTAACGATCAATTTATTATGCTAATATTTTATTAAAACGTGCCATGAAATGTGTATTGTATATGAATAATGAATGTTTGTAACTATTTTTTGTATAAAATTAGACAATAATAATGTAACAATAATAATAATAATACATATTTAAAAGTTTAAAAAGTTTAGCCACTATAACGTAGATTATGGATCAGTTTATACAAAATGATTGAAAGGCAAGATGAAGTGTCATTGATGCAATAAATTGCTATCGATAACAGCTTGCTGAACGAAACAAAAAAGTCAAACGACATTAGACGACTTCTTCACAAAAAACAAAATATGTCAAATGAGAAACCTTCCTCATCAGAAACATAACTTTTTGCTCGAACTTTTATTTGATTTTCATAAATCCTTTATGAACAAAAATCGATATTAACAATAAAAAACCCGGATCGCAGTTCCAAAACCCTGCCGACAATATAGTGTATTTGCTAATACAGGCAGTGTGGCTTTATTATGCGAACTTAAGTTGGTTTTTGGGCAAAATAAAAAAAAATTAACCCCTTAATACACCCCTTACAATAATCTGCACCAAATTAAATACGACCTTCAGCAAGTAAACTCGTATACGCGAACTAGTGTTTTCATAAAATTTGTAAGTCCGGTCCTGTCGGGCCGATTCGCTTATAATTTTAGGCTCACTTTTTAATTGCTACTAAAGGGTTAAATTTCAATTTTGAAACGATTCTGAGAATTTTTTCGGTATTTTCCGGCCCAAAAACTTTTTTCAACCCCTAAAAACCACACTTAAAATGACCCGATTGGACCCATTTTAAATAGGCTTCGTGCGGTGATGGATTCCAATAAGTATGCCAAATTTCGTTAAAATTAATTAACTCCTTCGAAAGTTATTGCCCGCAAATATATATATATATATATATATATATATATATATATATATATATATATATATATATATATATATATATATATATACACATATATATATATAAACATTTTTAAAAATGGTGCCAGTGTTTAGGAGGTTATGAAACGGCGAGAAATTTTGGTCCGACACCTAGGTCCCGCCATCCAACCAACGCCAATAGTGTATGTCGCCATATGGCAAATACGCTAATAAATCTATTAAACTTTACAAAAGTATACCAAAAAAAAAAAAACCGGGTCGCAGTGCCTAAACCCTGCCGACAATATAGTGTATTTGCTTGTATAGGGCCGTGAGGTTTTATACTTTTATTATGTGAAATTAAGTTTGTTTTTGGGCAAAATAAAAAATTTAACCCCTTAATACACCCCTTAAAATAACATTTTTTTCGTAATTGTAATATTATTATCAATCTAACCTCTACACCGAATTAAATACACCCTTCAATAAATAAGTCACTATCTGCAAATTAGTGTTTTCAATAAATGTGTAAGTCCGGTCCTGTTACGCCGATTTTATTAAAATTTTAGGGGCACTTTTTAATTCTACTAACGGATTAATTGTCAATTTTGAAACGATTCTGAGAATTGTTTCGGTATTTTGGGGCCCAATAACATTTTCAACCCCTAAAAACTACCCTTAAAATGGCCCGATAACGCCTATTTTAAATAGGCTTCTTGCGGTGATGGATTTCAACACGTGGGCCAAATTTCGTTAAAATCAATTAACTCCTTCGAAAGTTATTGCCCGCACACATATATATATATATATATATATATATATATATATATATATATATATATATATATATATATATATATATACGTATATATAAATATATATATATATACATATATATATAAACATTTTTAAAAATGGTGCCAAAGTGTTTAGGAGGTTATGAAACATCGAGAAATTTTGGTCCGACCCCTAGGTCCCGCCATCCGACCGATGCCAATAGTGTATGTTGCCATATGGCAAATACACTAAAAACTGCCAAATTTTCTTATTCTCGATTCTGTTTGACTTATTACCTACGTATTAAGATGATCTCGTTTAGCGCTTGTTTCGTATAGCGCAGGAACTTATTGGAGCGTATCTTCCGCGTTTAGCGGGGTCTTACTGTATTATATTAGCAAATAATCGGAGCCCCACCTGAACCGTACCACGTATTGTAAAGTGGAGCGATTACAAGAATGCTTGTGTTGGGATAGGCTTAGAGTGTCGGACGGAGGTCAGGTCACTTTGTTACGTGATATGCACCGGGACGAAGCTCAAAGGATAACGAGTATTGTGTTTGCTGTCCACTACAGCCAAATAATAATATTGTGAGGGATTCATTAAAGCGTTAATTTCAAAACTTTGAACACCTCTTAATAGTTAGAGGGAGCTAGTGGCGATTTTATTTCCAGCCTGGGTTTTTGTCGATTAATTAACACTAGAAAGACTGAAAAAACGGCTTACATTCAAAGACGGCTGGGGTCATTTGACCCCTTATTTCATAAATAGTTATTCTTAATTAATTTCGTATGTAAATATTAACAAATTATTATAGACACATTAAGAATAAATAAAATGCAACAAAACAATAAATAATATACTTGAATTATATTTTTTTATTTAGCACTACATACAATTATTACAAATAAAAGCTTTGCATTTATTACAAGATCCACATATTTTCTCCTGGTTTGTAGCATGACACACAGTTGTCAATAAAACGATTCCATACTTGTGAAATCAGTGCAAATTTGCCTGTTGTCAGTCTTGAAGATCTTTCTGATCGTATGTCGAATCGTATATATTTCATTAGTTCTTTGAATCGATCTCTTGACATGACTTTTGAATAAAATGGTATTCCCCATATTTTACTCCACAAATCATTTACAGATATATTTTTAGATCCAGTAGCACCCCTTACGTACAAAATAGATATAAATTTTTCAAGTTCTTCGAGAGAAACCGAAAAGTTGGTATGTCCAAGCTGACGATGTGCTTCAATCTCACAATCAGTACCTGCATTTTTTAATATGGCGTAACATTGTATAGTTAATCAAAAGTTTCCAAGCTGAAATAAACTTTGCTCCAATTTGCCTTCGTGCAAATGAAGTAGGTCCTTGCTATTCAGTCAAAACATTATGATTTGCTCGACGACCTGGTAATTAGGTTACATCGTATGTTGTGGGTCAAATGACCCCAACCGTCTTTGTGGGTAGATGTTCTATTTATTTACATTTGTGTAGTAATATTACTATATAAACTAGTGTTGGGCATAATCGATACATTTCAATAATCGAATGAATCGAAATAATCGGTTTTTATAATCGAATGATCATTCGAATTATCGATTATGAATGATTTGAATTATCGATTATGAATGCGGCCCGCAAAACCTGTGAATTCGGCCCGCGATATCGATAAGATATATTATATTTTTATTAAAAAATAAATAAGTAAATAGTAAAATAAATAATACATATTACAAATAAGATACAATAAAATATTTTAATATTTTTAAAAAATTCTTACAGAACTTTAACCATACGCGTTTGTATGAATAAAATATTGTTTACTTTATATTTAGAAAATTATTGTAGTATGTCTAGTCTAGTTATTACGCATTGGTTTTGATTTTATTACGTTCTTTTTTTTTTTGGCCCGCCAAAAAAATCGGGAATATCAAATTGGCCCGCCTACGAAAAACTTTGGGAGCCCCTGGTTTAAACAAACGAAAGCACCCCCACCTCCAGTGCAACAGACTTCCCAATGTGTGCAGATGCAGAACCGAATGATATATCATTCATAATCGACAATCGACATACATACATTTCATATCTCGCTAACCATAATCGAATCATGTGAATATCTCGCTAAGCATAATCGAATGATATCTCGCTAAGCATAATCGAATCATGTGAATGATATCTCGCTAAGCATAATCGAATGGTATGATGATATCTCGGTTGCCATAATCGAATGATGTATGATAATTCATAATCGACAATCGACATAGTACTGTGTCGGGATTAATAGTTAGTACAAAACACATTAATAATGGAATCGCTGGTATGATTCAATACAAAAATAAAACGAATTCTTTATTATTATAAATTAATTATAACTCATAGATTTGTATTTAAAAAAACAATATAATCTAAATTTTTGGGTGAGAGTCTGTTCCTCCTTGCATTAGTAATGACACCAGTTTTTGAAAATATCCTTTCGGAAGGCACGGAGGTAGCTGGCGCACAGAGAGATTTTTTATGAAGCTCGTATAATTCAGGAAACAAATTTTTGTTTTCTGATCAAAAAATAAGGGGATTGGAAGAGCGAGATATATCGGGCATTGACAAATATTGTTTTATGATTGCAACGGCTTTTGTAGTAATATAGTGACAGTGAATAATAAGTAATAAGTTAATAACCGGTCACTATGAGAAATGTATGTACCGTATACACGTAATCTCAAAAGATACGCCGCCGCTCTAACTTTAAGTAATGCAGTCAATGACTGGTCTACTGGAGTCTGGGAGACTGGAATGCCAAAACAGTACAAACGAAAGTACCCCCACTCTTCAGTGCACGCAAATGCAGAAACCGAATGATATAATATGATATATGTCGGGATTAATTCACATACATTTCATATCTCACAATCGATTGAAGCGAATGATATCTCGCTAACAATAATCGTTTCAAACGAATGATATCTCGGTTAACATAATCGAATGATCGATTATTTGGCCATAATCGAAATATTTCGATTATATCATTCATAATCGCCCAAGACTAATATAAACACGTTTGTCGTGAAATTGAAGTTATTTCATCAAAAGTCACGAAATGCCTAGTCATATAAATAAATAGTACATTATTTATTTGCAGTGTAACTTCATTTGACCCCAGCCCGTCTTTCTAGTGTTAAGGGCACTGTCATGGCGCGCAGTGCAGGAATTTCAACTTTCTGCCCTTGTGAAGTAATATACTATTTCTTTATATGCTGTCGAAAGTACGTACTTTCAGCTTAGATTTTAAATCTGAAAGCCTAACATTTATACACTGCTGAAATTACGCGTATGACATCTGTAACAGCGGATCGAAACACTTTTCTCATGCGCACTGATACGAAAGTATGTTTTTTCGACCGGGTATACACCGCAAGGGCAGAAAGTTGAAATTCCTGCACTGCGCAACACGCGATGTTCGAGGCGAAGCCGAGGTCATTATGTGTCGCGCAGTGCAAGAATTTCAACTTTCTGTCCTTGCGGTGTAATATATTATTTCAATCCCTATATGTATACATAATACACACAGTAATCAATAAAAAAAATACCTATAGAATGTGCGTCTTACAATCAATTATACACAAAATAAACAACAATTCATCTTTAAAGTTCAATTCCAGATATATGTTATAATAGAAAACAGTATCACGGGTAATTGGAATAATAAAATAAATCAATTTAAACACTCATTGATTGCAACGTTTAACCATCATTTAAGCATATTGAGGTTAGTCACACCATTGTTTCTTTTTAGTAAATTATTTAATCCATAATGTTTAATATTTTTATTATATGAATGTTAATTTTTGTAAAAAAAATTTTTAGAGCTTGAAAAAGTCTTAATTAAAGAAAAGACGAAACGTTGCAATCAATTGATTTATTTTATTATTCCAATTACCCGTGATACTGTTTTCTATTATAAACAACAATATTTTGATAATTTAAATACGTAAAGTGTATTGATCCTCCTGATATTCTTTCCTTAATAAACGAAGTGTTTGACCTGGAATACTATACGAGGAATGTCATAGACTTAGTAAGGTTATACTGTTCTTGGTGAAGAGCTTAATAAGCATTTTGAATACTCAATAAACACTTTACAAGTTTAATAAAACATATTTCGTCTATCTTTTATAATTCTCAGTTCGTTTAATGTTAGAGACCAATTCATTGTTGTCCAAACTTTCCTATCAATTAGAAATATTTTTCATGTACAAAATTTATATCATAACTTAATGTTGGAAGTTAAGATTTTAGAAATTACTTTAAAATGCTTTATGGCACTTTGGTAAGTGCTCGATGCCTTTGAGCATTTTTCAGAATGAAAGTGCTTGTTACTTTAAACATTTTAGTAAGGGCCGATGCTGGGTATGCTTCAAGGACTTAGATTCGGTGGTTTGCCCAGGTCTGGTAATAAATTAGGACCAACATTTTTTATTTATAAATGTCAAGACACTACATATATGATAAATACTTAAAATATAATATCAATTTTACTATGAAGTTAATACTTATTAATCTTTAAACCTCATAATAGTACATTTTACACAATGTCGAGTCTTGTATAATATATATAGACTGATACATTTTAACCTATATGGGAAATTCTTGAGATAGAGCAACAATTTCGGAAAAAAGTTTCAGACAAAAATTGTCCAGTTTGAAGGGGGACATCGTTTGGAGACAAATACCACCCCCAACACCTGGAAGGATCGAAATGGTTCGGGTAAATACAGTTGCCGAACTTGGCTGACACACTACCGTGTGGCTAGAGAGTCATGTAGTGGATTTCACTCTCCCAATGTGTGTACAGTAAACACTGTAAACATTTGTGGAATCTTACAGAGCTCCCTCTTCAAACGGCCGTCATGTATCTAATTAAATTTCATTAATCGATTAATTATTTACATCTCAGACATGTACATTGTACGGACGCTCGACATGTTACAGTTTGCGTCGTCTACTCGTTTGATACCAATCAACCAAAACAACAACTCTCGTTCCATTTCAAGACTGGAAGAATTACAAATTACCACGTCCATGTTAATCCACTTACATCTGGGCGACCGAGCTTAGCTGGGAAGAAATTTTACCATACAAGCCTCAAGCGTCAAAAGTGCGACCCTTAGGGCCGCAACTTTATCATTATTTGTGTGCAAGGGTCCTATTGCCTTAGATTTCACGTATAGTTTTTCTCTTTTGATATATTAAGTAAAATCGACTTTATACATTTTTAATGCTTATAAGTCTTCCTAAAAAACTGATTTAACACACTCTAATATACAAACTCTATATAAAAACTTCTTCTCTTTCGTTTAAAAAAATACTCACACGATCTGACACTAATTAAGCGAGTTATAAGCAAAAAACATTATGTTTAATCATACATGACATAAAAATAACATACCTTACGCCTATTATTCAAATATTAGTAATATTAGTATATATTTGTAATGCCGGATCTCGCACTATTAAAGATTCACTGTCAGTATTTTGACACAATTGTTATTCCAAAGCTTACAATATTACAGTATTTTGAAACGTTAAAAAATTAATTTTTAAAATGATTAAATCTGTGAGAAAACAAGCTGTTCCAAGAATAAAACTTAGCTAGATTGATTTTTTGTCACCCAATATCTCTTTTCAGCGAATTTCATCCAAATCCTTAGAGCTGTTTCCGAGATACGCGAAATGTATAAAGCTAATGGCCTGAGTAGCCGAAGCACCTTTTTTGTTTAAATAAAAAAAAAAACAAAAGAAGTGCTCTTTTGAATTAAGATACACGTTATATAGTATTATCATAATATGGTGTAAACTGATCATATTACAGTTTACACTGTATAATAAAGTATATTGTATAATAATATTATGTACTATCTCTATAAATAGAGGTAAATTTATTAGGCCTATAGAGTTTAATTAGCTTAATTACGTGTTGATGTTTGGACAGAGGCGACAACGTTCACTTCCGTCCAATAAATATTTAACAGAACTGGGCATCCTAAAGCATGTTGAAATTAATACCCACCTTAATCCACAACCTGCATTAAAATCTGAGCGGATATTTAGTGCTGTTCGGTGACGATCTCTTGGGTTTATGTTTATATTTTATAGATCAATTATTGATATCCTTTGGGAAATATCAGTGTATAGAGCAAAAAATAATTGCTAATTGGTATACGGTTTTTACGTTAGTATTTTCTGTATATCTGTTAATTAACGTAGTAGCCATAGTCAAAGCGTGCTCCGCGGAGCCCTGGGGCTCCGCTAGACCTCCGCGAGAGCTCTACTGAAATAATATCAACGTAAAGAATGAAACACCGACCTAAACAGTTGTTCAAAAATAAAAAAACACTTCATACCTCCCATTAAATGAAAACAATTTTATCGATTTCTAGTGTTATGTAAAGAAGATATTTTTGTATGATTTTCATTAAAGAATGAAAAAACCAGGTTTTGCTTATTTTAGGGCTCCATAAATAATTTAGTGATTGGTAATTCAGCCGTCGCGATAATGAAAGATGTTTAAACTGTAATATTTTTTCTAATATCGCATTAATTTGCAACAATGAGTGTTTCGTAACTATTTGCTACAATTTCACGAAATATGTTTTGAGTAGGTAATAAGCTCTAAACCAGTGGTTCCCAACCTGTAGAAGTTTGCGGACCACTCAGCCTGAAATTAACCCCCCACTCTATGTCCCTTACCAGTTGTAATCAAATTCAAAGGTGTTCAAGTAGTAAAACAGTTTTTTGAAACACATTTTTGGTTATGATACTCATCAGCACGGATATATTCACCCCAATTCGTTCAACGCATATCGCTTTTAAAATTCTCATTTGATGGCAACTTTTTTTATATGTGCTGCCGGGCCCTTTCGCGGACCACTTTCGAGGCTCTCATGAACCATCTGCTGTCCGCGGACCACTGGTTAGTAACCACTGCTCTAAATTATAGTTTAAAGAAGTTTTGAGAAAAAACGAAACTATAATTTTTAAATCTGTATCAAAGCAGCGTGAAAAAAATCACAATTTATAGATACTTACAAGTTTTCTTTCTAAAGAAAATTGAAGTATTTAAAATGGTTAATTGCCGACAGTTTTATGTGACAGATTATAAAAATACGACGCGCATGAAAATATAAACTACTTCCTGATAAAAGCACAAGTGCGACGTAGACATATTAATTGATCCGCGAACTTACAACTGGTTTCACGTCATACTTTACAAATTACAATAATAGCTACCGTACCAAATATATTTATACAATATTTATACGGTTTATATACTACTAGCGGTTGCCCGCGACGTCATCCGCGTGGTATAATCGCTATATTGTACTCGGTTAAATTCTTTTATATAAAATCCACCTCCACCCCGTCTGGGTAGTGTGTTCAAAAGATCGTCGAACATGTATTTCTTTTTTAACTTAAGTAATTTCAGAGATACAGCATATCCTCTATGAAGGTTTCCTTCACGCTGGTCTCTGTTCACCTCATAAGGGTTATTTTTGCGATAAAATGAAGCCAGCTAGATCACTTCTGACATTAGATTAGATTAGATAAGAAAAGAGGGCGAGAGGATTTTATTCCTCGTCAACACCGCGACCTTGATAGATCTATTGTGTAGCCCTGACTCCTTTATGTCTCTATGAGATTAAGGCTTTTGAAAAAGCCTAGAATTGCTTTGAGATCTGTGTCCCATACCTGATCAGGTGTTGGGAATGGATTATTGAGGTGACGGAGTCTTCGCCTCATGACTGCTTCACATTTACAAAGCAGATGCTCCGATGTTTCAGGAGCCTCCAAACAGAAGCGACATGACTCGATGTCTATTACGCCAATTTTTTTAAGGTGATACCTCAAAGGGCAGTGACCTGAAAAGAGCCCTGCAATTATTCTGAGCTCAGATTTCTTTAAGCGTAGAATTTTTTATTTTTTATTAGGTTTAATGAAGATCTTCGCTTGACGAAGACCTTGGGAGCTTTCCCAGAACAGGGAATATTGTTTATTTTCCCATGTGGCAAGAGCCGTTCTAAGGTAACATTTTGATGTACCACAGTAGGGCTCCGGTCCTATAAAGGGCGTTACTGAACCCTTTTTGGCTAGACTGTCGGCAATTTCATTGCCTTGATGACCCTCGTGTCCCGGGATCCATCTAAGAGTAACTTTGTTACTTTCTGACAATTGTTTTAACAATTGTATGCATTCCCAGACTACCTTAGAGTCTACTCTAAATGATTTAAGTGCCTTGAGGGCAGCCTGACTGTCTGAGAGTATGTGTATTGTGGAGCCATTTAGAGCTCTGTCAATACAAACTTGGATGCATTCTGCAATGGCTAATCACTTCTGACATAATCCTTTATCTGTTTGTGGAGTTCCATCACAATTGGTTCAGCCGTTTAAAAGATTAGCCCAGACAGACAGACTGAAAACTGAAAATTCGCTCTGGGAATCTTTAAAACTGTACAACTACAGACTACGTTACAGTATTATTTATTTGAATTAATTGTACTAACTTCCGTAAAGTTCATAAAAAAAGCAGCTCTTAGTATGTGGACTTTGTAATACAGCGTGATTGAAAAAGAATGAACCGATTCCATGATCAAATATTTTGTTAAGTAAATGTATGAATCAGAATAAAGGAGTGGCTGTTTGAAAGATTAGGTTTCTAAGTTTCAGACGGTTACCAAATAACCGCGTTCAGTTGTTTGTTGATTGTCAAAATGGCGACTCATCAACAAAAGGCGTCCTGTGTTCTTGAATTTGCAAAAACTAAACCAGTGATAATAATGCATTCAGAGTGAAATTCAATCGTGATGCACTTTCAAATGAATTTATTTCTCAACAAGATGGGGCACCTCCCCACTGAAGCCTATCAGTTAGAGCATTTTTAAATTAAAAAACTGCCTCAGCGATGGATTGGTCGGATAGGGCCCAAGACGTTGCTCTTGGTGCTTGCAGACCCCCTAGATCTCCTGACCTCACAGTTAGTGATTTTTTTCTCTGGCGGTTTGTAAAGGATAAAGTCTTTGTTCCGCCATTACTAACTGACCTGGATAACTTAAAACATCGAATAACAACAACGATCAATTCAATTGATCCTGATATGCTTCAACGTGTTTGGGAAGAATTCTCATATCGTCTTGATGTTGTCCGTGCTGCAAGGGGTGGCCATATTGAACACTTGTAACATGTGAAATAAAACTTGACTGTTAGTAGAATACTTATATTATAAGTTCGATTTTTTTGCTATTTTTCTTTAATAAAATATTTAATCATGGAATCGGTTCATTCTTTTTGAATCGCCCTGTACATTGGCTATACATATATACAAACACATCAGTCATTACTTCTGTAAATTGAACAGCTGGTACCCAGTAACCTTAATTTAAAACACGGTTCGATTGTAAAAACTATCGTCACTGTTCATTTCCAGAAACAGTAGCATATTATGACGGCAAACAGCTCTCAATTAGCTTAACTGTAGATATACATAAATATATACACATTGTACATAGTTTCATCAACAGCTTCTAATGTTCCCGTTCGTCGTGAGTTTTGTCTGTATGGGTATACGGATGTCACACACATGCGTATGTGTAAAGTTTTGTGGTTAGGTTTTATGTCACTTTAGACTAATGACACAATTTGTCGCCGCTCGAGCAAGAAACTTGGCTCAGATTCTCTCTACAACTCTATCTTTAGAGTCACATTCATAATAATATATGTGGGTGCATAATGCTTACATTATTAAGACGTGCTGATCTCAAAAAACTGGCAAATATTTTGTTCACATACACGTATTTAAATCGCTTAAAAATATAAAAACATATTTTAGTTCCCCGCCAAGACGAGCCAAAAAAAGCGGGCCACTATCTATCTTTTCGAACCGTCATAGCTTCGGTTTGGATAATGCTAGAAAGCTGAAATTTTCAGGATAAAATGTTCTTGGCAGACTTACCAAACACACTAAGTATCAATTGTCTAGCTCAGGGATGGCGAACCTTTTTTGATGTCCGTGCCACAAAGTCATAAAAATTCTTTTTTAAATAGGTAACGTGCCACAATAAAATTTCATTCGAAATGTTAGCGTGGTGAAACTATACGTAAGTATAATAAAAAAAAAACCCGGGTCGCCGCGCAGTGCCAAAACCCTGCCGACAATATAGTGTATTTGCTGATACAGGCAGTGTGGCTTTATTATGCGAACTTAAGTTGGTTTTTGGGCAAAATAAAAAATTTTACTCCTTAATACAGCCCTTAAAATAACATTTTTTTTCTTAATTGCAATATTATTATCAATCGAACCTCTATACCAAATTATATGCAACTTTCAGTAAATAATTCACTATCTGCAAACTAGTGTTTTCATAAAATTTGTAAGGCCGGTCCTGTAGGGCCAATTTTATTAAAATTTTAGGAACACTTTTTAATTACTACCAGAGGGTTAAATATCAATTTTGAAACTATTCGGAGAATTTTTTCGGTATTTTGGGCCCCAAAAACATTTTTAACCCCTAAAAACTACCCTTAAATTGGCCCGATTGGGCCCATTTTAAATAGGCTTCGTGCGGTGATAGATTCCAACATGTGTGCCAAATTTCGTTAAAATAAATTAACTTCTTCGAAAGTTATAGCCCGCACACATATATACCTATATATATATATTTATAAATATATATATAAATATATATATAACTATATATATATATATATATATATATATATATATATATATATATATACATATATATATAAACATTTTTAAAAATGGTGGCAAAGTGTTTAGGAGGTTATGAAACTTCGAGAAATTTTGGTCCGACCCCTTGGTCCCGCCATCCGACCGACGCCAATAGTGTATGTTGCCATATGGCAAATACACTAATAAACAAATAAAAGCAATTCTTCTTTAAACAATTTTTTATTAATCAATGTTTTACAAAAAGCAATAGGTATGCTAGAAATAAAATTAACGTTAAAAACAAACGTTTTTAATGTGATTTTTGTTGCTATTAATATCTGGCTCATATTTAGTTAATTTCAACAGTACCTACGCATGCAGAGCTCGACTCATCCGTCATTCTATTCCTATATTTATTTTTTATAAAATTTAATTCTGAAAATAGAGATTCACATGCCCACGTCGATAAAAATATTGATAAAATTGCCTTTGTTAATATTTTTAAACAATTACACGTGTCAGGAATTGAATTCCATGTAGTTAGAATTTCATCTTCTGCAATTTTATCTATTTTATCCAATAATCGATTACTTTCAATAATTTCTAAATCATTTCTTAAATCACCGAATTTTTGGTTCCATATGGTACTTGGTACTTGGCAACAACATGCAATAACATTAGAAGGCGAAACTGGATACGCAAAAAATTCTATCTAATGCGCATCTTTATATACTTCGAGAGAATTCATGCGATATTTTAATAATAAAATGTATATTTTGACGGTTCTAGTTAATATACTAAGATAGGTATTCAGTACTACAAATTTGTATCATAAATTATAAATTAAGTGTACATTAATAATTAGTGTATTTGCCATATGGCAACATACACTATTGGCGTCGGTCGGATGGCGGGACCTAGGTGTCGGACCAAAATTTCTCGACGTTTCATAACCTCCTAAACACTTTGGCACCATTTTTATATATATATATATATATATATATATATATATACGTATATATATATATATATATATATATATATATATATATGTGTGCGGGCTATAACTTTCGAAAGAGTTAATTGATTTTAACCAAATTTGGCTCACGTGTTGAAATCCATCACCGCAAGAAGCCTATTTAAAATGGGCGTAATCGGGCCATTTTAAGGGTAGTTTTTAGGGGTTGAAAAATGTTTTTGGGTCCCAATAAACCGAAAAAATTCACAGAATCGTTTCAAAATTGACATTTACCCCTTTAGTAGTAATTAAAAAGTGTCCCTAAAATTTTAATAAAATCGGCCCGACAGGACCGGACTTAGAAATTTTTTGAAAACACTAATTTGCAGATAGTGACATATTTATTGAAGGGTGTCTGTAATTCGGTGTAGACGTTAGATTGATAATAATATTATTATTAAGAAAAAAAATGTTATTTTAAGGGGTGTATTAAGGGGTTAAATTTTTTATTTTGCCCAAAAACAAATTTAATTTCACATAATAAAAGTATAAAACCACACGGCCCAAATACACTATATTGTCGGCAGGGTTTTGGCACTGCGACCCGGGTTTTTTTTAATTCATTTCTATCAAAAAAGATAAAAATAATTTTGTTTTTGTGCGTGCCATCAAAATTTTCAAACGTCCACTTGTGGCACGCGTGCCATTGGTTCGCCATCCCTGGCACTCTAGCTTTTATGGTTTCAGATTTATTGACATCTGAAATACGTCGATTTCGTGACTGACTGAGAAAATTTTAATGTGTCAAAAGAAGTATCTTTCAAAAATCAATGTTTTGACGCAGGCATGTACCAATATCCTTCTTACATTCAAATTCTGTGATAGTTGATTTAATTACAGCTAATAAAAACAGTAATAGAATGAATTTTGCAGCCACAGTTCGAAAATTCCCGACAGCATATTTTACAATCTGAAGGATGAGTCGCCTTAACATATTTGTAACTTCGTTCTGTGCTATATTTTTTGTAATTTGTGCTGTTTCACAGTTTCGTCATAAATTTTAATTGTAAAATTACATTTTCGTACCTATCTATGCGGGTACAAGTAATTTATTTTTGTTTATAAACACTGATTATAAATCAGCTGTGAGGTTAAAAGAATAAGCAATATATTACGCCACTAGTTAAAAACAAGATAAACATCAACGGTTTGTCAGCACTGTGACAAAACGTTGCTTTTGCCAACAGTCTGACACGAGAATTTCTGATACTTATTAGATTTAATTTACATTGTACAATACAAATAAATTCGACTTAAAAAAAACTAAAACACGCTTTTATGAACTAGAAAACGTGCAAGATAATTTGACAACAAAATTTGCTTTACTGTAAAAAGCGCGAGGTGCTGTCTACTTAAATTTTCATAATAACTAGTAAATGAAAAATGTATTACCGATATTAAGCACTCCACGCATTTACAGTAAAGTTAATTTTGTTGTCAAATTATTTTGCATTATTTTGTTCATAAAAGCGTGTTTTAGTTTTTTTAAGCTCTAATTTTTATTATAATAAACACAATATTGCATTTGACTATATGAGGTAGGCAACGCAACGTATGTCACTGTACAGTGTGTTAGCTTGCTTGCTGTACTTTTTCAAGTTTTTTTTTATCCTGAAGGTCCTAAACGGGATAATGGGACAAACTTATTAAATTATTGTATTGTCATCGGTCCTTAATAATATGCAAAGTTTTGAGTTTAATCTGACGTTTTGAAGTTGGTGAATTTCATGTTGAATGATTCCCTTACAAACAAACAAATAACATACGGATGAAGCTAATAAAATTTCAAACTACCGACATTATTTGTTACACGATGCTTAAAAAATTTCCTTATAAACATTAAAGAGTTTAATAAAGTGCTTTATTACAAGCTTTTATTTAGTTCCCGATGTCTGTCTGCCGGTTTGTAATCGAACCTTAGAAGTTGAATTTGACCCACTTCCCGTTGTGCGATCGAGCTGAAATTTTGCACACACTTTCGGTTCTGAGAACAATACAACGCAGTACATTCAATATTATGGTAGTTGCAATATGGCCGCCACCACAAAATGGCGGATTACCTTCTTAATTACAACATGGGTATCAAATGAGAGGATATGACAAGTAGAATACAGTGAACTGTGTCAAATCAAATATGGCGGCCAGTCTATAATATAAGCAATAATAATTGAATACAACACAAAATACTGAGAGAATTTTAAGGGCTCACAGCCTGGCAGTACTTAAAATCATATGTTGAAAATACGATAGCACTTATTCAGTTCCTTTGTTTTTCTATTCATCGCTACTACTACCCCATATTATAGTCCAGACGCTGGGTTGCATCCCGTATGAAAAATCCGATAGATTCATTCCGATTGATTAATTATTTAAGTCCAAGAAAACCTAAGCAATGAAAAAAATGGGCTCGCAGTTTTTTTTAACTGGACTATGAGAATCCCCGCATTTAAACCACTTTTTGTGCCTCTATGTCCGCTAAAACCGCGAGAACTACAGAACGGATTTTAATGTAGTTTTACCATTCGATAGTTTATTTCTTAGAAAAAGTTTAGGTCGATGATAACTGGCTGTCTTGGTTTCATCCGGGTGAAAATCGGATTGAATTCACTATACTGAGCAAATTTGTTTGAAGTTATTTATCCTGAAAATTTTAAATCTATAGACTTGGATTCGCCCGAGTACAAATTAGTTTGATTCTAAATTGGAGGTCGAACGACCGAAGCAAGTGAGTAACTTAATAATTATTTATATATTTCAGCGAACGAGCTAAACGCAGGCACCAAGAAATATTCCGGTTTTAAATCCCGTTAAATTCAGTTTATTTCACAAATAAATAAGTTATCGAATGGTGAAAACTGCATTCAAATCGATTTAGTATAGTGAATTCAATTCGAATTTCGCCCGGATGAAGCCTGGTCAGCCAGTTATAAGTTTAGCTTTTTTTAGTTTTTTATATTATTTTCAAGTTTAATTTTTTGTTATGTCAAACTAATTAACATTATTTACACATACCTTAGTAACACGCTATAAACTTCTGTCTTTTTCAGTTTCATGTAATTTTGGAGACAAACTAACTTTCGGGGACAATTCTACTTCCCCTCGACTTTTAGTTTTTTGAAACAGATACGTCGCTAAAGAAGTTAAACTTCAAAAAAAATGCACGTCTATTTTCACGGTAACTTTAAGAATATCATTGTTTAGGTCTTCCTGAACTTAAATCATCAATCGGAATGAATCCACTGGATTTTTCACATGGGATGCAGCTCAACGCCTGGTCTAATAATAATATATAGAGATCTTCAAGTAAATAATGCCAACAGAAGTGGGATTAAATTACGGGAACAATAGTAAGTAAAAATAAACAACAATCACTAGACTATAGTAGTATTCTAACATCGGTGGTAAACACCTATACAGAACTATGAATCTATTGTATTCGATGTTTCTGAACCATAGTGAATGCGCTGAATCATCACCAAAATGTTGACTGTAAAAATTGTTTCAACTACATTATGTTTTTACACTTATAGTCCGAGAGCTGTTAGACATTTTTGGGTAGGTATTTGAGGCACTGTGAAAATTTGTACAACACCTCTTTAGTAATATCCGAATACAAAAACACAGACCTGGCTGAAGGGTAGCGGGGCTTAACCGACCCTGAAATTTTTAATCACCTGCTGGTAGAGTGTCCCACCGAAACGACCTGTTTTTTTTTAATATATCTATTTTTAGTCACCAATATTATTCAGTTTAAATTTCAACGTGGTTCAAATATATTTTTTAAATTTTTCAAAAATATAATTTTGCAAACGCCTAGTTAAGTTCCAGACCCGATTAAGAAATCTACCTTTTTATTTTTTTAGTAAATATATATACGTTATAGTTTATAAAACTAAATTTATAAATAGTATACTAGCTATCGTTTGCTATAATTGTTAAGAAACATCCATTGTCGCAATGGTGACAGGTGTTTGAAAATAAATATAGCATTGCAACAATGTATGTTTCTTAGCAATTATAGCGAACGATAGCTAATACAGTGTTTTTTTTATTTTTTAACTTCTTAAATACTAAATTTCAAGGTATTAAAATTTCAAAATGCCTCAAGGATTTTTTATTTCAAAAAAAATTTTGCTAATTTAAAAATTTAAGGGTCGATTAGGCCCCACTATCCTTTAGCAAGGTCTGTGTTTTTGTGTTCGGATATTACTAAAGAGGTATTGTACAAATTTTCACAGTGTCTCAAATACCTACCCTAAAATGTCCATCAGCTCTCTTACTACCGTTTATAGAAGGAGTGTTTGTTTTCTTTGATATCGACGGTTCAGTGAAAAATAACTTGTACAGAAAACAAAGAAAACAATTATTTTGTTTTATCCAGTGTTATTTTAATTCACAGGCATGTAATGTTTCTCGCACGTTTCATTAAAATCGACCATTATGTTTCAATTGTACTTTCGATATACCACTATCTCACGAACCGCTCAATCAGTCTCAGGTGTTCGAGTCACTCGGTCCCCTTCTACCAATAGTAGTGAGAATTTTGACAACCGACTTCAGCTGCCTCTAGGCTTTTTCTGCGTGATGGTGTTTTTGCGCCGAAAATTTCTAAATTGCTCCACTAAAACTTAAATATCTCGGGAACTACAAGTCCGATCGCAAAAATACAAAGTGCGCTGTGATCCTCAGATCTAAATCTCACAGAAAATAATAACAACATTTGAACCTAAAAATTTGAAATGCCTCGACCTACAAATCGCGATAGAATCGGCTAATCCTATGCAGAGCGTCAACGGGTCTTTCGTTTGAGACTAAAATCATAGAAATCGGGCGAGAACTTAGAAAATGGCAACCATTTGCAGACTGATGAAACCCCGTCAGTCCATGATTCCATGTCTACCGCGGTCCATTTATAAGTAGGTTGGAACAGTTTTTATTGAGCTATTTCATTTGAAACATAATGGACTAAAGCACTGTATAACGAGTTGTTTAGTTTTTAATCATAACAGAAAAATGTACCGTTTAGAACAAAAGAATGTTCAATTGTTTACAAATCATCTTCACGCCTGTCCGAAGTCTGACTAAAACAAACTTCGAAGTCAATCATTGCAAACGGTGGCAGTTAGACACACTACACAGTCAATATTGTGTTTAAACATAGTCTTAAACTATACACACTATTTTACAGTAAATATTTAATAACAAACAACACTCTAAAATTACAGAACATTTCCAAACACGTTGAGTACATAATAGATCTAGAGCTATTAGACATTTTTGGGTAGGTATTTGAGGCACTGCGAAAATTTGTTCAATACCTCTTTTGTAACATCCGAATATAAAAACACAGACCTGGCTGAAGGGTAGCGGGGCTTAAGAAAGATTATCTAGGATGGTTATAGGCTATAATTTCTGAATATTTTGCGAAAATAAGCTACCGGTATGATGATATTTGTGAATGAAGTCAAAAAAAAAGTTTTTGAGAGCTTCCGTGGCGTGCGCTGCGTAAATAGTTATAGTTACACGAAAATAATGTGTGGTGGAATAGTTCCTCTTAAAAAGTTTTAAAAAAAAGTCTGCGAGAGCATATGTCTATCTTTTTAGGTTGACTGACAATAATAATTTTTATGATTTTCAAATTTGGTCTAAAAGAATGCTTTATTTGCGGTATTTTTACCGATATAGTATTAATCCTTATTTAAATAAATATTTTAGGCATCTTAAGTATTTAATTTAGACCAAAACTGCCATTTACACCATTTAATTTAGATTCATATTTAATTTACAAATCCGGACGAAGCTGAACCGGGCGGCTAGTTTCTTGAATGTAACGAATTCGTGACATTGTACAAAGCATGGGTACCATTAAAATAAATATTATACGATTATTTTTTATACAAAACCATTTCAATAATAAACTATTTTAAATATAAAGACCAACAGAACTCTAACTAATTTAAAATAATATAGGTAATTTACAAATCGGGGCGAGTCGGACTGGGCCGCTAGTTTATAATAGTTACGTGACTAGTGTGTTGACAGTTTGCATTCTTTCTTGTAATTTAATGCAAAATTACTTTTAATATACGGGTTAATGGCGAACAGTCCACTGTAAGTGACAGTTTTCCTTACAGAAAAGAAAAAACGCAAAACACCGATATACTTAATGTTATAGTATGCGTTATGTGGGTTAGTTCATATAATATTTAATATAGGTAAGACGGAAAGTGTTGGCATAATGGAGAACCTCTATTTTAACACTCTTATTAGCTTCAAGGAATCTTTGAACGTGAAATTCACCCACTTCAAAACGTCAGATTAAACTGAAACTGCACACTTAGCAAGGACCAATGACAACACAATAATTTCGTAAGTTTGTCCCATTATCCTGACCAGGACCTTCAGGATAAAGAAAATAAACTCTTTGAATGTATGTAACGGAATCTTTGAACGTGAAATTTACCCACTTCAAAACGGCAGATTAAACTGGAACTTTGCACACTTGGCAAGAACTGATGACAATACAATGACTTGATAACTTAGTCCTAATCTCCTGACCAGAATCATCAAAATAAAAAAATAAGACTAAAAAATAAACAACAATACAAAAAAAAATTTAAAAACACTTTATTAGCAAACCGAACTAAAAAGTAAAAAATACTTTTTATCGTAAAACTTCCAGGCTTCCGGACTTGTACGCCGTGGTCCATTGGTATTTCTACCTGACGTTTCGTCTACAACTGCGGTAGACATTATCAAAGGCGATGTGGTAACGGGCGAAGTGTCCTTTTAGGCTGCTCTCAGGTAAGTCTATCGACGACTGCCGCTCCTTCTTCTTTTATTCAAAGTGGGTTGATGTTCTCTACTCGCGCGAAGGTCTGATTAGCGCTGGCTTCTTGACCGGACTACCGTGGGTTCGATCCTATAGCTCTACTCACGGATGTTTTGTGGTCTAGTTTCAAGTGAATATGTTGTAATACAGACTCTAATGACCTAAATTGTCGAGCGTCTATAATTTACGTTAAATAAATAAAGCAACAACTTAATGTCAAAACTATATTTTAGCTTTACGTGTAGTATGTTGGTAGGGGTACTTCAATATATTAATAAAGTAAAGCGAACGAGGGCAGTTTTATAACGGCGCATGATTTGCATGTGGTAATACACTTAACGTTTCTATATTATGACTGATACCTATTATAAGTATGTGCAATGAATGTGAATAGCCTTTATGGACGTCTATGTAGCCACTTTACTCAAAATATGTAGAATATTGTCAAATGCATTCAAGGCTGGAACAAATCACTGAGGTATCAAACCAAAATCTACTTTCAAGCTCGGCTTCACATCAAATATATCGGTTAACAATTTTTTTTTAGATTTATATAACAGAAAATAAAATAGAGTTTAAAAAAAACTAAAACAACACGCTTTTATGAACTAAAAAATGAAAAATAGTTTGACAACAAAATTTGCTTTATTGTTAAAAGTGTGGAGTGCTTAATATCGGTAATAAATTTTCCATTTATTAGCTCAATTGTAAACGTAGAGCTATTATGAAAATTTAAGTAGATAGCACCGCACGCTTTTTACAGTAAAGCTAATTTTGTTGTCAAATTATTTAGTATTTTTTAGTTCTTAAAATCTTGTTGTTTTAGTTTTTTTAAACTCTAATTTTAATTATAAGACTAAAAACAATATTGGAATTGACTATGGGGTAGGCAACGCAACATATGTCACTGTACAACGTGTTAGCTTGCTTGCTGTAATTCTTCAAATTTTTTTTATCCTGTAGGTCCTGGTCAGTATAATGGGACAAACTTATTAAATTATTGTATTGTCATCGGTCCTTGATAAGTGTGCAAAGTTTCAGTTTAATCCTACGTTTTGAAGTGGGTGAATTTCACGTTCAAAGATTCCATTACAAACATACAGGTGAAGCTAATAAAAGCGCGTTAAAAAGGATCATATTCAACAGCTGGTCCTCAGTGGCCTTAAATGTTCATTTTTGTAGCATGTCATTTACCTCATCCCTGACTGATTCCATAATAGCATAACAGGGGTTGAAGAAAAACTGTTGAAAACGTAATGTTTTGAATTCATTTACTTAGTGAATGCAATGTGATACAAGTAACGAAGTAATGATTTATTAGATTGTTGAATGTCGTTATGCTCGACTATTAGTTTGCACTTCTATGCAAATCGTGTTTTTACTAATCAATTGTTAGATTACATTTTCGATGCAAATGGGAAAATTATTTATTGCATGCACATTTTTAAATAGCAGTCAGTTTAATAAATTATACTGCTCAACCTCAAATTTTTACATAACCTTATTCTTTTGGGACTGATGTATTTTCAACACCATCTATTTTCAACTGATTTATTCATGTTCTCGCGTAAAGTGTGACCTCGGACGTGGCTCAACCTTAAATTAATAAATGTTTTTTGTTTCGATTACCACGAAGTGAGAATGAAGGACAAGTTGAGAATACTTGAGTCGATTAGTCGTGACAGGTTGGGTTCTACTGTAAGTAGTACATATTCCTGCCTGCATTCCATTCTTTACATAGCTATTTGCGTGACTTTTTGAAATAAGCGTTCGTTAAAAACATTTGACTGTCGACGCTTTCATAAAAAGTTCCAACGTTGTTTGACTGGAAAATATTACTACATTTCATGCTTGACGCTTTTTCTGTTAATGTATCGTTCTTTTTACTTAGTAGTAACAGTTAGGGAGCTAGTGACGATTTTTTTCAGAGTTATTCCTCAAACCAGAATTTTTTGTGAGTTCATTAAGGGCACTGTCTTGAACATAAAAACCGCAGTCTGGCAGCTGAGACCGGGGCAATGCGTGAGTGGACGCGGTCAAAGATGTCAGCCTGGAGATGAATATATTAAAAATTTCTGAGTGAAAAACTCAAATCTGACGACCGTGCTTATGGAAAAGTATGTCTGGCAGGCCGACAAAAGAGTTATGAAACGAAAAATGTGTAATGATAAATTGCAAAATGGTAACGTTTTTAAGGTTGTTATATCAAAAAAGTGAATTGTTTAAAATAAAAATTATGAATTTCGACATATTCTTTGCCTGACGGGAGTTGTCCCGGGTACGAAATGCCAAACTTGAGTGTTTGTGCTTAAGGACACCTGAACTAAATCGCTCAGAAAATTTCAAACATGAAGAAATATATAGTTTGGATTATTCTATATATTTAAACGAGCAATTCTTGTATATTATACAGGCTGTCCGAGAATTATCTTTACAACTTTGAAATTTAATAACTTTTGAAATAAAAAGGATATTCACATTCTGTTTTCTGCAGTTATTAGTACAACTCATAAAGTTTTGTTCTGTTTAGGTTAGCACCTCCACATGTGCACCACGTGCGGCCCGAAGCACATCCAGTCGGTAGTCGATTTCTTGCCAGGTACGCTGTAACATAACGTCTGTGACAGTGGCAAAAGCCTCTGATATGCGGGTTTTTAAGTCAGCAATGTCAGTAACCTTTCTCCGATAAACAATATCCTTCAAATAATCCCAGAGAAAAAAACTTTATGAGTTGCAAATAACTGCAGAACACAAAATGTGAATCTCTTTTTTATTTCAAAAGTTATTAAATTTCAAAGTTGTAAAGATAATTCTCGGACACCCTGTATATTTATTTATATATTTCTATATTAATTAGAGATTTCGCGTAGCTAACGGCTCTGACGATTTGGATGAAATTCACTGAAAATTATTCTCAGAAAGATTAGTTTTCACACAGATTTAGTCATTCTAATTTTTTTTTTATTTTTTTGACGGTTTTAAAATACATACTGTAATATATATATATTATGGGCACTGCGGTTGAAACAATAACAATCAAAGAAAGCATAGTTACTTCTTACCACAACAGATTTATTCATTGAATGTACATTTCGAGAGCAAAGCTCCCATCTTCAGCAAACACTACACTACATAGAAGATGGGAGCTTTGCTCTCGAAATGTACATTCAATGAATAAATCTGTTGTGGTAAGAAGTAACTATGCTTTCTTTGATTGTTACATACTGTAATATTGAATTACAAATGAACAATCGTGTCAGTGAATAAGTTATACTAAGTAAAACGTCAATTATTTTAATAAAAAAGAAGAAATATTAATTAAGAACCTCTGAGCAAAGCTCGGTCTCCCAGGTACTACAATGTAATGTCGGCAGCAGAATTTGATACAAAAACGTACAATTAATAATTTTGATCGCACCAGGTATACAATTTTGTGAGTCTGTTGCATAATATAATACCTATGTGTATATAGGTAACATAGGAGCTCACCTAATACCATACTGGTATTAAACGTTTGGCTAACATTACTGTTACCACATACACCTTGCTGCCAGCATTGATTGTGTAATACGAATTGCTAATTAATATTCATAAAGCCGGCATTTCATGGATAATGTGCTACCGTTGAAAACGATTGACGGGAACAATAGGTGTTCATTTCTCAAACATCAATAATTCGTCATTCCGTATTCGTTTATTAAAAGACTTGGGCGTCGTTTTCAGAAGCGAAATAATTTATTCAACTAGAATCCTGCGAAAAATTTTCTTTATATCCGATCGAAAATACGTATTTTCGGCTTCGATTCTAAGGCAGAAAGTCTAACATTTATGCACTGCTGGAATTACTCGTACGCCATCTGTAACAGTGGATAGAAACAGTGCGTAAATGTTAGGCTTTCTGCTTTAAAATCGAAGCCGAAAGTACGTATTCATCTACACTAATATTATAAAGAGAAAATATTTGTATTTTTGTATGTTTGTAATGAATAAACTCAAAAACTACTGTGCTGATTTAAAAAATTCTTTCACCATTAGAAAGCTACATTAACCCTGAGTAACATAGGCTATATTTATTGCTAGAAAATATTAGGGATCCTTACTAAAACTTTAGTAACGTAACCCAAGGTGTAAAAAAATGCCATAAAACATCTTTCGTCGCATGCGCTGCGGAAACTATTGAAGATTGAACAAAAGTATGTTCTACAATATTAAAGAACATATCAATAACTACAAAGAACTTCGCGATACTATATGTCCAACTATTACTGTTATGTCACAATAACCACTTTTTACATTTTAATAATTTATGTATATAGATAAAAGACGATGTATATGTAATCTATGGACTCCAAACGGGTAGACCATTTTTGATGAAATTTTCAGACAATCTTTAGATTAGCCCAGCGGGTGATCTTCTGAAGTTTGGTACCGATCGGATCAACAGAATTTTTTAAATTTCTTTTTGAGAAATAAGATTTTTAGCGATTGAATTCGCGTAAATTCAATACACGTTGAGAATTTAATGATAATGATTCTCATCTTTTATATCCTATATATCACATTTACACCCGGGCGAAGTCGGACTGAGCCGCTAGTCAGTATATAAATTATACGCAACAACAGCTACTGGCTGGGGACAGACAAAAAATTTACAAATTGTTTTTCTGATTTAAGTACCCTACTTATATACTTTCATATGCATTGATATTACAAACAGAGCTTTCAATTTTATTTATATCTATAGATGTATGTCAAATGTGAATATTTTAAAAGTTGGAAAGTTGGAACAATTGGCTAGAATTTCCTTAACAGTTCTGTTGCCTTGCGTATTAATCAGAGTTAAGCTATCCCCACGAGTGTTATAAAACACAACTAGCAGTTGACAAATCGTTTTGTACAATATTATTACGGTTGAGTCGTTTCATTTGTGTCTTTATTCAGGGAGCTTTCAGGAATATGACGTCGACAGAGAGTTCTGGCAAACTTAATCTAAGTTTGCAGGTGCGGTCTGGTTAGCAACTTCATGGTCCACCCTTGCTTTGAAAGGAACTCCTGTTAACGAGCTACGGATGTCACCACAACAAGTCGCCCGTTCAACCCCAGCCTCCGCTGCAACAGACCGACACACCGACGCGACGTCACCGTTCAACGCCCGCCGCTTCCACGTATGTACCAACGCGAGTTGGGAATAATCGACTATTTTAATGACTAAAAGGTTGCTAAACTCTATTTTTAACAAGTTTAAAGTTATCATAGTATTGTATTGTCATCAGAACTAAAGGTTTCAGATCAATCGGTCAACAGAAAGGAGGTAAAATTTCAATTGCTAGATTTGATCCACACAAAGGAGGCTAAATAAAACCGTTTAAAAACATAACCCTTCTCTGCTCGCGCTCAGTCCGAATGGTGGCAAGTGTTATGTGCACAGTGAATGTTTCTAATAACGTAACACAAATTTAAATACATTTTTTTCAATCAGGTTCTAAAATACAATGAATAATATTTTAAGTAAAACAAACTTCTTGCTACGGAATCTTAGTAAATCTAATAATTAAATTAAAGACGGATAGACATAATACCAAGTCGTTTAATTGATGTGAATTGTTGAGATTTTATGATCACATCGCCAGGTCTTGTAATCCAAATAAAAGCAATAGTGCAACGTTTCCCAAAGTGTGGGTCGTGATCCAGCACTGGGTCGTATAAAAATTTTGTCGGGTCACGAAAAAAAATTGTAATTTTTTTTTTGTATGAAATAAGCAAATAAATAACTTTATCTCTATTAAAAAATAAAATTTGTTTTGTAAATAAATGTTTTTTTTTTCATACGGTGAGTCGCGAACAATTTTAAAGTCTCGGTCCGGACCACGGTCAACAAAGTTTGGGAAACGCTGCAATAGTGTAATACATTACTGCACCCAACTTGTCGCAAATATGACAATAATTTGATGAAATGAAATCAACTCTGAAATCTAAACATAGGGGTGGCATGGCGAACTCGCGTTTTCAAACAGTGAAGGAAAACTGTCAAATTATGACGGTGCAGTGCAATATCTTGACGCATATCCAACATACATACTACACTAGCTGTTGCCTGCTGCTTTGCACGCGTGTAGTTTAAACTAACTAAAACAGCACGCTTAAATGTAAAATAATTTGATAACAAAATTAGATTTACTGTAAAAATGTGGTGTGCTATCTACTTAAATTTTCATAATAGCTTTACATTTACAATTAGCTAGTAAATGAAAAATTTATTACCGATATTAAGCACTCCACGTTTTTTGCAGTAAAGTTAATTTAGTTGTCAAATTATTTTGCATTTTTTAGTTCATAAAAGCGTGCTGTTTTAGTTGGTTTTAAGTCTAATTTTGATTATAAGACTTAAAAACATTATTGCATTTGATAGGCAACGTATGTCACTGTACAGCGTGTTAGCTTGCTTGCTGTAATTTTTCAAGTTTTTTTATCCTGAAGGTCCTGGTCAGTATATTTGGACAAACTTATTAAATTATTGTATTGTCATCGGTTCTTGATAAGTGTGCAAAGTTTCAGTTTAATCTGACGTTTTAAAGCGAGTGAATTTCACGTTCAAAAATTCCTTTACATACAGAGGTGATGCTAATAAAAGCGCGTTAAAAATGAATTTTTCTGTGCACTCGTTTTTGTAGAGGCAAAAATCATGAAAAAAGCTATGTGGTTTTACCTCCTGTATATCTCTACTTCGTGGTGACAAATCTCAACAGCGAATGAGTGAAAACATTTAGCAATTCAGACCCCAAACCCGTTAACCGTGCCGTGTTTGTATATGCAGTCACAGGACAGGGACATTTCGCATTTGCAGGATATGGTACGGGAGCTGTTAGACGTTTTTGAGTAGGTATTTGAGGCACAGTAAAAATTTGTAGAATGCCTCTTTAGTAATATCCAAATACAAAAACACAGACATATTGATTGACAGGTAAAATGTCCCACCGAAACGACCTGTCTTTTTGATATATATTTAGTTACCAATATTATTCTGTTTAAATTTCAACGTGCCTCAATTAAAATTTTTCGAAAATATAAATTTGCAAATACCTGACCAAGTTTTACACCCGTTTAAGAAATCTGGCTTTTGTATTTTTCAACTACTTCCAAGGTATTAAAATTTCAAAATGCCTCAAGGGCTTTGCACTGCGAAATTTTTTTTTTGTTAATTTAAAAACTCGAGGGTCGGTTAAGCCCCGCTACCCTTCAGCTAGGTTTGTTTTTGTGTTCAGATATTAGTAAAGAGGTATTGTACAAATTTTCACAGTGCCTCAAATACCTACCCAAAAATGTCTAACAGCTCTCCTACTATGTTTGTATGCAGTCATAGGACAGGGACATTTCACATTCGCGGGATACTGTCACTAACACGTTGCGCGGAGACTAGACACCCCTTCCACTCTTGTCTTTTTCTACCCTTATGAGTAAAGCGCCCCGTTATTATAATGCGCACATCTAAAATATTAAACTTTTATTATCTATGTTTGTATATGTTAAAGACAAAGCCCCTGTAAAATTATGTCAAAAACTATTTTTGTAATAATAAAAGTGACAACTCATTTTAAACCAAATATTTTTTTATTAATACGTAACCATTTTAACAATTATTTCTATACATTAAGCCTACCAAACAATGTTCAAAATCTTTATTTTTATACGACAAAATACTGATATGATTTGACAGCATTTGAAATATTGAAACGTCAGTAAATAAATGCGATTTTAAATTCAGTATTGCTTCTCAATTGATCCTTTGCCACGGATTTTTATCTAGACTTTCTTCAACAGTCACCAAAGGTCACAATCGCTCTAATTAATCATTTAATTAGAGTCAATCTCGAATAATAAAAAATATACATTTTTGCCCTAAAAATTGAATAAAAAAGTGTGATATTCGTCAATATTTATTTATAGCATGTCATAGCAACGATGTCGAATTACGGGAAGGTAAATTAACATTTTGAAGTTTTTTCTTTGCAAACTTATGTTAAACTACTGACAAATTTGGCATATTCAATAATTTTTTTCAATTTTAATTTTTTCTGTCCAAACGTTTGCGAAGAACTCTTTTTCGTTTTTATCTGATTTTAAATCGTTTATTTGGATTAAATAAACTGTAAAAACTTGGATAAAAGTCATATGGGAAGAGAAAGAATTGATATAAAATAGGTGATATCAATTAATATATACTTCAAAATTTTTAAATTACCAATTTTGACATCTTAGTAGGATAGGTTGGTAATATATTGTGTCTATAGCGAAATATGTGTAATATGACCTGACTTCAACATATATTATTTCAGTGAGCGATGCAGTGGCGTAATGTAATGACGTGGAAAGTTTCCAAGTTTGTTCTATATTGTATTTTATTATGTAAGTATATAAAGGTTAATTCACATCTAGGCCACATAAATTTAGATAGCAAAAAATAAAGAATTTTTTAATGTAGTGCAGGCTCTGGGCTACATCCGGGCATCGCGTACGAAAAATCCGGTGGGTTCGTTCCGATTGATGATTTAAGTTCACGAACATCTAAATAATGAAATTCCGAAGGTGGCCGGAAAAAAACGACGTGCAATTCTTTGAAGTTATACATCTTGTGGCGCATTGAGGGTAAATTTTTTTCTGTTACGGAAGTTACGCACGCAGCATGCAACGAAAATGAGACACCATAAAGTTAGCTGTTTATTTAAATGAATGTACTACGCGTATTGGCAAGGTTGAAATCGTCGAAAAGCTGACTCTTCATTGCAGTATAGTTTTAATTTTTATTCATAGACGACACGTCTCATTCTCTGTTACAATGTGCTGATGGAGTTATCTACCTATTATCCAAAGTAAATAAGTACTATTCGAAATAAACAGACTAACTTTTAACTATATTTATCGTCTCCCTATATAGACATCTTATTTTATTTTATCAATGTTCATCTTTAACGAAAATCTGAATATCAATTATCGCCAAAGAAGTATAACTTCTGCCGCGCGTGTACATGCACCATTTTTTTAACCGGACAATGGGAATTATTATTTAAATTGCTTTGTGTTTGTACGTCCGCTAAAAACGCCAGAAATACTAAACGGGCTTGAATGCGATTTTTACCATTCGATAGCTTATTTCTTAGAAAAAACTTAGATCTATAATAACTGGTTGACCCGGCTTCATCCGGGTAAAAATTGAATTGAAATAACTGTACTGACAGATTTGAATGCTTTTTTTAGCATTCGATAGCTTATTTTCTATTTGAAAAAGTGTCAAATATAAGTACGCCACTGTCAAAGAAGCGATGAAGTTGCAAATTTGTAGTCGTAAGCAAGTAATATAGACAAACAGTGAATTCTCTTACATCACGAGATTGGATTTTGAATGAAATGCGCGTAATAAATGTAATAAACTGGAGTAACCAGCCCCTTTAGTGTATTATATGTATTATACATACTTCATCCTTATAGAACGCAAATTATATAACTTCTACGCATCATCCCCTGTTTCATCAAGTGGTTTTAAAATACGAGGTGAGGCTCATAGACATAGACATTTCATGTGAAGTTGGTTGCCAAGACTTACAACTTCATAATGCTTTCACTATTAAAAAGTTATGAGATCTCTAGTTAAGTCAAGTCGCTATCTGAGCTTCGATTTGTATTCTACACCTTGTAGAAAGGGCTTAGCTGTTTAATGTTCGAGGAACTATTACGTCACATAACATTTAAGTCTATAACGAATAATTTGTGCGACTATCACGAAACGACCAAGTCATACTTTTTGATCCAAATGTAAAGTAGGTACAAATCGGAGCTCAAATAGCGGCTTGACTCTACTGGAGATCTCATAACTTTTTAACAGTGAAATCATTATGAACTTGTGAGTCTTGGCAACCAACTTCACATGAAATTATAGAATTATAGAAAATTAGGATAAGGTAGGTAATTTTTTTAACTAAGAGTTTGATAGGGCCATGGCCTCGAATAAGGAACCATCTTGATATTTATCTGGAATTGAGGGAAACCATGGAAAACCTCAACAAGATGGCCGGTACAGGAATGACCGTTTCTCGGCGAGAGGCTCTAGGAAAAAGTTCCAGCCACATCTGACCCCGCCGGGATTCGAACCCGGTACTTCCCGAATGCACGTATAGTGTTCCCACCACTATTCTACTCTGCTCGATTATAATAACAAAATATGTAAACAAAATATTTTACAGTATTAGTCTGGTTAGTTAAGGCTGTCCGAACGCTCTGAATTTAAGCTACACTACGAGGCTAAAAAATGATGTTGCAAGGGTGCCGCTGTCAATTGATTACCTACTCTAAATTTTGGAAATATTTTGAAGATTTAAAAAACTTTTCCACAAAAGTCACTTTAGGTTTGTGATCGAACAATTTTGTGAAATAAGTAGGAATAAGGTCGTAGTGTGACATTGAAAACGTGTTTTTTGGCACAATTAATGCCAATTTTTTCTAATAAATTGTACATAAATTACAAAAGTAGTTCATTAGAGACCTAGATTTGTCCTTTATCTTCCTTATAGAGAAACAATTTTTGGCAAAATGTTGACGAGTAAGTCTACAATCAGCTATCAACCGAAGCCTTATTTTTGGCTTAAATTCAGAGCGTTCCGATAACCTTAATAGCAACACCTCGTATACCTCCCTTAGCGATACATTTTAGTATAAATTTATATTGCATTAGGTGTATATAATGGACAAAACATGGGGTGTAGGTCTTGTATTGCCTAAATATTATACAGTAGTATTAAAAAATGAACAATATTATCCGTCTGATTTATGTGCATCGGTAGAGAACGTGACAGATGCGGTATGTAATCCTCTATTTTATTTTGTACTTTAGGTGCGACTTTTGAATATTGCTTAAAACGCATTAGAATAAGAATAAATCTACGAGTTAGCGCAGCTCCTTTATTTTTACAAATATTGTTTGAGTGTGTTTTGATTCGAACATAGTAATCTCTTTTATTCAGCGCTGCAGGATTATAAAAATAATTCTTTTACTATTTACGACGGTTTTTACGTAATATTTATCTATTTTGTACGTTTTAGAAGCTGGCGTGTAGGTTAAAATTAGATTATGTAAATTTGGTCAACGCTTTGCTTTATGAATTATTATGATATTAATAAAAATGTTGCAGAAAATATATTTAACTTAAATATTTAGTGACCACACACATTATAGTTAGGGAGCTAATGACGATTTTACTCATAGTATTTCCTCAAACCTGAGTTTTTGTGAGTTCATTGAGGGCACTACTAATCCTGAACACAAAAACCGCAGTCTGGCAGCTCAAACCGGGGACAATGCGTGGGTGGACGCGGTCAAAGATTTCAAACTGGAGACGATACTAAATATATTTCTTTTTTTGAAGTTTAACTTCTTTAGCGACGTATCTATTTGAAAAAAGTAAAAAATCGAAGGGAAATAGAATCGATCCCTAAAGGGGAAGTTAGTTTGTCTTCTAAATTACATGAAACTGACATGGATAGAAGTTTATAGTGTGTTGCTAAGTATGTGTAAATATTATTATTTAGTTTGACATAACAAAAAATTAAACTTAGAAATAATATTAAAAACTAAAGGAGTTAAACTTCTTATGTGAGCTTATGAGGGTGAGGTTAATTATATTTTTTTTATTAGAAAATTCGCATAATATATCATTCATTTTTATTTTTTAAATCTAAGAAAATCAATATTTCTCCATTAAATCACGAAAAAAAAGTACTTATGTAAAAAATATGTATACCTCGCTTAACGCTGTTTTAGTATTACGCGGTTTCTAAAATAAAGTTTAGGCATTATAACGGATCAGTTTATACAAAGTGATTCAAATGTTGATAGAAGTTCCAAGGCAAGACGAAGTGTCATTGATGCAACATCTTGCTATCGACAACAGCTTGCTGAACGAAACAGAAAAAGGCAAACAACATTAGATTACTTCTTCACAAAATAACAAAATAAGTCAAATGAGGAACCTTTCTCAGATCAAACATAACTTCTTACTCGACCTTTTATTTGATTTTCGTAAATGTTTTATGAACAAAAATTGAGCTAAATCTCTGACTTATAATATTAAAAACAAAAGAAGTTAAACTTCTTATCAGAGCTTATGAGGGTAAGGATCATTATAATTTTTTTGTTGTTAGAAAACGCGTAATACTGAAACAGCGTTAAGGGGAGCTGTGTTAAGCGAGGTCTTACTGTATAGGCTTTTTGCTCCCAAAATTCAACCAGACGTGCGATACTTATTTTAAACGGAAACAATTCCGAGTAATGCGGAGATTTCATTATATATTAGCTGCCTAATAATATTGCGGTCTACGGCGTATCCGTAATAAGCTGTTTTATACATAAATTATGTACATACTCATCTCTCCTGACATTTAAAATCTTATGTTTCTTATTTACAAAATTGTTTATGAAATTCAGATTTCTATACTAGCGGTTTGCCCGCGATTTCGTCCGCGTGGTATAGTAGATCTCTCTCTCTGTCTCTGAACTGAGTAACTTTTCTTCTAAACAATTTTTTGTATTTTCAAAAACAACGGAGATATTAAAATGGGACACCGTGCAGTGTATATAAACATTTTAAAAATGTTACCAAGTTGCTTACAATGATGTGGTCCGACTCCTAAGTCCCGCCATCCGACCGACGCCAATAGTGTATGTGCCATATATGGCAAACACACTAATAAGTATTTTATAAACAGAATTTACTGTCCAATTTAGCTAAATAATGAGATTTCGTGTCGTGTAACAAACATCTACATGAATCTGTGGAGCGTAGTTCGAATCATACAAAGAAACATCTGACGTGGATATTTGTTTCAATTGCCTTTTTGAAGTATCTATCTAATTTCGTATTTATTTATTTATAAAAAATCTCTACATTCAGTAAACAACATCTGTATATTGTATTAACATATAGTATATTATTACCTTGCTTTTTAGAAACAAAGTTTTTTTTTGTGTAAATTAAAATAAATGTCCTAAGTTAACATATCTCACACAATCGAAAATTCCACAATTATACTGAAGCTTCGGGGATATTAATTTAAAGACAGGTGGAGAAATACAGCCAGCGTTTATGTTAACAAAAAGGATTAGATAAAAACCTTTTTTTGTAGGAAAGGTAGTGTATGTATATGTGCTAGTACATTAATTTATGTCTATCAGTACCTCTCTGAAACGCACTACAATGCGATCAAATAAATTTGTTGTTGTAGAAATGATCCGACAAGCTAACAGAGAGAGAGGAGAGATTATAGACGCTTAACAGCTAAGGTCATCAGCGTCTAGACGAGCTAACAGATTACACTTAGAACCTGGGAGACCGAGCTTTTATTAGTTTAAAGTTTTTGACATGTAAGACAGAAAAGCTTATGAAACATTATAGAAAAAAATTCAATAATACATCATACATTGCTTACATATGATATAGCGCCATCTCACAAAATTTTGAAGTAACAGTAACATAATAATTAAGATAGAGCTTTGTGGGTGAAAGGGGGCATATTGAACAGCTGGTAAACAGTCACTATAAAGAAAATACCTCTTTTTGAGAAACATTTCCAAATTTTTAATAACATTTAACGTGAGGACATATTTTTGTGCTCATTTGGTACAATACATCGTTTTCTTATTAAAAAACAGTATAGGCTATGACACTGTGGTTATAATGCAAAACGGCTTATGACAAATTTCGACACAGTAAGGTCAATCATGATTTAATTAGTACTCGGCTTTTTATATCACTGCAATGAAAAGAGACAGCACGGCTTATCACGTTTCTCGTGACACTTTTTTACTAACCGAGCCTTCAAACATCGAATCAAATAAAATAACCAATGACTTTAAATTTTGAGCGACTGATCCTTCAGATTGTATAATATGCTTAGAAGTCATCTAATGTCGTTTGACTTTTTCTGTTTCGTTCAGCAAGCTGTCGTCGATAGCAAGATATTATATTCGTCTTGAACTTCTATCAACATTTGAATCGTTTTGTATAAACTGATCCATAATTTACGTCAAAGTGGCTAAACTTTTTTTTAGAAACCGCGGAATCCTGAAACAGCGCTAAGCGAGATCTTACTGTATTTAACTTAGCGTCTGTAGATATAGAAAAATTAAACATAATTTACATAATCCATTTTGCTGTGTGGCCACAGATCTATTTTAAAGTTGTGTGTGTGTGTGTGAGTATAGTTTAAGAGAGTCAGCAGTGCACACAATACGAGGAAGGTGAGGTGCCATGGAGTTCAGGCGGCTACCATATCTTTCTTCTACATCTCTCGATTCGCGTCTCTCTGCCCACAACCATTCCATGCTCACACTTCAAACTGACATTTGAAATATACGAAGTGTCTGACTTTAAACAATACCTATTTTATTTCGAACAATCTAACAATAACTTTTATCAGTTAACAGGGCAGTATTTTTATTGAAAATATAATAAGTATTCTTGTTACTTATTTCTTATTAATGTATAAATGGCACATACACTATTCGTGTCGATCGGATGGCGGGACCTAGGGGTCGGACTAACATTTCTCGACGTTTCATACCCAGTTTGGCATCACTTTTGGAAATGTTTTAAGGAGTGTACTTAAAAGTTTGAAATAGTTTTGGTGTCCAAAAACACCGAAAACATTCTCAGAACTGATTCAAAATTGAAATTTAATCGTTTAGTATTAATTAAAAGATATTCCTAAAATTTTAATACAATCGGCCGAGAAATAAGCGTATTTGGCATGGTTTGAATAATCATATTTTTCAACGGGTTAAACAAATGGCACCAACGTTGAGAAAAGGAGACTGCGTTAAGAAAGATAAAAAAAAATTGTTGAAAAATATTGCGTTATTATTTCAAACACGGGTACATATTGATCAACCCTTATTTATCAGTCCTGGCCTGGTGGTAAGCATTTAAAACTTAAGGGCACACACATTAAATCTATAGACAGGTGATTCAGGCCAGTGTAAATATATATCTTATTTTAAAGGGAGAGAAACAGTTCTGTCGGTGGAGAGTATGGTTCGGGTCAAGTTAATTTGAGAAAAGTCATGTTCTTCTAATGGGATACAAAGTGGAGACATATTTTATGTCACCAAGTTTACCTTTAGATAGATAAGGGTCGTTATGTTATAACACTTATAATAACCACGAGCTCTGGGCCACATGCAGTTGCAAATGTGTGAGCTTCACTCATAAAACTTGATGTTTGGGAAGGAAGTTAAAATAACTAATATGTAACCATAAACATACCACTTCCTTTCCAAAATATATACAGTAAGACCCCGCTTAACGTGGGAGATACGTTCCAGTAAGTCATCTAATGTCGTTTGACTTTTTCTGTTTCGTTTAGCAAGCTGTTGTCGATAGCAAAACATTGCATCAATGACACTTCGTTGTGCCTTTGAATTTCTATCAACATTTGACTCATTTTGTATAAACTGATCCGTTATAGTGGCTAAACTTTTTTTTAGAAACCGCGTAATACTAAAATGAGCCTTACCCTCATAAGCTCTTATAAGAAGTTTAACTTCTTTAGTTTTTAATATTATAAGAGTCAGATATTTAGCTCAATTTTTGTTCATAAAACATTTACGAAAATCAAATAAAAGGTCGAGTAAGAAGTTATGTTTGAGATGAGAAAGGCTCCTCATTTGACTTATTTTGTGAAGAAGTCATTTAAAGTTGTTTGCCTTTTTCTGTTTCGTTCAGCAAGCTGTTGTCGATAGCAAAATATTGCATCAATGACACTTCGTTTTGCCTTTGAATTTCTATCAACATTCGAATCATTTTGTATAAACTGATAATTTACGTTATAGTGGCGAAACTTTTTTTTAGAAACCGCGTTATACTGAAACAGCGTTAAGCGAAATACTTATTACGCGGTTTCGAAAAAAAAGTTGAGCCACTATAACGTAAATTATGGATTTGTTTATGTCATTGATGCAATATCTTGCTATTGACAACAGCTTGCTAAACGAAACAGAAAAAGGCAAACGACATTAGATGACTTCTTCACAAAAAACCAAATATGTCAAACGAGGAACCTTTCTCATCACAAACGTAACATCTTACTCGAACTTTTTTATAAATGTTTCATGAATAAAAATCGTTATTAGCAATTAATAAATCTATAAATAATGAGATAAAAAAGTATTTAACAAGAAATGTTCAGTACAAAATCAAACAAAAAAAAAAACAACTAACATATTTCTTATTCTCGGTTCTGTTTCACTTATGCCTATTATATCTACGTATTAAGATGACCTCGTTTAGCGCTGTTTCGTATAGCGCAGGAACTTATTGGAACTTATCCTGCGTTAAGCGGGATGTTACTGTGCGTCGCTAAAGAAGTTTCACTTCAAAAACAAATTAAATACACAAATTCCATCAATTACTTGTCAACATGCGCTAATACATATTTTTTAACACATAGTTTGTTACAAAATTCCTTTTACATCCGACTTCTCAAGTATCTTTGCAAAAACGAAACTAAGTAATATACATAGTTTCCGTATAATATATTGTATTAGATCACCGTGTCACGTGATTGAAACACAAATCACTTAAGACTTAAGTGTTTCGAAAGAAATATGGTTCATGTTTCATCTGTTCCGTAGGCGCCATATGCATAATTTCAACAGTTTGTTGACTGGTGCCGAACAAACAGCCACCGCTGTTACCGACTGAGTAAACTCGATCACGTATACTGGACGAGAAGTCTTATAACAAATATTCACAACCCAAACCTTAGCTCAGTTCGTAGTCCAAGAGCTATTAAGCATTTTTGGGTAGGTATTTGAGACACTGAAAATTTGTACAACACCTCTTTAGTAATATCCGAATAAAAAAACACAGACCTGGCTGAAGGGTAGCGGGGCTTAACCGACCCTCAAATTTTTAATCACCTGGCAGGTAGAATGTCCCACCGAAACGACCTATTTTTGTGAATATATCTAATTTTAGTTACCAATATTGTTCTGTTTAAATTTTAACGTGCCTCAAATATATTTTTTAAATTTTTCACAAATATAATTTTGCAAACACCGGCTTTTAGATTTAGTTTTTTTTTTATTTTTCAACTCCTTAAATACTAATTTTCCAGGTATTAAAATTTCAAAATGTCTCAAGGATTTTTTATTGCACAAATAATTAAAATTAGTTAAGTGGGTTAAACCAGCTACCCTTTAGCCAGGTCTGTGTTTTTGCGTTCGGATATTACTAAAGAGTTATTGTGCAAATTTTCACAGTGCCTCAAATACCTACCCAAAAATGCTTAATAGCTCTCAGATCTATCAGTTTACAGATGACGTGTGTGCATATGAAAAGAAATCTAATTGTTGACACACTACTTATGCCACTGTCAAAAAGTCTTTTATTTGTGTTTGTTTTCTTGATGGTTTAAAATATAAACTTTAGTAAATTTATGAAATGAACGATTCTTAAATCGAACGAGGTGTTTCCGTTCACGAATTATCAATAAATTACAAAATTTTTATAATATATTGTGTTCGTTTCATTTTTAACATGCGTATTTAACTAAAATTTGAGTTTAAAAAAATTAAAACACGCTTTCATTGCAATATGAACTAAGAAATGCAAAATAATTTGACAACAAAATCTATATACAGTAAGAGGTCTCGCTTAACGCCATTTCAGTATTACGCGGTTTCTAAAAAAAATTTTAGACACTATAACGTAAATTATGGATCAGTTCATACAAAATAATTCAAATGTTGATAGAAGTTCAAAGGCAAGACGAAGTGTCGCTGATGCAATATCTTGCTATCGACAACAGCTTGCTGAACGAAACAGAAAAAGGCAAACGACATTAGAAAAAAAATATGTCAAACTAGGAACCTTCCTCATCACAAACATAACTTCTTACTCGAACTTTTGTTTGATTTTTTCATAAACGTTTCATGAACAAAAAACGATATTATCAATAAATTAATAAATCTATAATTAATGTGATAAAAAAGTGTTTAACAATGTTACAAAATTGAACAAAAAAAAAAAAACTAACAAATTTCCTAATTCTCGGTTCTTTTTCACTTATGCCTATTATGATCTATTTATTGAGATGACCTCGTTTAGCACAGGAACTTATTGGAACGTATATTCCACGTTAAGCGGGGTCTTACTGTATTATTAATGTGTTTTATCAGTGATATGTTAGTTTTGTATAAAACGTTTTATTATTCAAAGCTGTTAATAATATTTATTTTTAAGGAAAAAAGTAAGAGAGTGAATCATCGAATATAAAATAATTATAGAAATTCGGTTTTTCAAAGCATTTTGAAATGAATCGAATCTGCATCTCTACATAACGGCGCTCATGTTTCTCCTGTTTTAAATAAATATGTATTTTCGAAGAGGTAAGTTTTCAGATGACACTCAGACTACGGGGGTCATATTTCTAGATATATAATGTTTCAATCAATTTGTATCTGAAATATGATGAATTCTGAACGTTTATTCCTTGCATGTGGGAAACCGGAAGACAAACAACATGTGGCTTCAAAGAATCTATAGTTATTATTACATTTTAGAACTCATAAAAATCATTCATAATCAATTTTGTCATAAATTTTCGTAAAAACGTAAAAAATTAATAAACGTCTCAGAAACTTAAAAAAACGACTATATCTAAACTGTGTAATAGATTTATGTCGGTCTTTTGAAAAAACAGATCCGTAATATCGCCCGATAGAGTGAAGCTTTTACGCATTTTTAACACGCTTCACCTCTGTGTTTGTTTGTTTGTAAAGGAATCTTTGAACGTGACGTTCATCCACTTCAAAACGTCTCATCAAATTGACCGATGACAATACAATTAATTAATAAGTTTGAAAAATATTTCTCGGGTCTAATTTGTTAAATACAAAATCTTACATAATATTTAATATTCAATATTGAGCATACTAGTAAGTTGGTTCCAAAAAACGACCCATCTTACGGCTTGTTACAAGAATAATTGTTTTTGACGAGACCTTATATGAGAAATATAGTCAATAAATTTATTAATTTGCACATCAACTGAAAAAACATTTAAAAAAAAAACGAAATTATTATAACCTTTTTATTGATAATTATTGTTAAACTCAAACTTATATTCAAATGTATATATTATCTTTTATATCTACTTAATCATAACATTTAATAGTTATTAAAGCTTAATAAAGTTCCAAACAAGGAACGAAACGTCGCTGAAAATAAAATATTAAGTGTTTTACTTATAAATAAAGTCCTTTTTCCCGAAAAATCATTTTTATATTAATTACCAAGGACAAAAAAGAAATAAAGTCTTATATGAGAAAGTTAACCTGAATTGTATTGGACCGTTTATTTTATAGCAGGAGAGCTATTAAGCATTTTTGGGTAGGTATTTGAGGCACTGTGAAAATTTATACAAAACTCTTAAGTAATATCCGAATACAAAAACACAAACCTGGCTGAACGGTAGCGGGGCTTAACCGACGTAACCGATTTTTAAATTGTTGTGCAATAAAAAAATCCTCGAGGCATTTTGAAAGTTTAATACCTTGAAATCTAGGATTTAAGGAGTTGAAAAAAGCCAGTTTGTTTAATCGGGTCTAAAACTTAGCCAGGTGTTTGCAAAATTACATTTTTTTAAGACTTTGAGGCAGGCTGAAATTTAAACAGAATAATATTGTTAAAAAGACAGGTCGTTTCGGTGGGGCATTTTACCTGTCAGGCGATCAATATGTTTGATAAATCAGTTAAGTCGATTAAGCCCCGCTACCCTTCAGCCAGGTCTGTGTTTTTGTATTCGGATATTATTAAAGAGTCATTGTACAAATTTTCACAGTATCTCAAATACCTACCCAAAAAATACTGAGTAGCTCTTGGTCTATTATTGCTATTCGTGGGATAATTTATACACGGCAGGGTATACGCGCATGCCACATAATAAATATAGGTTGTGTTATTTTATAAATGGCGTCATGTAATGAGAAAACAAGTGAACAGACAATCACCGCAGTAACTTATTGTATTTTCATTAACAGCAAGAAGCACCAACTTAAATGGCGGTTGATATACGAGAAATCCATTTACTCCTTTGTTTTCGATGGAAACAATATACACAACCGACAATAGCATAGCACAGTGTTTTGTTTGTTCGGTTTTTGTTTTGTGTGTGTCTTTTAAGACATGAGAAGATAATGGCAATTAATCGGTGATTAAAGTAGCCGTCAGCTTGTCGAACAACAATGGCGAGATGCGGGACGGAATCGTTTGTTAACTTGTTACTGTTGCAGCAGATACACGACACACACACGCACACACACAACTACATATTATAGTGCATAACAGTAGGCCTTAGGACACATCGATCCATAAGTTACTTAATTAAATTTAAAAAAAGTAGTGCGTCTACTTATATATGCGCGGCAGAAGTTATACTTCTTTGGCGTGATCGCGATAATTGAGATTCGCATTTTCGTTAAAGATGTACATTGATAAAATAAAATAGGATGTCAAGGAAGATGAGAAACATACCTAGGTAGTTGGAAAAACATTTTTAAACACTGCTTTGATTATGTTTGTGCTGCCGATATGAACCAAATTATTTTACGTCGATGAGTGATGAAAATTCCCAATGGGATTTTTGGCGCAAATGGAAAGTTTTTTTTTTATTTTTTACATATTAGTGGATTTAATTTCGGACATTTTTCATCAGATTTCGTGCTTGCTTTATTCATAAATTATGAAATGTCAAAGGTTGTTACCGTGATGATATAATAATTTTTTAAAGATTCATATTTAAAGTTCAATTCCAGATATATGTTATAATAGAAAACAGTATCACGGGTAATTGGAATAATGAAAATAAATCAATTTAAACACTCATTGATTGCAACCTTTTGTCTTTTTTTTATTAAGACTTTTTCAAGCTCTAAAAATTTTTTACAAAAATTAACATTCATAAAATATTAAACATTATGGATTAAATAATTTACTAAAAAGAAACAATGGTGTGACTAACCTCAATATGCGTAAATTATAGTAAAACTATGATATAATATGCAATTTGGCATTACAAAAAACAATTATAAAAATTGAAAATTGTAGAAAATAATATGTTCTTTTTATTTATTTATTTAAAGAGTGTCGGTTCACAACTAGCGGAGGTATCGTGGAACATACATAAAAAACTACTGGATCCATTGAAGTAAAATTTATGTGGGACCATCCTTAAGGTACGCCCTATTAAATAGGGAAAGAATCGTCAAACTCGGTTTACAAATGCTGGACATATGATGTAGCAAACATATAAAAACTATTTTTTTGAAGTCGTTTAAAAACGGATGAACCAATTTTAAGAAAAATTACATGGAACCTATCCATTAACATTCTGAACAAAATGGCGTCGAGATTCTCAAATCGGTTCACAACAAGCGGAGCTATCGCGAAACAACACAGAAATTCGGTTAAAAATAGAAAAGTTTATTTAAAAATCGATTTAAATTGAACAATATTTTTTCACGAGCATTTATTTGTAAAAGATTCCATGTCGCTATAATGGTTAATGTATTCACAGATGCCATGCTAGCATTTTTGTATAGTTGTATTTCAATACGTACAGTAAGACCTCGTTTAACGCTGTATTAGTATTACGCGGTTTCTAAAAAAAAGTTTAGCCACTATAACGTAAGTTATGGATCAGTTTATACAAAATGATTAAAACGTTGATAGAAGTTCAAAGGCAAGACGAAGCGTCATTGATGCAATATATCTTGCTATCGACAACAGCTTGCTGAACGAAACAAAAAAGGCAAACGACTTTAAATGACTTCTTTACGAAAAACAAAATATTTTAAATGAGGAACCTTCCTCATCACAAACATAACTTCTTTTTATTTGATTTTCATAAATGTTTTATAAACAAAAATCGATATTAGCAATAAATAAATCTATAATTAATGTGATAAAAAAGTATTTAACGATAAATGTTACAAAATTTAACAAAAAAAAAAAAAAAAAATAAGAAATTTTCTTATTCTCGTTTCTGTTTCACTTATAGCGCAGGAATTTATTGAAACTTATCTTCCGCGTTAAGCGAGATCTTACTGTATATTATGCATAATGTATCGGTATAAAATATTTGTGTTATAAACGCGGATGATTAAAGTGACAAAACAAGTATGTAATATACAATAAATAAAATAAAAAGCCACTGGCGTATACACTGGAAAAATAACACTACCTCATTTATACGGTAGTAAAAAATCTAATTTATAACTATTTGTTTGTGCACTTATATGACTAAACTATTCTTTGCTGTATCTGTGTAAATGTATTATTGTAATATATTTTTTATAAAACAAAATGATTATTACTTTTTTAAATTTATGAAAGCTTTACTTGAAAATAATCAATAAATAAAATACCATATCTCATTTACTTAATGCACGCATAGAACGTGAACATATTTAATAACAGAAGTGTGTCCATTATTTTCTATCGCTCAGGTTCTTTTAGTAGAAGCCCCTATCCTCATAAGGGGCCATCCATAAATTACGTCACACGAATTTCATGACTTTTTATTCCCCAAACCTTATAGAGCCTAAAGATAGAATATTTTTTAAGTTTTTCGAAGTTTTGTGTTTTAATAATATTTAGACATATGACGTCACGAGGCTTATAACCCCCCCGCCCCTTGTCACACAATATCAAACTTCGTCGAGCCCCTCCCCCCTCTTATCCTGTGACGTAATTTATGGATGAGCCCTAACCCTATATATAATCCCTATTATAATCAAAGTTCGATCAAAGTCCGTCCAGTAGCTTTCGAATTAATTCGTAAATGACAGACAAAACAGACCAATAGGAATGTTGACTATTTTTGGGAAAGTGTTTTAAATCGTGCATGAGTATCTAATATTGCCACAAATATTTATTATTTTTATTTAAATACAATTGAAGCCTTAAAAATTATGTATTTTAAATCCCGTTTCAAATTTCGGTCCAAAACGCAAATACTAGTCGCGTGACGTCACCTGTTCATACCAAAGGAGGCTCAAAAGTTTACACGGGAGCTACCATCCTATAGATGCGTATTCTGTGCTCATAAACGCTAGTAAACTGAGGTGACGAAAAGTTGTTTCGTAGTCGTTGCTATAGTTACATGTAATTTGACGTTTCCTATAAACAAATAATAATAAATTACACACTAAATATTAACCAAACAATGAAGTTTTTTGACATCGGCTGAACATATGATGTCATGCGCTCTGATTGGTGTCTGTTGTCACGTGACTTCAGAGTGATTTTATTAGGTTTCATTTATTAAATATTAATTAAATTCCTTAAAAATAAGGAAAAATATAGTGTTTTTTAGTATTTCTATCATAGAAACTACTACTTTTCGTTAAAATTATGTTTTTATTTGAATACAGTCAACATCCCTGTTCAGTGCAGTAGTAGGGGCAGATATACGAAACAAAATTTTGTTAAACGGTAGTATTTTTTGATACACGCTGTACAATAATATTCTGCCACTTGAATATAATATGCACAACTTTCATTCTTACATATAAAAACATATTATTATTCCTATAAACATATTGCTGTCATAATTCATGACATAATAATAATAATAAAAACTCGAGTCGCAGTGCTAAAACTCTGCCGACAATATAGTATGTTTGCTAATACAGGCAATGTGACTTTATCATATGAATTTGTTTTTGGAGAATATAAAAAAATTTAATCCCTTAATACACCCCTTAGAATAATATTTTTTCTTAATTTCAATATTTCAACTGTTTTATCACTTCATCATCGGCACAAAATTATATATCTGCCTTGCAGTACGTGTATAATTCTCTAACCGCTAACGTTTTTATAAAAATTATAAGTCCGGTCCTGTCAAGCCGATTTTATTAAAATTTTAGGAACACCTTTTTATTGATACAAGGTTAAATTTCAATTTTGAATTAATGCCGAGAATATTTTCGGTATTTTTCAACCCCTAAATACCTTAACTAACTAAAACTTTCTTCAAACATTGTTTTTTTTTTGTACATAAAACAGACACTCACTGTAAAGAATGATTCGCGGATCCCCCGATTTTAAAATCCTGCGCCCCCAGTGCGTGGCGGGTACAATTTGGGTCATTTCAATGGACCCCATGTACAGACCGCGTCCTGAGAGAGAACAAACCACAACCAAAAATACAACAAAATATTATCGGGATCGATTCACGGAGGACAGCGTTTTTGTTCGACAGCGGAAAAAATAAACGCTACGATATTCAAACTGATTAAAAATTTAAAAAATTAAAACAACCTCAAAATAAAATTTTGAAAACTGTAGCAAAAAATCCAATTAACTGTTTATAGAATATTTGTAAAAATTAAAAATTATTGACTTTTGAACTTTACAAAGTTAAAAAAAATTAATTTAATATTTTCAAGAAAGAAATGCGTTGACACTAACAATGAATGCTTTTCAGTTGCGCAGATTTTATCTGCGATTGTTGAGACGTTTTTTCAGTACTTTTTCTCTACAGGAAAAAGTTTTAATCAAAATACAAGAAATACAAAGCAGATCAAAATAAACAAATACCATCACTATCTTCACAGACGTCTGGAAGATGTTTTGCATCACAGCGATTGTTTTTCTTTTTCGATTTTCAATTAATAATTTTACATTTATAATCAATAATTATCACTTACTACTTTTCCAATGATTTGAGTCCTTTGACAGGTCGCTGAACTGTGATGCAATTCCCACGCGCCTGCGTTATATTCCAGTGGCTACTGAACAATATTCCTGAAATCAAAATGTTTCAATATAGGAACTGTCATAAAAATACTGTTTTTACTGATCAATTATCAATATTAATATTTATTAATAATAATATAAAATTATAACATAATATAAAATCTCTTTTTCAATTTATCTACAATTATTGAAGTTTCAGAGAAAATGTTGACATTTAATGTACCTAATTAAAATCGAATCGCGTTTGGAAATTATTAGACCTAAGAACCTGAAATTTGGTAGTTACGAATTGTCTTAACTTTTCCACCCAACGACAACAGGTTTAATCAAAATCGATTAAGTCGTTTCTGAGATAAGTGGGTCAGAAACTCATGAGATTTAATAGTTGTAAGTAGTTGGTCTTTGGCCGATTTTTTGTAAAAAAATTTGTACCTATAGAAACGTGAAATTTCGCGCGTACGTAGTCTTGACCTTTCTAGCCAACGACAAACAAGTTTCATCAAAATCGGTTTAGTCGTTTCTGAGATAAGTGGGTCAGAAACTCACGAGATTTAATTTAAATTTTCCGACACTAACGCAGCACTTACGATTGGTGTAAAAAAATTTGTTTTTTGATGGTGTCCCATCTGGCTTGACACACATACTTGCTGTGGACTGTCTATATGATTCTCTCTGTGTGAGTAGCGCAGAAAATAAACGTGCTTTAAAAATGATGGAATATTAAATTTTTTCTCTCATATAGGTGCATAAAGTACCGACACCTGTACCATATCTACCTATCCGAAACTCGCAGAGAAAGTTGATTCTGATTTATGATCATTTTTGTATGTGTGGGAAATTAGGTTTTCCGTTACTGTCGCTAAATTACTGCCTACCTAATATTCCGGTAATACTTATAAAGAATATGATATTATCCATTTAGAGTTCAATTTATTTATAACTAGCGGCTTGGTCCCGCTTTGCCCCGAATGCAAATAATAATAATAATTCATCTTTAAAGTTCAATTCCAAAATATGTAATAATAGAAATTAGTTTCACGGGTAATTGGAATAAAAAAGTCTTAATTTAATAAAGACGAAACGTTGCAATCAATAAGTGTTTAAATTGATTTTTTATTCCAATTACCCGTGAAACTAATTTCTAATAATAATAATATTCTTTGGTGTGTGTGGAAGCGTGAAATGGTTGAAAGAACGAGTCACAAATTTAATAGATTAATTAAATGTTTTTTTTTATTTATTTTATTTAAATGCTAGTTAGAAATTTTATATTTGATTTTAGTTTTAATTTTGATAACAACGTTTTATAGCTATGATGCAATTAGACATTTTATTTTCAAAATCACATAATATTTTATGATAGTAACATTTTACAAATTTTACAATATAAAATTTTGATTCGACTCGACGTCCCCACCCCCTAAACACCTCACGTAATTAATGGACGCCCCCTAATCTGTTGCCGATAATGAGGCATAATATTATAACGGAGTAATGTAGTAATTTATTTTTATTTTTTAGTTTTAACTATTTTAATAAAAAAGCAGATAAAATCGAGTGTAATATAAAATGACATAAAAATAATAAAAGTTGTAAAAGAATGCGAAGTTTTCAAGATATGTCAATAAAAAATGGTAATTTATTCTTAAACATAACAGTTTATAGTTTCACCCGATTATATTCCGGTAGCCAGTCAAAAATGCAAGTAAAAAACTTAAAGGCTTTTGACCACCTTTGTGTGAATTCGAACGGATAATTAATTAACTTTTATAGGTGAATGGACGCTCACATAATATTGAAATTCCCTAAAAATAAATAGTTTTAAATTCAGAAATTTTTCAGTTCTTTGTTAAATATTTCTCCGCTGATATAAGAATTTAGAACCAGTGGCACGTATGCTATAGTAGTAGTAGAGCCATTAAGCATTTTTGGGTAGGTATTTGAGGCGGGGTATAACCATGGAAACGAGTAACAAATATCATATTTGTTACTAGCCGGTACCCGCATCAGCGCGCGCGTTAAGAAAAATTTTATTTAATTTATTATAAATGTTAAATGTGAGTATTTTTAAAGCTGGGATGGCCCTGTCGCCCAATTGGTTGGATTTTTTTTTATAACAATAAGAAGAAAAAATTCAATCAAATAAATGTTTTTATATTTTTCGACCGATTTCCAACAAGAATTGTTCAAAACGTTTTTTCATAGTTGATATTTTTAATCCATAGTAGTATTATTCAGGTCCATATAAATTATAAATTAAATAATCAGTTTGATCAGAGCAAAAAATGTTGATTAAACTTTCATAATATTTTATGTATGTGTTCTATAGATTACCTGATGAAGTCGGGATGGCCGATGAAACGTTGTAACATTATGAAAGTTTAATCAACATTAAAAATGTTTTGGTCTGATCAAACTGATTATTTAATTTGTGATATTTTTAATGTTATTAATTTTCAAAAACTGAAAAAACACTAATTTATCGGAGGAAAGTAGGCCCTCCAAATGCTAAAAAAGTATTTTTCAGACATTGCGACCACTAGTGTTGAATATCAATACGGATCTCTATTACAAAGCGCTCTAGCGCGCTCCGGCCTAACGAAAGAGAATAATGTTAGAGGAAAAAGTTGGAGAAGGGAACTCCAACTACCTACAGACGCTTATTGGATTCACGACCATTTTTTGTCGCGGGCTCTCTCACTATAGGCACTTACAATGTTTTCGATATACCTAGGTAGTTGTTGGTACCCGATGCAGTGTTAAAACACAATTTCCATTTAGATAGCTGTTAAAAAGTTTCAGATAAGTACTAAAAAAACTGCTGCACAGTAATTTACTGTCACATAACCACTAAATTATTCATTCAAGCTAGTAAGTAAGTAAGTAAATTAATATACACTAGCGGACCCGTGCGAATACCTCGCACCGTTAGTGGTCAGTTACGTAATATAATAGGACGGAAATAAACTTTATTATATTCTATTCAGAAACTTCAGCGCCACTACGCCACTTCATATTACCGACAACTGTTAAAATAAACAGATTACCGCCAGATGTCACCATTTGATTTTTCTGAAAGTTATTTTCTGTAAAGAAATTGTTAACAAATTTTAAACTGTATTTTTTTAATGCAAACATTAATTTTAAGATATTAACTTAGTTTTCGTCATTAGAGAGAACAAATAAACTTCAAAATGGCGTATGAAACATTAATTTTGATACAGTATTAAGGGGATATTTCATACCGACAAAAAACACCTTTGAAAAATAATATATACCGATTTTTACTTGGCTATATCCAGTACCTATGTAAGAATAAAAAACCAGATGTTCAATATGCTCCCTTTTTCACCCGCATAACTTTATCTTACCAGCATGTAAAATGCTCTTACTCATCTTTCGGAAATCTCTAATTTCTATGAAAAATCTTATCCAATCTTTAATGTTAATGCATAAAAATAAACTAGAAATATGTACCATTCTTCCCATATGCCTCTGCCCAAGTTTTTACAATATATTTGATCTAAATAAACGATTTAAAATCAGATAAAAACATAATTTTCTAAATAATTTGTGTTTTTAAACTTGATTTGTAAAGAAAATGTACCTACTAAGATTTCTCTACTGGAAAATTTTCTTGTGATTTTTTCGTGTAAAAGTTTTTTGAAGTGTGCCATTATAAGTTAACTTCCATGCGAGGACATTTAAAATTCTTGTATCGACGGGACGAGACGACACAGAAAGTTGTTGCTCAACGGTAGCCTGTTCACGTGTCTTACTAGGGCTTGGTTTAAAATTAAAATTAGAGTTTAAAAAAATAAAACAACACGTTTTTATGAACTAAAAAATGAATATAATTTTATAACAAAATTAGCCTTACTGTAAAAAGCGTGGGGTGCTATCTATTTAAATTTTCATAATAGCTCTACGTTTACAATTAGCTAGTAAATGAAAAATGTATTACCGATATTAAGCACTCCACGCTTTTTGCAGTAAAGCTAATTTTGTTGTCGAATTATTTTGCATTTTTTAGTTCATAAAAGCGTACTGTTGTTTTAGTTTTTTTAAACTCAAATTTTAATTATATTCTCTTTCTTATAAAATAAAAAATATATCTGTATGTTTTAAGCAGAGGAGAATTATTGTAATACAGCATTTTTTGCTGAAATCATATACCGTTTTGATTTATAGGATCAATAAATTTATTATTATTACTACAATAATTGGAACTTTATTAGCTAGTAATTAAATTTAAGGAATATGGTATTTGCTTTTTATCTGGCTCCAGCCAGATTCAAGTAAGCGTTTTATCAAATACGTTCTTAACGTGTGTGAACGCTCAGGTAACAATGCATATGCGCTATCAAGTCTATGTTAGTTGACGGTGGTAGAGCTGGCTCTAAAACTCACAGCGCTTGCCGCTCACACAAAACTATATATCAGTGGTTCCCAACCAGTGGTTCGCGGACCATAGGTGGTCCATGAGAGCCTCGAAAGTAGCCCGCGGAAGGGCCCGGCAGCACATATAAAAAGTTGCCATTAAATGGGAAGGAGATCGGGTGCTGATGACTATCATAATATAAACAATGTGTTACTACATAAACACCTTTGAATTTGATTACAACTGGTAAGGGAAATAGAGTGGGGGGTCCGTACTGATTTAATTTCAGGCTGAGTGGTCCGAAAACTTGTACAAGTTGGGAACCACTGCTCTATATATAGATAACACAACTTTAAGGTTAGCTAAAGCGTAATAATTTGATCATCTCCTATGCTTTATTACACCTGCCGTTATACGCGGACGGGACTTTATATAGAGGAAGTAGGATGCGAACAATGTCTCAAGTGATTTTCATCGAAAATACATCCAGCGGTGGCGAGTCAAATCTATGTATTTAAAAATGAATGTTGGTCTGTTTGAGATTAAGAAACTTCGACACCGTTTGGTCGATCACCATGAACTTGGAACATATAGACATTTTTAACACGCTTTTATTAGCTTATGTTTGTTTGTTTGTCAAGGAATCTCTGAACGTGATTTTCACCCACTTCATAACGTCAGATTAAACTTTGCACACTTACCAAGGACCGATGACAAGACAATAATTTAATAAGTTTGTCCCATTATTCTGACCAGAATCTTCAAGATACAAAAAATTGAAAATTACAGCAAGTAAGCTAACACGCTGTACATAGACGTACGTTGCGTTGCCTACCCCATAGTCAAATGCAATATTGTTTTTAGTCTTCTAATTAAAATTAGAGTTTACAAAACTAAAACAGCACGCTTTTATGAACTAAAAATGCAAAATAATTTGACAACAAAATTCGCTTTACTGTAAAAAGCGTGGAGTGCTTAATATCGGCAATAAATTTTTCATTTACTATAGCTAATTGTAAACGTAGAGCTATTATCAGTCATCTCATTATTAGTGATTCAATAAGAATAGATTGCTTAGACGCAATCGAATTCTTCTATTTTAGTATTGTAGATTATAGACGCTCGACAACTAAGGTTATTAATTACATCAAATAACATAATCTCTTAAAACTAAACATCACAGAACATCCATTAGCAGAGGCAGGATTCGAACCCACGACTGTCCGGACAAGAATTCTTCTAATGTTTGCATCGTGTATAATTGAGAAGCAACTTTTCAAATCGCATTATGTCCTTAATAGTAAATTTTTGAGTAAAAGCCAAAAACGTGATTCCTAGTTGACAGGGTCACGTTTTTGGCTTCTAGTAAAAAATTACTTTTAAAGACGTAATGCTCAGGTCAATTATAAAAACCCGGGTCGCAGTGCCAAAACCCTGCCGACAATATAGTGTATTTGCTATTACAGGCAGTGTGGCTTTATTATGCGAACTTAAGTTGGTTTTTGGGCAAATTAAAAAAATTGACTACTTAATACACCCCTTAAAATAACATTTTTTTTCTTAATTGCAATATTATTATCAATCGAACCTCTATACCAAATTATATACACCTTTCAGTAAATAATTCACTATCTGCAAATAACGTTTTTAAAAATTTGTAAATTCGGTCCTGTCGGGCCGATTTTATTAAAATTTTAGGGACACATTTTAATTACTATCAGAGGGTTAAATTTCAATTTTGAAACGACTTGAAGAATTTTTTCGGTATTTAGGGGCCCAAAAACATTTTTCAACCCCTAAAAACTACCCTTAAAATGGCCCCATTACGTCCATTTTAAAAAGGCTTCTTGCGGTGATGGATTTCAACCCGTGTGCCAAATTTACTTGAAATTAATTAACTCTTTCGAAAGTTATTGCCCGCACACACACACATATATATATATTTTGGTCCGAGCCCTAGGTCCCGCCATCCGACCGACGCCAATAGTGTATGTTGCCATATGACAAATACACTAATAATTACATAATTACGTTTGGAGAAAAATGTGAAACAGACCGTCGCCACTGGAGGAAGAAAAAGCTGCACATAATCCTAGTTTTGCAAGGGACGAGAAGAGTCCCACTTACCTAGCAAGTGTAACCTATCCCAGAAGAACATAGTGAAACCTCTCTCATTGATGGCTCACGAATAATTTATACGTAAAGAGAGTGGCTGAAAACTTTTATACAAGAAAAAGTCTCATCTCGTCTTATTCAGCTGGGGAGTAAGTTAGTTAATGGGTGAATACACACATCTCCATAAACACATACATAATAATGTGCTGGATATGCACAACTATACGTGGGTTGATCAGTAAAGGTGATGTCGCAGACGGTTCATTTTTAGTGTATTTGCCATATGGCAACATACACTATTGGCGTCGGTCGGATGGCGGGACCTAGGGGTCGGACCAAAATTTCTCGACGTTTCATAACCTCCTAAACACTTTGCCACCATTTTTAAAAATGTTTATATATATATATATATTTATATACGTATATATATATGAAATCAATTAACTCTTTCGAAAGTTTTTGCGCGTACACACACACATATATATATATATATATATATATATATATATATATATATATATATATATATATATATATATATATATATATATATATATATATATATATATGTGTACGCGCAATAACTTTCGAAAGAGTTAATTGATTTCAACGAAATTCGGCCCACGTGTTGAAATCCATCACCGCAAGAAGCCTATTTAAAATGGGCGTAATCGGGCCATTTTAAGGGTAGTTTTTAGGGGTTGAAAAATGTTTTTGGGCCCCAAAATACCGAAAAAATTCTCAGAATCGTTTCAAAATTGACATTTAACCCGTTAGTAGCAATTAAAAAGTGCCCATAAAATTTTAATAAAATCGGCTTAACAGGACCGAACTTACACATTTTTTGAAAACACTAATTTGCAGATAGTGACTTATTTATTGAAGAGTGTATTTAATTCGGTGTAGACGTTAGATTGATAATAATATTACAATTAAGAAAAAAAATGTTATTTTAAGGGGTGTATTAAGGGGTTAAATTTTTTATTTTGCCCAAAAACAAACTTAATTTAACATAATAAAAGTATAAAACCTCACGGCCCTATACAAGCAAATACACTATATTGTCGGCAGGGTTTTGGCACTGCGACCTGGGTTTTTGTTTCATTCAGCATCATTCATTCGAAATGAAACGTCTGAGCACAAAATGAAACAATAATGAACCGATCCAACGAGGCTAGATATCGGCATTCGGCATGATTCATTCGCACTCCGAATAAACGAAAAATGAAACGTCTGAACACAAGAAAGAACATTCATTCGGGTTCGATCATTTTATGTCGTGTTTTGTAGCGGACTATGACACCGCATAGTGAATATATTCTGTCTGTGTATGAGACAAAATGGTATTCAAGTGGAACGACCTAAACACGCTGCTGTTTTTGGAGAATTTCAGAAATTATCAATGTCTTTGGAACCACAAACTCAACGAATACAGACAGAACAATACGGACAAATTCTATAAAATCTCTAATTAATGACTTAGACTTTGCTTCTTTTTTATCAATTCTTCGATCAAATGATCACAAAACAATTGAACTCCAAGGCGCACAACTTCATTCGACAACATCTTCGAGGAACAGACCGAATGAACGTTCATTTCTATGTCATTCTGTCTATGCCGTGTGAACGCGGAATGAAACAAAAATGAACATTCATTCGGAATGAACCGTCTGATATCACCTTAAGTACCCGTGTTTGACGACAGATAGCGTTGACGAGTGAAACTGACTTTAACATCGTGTACTCCAGACTTTTATACGACCTCGTGCTGACTTGTAGATAAATTCATAGGTTATGTTATTTTTGACAACCAGTTGTATCATTCGTGTTTTGTATTTTTCGACAAAATGGAAAAAGAGCAATATCGATCCGTAATTCGTTTTTTATACGAATATCTCACCATGGTCATACACAGCATCCAACTTCAGTTTTATTTCTTCGCATGTTTTTTTAAAAATCGAATTACGGATCGATATTGCTCCTTTTCCAGTTTGTTGAAAAATACAAAACACGAATGATACAACTGGCTGTCAAATATAACCACACCTATAAATGTATTAACAACTCAGCACGAGGTCGTTTAAAAGTCTACAGTACACGATGGTAAAGTCAAATTCAGTCGTCAACCCCATCTGTCGTCAAACACGGGTACTTATTGATCAACCCTCGCATATGCATGTACGCTAACTTCTCTACTACCGGATTCAACGCCACATCCTACACTATAATTACACTGTGCCCAATTTAATTACACAATGTAATTAAAATTTTAAAAAATCTCGTTGAAGACAGTGTAGTGTAGTGGTCAGCGTGCTAGCTTCTGAACCGGACTGTTGTGGGTTCGATAGTATTTGTGATGTCGTTTAGTTTTAAGTGATTGTGTTATTTGATGTAAATAATTAAGACGTTAATGAGCTAAGTTGCCGAGCATCTATAATCTACAATAAATCAAAATGTGCTTTATATACATGGTGATTTTTTTAACCTGAACCTTTCAAATATCTCGAGTAATCAGCACTACTGTACGATAAAATGTTTTAAATACAAGTTGTCTAATTGGATGCGGGCAGTTCCGGTAGTAGATACTATATTCAGTTGCTTTGACTTTGGGTGGAAGGGTTAAGATCAATAAAGGTCAAATTAGTGTTTTTTAAATAGGAACCCCCATTTTTTATTGCAAATTCGGATTTTAAGGCTAGATGGAGCTGTATTCGACGAACCTGTGCAAACGATTATGCAATACGTTTGCAAAAAAAAATACCGTTTTCATTTTAAGTAATCAGAATTGATCTTAAAACAAATTTTATTTATCAAATTTTCAATTACGGAAAAATCAAGGTTACTAGAAACTAATTTGATTTTCATATAGATTTTTCGAAAATTTCCATTTAGGCAAAATCTTAATACGTTCTTCGCTCTAACCCAGCACTGTTTATAACATTTGCTTTGTTAGAAGCCAATGCATTATGCAACAGCACATAGGTGTAACGACCAAATCTGTGCTACGATATAACAGAGAACGTTAAAAGAATAGAACACAGATATCGAAGTGATGTAATGAATAATAAAACAATTCCGAACATTAAACCTATAGTCATGGGGAAACTTCTTTCCATTCATGATTCAAAAAATATTATTTTATATTTTTACAAGTGAAACTATAATTAAAAATTGTCCCTAAAAGTTGTTTATCACTACTAAAACTTGTATAAAGCAAGAATACTCAAACGGTCGATCTTAATATACAGAATTAGAGATGGGAAAAACGGGTCTTTTTGGTGATCTGCATCTTTGCATCTGGATCCCGTATGTGAGCCGGCTCACTGAACCGGTTCAAAGAGAGCCGAGTTCTGAATATATTACTGCAGTCTGCCACTGACATGAGTTACCTAGTTCAGTCAATCATATCACGACTTGTATAGAATCAAGAATGCATAGCCAAACATGTGATGCATGAGTCATTTGAGCTGACAGATGCATCAAAGCAAGAACTGATACGTAAGTGTAAAATGTGCTTCTGTGTGTTAAGTGTTTCACTGAGTTATGCGGATCTGTTGATCCGTCGGCTCAAAAAAAAGTGAGTCGGCTCTCACGGATCTTCTGTCGGAGTCGGCTCTTTGAACCGGTTCAGATCTGAGTTACACAAGTCTATACAGAATAATTAAAAAAATATATACAATTAACGCTGTTTAATATACTATTTTTTTCACCCGTATAGCTGTATCTTACGAGCCGCGTAATACTGAAGCAGCATTAAGCGGAGCAGCGTTAAGCGAGGTCTTACTGTACTTGTATTCCAACATTTTTATATTTCATGGGTGTACCATTAAAGCTGCGCGAAATATATCTTCTATAAAATGATAAAACAATAAGAAAAGAAAAATGAGTTGGTTGAACTTTGGTGTCAAAAAGCGTTATATTGCTCTTTACTTTTATCGCAACAATAATGACAAAATTTCGCTGTAAACTAAAATAAAATCTTTTTAGTGGATTGCAGTTGTTGTCGGCATTCAGATAACGTTTCTGTATTCCTGGAAAGCTTTGCACGTTTACGAGAGTATATTATTACATCTCTCTGCATAGATAAAATTCGTGTTGCTGCTGACGACTGGCGCTTGTACAACGGAATGAGAAACTATAATACAGTAAGACCTTGCTTAACGCTGTTTCAGTATTACGCAATTTCTAAAAAAAAGTGTAACCAATATAACGTAAATTATAGATCACTTTTATACAAAATGATTCAGAAGAAGTTCAAAGGCAAGACGAAGTGTTATTGATGCAATATCTTGCTATCGACAACAGTTTGCTGAATATAACAGAAAAAGGCAAACAACGTTAGACGACTTCTTCACAAAAAACGAAAGATGTCAAATGAGGAACCTTCCTCATCACAAACATAGCTTCTTACTCGAATTTTCATTTGATATATATCCATGCTAGACCGTATCGTTGTCATTAATTAATTTGCATTGATAAAGCTACTTGAAAACTACAAAATGTCTGCCGCACATCACGAAATCACCACCAAGATTTGCTGGTGTGTTGTTTGAGCTGCTTTTAATTCATCTCTTTGCATCGAAAAAATGGGAGATGAATACAAAATGAATTAATTTCTCATTATAAATAAACAAAGTAATTATCAGAATTAATTGTACAGTAGCAGACGGTCATTATTTTAAAAATAAAAAGATTAATGATTTAGTAGTTATGAATATTATGTTGCTTACTATACATTACTTAATTTCATAATATATTATACATTCATAATAAAAAATTAGAGTTTAAAAAAACTAAAACAACGCGCTTTTATGAACGAAAATATGCAAAATAATTTGATATTAAGCACTCCACGCTTTTTACAGTACAGCTAATTTTGCTGTCAAATTATTTTGCATGTTTTAGTTCCTAAAAGCGTATTGTTTAAGTTTTTTTAAACTCTAATTTCATTTGACTATGAGGTGGGCAACTCTACGTACGTCACTGTACAGAGTGTTAGCTTGTTTGCTGTAATTTTTCGAGTTTTTTTATCCTGAATGTCCTGGTCGGGATAATGGGACAAACTTATTAAATTATTGTATTGTCATCGATTCTTGATAAGTGAGCAAAGTTTCAATCTAATCTGACGTTTTGAAGTGAGTGAATTTCACGGTCAAATATTCCATTACAAACAAACAAACATACAGGAAAAGCTAATAAAAGCGTGTTAAAAAGAATGTAATTTAGTAGTCAAGTAAATAATGTACGATACTTTTTGGAGGGCCGTATATATTGTTTTATGCAGTAGCCAGTTGATGATATAACAATTATTAAAGATGAGTTTTAAATTAAAAGATGAACTGTGATAGGTCTATTATAAATTACAGTGATTTACTTCTTAGAATTGAAAAAGGAGTTAGCATAATGAATTGAATTCCTTCTTATACAGTCGAACCTGGATAAGCAAGAATTCAAGAGACAGCGAGTTGTTTTTCGCTTATGGAGGTTTTTCACTAACCCGAGTTTCTAGCTTAAAGAGGTAACCTTTAACCAGTAACCTTTCTCATTTATAGAGGTCTATGAAAATACAGCAAATATGTAGTGATAAATTTTAAGTTTATCACTTAAAGACTACACTTTATTAGTGTATTTGCCATATGGCAACATACACTATTGGCATCGGTCGGATGGCGGGACCTAGGGGTCGGACCAAAATTTCTCGACGTTTCATAACCTCCTAAACACTTTGGCACCATTTTTAAAAATGTTTATATATATATATATATATATATATACGTATAAATATATATATATACGTATATATATATATATATATATATACGTATATATATATATATATATATATATATATATATATATGTGTGCGGGCAATAACTTTCGAAAGAGTTAATTGATTACAACTAAATTTGGTCCAAGTGTTGAAATCTTTCACCGCAAGAAGCCTATTTAAAATGGGCCTAATAAATACCGAAAAAATTCTCCGAATCGTTTCAAAATTGAAATTTTACCCTCCGGCAGTAATTAAAATGTGTCCCTAAAATTTTAATAAAATCGACCTTACAGGACCGGATTTAAAAATTTTAAGAAAGACTAGTTTGCAGATAGTGAATTATTTACTGAAAGGTGTATATAACTTGGTATAGAGGTTTGATGTATAATAATATTGCAATTAAGAAAAAAAATGTTATTTTAAGGGGTGTATTAAGGAGTAAAATTTTTTATTTTTCCCAAAAACCAACTTAAGTTCGCATAATAAAGTCACACTGCCTGTATAAGCAAATACACTATATTGTCGGCAGGGTTTTGCACTGCGACCCGGGTTTTTATTAGCATTATGATTACGTGCCGAACCTTTCTTTGCAATTGATAGGTACTTATCAACTGTAAGTTCGACAAATAAGGCAGTATAGTAAGTGCCATGGATCTAAAAGGCTCGGATGTTAGATGCAAATGGAGGCTTGCGCAGGTATAGTTGATTGAAAAACTACGAACTCGCGCTATATTATTATTTTTAATTTTTCTTTAATCTAAAGGTCTAATTCCTTGCTCGTACTTGGTGTGGGACTTTGGGGGTTCTCAGCAGACAAGTTATCATCTGAATCACCGTATTAGACATCTTGAACAATCAAAGAAACAATAATAGCGTACAAGCGACAATTGACAAAACAACGAACGTTAACCAATCACTGACGAGGACACGTACTGTGCCGGTAACTGGGAGGTGGTAGGAGTCTTCCTTTCCCACAAAACAACCAAAATATGCATTTGCGACGCTGTTTAGAACCGCGGCGAGTATTATACACGCGTACATTTGGCCATTCGAATAGAATACGAAAAATAAAACTAATGATACAAAAAAATGTTAGTTAGTTCAGCTATTTATGACTCATTCTTAAATTTCGTGGAACCATTAAAACGTTTGACTATCGCTTATAGAGGTACAGGGAAGTATAGTAGAGGTCCATGAGTGAAAAACGTCTTTCGTTTCTGTTTCTTGATGCTTATAGAGGTTTTAGAGGGTTACAAAGACGGTACCTGATAATTACTCTTACCTAGTTCTCACTCAGGTTTAACTGTATATATTAAGCATACTTATATAGTACGTGTCCTTTATATTTTAATTGAAATTGCGTATAAAATCTCCGGTCACAGTGCCAAAACCTTACCGACTATTATAGTGTACTAGCGGCCCAGTCCGGTTTCGTCCGTGTGTAAATGTAATATATAGGAAATAAAAGGTGCGAATCTTTGTCATAAAATTCAATATATAAAATTCAATCGCTTTTAATTGTGAATTGTTCAAAAATCAAAATTGCAAAAAAATAAAAGAAATTCTAGTGATTCGATCGCTACCAAACTTCACAGGATCACCCGGTGGGCTAATCTAAAGATTGCTTGAAAATTTCATCAAAATCGGTCCAGCCGTTTCGGAGTCCACAGATAACATGATATGAGCGGCATGTGTTTCTTTGAAAGGAGATGTATTTTTTAAGTATTAGTTTTCAAAGTATTTCGTTATAATTTTGACTTAAATCGGTTCGGTAATTGTTTTTTTTTTTTAGATTGAAAAGAAAGAGATGCAGATACTTTATTTTTTGCCTGTATATAACGATCACAAACTTGCTCGTTTTAAAATGATTTTTTAAAATGATTATTTAAATTATCTTTCATCTAATAAATTGATGTAATAAATATTCATTCAGCTATTGGTAATTTTTTTAATACCGATGCTTAAGCTCGTTTTAGACGGAAACAAAAAAAGAGACCGTATTGTACACTACAGATCACAGAAGTAAAACTGGTATATTGTAAAAAATAATAATAATAATGACATCTTCCTCCGGGATCGAAGTTAAGATTTTTAGGTTACGAAGCAAAATTTTCTATCACGCCGTCACCTCAGCTTAATGTTCTACAGTTGTTTTTTTTATAGTATTTGGCACACGCACATTGCGATACGTTAATTACATTTTCAATTTCATGAATCAATTTTACTCGACCATGAAAAGGAAGTTTTACTTCAAAAAATAATTAAACATATCGACATGTTACAATTTTTAAAATAATTTCCATTTTAAATGGATTTCATTTCCGATTTAATAATTAAATTGAATATAATTTAATGACAATAGGATAGCTACAGTTTTGTTACAATGCAATATTAGAAGCTAATATGATATTAAGGCCTTTGTTAATTTTATCAACCTAAAGGTGCACGGGCAACTAAAGTAGCTCAATTTCGGGTAATATTGATCAACTATGTACATCAGCAATTCACGGCAATGGCAACATGGAGCAATTATTGCCAAAGATACCGCCACGCCATATCACGCAATATGGAGCAACTTTGAGCCACTAGGCAATACAAGGCAATCATTCATACACTATAGCAATTCAGTTGAACCGTCACTGGCTATGGACGAGGTTTAACTGGCAGCGGCGTGTAGTGCTTTTATTATAATAAGTTTAAAACGAAAAAAAAAGAAAAGGAATAGACAGATTTGGGTGCGAACGTATCTAGCAAGACGAAAGCCATCTTTATTGTGTGATGATATGGACAATTATTTATACAAAAACTTTACCAGAATGTCTCGGAGTGATTTTGAATTACTTTTATTTTTATTAATCCACGTACATCAGTACTGCACTGTACAATAGAAGCAAAGAAAATGAAATGACAGCGGCGCATCTCATCCCTGTCACCACACGAAAGTGAAACCATGGATACGTATACGTATAGAAGGAAAATTGACTAAAATTTTCGGCAATTCATGTCGACCACTTTGGGCAATAGGAATATATGGAGCAATTAGAAGCAATATTGCCGAAACTATTGCCACAATTTTATTGAAATTGCTCCAGATTGATCCATTAATTGCTCCATTGTGTTGCCGGGCAATTATTGCTCAAAAAATTGCTCGTGTAAAGGCACCTTAAAAATTAAATTAAATTGTTCACTACAGTATATAGTTAGGGAGCTAGTGACGATTTCACTCAGAGTATTTCCTCAAACCTGAGTTATTGTGAGTTCATTAAAACCACTATCCTGGACACAAAAACCGCAGTCATGCAGCTGAGACTGGGGACAATGCGTGGGTGGAGGTGTCACTAAATATAATTCCTCATGTTTGAAATTTTCAGAGAGGTGCTCTTGAGCACAAAAACTCAAGTCTGGCATTTCGTACCCGGGACAATCGTTGTCTGGCAAAGGTTTGAATATGTCAACAATTCACTTTTTTTATATAAAAACGTTACCATGGTTTTGGTAGACAATTTTGACACTGATTTGTCCTGCGCGACATATGCTGTGTTGCACAAAACATTGTCAAAAAATTGGATTTGACAATGACCTCAGATTGTGATAATATAATTACAGTTTTCATACATGCAAGAGCAATCTAATGTCAAACTCCCTGTCATGTACAGCATTAGATTGTATTCACACAAAAACAAATGCTTATCTACACAGAAAAAGATCGTTTTTCAAATCAAATTTTGATTAAAATGCGTGGAAAAATGTCGTTTCGAAGTAAAAATTATGCAAAAAAACTGTGCTAAATACAGGTATACACAATTTAAAAAAAATATAATTTCAATCGATTAATTATTTTTTGAACAGAATCGAATTAAAATTTTACTATGCTTTACTTATGGAGAAATATGTGTGTTCACAATCTAAGGTCATTGTCAAATCAAATTATTTAAACAATCCTTTCTACAATCCAGCAATAGTCTACGCGAGCCTGTTCAAAGTCCAAAGTATATATTCTTTGGACTTTGGACTGGCCCCGTAGATTATGACGCGCAGTACAAATCGAAGCTTAGCTGGGGGCTTAACTCTACTAGAGATCTCATAACTTTTTATCAGTGAAAGCGCACGATGAACTTGTGAGTCTTGGCAACCAACTTCACATGTAATGTTTTTGGTGGGATTCATTATAGTCTTACGAACTATACCGTTGCTAAAACTTTACTAATATGATAATTTAAAAGATTTCACGCCCTCAGTTTTCAATATTTTATTGCAATATAAATCTCTATAATAAACATTAACGCCTTTTGTTATTGACACAATATATGAACCTCTCTTTATGTGTAATGACTAGATGTGAGCTTGTGCTGAGGCTAATGTTTGACCCATATGGTTTTGTCATTCTGTTCAAAGCCTACAGTAGCTTCAGTTGCACGCTTTTTAAATGTGTGTGTGAAAGAGAGAGTGAGGGTACTTGCGTGTGTGTGTGTGTGAAAGAGAGAGAGAGAAGGTACGTGCGTGTGCGTTATTATCTACGCTCTATCGCCAATTCTCTACAAATTACCGCTCGGATACAGGCTGTCATATTCACTACTTTTTGGCATCAATTGTCGAACGCATTTTCTAGACTGCTTTCGAAAAACGCCATAAAGAAGATCTGATCATGTGACATCTAAATTTCCGATAGAGAAATGCAAAACAAATACAACATTTTCTATAATGGTGATTATTGGTTTTTTAGCTATATCTTAAAAATTAGACTTTAAAAAAACTAAAACAACACGCTTTTATGAACTAAAAAAGGCAAAATAAATTGACAACAAAATTAGCTTTACTGTAAAAAGCATGGTTGTAGCGGAGAGGAGTTTATCGTGATGATCAAATCAGTCAGTCGATTTTCAGCGACAGTAAGACCCCACTTAACGCGGGAGATACGTTCCAATAAGTTCCTCCGCTATACGAAACAACGCTAAACGAGGTCATCTTAATACGTAGATAATAGGCATATTTTTATCACATTAATTATAGACTTATTAATTGCTAATATCGATTTATGAAAATCAAAAGTTCGAGTAAGAAGTTATGTAAATGTTGAGAAAGGTTCTTCATTTGACATATTTTATTTTTTGTGAAGAAATCATCTAATGTCGCTAGCCTTTTTCGGTCAGCAGGCTGTTGTCGATAGCAAGATATTGCATCAATGCCACTTCTTCTTGCCTGTGAACTTCTATCAACATTTGAAACATTTTGTATAAACTGATTCATAATTTACGTTATAGTGGCTAAACTTTTTTTTCAGAAACCGTGTAATACTGAAACAGCGTTAAGTGAGGTATACTTATAATTAGAGATAGATGTAGAATTTGCTAAAAATTTTGTATCGTTTCTTTCGACGTTTTAATATGTAGTTCCGAAAAAAATTAGATTTTTATAACGTTATGTGTTTCAAGCAAGTTTTCGAATGCATCCACGTATATAAATGTACCTCCCATTGTATTGTTCAGATTATTGATATTATTAATGATGGGCATGACTCATATATAATCCATAGTTCAGGAAGCTCACAAAAAGGATTAATTTGACATTAATATTTTGACAGTGGTGACCGTTATTTCGCTGCAACAGAGCTACTTATTTCTAGTGTAATGCCTACATTACTACACAGGTTGACTTTTATAACTTGCTTCATGAAAATTGTAATTTCATGTCGACCATCTATATTTTGCAAAAGATTGCACCCAATTTGGTATTATAGAAATTCTAGTACTTCTAGTATCTTGCTGGGACATGACGAAGTTTAGGCCTAATATTTTATCGGCGAGAAAATCAACAAAAACTTAGAGGACTTTAAAATTAATATTAAGATACCTAAGGAAAGCTTTAGGATGGAACGAGATCCAATTATGGCGCCCTCTTTATTGGTCCCTAAAATATACCACTATCAAAATATCGAAAAGCTAAAAAAAATATTTTTTTACTTTTTCTTTACCACTGAGGCGTTCCTTGGGACTTGACGCCTGGGGCACTTTGTATTTTCACGATCGGACTTGTAGTCCTCGAGATATTTAAGTTTTAGTGAAGCAATTTAGAAATTTTCGGCGCAAAAACACCCTCACGCAGACAAAGCCTAGAGTCAGTCGTCAAAATTCTCAGTACTATTGGTAGAAGGGGGTCGATCACCTGACACCTGGTTCGTGAGATTTGATATACCGAAAATACATTTGAAACATAACGGTCAATTTTCGTGAAACGCGCGAGTAAGACACATGCCTGTGAATTTCCTGTCAAAAAAATCTTTCTAAATTAGATATTTCATGCATTATTATAATGTAATGTATTTAATGGTTTGAGACATCCTATAAATATCCATAAAAGTATATTAGCCGAAATAGTCATTTTATTTGGGGTACATTTTATTACTGTTTCAGATTTAGATAGCTTCTATGGTTTAGGTCACTTAAGTCCGCTACCCCTCTGTTCTGTACTGCTATTTGTCAAAATTAATATACGTGAAAAATTACTGTTTTATTTTCATATTCAATTATCTATAAAAATTAAATGCTGTTCGTTGGTATGCCCATCGCTTGAGAACGGCTGGACCGATTTGGCTAATTAAATGTTCGTAATAGTCCGAGTAAGGTTTTTAGAGAAAGAAAAATTGAAAAAATTGCCCGGAAAAGTCTATGATGCAGCCATTTCATAACACTGTTGTTTGATATCGTTAATTATAAAAAGCAAGCATCTTAGAACACAGGCATAGCTGCATTGGCAACATTTATCACAACAATATGCATGATGAAACAAAGCAGATTACCGTGTTTATGGTTTTATAATTTTATGCGAAAATTTAGCTCCATAAATTCCAATTGGTAAAACATATTTCTTCTTTGCACAACGCTCCTGCAATACACAATGTAGTATAAATTTATGGTAACGTTAATTAATAATTATGTCCTGTCCGCATATTGTTTAACAAAAACTAAAACAACACGCTTTTATGAACTAAAAAAGGCAAATAATTTGGCAACAATATTAGCTTTACTGTAAAAAGCGTGGAGTGCTATCTACTTAAATTTACATAATAGCTCTGCGTTTACAATTAACTAGAAATGAAAAGTGCATTACCATATTAAGCACTTCACGCTTTTTACAGTAAAACTAATTTTGTTGTCAAATTATTTTGCATTTTTTAGTTCGTAAAAGCGTGTTGTTTTAGTTCTTTTCTAAACTCTAATTTTTTAAAATAATATATTTTTTAAACCTTATATGTCATTAAAAACTTATTTAAAACTTGGAGAACCTTCGGTGTTCGGAGGAAGCTTCGCTTCATATTCTTAAGCTTATGGCTTTTTGCAACTCGCTCGGAACTATATTGTCGGCAGGGTTTTGGCACTGCGACCCGAGTTTTTTTTTAGTTGAACAAGGCAAAACAAATTAATAATTAAGTTCTAATTGTCGTGAAGCATTTTTTGAAACGCGAAGATAAAAGATAACGATGTTTTTTATTTTCTTTATACCCGATTGAAAGTACGTACTTTCAGCTTTGATTTTAAGGAGGAGAGCCTAACACTTATGCACTGCTGGAATTACTCACACGCCATCCATAACATCGGGTCGACAGAATGTAAAAGCGGAACTAAATAGTTTTTTCTTTATACCCGGTAAATAAACTACAGAAAGACAGAAAAAAATCCAATGCAGTGTGAATATCCGAAATAAAGAACAAAAATTAAGCGTATGACCGCATAACAAGCTGTCTGCTGGAACGCGGTTGCATTTTTTATAATAATAATTGAAAATTTTGATAATAAACGCACTTTCGACCGGGTATAAAGAAAAATAATATACACCACACGGTAGAGATGGGAAAAACGGGTCTTTTTAGTGATCTGCATCTTTGCATCTGAATCCCGTATGTGAGCCGGCTCACTGAACCGGTTCAAAAAGAGCCGAGTACCGAATATGTTACTGCAGTCTACCACTGACTTACCTAGTTCAGTCAATCATATCATGACCTGTATATAATCAAGAATGCATAGCCAAACATGTGATGCATGAGTCATTTGAGCTGACAGATGCATCAAAGCAAGAACTGATACGTAAGTGTAAAATGTGCTTCTGTGTGTTAAGTGTTTCACTGAGTTATGCGGATCCGTTGATCCATCGGCTCAAAAAAAAGTGAGTCGGCTCTCATGGATCTTCTGTCGGAGTCGGCTCTTTGAACCGGTTCACATCTGAGTTACCCAACACTACCACACGGACAGAAGATTGAAATTTCTGCACTGCGCGACATGATGCCCGAGGCGAGTTTCAACTTTCTGCCCTTGTGGTGTAATATACTATTACTGTGTGTAGATGTGTTTAGTTTATAAGAAAGACAAAGATGATACAGGAACAGACAATAGCGCTTGTCGGTATATGAACATCCCCAATGCACAGACAAAAGTCACCCCCTGCATTAAACGGTCATATATTTGAATCCCTTTCATGGCTGTGTAACATAACGACGACATAGCGTGCATACAACATCCATACATATTATAGCTATGTAGGTAGTAGCCGAGTTGTAGCGACAACAGTCATCTCTTTACGTGCACTCTTGTAAATAGTTGTACAAGGGTAGGTATCTATGGTTCGCAATATACGTTTTCACAGTGGCGTTTCACAAAGGGACCACCGTAAAATAGGTCGCGCGAAATTCGCTTCTTTTTATGTTGATACAAGAAAGGCAAGACGAAGTGTCATTGATGCAATATCTTGCTATCTACTTATTACAAATCTATTTTATTTGTTATAGTTCATAACAAAAATTTGTTGTAAAACTGATTTTCTAGTTTTTATCTGATTTTAAGTCATTTATTTAGATCAAATAAACTGTAAAAACTTGGTTAAAAGTCATATGGGAAGAATGACACATATTTCCAATTTGTTTTGAACCATTACTGAATAAGATTTTTCATAGAAATTAGAGATTTCCGAACTGCACACTCGAAAGATTAAGCTAGGCTGGAACTTTAATAAATCTTTTTATGTTTATTTAAAAATGTGTCGCCATTTTCCATACCTAAATGATTATACATATTTTTTTCACTAAACTAATTCGTAAATTTCCACAATTGGTAATGGCAGCAATTCCACATACAGTAAGACCTCGTTTCACGTTGCCCCGCTTAACGCTGTTTCAGTATTACGCGATTTCTAAAAATAAAAAATTAAGCCACTATAACGTAAATTATAGATTAGTTTATACAAAATGATTCAAATGTTGATAGAAGTTCAAAGGCAAGACGAAGTGTCATTGATGCAATATCTTGCGATAACAGTTTGATCAACGAAACAGAAAAAGGCAAACGACATTCGACGACTTCTTCACAAGAAACCAAATATGTCAAATGAGGAACCTTCCTCATCACAAACATAACTTCTTACTCGAACATTTATTTGATTTTCATAAATGTTTTGTGAGCAAAAATCGATATTAGCAATTAATAGTTAAATCTATAATTAATGTGATGAAAAAGTATTTAACAATAAATGTTACAAAGAAAACTAACAAATTTTCTTATTCTCGATTCTGTTTCACTTATGCCTATTAAGACGACCTCGTTTAGCGTTGTTTCGTTTAGTGCAGGAACTTATTATATCTAATATTTTTCATGGTTTAAAAAAAAATAAAATTCGATCAGATTAAGATTTTGATAAATTATGAAATCATTTACCAAACCCAAAGATTGGACCTTTTTTTGTCACCAAATCTTTAACATAATTTGAAATCACTCGTAAATTGAAAGTCTTTAACCCTAAAACATCAACACGGTAAATTTTACGTTTCACTATGGGTAGAGTTTTCAGTGTATGATTAAAACCATATTAATTATTTAATGATCCTAGTTTTTTAACTATATATACAATAAAAATAAAAGAATAGTACTTCTTACCACAACAGATTTATTCAGTGGATGTACATTTCGAGAGCTAAGCTCCCATCTTCAGCAAAACACTAAACTTAGTGTTTTGCTGAATATGGGAGCTTAGCTTTCGAAATGTACATCCACTGAATAAATCTGTTGTGGTAAGAAGTACTATTCTTTTATTTTTATTTTGCTCCAACCACAAATTCATTATGTAGTGTATTGATATAATTAATTTGAATGAGGTAATAATTTGTCATTGGGCCTCTGAAAGACGCTTTTTACAGTAAAGTTAATTTTGTTGTCAAATTATTTTGCATTTTTTAGTTCATAGAAGGGAGTTGTTTTAGTTTTCTTAAACTCAAACTTTAATTATATAAGACTAAAAAACAACATTGGGTTTGTCTATGAGGTAGGCAAATCAACGTTCCTCACTGTACAGCGTGTTAGCTTCTTTGTTCTAATTTTTCAAAGTTTTTTTTATCCTGAAGACCCTGGTCAGTATAATGGGACAAACGTATTAAATTATTGTATTGTCATCGGTCCTTGACAAGTGTGCAGCGTTTCAATTTAATCTGACGTTATGAAGTGGGTGAATTTTACGGTCAGAGATTCAATTACAAACATACAGGTGGAGCTAATAAAAGCATGTTAATGAGTTTGAATGAAATAATAATTTCTCATGGGACCTCTAAAAGACGTCCACGTTATTTAGAACGCAAGCATTATGTTGATCGGGACGCCTATGGTCTCATATATTACATTATGTACAGTAAAACTGGCACAGCATCTAAATGACAACAGAGGATGCGACATTAGAAAGCTAAAAAGCTGTGACAGTTTTAGGGTTCTTTCTTTTTATGTACTTATCTACGTTCTATTACGATGTGGTCTCGTTTATACGCTTTATTCTCAAACGACTAAATATTTGTAATCGAAATAGTCCATGTTAACCAAAGATATCTAATAAATTAAACTGTAAATATTATATAGTAACATTTTAATAACTTTTGAAAGTTGTTTTATAATTAGTTATTTATTTCAAATAAACGTTTACAATATACAGTAAGGTCTCGCTTAACGTTGCACCACTTAACGCTGTTTCGGTATTACGCGGTTTCTAAAAAAAGTTTAGCCCCTATAACGTAAATTATGGATCAGTTTATACAAAATGATTTAAATATTGATAGAGGTTCAAAGGCAAGACGAAGTGTCACTGACATCATCTGCCTAGACGTCCAATTTTATTTTATCAATGTACATCTTTGACGAAAATGTGAATATCAATTATCGCGATCACGCCAAAGAAGTGTAACTTCTGCCGCGCCTACATAAGTGCACGCACCATTTTTAGTGTTCCGTACCTCAAACGGAACCCTTATAGGATCACTGGCGTGCCATTCTGTCCGTCCCTATCTCATAGCCAATTTGCTCCGAAACTACTCGACCGATTGAGTTGAAATTTGGTTCACAAATGTAAGTCGGTGACCCAAAGATGGACGTATAATGTAAATAAATGAATTTTGAACATGGGGGTCAATTTTGGGGGGCAAATTAGGAATTTAAAAAAAATGCAAACTGTACCGTGTGACATGTCAAATGAAAGGGCTTGTAGAGAGGGTCTTAAATATATATTTTTTATAATTGTAAAATAAATATTTTTAAAGTTATTTAAGAAAATATCTCCGAAACTACTGAGGCTATAATTTTGAAAAAAAAAATAGGGAATGTCGGGTCTTACCCACAGTTTACAGGAAAATCTAAACGAAAATTTTAAATCTTAAAGTACTCACGGAAAACGGAATAGTACGTAACCCTCTTCTCGGGAGTTCGACTCGTACGGTTTTTTTTATAATAAATTTCATTGTGCTTCATTTTTCAACTACTGAACTAAACAAACAAAACATTATGTAACTGATCAATATCGATTTAAGCATTTGCAATGTAAACGCGCAATTTAATATTGTGTGAAAATTAGCTACGCTCTAAACCGTGGTGAAAACCTTGTCAGTTGCACCGCTTGAAAAACAAGGCTTTTTTAAATAATCTGGGGAATGATTTACAACCAAGAGATTAGATGAGCCAATTGTATTTTCTCAATAAAAGCACAAACATGTGTTGCATAGAAAATTAAATTCTATTTACGCATGTCACGAAATTTCCAATCTCTCACATGAGTTGCCCATGCTATTCAAATAAATTAACTAATAGTGGACCGGTCCCGCTTCGCACGGATAGCACTAATTATCTGATTATCTTTAACCATAAAAGATGAGAATCATTATCATAAAATTATCAACGTGTATTGAATTTGCGCGAACTCAATCGCTTTTAATTGTGAATGTTCAAAAATCGAAGAAAAATCAAAATTATCAAAAGACAAATTCTGTTGATCCGATCGCTACCAAACTTCACAGGACCACATGCTGGGCTAATCTGAAGATTGCCTGAAAATTAAATAAACTCGATAATCCTAACTTTGTACAATAAAAGCACTTTTAACTGAAAAATGGGTGATGTGTTTCTACATATAGCTAATGGATTAGAAAATCCACACACTGCGAGAGTGTTTTTTTAATGAACTTTAATTTAATTCAAATAAATAAAATCGTAACGTAGTCTGTAATTGCACAGTTTTAAAGGTTCCTCGAATGAATTTTCAGTTTTCAGTCAGTTTGTTCTGTCTGTCCAGGCTAATCTTTGAAACGGTTTGTCTCTCTATTCGTTCCGGCTAATCTTCGAAACGATTGAACCGATTTTGACACCAGAGAAAAAGAATACATATATAAACAAAATTTTCAGTTTTCAGTCAGTTTGTTCTGTCTGTTCGGACTAATCTTTGAAACGGCTGATTGTGATGGCAATTCACAGAGAGGTAAATGATTACGCCAGGAGTGATCTAGGTTACATTTTATTCCAAAAATAGTTCTTATGGGGATGAACAGGGCGATGGAAACCTTCATAAAGGATACGCTGTATCTCTGAAATTACTTGAGTTAACCCTGCATCACCACCGTAGGAATTCCATCTTTCATTACCACCCATATGTCGATTCGACGTAGTTGACCAAACAGCCGTTGGTTTTTCTATTAATAAATCCTAATGCAAAAATATAAATAAGACAGAAAAAATTAAACATTCGACCTAGGAGAAAATTTATAGACAACAGTTGAATAAGTTCTTAGTGATCCCCTTCTTGGTCGATTATTCTTTCTGCACATTCGGGGCAAAGTTTGCGTAAATGTTCACCACAAATAAACTTGAAACAAGAGGAACAAAACGATTTCGTCATCCTTTTCATTTTGTAAGAACAGAACGAGCAGTAATGGCTTTTACCATCTCCTACCCCAATTTGTCTCCTTCTTTTAAGATCTTTCTGGTGGTCTGGAAGTCCCAAAAATGAGGAAATAGTTCTTAGTGTTTTGGGAAGTGTGAAAAGACACCTTGTCCGATCCGCAACACTTTTACTACTAACTGAAGATAGGATATCTAGCCGCTTTGGCCTATGTGTCGCTCCTGGCGGAAAATACTGGAAACTTAAACAATTTACACGTCGTACAGGCGTAGGGGTGATAATCCAGGGTTAAAAAAGAAATACATGTTCGACGATCTTTTGAACACACTACCCAGACGGGGTGGAGGTGGATTTTATATAAAAGAATTTAACCGGGTACAATATAGCTACTATACTACGCGGACAAAGTCGCGGCAGACCGCTAGTAGCCATTATAAACGAAAGTAAAAGATAAAATATCTTGAAATATAAACATATTAGATAGAGATGAGTTTAGAAACGGAAACACAGCACACATGCATTTATTATACTGGTGCTATGTTAAGCTCCTGGGACGAAAATGTTTCAGATATGTTTTAAGAAAAAGTCATCCTAAATCATGCACAAGGGAGTCGTTAGCAGGAGCTGTGCATCCCCGACCGTTGAACGCGTCTTTAGCAGTTTCTCAGGGTAAACAAATATGCAATACTAACATCATTCTTAGGGGACCCGAAGTCATGTCGGCGGTCAGAGTGCGTGGCTCCGTAGACAAAGGTATATTGTGTGTAAGTAAGCCAATGTCAAACCTGGACCTATATACAGTAAGACCCCGTTTAACGCGGGAGATACGTTCCAATTAATTCCTGCGCTATACGAAACAGCGCTAAACGAGGTCATATTAATACGTAGATAATAGACATGAGTGAAATAGAACCAAGAATAAAAAAAATTGTTAGTTTTTTTTTTTTAATTTTGTAACATTTATTGGTGAACATTTTTTATCACATTAATTATAGATTTATTTATTGCTAATATCTATTTTTGTTCACAAAACATTTATGAAAATCAAATAAAAGTTCGAGTAAGAAGTTATCTTTGTGATGAGAAAGGTTCCTGATTTGAACTATTTTGTTTTTTGTGAAGTTGTTTGCCTTTCAGCAAGCTGTCGTCGATAGCAAGATATTGCATCAATGACACTTCGTCTTACCTTTCAACTTCTATCAACATTTGAACCAGCTTGTATAAACTGATCCATAATTCACATTATAGTGGCTAAACTTTTTTTTTTAGAAACCGCGTAATACTGAAACAGCGTTAAGTGGTAGAGCTTTAAGCGAGTTCTTACTGTACTGACATGAGATATATCTAAATATGTCAATTATATTTTTCATATAACAGGTACGGTCTTCGTTGTTTGAGATAATAATTTTGCGTCATGTCCGTTTTTTAGTAAATTTTAGAAAATCATATTTTAATATTACAGGGAACTGAACTATAGTTGAATTGAAATTTATTTTTCAACTCCTAAAAAACAAAATTTCAAGGAATAAAAATTTTAAAATGCCTCAAGCATTTGTTATTGCACAAAAATTTAAAAATCTGTTAAATCGGTTAAGCCCCACTGGCGTTTAGCCAGGTCTGTGTTCTTGTTATTTGGATATTACTAAAGAGGTATTGTACAAATTTTCACAGTGCCTCAAATACCTACCCAAAAATACTTAATAGCTCTCCTACTATACTGTTCGGTTCTGTTTACCACGAACTACGAAGATCTCGTTTTACTCCAGAGGCCCTACTGATACCGGAACGCACCTACATATTGTATACATGCGTTGAGACATACAAGAATGCTTTATCATTGTACACAGTATACCACACTAAACTACAACTAAGAAAGCAGAAGGTCATGGCGCTGATTAAATAACCAAAGAGGAAAAGTTTGGGGAATATGTTCTTAACTATATATACCAAACGATTTTTAAAGAGTCAGAGATTTAGCTCAATTTTTGTTCATCAAACATTTATGAAAATCTAATAAAAGTTCGAGTAAGAAGTTATGTTTGAGATGAGGAAAGTTCCTCATTGGACATATTTTGTTTTTGCGAAGAAGTCATCTAACGTCGTTTGTCTTTTTTCGTTTCGTTCAGCAAGCTGTTGTCGATAGCAAGATATTGTATCAAAACCACTTCGTCTTGCCTTGGAACTTCTATCAACATTTGAATTATTTTGTATAAACTGATCCGTTATAGTGACTAAACTTTTTTTAGAAACCGCGTAATACTGAAACAGCGTTAAGGTGCACAACTTCATTCGACGACATCTTCGAGGAAAAGACCGGATGAACATCCCTTTCTATGTCATTCTGTCTGTGCCGTGTGAACGCGGAACGAAACAAAAATGAACATTCATTCGGAATGAACCGGCTGTTATCACCTTTAGCAAAACAACATTTCTCGTTGAACTATAAAGAATAAAGCGCGATTGTATAATATATGGCACTTTAAAACTTATTTAGCTGAAAGGTTATATTACCATAAGAATTAGTTTAATCTAGAAAATAAGCACGAGTTTAAAGTAGTGAAATTCATTAGCGCACTTCCCGTCGAAACAAGGACTGAAAACCCGGCCAACTTTTACTCTCTTTTAGCTCATTTGTGAAGCTCAGCACGCGCTTTGACATATCCCCCAGGAGGCCTCCGCGCACACGTCGAGGTGTGAACCCCTGCCGCGTCTAACACAATCCACCTTAATGTACCTACGTACTGCCTGACAACGAACTGCTTCTGTCTTCCCTTAACTCTAATTGTATCACCGAAGTATAACTATGGAGTGAATGTATTATACGTACGGGTCCCGTTCAACCAGTTCTCTTTACGTTCGAATCTGGGGACACGGCAGTGTCCCCACTCCCAGCCAAGGAGAACAACAAGAAGCGGAACACTACTTCTCTTTTTCCGGAAAGAGCTAATTGATTTTAACGGGTCCACATGTTGAAATCCATCACCACAAGAAGTCTATTTGAAACGAACCTAATTAGGTCATTTTAAGGGTGATTTTTAAGGGTTGAACAATGTTTTTAGGCGCCAAAATACCGAAAAAATTCTCAGAATCGTTTCAAAATTGAAATGTAACTCTTTAGTAGCAATTAAAAAGCGCCACTAAAATTTTAATAAAAACAGTTCAACAAGACAACTTACAACTTTTATGAATTTATGTATTTAACGTGTTAAGGGATTAATTTTTTTATTTCTTCCAAAAACAAACAAATTTATATAATAGTCATGCTGCCTGTATTAGAAAATACACTCTATTATCGGCAGGGTATGATATAAAATTTTTCTAACACAATATTTTAATTAATTAAAATTTTCAAATTAAATTTTGTTGTTTGTTTACTGTTTCCATAGCAATTTTATATAAATTCATATGTATTTTTACCACCCACACGAACTGAAAAAAGCTTAAAAATTTGTCTAGTGCTACCAACATTAGTCACCAATCTGGTATGATCGTGAATGGCGTATAGAATATAATAATTCAAAACTGCTAAGCCAAGCATAATTCCTTCTCATGTTATAATATATAAAAAATACAAATAAAAAAGATTTTTTTTTAATATATGTATAGAAAATATAGTATTTTGATATAATAATAATAAAAATAATAATGCGTTTAACGTCCGTTTCTCGACTTTATGTCATAACAGACGCCATTCGCACCATTACTATTTTTCATTTTACCACTTCCCGTTTTTTTCTACATTTCTTAAACTTCAACTTATATAATAGCAATGAGCGAATGAAGGAATTACAGGAAATTAGGATAAGGTAGGTAATTTTTGAACTAGGAGTTTGATAGGTAATCGGCCATGGTCTCAAATAAGGAACCACCTCGATATTTATCTGGAATTAATTGAGGGAAACCATGGAAAACCTCAATCAAGATGGCCGGTACAGGAATTACCGTTTCTCGGCGAGAGGCAGTAGGAAAAAGTCCCAGCCACATCTGCCCCCGCCGGGAATCGAACCCGGACCTCCCGAATGCGAGTCTAGTGCTGTACCACTACTCTACCCAGCTCGGTAGTATTTTGATATAATAAAAGATATTATAGATCAAATATTTCAAATGAATAAATTCTTTATAAATTGTTTTGACTAATTCACTCATTAAAAATTTGTTGACTGCTTCTGAAAATAAAAACTTTTTGAACGGATTTCGTAGACACATTACGTGGGTTACAAATTTATACGCTACTTATGTGTCCATATTTACTGCAAACAACTTTTAAAACTTTATTTAACAATAGCTGAAACCAAATTTGTATTGAAGTTTTGTGTTTAAAATTTATTACTGACATGACTGCTTGTGTTAAATAGAAACACAATTTAATTCCTATGCTATAGTAAAATAGAGGAAAACGCTGTAGGTTGGGTATATTATATTTTACAACAAAACAATTTCAAAGAAGAAATTCGATGTTTAAACAGTATTTAAATTATTCTCCTCTTATAATGTTTTCTTTTTTATCTCGATAGATAAAAAATGATTCAAAAAGGAAGGAATGGAGGGGATGGATTATTTATTTTTTAACTGAACTCTTTACTCAAACAAAAATAATGTGTGTATGCTGTTTTTAGGGTTCCGTACGTCCGAAAAAAACCGAACCTTTATAGAATCACTCGTGTGTCTGTCTGTCCGTCCCTCTCAGCCAATTTGCTCCGTATCTACCAGCGTTGCCAGATTTTTTTTTTTTGCCAAGTCGGGATTTTGAAACTTTATGAGTGAAAAAAGCGGAATTCTTTCGTCGAAAGCGGGACATAGTAAAAAAACGTATATAATCAGAAGTTTTTAAATATTTATCTTTTTGTTTGAGTTCAAATTACGTTTACGTGACAATAGATGGCTGAAATAGCCATAGAAAATGTATTTTAATAAAATATGATATTTTAAATCAGATTTACCCTATCGTTAAATAGTTGAGTCTTATTCGTCTTCTGAATAAAAAAAATAAAAAAAAAACAGAAATCAAAATCAAAAAAGTTTTATTCATTAGAAAAATATGGCGCTTCAAACAATAGTCTGAGGAGTGAGTGTTACAAATTGCAACTTACAATAAGAGAATAATTATTTACGCACGGTCGAGTTATCCCCGAAAAGCGGAACTGAGCCTTTCCCGCGCGGGACATTTAATTTTTATTTAAAAATCGGGACGTCTGGCAACGCTGGTATCTACTGTGCCGATTAAGTTGAAATTTGGTACACATATGAATTTCTATGACCCAAACACGGACGCATAACATAAATAAATCGGGGTCATGTTTGGAGTCAAATTAGGAAATTAAAAAAAAAGTTTTGCAAACTGTACCGTGTGACATATCAAATGATTCACTGTTGGCGTCGGTCGACAGACGTGATTGATTTAAATGAAATTTGGTCCACACGTTGGAGTCTATCACCGCACGAAGTCTATATTTAAAATGGACGTAATCGGACGATTTTAAGGGGTGTATTTAGGGGTTAGAAATTGTTTTGGACCTGTAATAACACTATATTGTCGGCAGAGTTTTCGCACTACAACCAGAGTTTTTAGTGTATTTGCCATATGGCAACATACACTATTGGCGTCGGTCGGATGGCGGGACCTAGGGGTCGGACCAAAATTTCTCGACGTTTCATAACCTCCTAAACACATTGGCACCATTTTTAAAAATGTTTATATATATAGGTATGTATATATATGTATATATATATATATATATATATATATATATATATATATATATATATATATATGTGTGTACGCGCAATAACTTTCGAAAGAGTTAATTGATTTCAACGAAATTTGGCACACGTGTTGAAATCCATCACCGCAAGAAGCCTATTTAAAATGGGCATAATCGGGCCATTTTAAGGGTAGTTTTTAGGGGTTGAAAAATGTTTTTGGGCCCCAAAATACCGAAAAAATTCTCAGAATCGTTTCAAAATTGACATTTAACCCGTTAGTAGCAATTAAAAAGTGCCCCTAAGATTTTAATAAAATCGGCTTAACAGGACCGGACTTACACATTTTTTGAAAACACTAATTTGGAGATAGTGACTTATTTATTGAAGGATGTATTTAATTCGGTGTAGACGTTAGATTGATAATAATATTACAATTAAGAAAAAAAATATTATTTTAAGGGGTGTATTAAGGGGTTAAATTTTTTATTTTGCCCAAAAACAAACTTAATTTCACATAATAGAAGTATAAAACCTCACGGCCCTATACAAGCAAATACACTATATTGTCGGCAGGGTTTTGGCACTGCGACCCGGGTTTTTTTTTTCTTTTATTGGTAAGAAAAATTAATTAAATTTACTTTATGTTTAGATACCAACTTGATATAATATACCAAACATAAATCTGATTAGGCTCTAATATTTGTAATAAAAAGTACTGAGATGTTGAAACAAGCACTTCAACGACTAAAAAATTTAACAACCATTAAACTGTGATATCGTAAAAACAAGGCAGTACAGGGAAATAAAAGGTTATGTCATTAAAAAGGAGAACAAGTAAAAAAAAACTGGAAACTGAGCGCAGATTCAATTACAATGTCAGATATCTAAGAAACGTCAGCGTCGTAAAACTGACAATAAAATAAATTATATGAGTGGGGTTAGAAATAACGACAAGTATACTTTACAACGACTGTCTTTTTTTTATACATCGCGATCATTGATTTCGGCACTTATTTCGGACCAAATTTCCCATCAAAAACATTTCGTGTGTAGCCGGTTGCCAAGACTCGCAAGTTCATAATGTTTTCACTGTTAGAAAGTTATGAGATCTCTAGTAGAGCGAAACCTCGATTTGTACTGAGTGTCATTCTCTACGGTCCAAAGTATAATTTAGATTGAAATTGAACAAAATTGCTCCTAAAACCGACTCAGTTTGCGACAAGAAACAAACCCACCCATCACATTAATTAATAATACATAATCTATTGTTCTTTGCGACTGTATTTCTTTTTTTTATAAAATACCTTATTCTGTTCTATCTACAGCAGTGGTTTCCAACTAGTGGACCGCGGACCACAAGTGGTTCATGAGAGCCTCGAAACTGGTTGGCAGAATAAAAAAGTCGCCATTAAGGCTGTCGGAATGCTCTGAATTTAAGCCATAAATAGAGCTTCGGCAGTCAACTGATTGTAATTCATTCTGCAAAAATTCTTTCTCTATAAGGAAGATAAAGGACAAATCTAGGTCTCTAACGAACTACTTTTGTAATTTATGTACGATTTACTAGAAAAAAGTTGGCATTAATTGTGCCAAAAAAACACACGTTTTCAATGTAAAACTACGACCTTATTCGTACTTATTTCACAAAACTGTTCCATCACAAACCTAAAGTGACTCTTCTTTTTTCAGAAAAGTTTTTTAAATCTTCAAAATATTTCCAAAAATTAGAGTAATCAATTGACAGCGGCACCCTTGCAATAACATTTTTTAGCCTCGTAGTCGGCACCAGCCAAAAATTGAAACGTGCAGATGATTTGAGCGAGACAGAGTTAAAGAAGGTCACACCCACAATATGTCTTTTGCCTACCTCGCCTCTTACCGCTGGGTCTCAGCACAAATTGTGTGAAAGTGATCCAACACTGTTAAACGGGGATTTTAATAACGATATGCGTTGAAAGTGATGGGGTGAATATATCCGTGCTGATGACTATCAGAATAAAAATTGTGTTTTAAAAAACTGTTTTACTACTTAAACACCTTTTAATTTTATTACAACCGGTAAAGGATATAGCGTGGGGGGTCCGTACTGATTAAATTTCAGGCTGAGTGGTTCGCAAACTTCAACAGGTTGAGAGCCACTGATCTACAGCCAGCATTTTAGGGCTTAGGAAATCTAATAGGAGTAGTGGAGATGTAAGATTCAGAAAGTCTACCTTTCAGTAAAAATGTATTAAGAACCATTTTGAAATAGCTAACGCAAAAACTTTAAACCATTCACGTGTCAATGTTTATGATAATTCATAGATGACGGCAGGATTCTTCATTTTATTTTTTTGTTTATTAAATTATTTTCGTGGTTAGAAAATATGTAAAATAACCGGATATTAAAATATAATTTGGTAGAAAGAAGACATTGTATATACCTAAGTTTGAAGATGTCCATCGTATATGATAATTATAAAAACAGGTGGAACATAGCATGAGTTTCCGGACGCCATTAGTGAAACAAAAGCAATGGCGTCACTCGTTGCGGTTGTAAATACTATATAAATTATAATGGAATAAATCATCGTATTTGTATTTTTTTCCCACATTAATTTCGTAGAATAACTGAAACCTGTAATTATTTTTCGTTTTTCGTGTAAACACAAATAAATCGTGCATCATTATACCTAATTACATTTTTGTGTACACGCTTATTAGTAACTTATTAGTCAGTCGTTATATTTATATAATGTAAGTCTATCTCTGCTTCGCTTAAAACTAATGCATATATATATTTTGAAGAAATAAAAAAATATGTTTCCTACCTTAGAACTCGACAACAGCGCGATCGAACACACCGGCATCAGAATTCGCCTCATTTTCTCTTACATCTGAAATTTAAAAAAAAATGGCATTAAAAATATGTTACTAGCTCTAGAATTCGTGAGTGGGGTAGCACTGATATATATAAAAAGCCGCTTATGATTTTAGTTATCGAGAGTACACAGTATCTAAAAAAATAAAATAAAAATTTATTGGCTAATAATTGTTATAGTTGACCAAGTGGTTAATTAAAATACAAAAGGAACATTAAGTTACAATTTTTATGGACAAAAGAGTTAAAAAAATAAACAAGGCACTATAAATATAGAGCACTGCACGATCCTGTATTGACTCCGTTCAAAGTCGGCTATATGAATATTGTAATACAAAAGTTTCAGAGACTACGTTCAAAGGAAAATTGTCAATGCCAACCAAGAAATGAATTGCAAATAGAACATAATCTTTTTAATTGTGATCTACTAGAGTCATGCAACTTAAATGTATTATTTTACTAAGTCTTTTGTGAATCGTATGGGCCAAATTACAAAAATATTGAAAAACACACACCAAATAATATTCTATTTACAAATTAACAACTGAAATAAAGGAACACTAACTTATTTTGCTAGCATAAAATTCACATAGCTGTCACTTTAATTATACAAAATTGAAAATCAATTTTTAACACAAAAATTTCGTTATTCAAATTTAAATATATATCATTTTGTAACCGGACACTAATTTAATAAAGTTATGTTGAAGTTTTTTTCAAAATGTATTTTAAAACACTAAATTTTGCATGTATATTTCCAAAATTATAACGTCAGTCTCTACTTGTAAGTCACTTGTTTTCACTGCAGGTGTCAATTATTTCACTGCGCTGGTCATGGCCTACTATGTTGCATAATGCAGCCACAATATCTATCAATAGATATTTACAGTAAAAAGAGATATTAACATTACGGCAGCATGGAAAGGTCGTTTGGGGTCGTTCTTTTTAGTGTTCCTTACCTCAAAAGAATAAGTATGTGAATTTGTGTTTGTTTTTGAACAAAATAAAAAAATTAATCACAATTAAAACGATATTTGTTCTTAATTTCAATATTTCGTCTCTGTTTATCAAATCATCTACACAAAATTATATACAATCTTCAGTAAGTATAGTTCCCTATCCGAAAGCGTTTTCATAAATATTATAAGTCCAGCCCTGTCGAGCCGATTTTATTAAAATTTTAGGGTCACCTTTTAATTGATACTAAAAATCCGAATCTTTTTAGGCGTTTTTGGACCTCAAAACATTTTTAATTCCTAAATACATCCTTTAAAATGGTCCAATTGGGCTCATTTTTGCGCGGATTCCAGCATGTGAGCTAAATTTCATTAAAATCAGTTAACTCCTTCGAAAGTTATCGCCCGCATACACACATATATTGTATATAATTTCCAAAAACGGTGCCAAGTTACTTACAGTGACCTAAAACGTCGAGAAATTTTGGTCTGACCCCTAGGTCCCGCCATCCGACCGACGGCAATACTTTATGTGTCATATATGGCAAATACACTAAATACAATTTTTTTTACAATTTTAAACAAGGAAAAATTCCGCTACAAAAATGACGTAACATGCAGCTAGTCTCTGATTTATCTATTGTGTCACGCCCACTGATCTGTCAAATTGAAAGCAAACCATATAGGCACATAATTTGTGTAAATAAAGAAGTGTGACTGTTTTCTACGTCATAGTAGGGTGGTTTATGCTCAGCGTTTACACTTTACAGTATATATGTCGCAGCTCAATATAGTTAAATTGGTCAGTTACGACTAACTTGTTAGTTAAATGCCGATATTCAATTATATATTTTTTTTAAATTTATTGTAGATTATAGACGCTCGATAACTTAGGTCATTGGCGTCTTAATTAAATTAAATATATATATCATAATCATTTAAAACTAAACGACCGCAGTTAGAAATTTTCCGAGAGCATATTTTATAATCTGAGAGAATAATCGCCAGGTATCATTCCAACTTGTTTGTGGACAACATAAGACATTAAAGCGATATTTTCTCGGAAATTATTTTCGCATAATATTTGCTTCTGTAGATAAACTCAACAGCTTGCATATATATACAGTAAGACCTCGCTTAAAACTGCTTCACTTAACGCTGTTTCAGCATTACGCGGTTTCTAAAAGTTTAGCCACTATAACGTAAATTATGGATCAGTGTCTTATTCAAATGTTGACAGAAGTCCAAAGGCAAGACGAAGTGTCATTGATGCAATATCTTGCTATCGACAACAGCTTGCTGAACGAAACAGAAAAAGGCAAACGACATTAGATGACTTCTTCACAAAAAACAAAATATGTCAAATGAGCAACCTTCCTCATCACAAACATAACTTCTTACTCGAACTTTTAATCGATTTCATAAATGTTTTATGAACAAATATCGATATTAGCAATTAATAAATCTATAACTAATGTGATAAAAAAGTATTAAACAATAAATGTTACAAAATTAAACGAAAAAAAACGAACAAATCTTATTCTCGATTCTATTTCTACGTATTAAGATGTCCTCGTTTAGCGCTGATTCGTATAGCGCTGGAACTTATTGGAACGTATCTCCCGCGTTAAGCGGGGTATCACTGCACAGTCACAAAGAGCAGATATGTGTTATTAATTAATGTGATGGGTGGATTTCTTTCGTGTCACATATTAAGTTATCTTAGGAGTAAATTTGCTCAATTTCAATCTTAATTCTGATTCAGCTAGGCAGTTGCTATTACGTAAATTTTGTCCGCGTAGCCCCTACGATCAACCAAGGGGGGTTAAAAATTTTGAAACCGGGTGTCCCCGCAGCGTTGAACGGGGTCTTACTGTATGTAATAAATAAACTTGTATAATGACGAGTCTAATATAATATGTATGTACTTACCTATACTATATGTGCATGTACTTTAAGGAACATAAATTATAATGGATTGATGCCAGTTAAGTAATTGCAACGTAATTGCCTCAGGATGAAGCAATCAAATAAAGACAGAAAGAATCTTCGTGATCGTGATCAAGATCACAAACTCTTATATCGATAAATTTTTACTTCAGACCACCAAAGATGGTTTAGCCTTGTTATAGAAATATAGTTAAAACAGACGGACATATGCTTAGAAGAGAATATGTCTATTGTTTAATTCGTGCCAGCAATTGCTTATTTCCGTTCTATTCCAAACCGCCATTTTATATAAAAATAACTAATTACAAATTAAGTTATTGTTCTCTAGTATATAATAATAATTAGAAATTACAAAATAAATTAGATGGCGAACCAACATGTCAAACTAATGACATCACGGTAGAATAAATTGCTCATGGTCAAAAGTAATTTCATACAAAAATTCTATTTTTTATAAATTTCAAGTCGCTATGATTGCAACTTAAGGAGACTGGCTTGTTCCTTTAGAATTTAGATCGTAAAACAAATTCCCGAGAAATTTCGAACTGTAGTCGCAAAATGCATTTTATTACTTGTTTTTATTAGCTGTAATTAAGCATTAAGCTTCACAAAATATTTTTTTACGTCACGAGATTTCGAATTACGGGAGGGCAAATTAACAGTTTGAAGTTTTCTCTTTACAAAATTATGTTAAAAATATTGACCATTGGGCCTGCTAAATAATTTTTTTGAAATTTAATTTTTACTGTACAAAAATTTGTGTAAAACTTATGTTAACATTCTCGTTTTGTATACTGATTTTAAATCGTTTATTTAGATTAAAAAAAATGTCGACGCAAATACCCTTATAGCGGCTGAAAAAAGGAAATTGGAGCCCCATCCAAATTGGTTAAGTTTTATCGACACAGCGCCGACCACACGGAGCCTTGTTTTCAATATTAAATGAAAAGTATTAATATTAGAGTTGACATTTTTTTCAGAAATTTCCTCCTTTCTACGAATCTTTTTTTTTTTAATTTCAATAGCATTAAGAGTTTTTGAATTATTTGCTTAAAATTAGACTCCCTTTTTTGGGATTCTTTAATTGCTAATAACTTAATTGCAATTGTGTATAATTTACAGATTTCAAACTTTTGCACATTTTTCCAGACGTTACGAATTCAGTGAGCTATGACACGTATTTAACTCGCAGCAGCAAAAATTAACACGTTTTTCAACTTGTGAATCAGACTACAGAGGCCAAAGAGTCAAAAGTCAAAAACTCTTTATTCATTTTGGAACGTCGCTCAGGAGGCCAAGGGGCCGCCTAGCCTTCCGATAGCTACGCAACAGAATCTCGCTCTATCCTAATTAACGGCTAGGGCCGACGCTGCTTCATGGTTTGAATTTTAAAGTCGGTCCTGGCAGCAGAGCGCAGGTAATCAGTCGAAGGCATGCTGTATTCATTTATATTTATAATAATAGTAATTTATATGTCATTTAGGAACAGTTTCCATGATCTGAGAGTCTGGTTAGCGAAGGCCAGTCGCACGCTGCAAGTGTTCATCAATCGCCCGGTTCTACGGCGCTGATTATTTGTTTGGTCGCATCGCGGAGCTATGTTTTATAACTACGTATTGGTAAGAGAGCTGTTAGACATTTATGGATCAGGTATTTGAGGCACTGTGAAAATTTGTACAATACTTATGTAGTAATATCCGAATACAAAAACACAGACCTGGCTGAAGGGTAGGGGGGTTAACCGACCTATCAAATTTTTAAATTAGCAAAACTTTTTTCGCAATAATAAGAGACATTTTAAAATTTTAGTATTAGTAAAATTTAGTATTTAAGGAGTTGAAAAATAAAAGAAACATATTTTTTATTCGAGTCTAAATCTTAGCCAAATGTTTGCAAAATTATATTTTTTAACAATTTAAAAAAATATTTGAGGCACGTTGCAATTTAAACAGAATAATATTGGTAACTAAAAATAGATATATTCAAACAGCAGATCGTTTCGGTGGAACATTCTACCCGCCAGGTGATTAAAAATTTAAGGGTCGGTTAAGCCCCGCTACCCTTCAGCCAGGTCTGTGTTTTTGTATTCGGATATTACTAAAGAGATATTGTACAAATTTTTACAGTGCCTCAAATGCCTACTCAAATATGTTTAACAAATAATATTTTGCAAACAACTGGCTAAATTTTAGACCCGATTAAAAAATAAGCCTTTTATTTTTCAACTCTAATACTAAATTTCAAGGTATGTATTAAAATTTCAAAATGCTCCAAGAATTTTTTATTGCACAAAAATTTAAAAATCGGTTAAGCCCCGCTGCCCTTCAGCCAGGTCTGTGTTTTTGCGTTCGGATATTAGTAAAGAGTTATAGTACAAATTTTCACAGTGCCTCAAATACCTACCCAAAAATGTCCAACAGCTCTCGGACTACTATGTGTGCATGTTACACATACTGTCATATTATATAATAATACATAATAAACACAGACGCGTATGTACAAACAGGTATAGAGAGACGCAAGGTGTATTATTAACCATTGAAATATCGTGTAGATAATTTAAATGTCAACAGGTAGTTAAGGAATTCATTGGCAGAGTCACGTGGTTCCCAATATGGGCCACCCACTTTGCTCTTGTTTGTATAATATCGATTTACTCGCGCAGTGGCGGCGATGAACTCCCCCCCCCCCCTCTCTTTCTCACTCTCTCTCCACTGAATACACTTTTCATACACTTCATTTAGCGTTCTTGTTACACCTGCAGGCGGCCAGCCTGTTGCAACAGATTGTTGTCATTGCTCTCAAATGAATTTTAAAACTCTACGACTTCAGACTAATTACTTACGCAACACTATTTAGTTATCGTTCGAAATTAAAACTAGAATTTAAAAAAACTAAAACACGCTTCTATGAACTAAAAAAGCTAAATAATTTGACTACAACATTAGCTTTACTGTAAAAAGCGTGCAGTGCTATCTACTTAAATAGCTCTACGTTTACAATTAGCTAGTAAATGAAACGTTTATTACCGATATTAAGCACACCACGCTTTTTACAGCAAAGCTAATTTTGTCTTTAAATTATTTTGCACTTTTGGTTCATACAAGCGTGTTGTTTTAGTTTTTTTAAACTTTTATTTTTTATTATAAGACTAAAAAACAATATTGGACTTGAGTATGGGGTAGGCAACACTACGTACGCCACTGTACAGCATTTTAGCTTTCTTGCTGTAATTTTTCAAATTTTTTTATCCTGAAGGTTCTGGTCAGGATTATGGGACAAACTTATTAAATTATTGTATTGTCAACGGTCCTTGATAAGTGTGCAAAGTTTCAGTTTTATGTGACGTTTTGAAGTGGGTGAATTTCATGTTCAAAGATTCCTTTACAAACAAACATACGTGTGAAACTAATAAAAGCGTGTTAAAAACAGAAAACTTTTCAGTGTATTTGCTATATGGCACAAAAAGAAAATTTGAAAAAAACTATTGAGCAAGCCAAATTTGTTAATATTTCTAACTTAAGTTTGTAAAGAAAAAAACTTAAAAATGTTAATTTGCCTCCCCGTAATTCGAAATCTCGTGATTTGCTGTAAAGAAATATTGGCGAACATCACTTTTTTTTAATTCAGTTTTTAAGGCAAAAATCTATCCTCTTTAAAATTTTTAAGCAACAAGTAAAATTTTGTGAAGCTTCATGCTTAATCGCAGCTAATAAAAACAGTAATAAAATTAATTTTGCGACCACATTTCGAAATTTCCCAGGAGCATATTTCACAATCTGGAGTGGATCAGTCAACATATTGTGTTACACATTAAATTTCTATGTTACGTCACTGCAGTGTGCATAGAACAAGAAATAGAAAGCACCGTTTGATAAATTTAGTATCTACACATACACAAAACATAATGATTAATTGAATTGATTTTATCAAGTTTATTGGATTAATTTGTTATTTGTTATCGATGATGTTTTTATTATTTTTAAATGATTGTTTTATTACATAAGTGTTCAGAACGTCAGCTAACCTGAAATCTATTTTTTAAAAAGGTTATTTGAAAAATCATAATGAAACGTTTGGCTCCATAGTGTACTGTATATTAAAAATAAAATTAGAGTTTAAAAAACTAAAACAACACGTTTTTACGAACTAAAAAATGAAAAATAATTTGACAACAAAATTAGCTTTACTGTAAAAAGCGTAGGGTGCTATCTACTTAAATTTTCATAATAGCTCTACGTTTACAAATGAGCTACTAGTAAATGAAAAATTTATCACCGATATTATACACTCCACGCTTTTTACACTAAAGCTAATTTTGTTGTCAAATTATTTTGTATTATTTGTTGTACATTAGTTTTTTTAAACTCAAATTTTAAAAAATGTATAATCAGATCCTTTTGATGTTAATAAATTATAAATATTTTAGAGGAATTAGGATCAAAGAAATAAAAGACAAATTATTATTTCACAACGTTTCGTATTAAATTAATACTTCATCAAGACAATTTAACAACCAATAATAAAACAAATAAATAAATATTAAACATACCTTAATTAATTGTCTCAATAACTAGATTAAATTCAATTATCTTGTTATACTATTTTAAATTATCATAACAAATCAAAATTTTATTATTTATTATAAAAAAAAAAAAAAATTGTAATATCTTAAAATTTTGATTTGTTATGATAATTTAAAATAGTATAACAAGATAATTGAATTTAATCTAGTTATTGAGACAATTAATTAAGGTATGTTTAATATTTATTTATTTGTTTTATTATTGGTTGTTAAATTGTCTTGTTATTTTATTTTAGATCACCTGATGAAGTATTAATTTAATACGAAACGTTGTGAAATAATAATTTGTCTTTTATTTCTTTGATCCTAATTCCTCTAAAATATTTATAATTTATTAACTCAAATTTTAATTTAACACGAATGTTTTTGATAGATTGTAGAACCAGTTTTTTTAAAAATATGGCATGATTTGTAGAGTGCAAGAAATTCACCACCCTAATCTATTTTCTTTATTACTATTGTAGAGGACATTCGTTTACATTTAAAAAAACTTGATCAATACATTTTGTGATATTGTAAGCAGTACACAAAAGCTATTTAACTTAATACACATATAAAACAGTAAATTGATTTATTATAACTGGAATATAATACAGAACCATTGTATTAAGTGCGGACATAGTGAAACAAATCAACAGAATAACTTATTTTTATAAACACAATGATACTTTGTATAATAACGGGTTTTAAAAGTGTTTTACGTTACAAAATGATACTTTAAAACCTAAAACAGCAATTCTCAACCAAAACTGAATACCTGTAGTAGATTAGTCTCACTTTTGATTTTTAGTAGCATTTATATATATACTGTAAGTAAGTAAGTAAGTTTATTTGGTCATTAATTGAGATACATAGTATCTATATGACATGTCATAGAATTTAAAAATACAATTTAAAATACAATTCTAAAATACAATTTAAAATACAAGTTTAAAAATACAATTTAAAAATACATTTTATCAAAATCACTGATTTCATACAGGCACGCTTCAGTTAAGATTTTTTTAATTTTCTTTTTAAAAATTGTCTCATTTAGATCCTTATCAGATTGTGGTAACTTATTGAAAAATTTTTGGGTCAGGTAGTGAAAACTGTTCTGGGTTCTAGTTAGATGGCACATAGGCAGTCGTAAAGCTTCCTTATTCCGCGTGTTATAATTATGGTTATTGTTTCTATTGCAAGATGGTAGATTTTTTTGGCATATAATAATAAATGATATATAAATAAGGATGGTAAAGTCATTATTTTGAAATTTCGGAAGAGTGGTTTGCAGTGTTCACGAGGTGCGGCCCTAGCCAAAATACGAACTGCCATTTTTTGAATTTTAAATGCTCGCTTAACACTGCTCCGATTAAAGCTGTTTCAATATTACTCGGTTTTTAGGGGCGAAAAATTACATACCAATCCGGCCACGTCTTAGGGGCGAAAAATTAAATACCAACCCACCCACTTTTTAGGGGAAGAATAAATTAAGACATAGTAATTCTAATTGTAAAATCCTATCATTACACATTAAAATATATATAAATTAACTTATTAATCAAAAAAGCATGTTTAAACAGCTGATTTTTGAACGGCTCAGTCAAATGTCCTCAAACCAGTGCCAATAATTGCCAAATGCCCTCAGACCATTGCCAACGACTGTCAAGTGCCCTCAACGCACTGCCAAATGCCCTCAAAGCACTGCCAATAGTGCCCTCAAAGCACTACCGTATGTGTCATATTGTATGACAAATACACTATTGACTAATAAAATAAAAAAAACTTGCATTAAAATATTTGGAGCTTCTGCTTTCCACGACGTGGACATTTTAGTGGAAAAATATTTTCAGCTTGATTTAAATTGTATAATAAATTACTTTAATAGCAGAAATAAAACTCTAACATAGAAAACGACAGACTCAAATACATAAATTGGGTGGCACCGAAGCCGGTTTTATACTACATATTATGTTTTACACTTTTATTCTCATAATATATAAAAATTCTATGAACATTCTGAAATCCATTCCCATAAAGTCTTGATATAAGAGGATTTTTTTTTATTCAAAACCCATAAAATGCATTCTATTCCTTGTACATTATTTCATTATTTTTGTTTAAATATTAGGTATTGCATGTGCTATATATTTATTAATTATATGTATGTTTTTTTTAATATTATAGAGGAATGAAGTCATAAGACGAATTACATTGCTGGTTATTTATTTATTTTTTAAGGTTTACCAGCTGTTCAATATGCCCCCGTTTTAATTTTTATTACCGCAAAATTTAATACAAAAAAAGGTATAAAATTGATTTCAATAAAATAAATGTTTTCGTGCTACTCGTAAATGATACTTTCCATTTTCGTGAATAATAAGTTAAAATTTTCTTGAATTATTCAGCTGATTTGAAGCAGTGTATCGTAGCAAACGTTTAAATTTGCACAATATGCTTGCACGCATATTATATATATTATATCTGTGACCATAAGGCAAAACCGTTTATGTAGAATTTCATAAAAAAAATCAAGACTGAATTTCAAATAATGACGATTACGTCTAATAAAAATAAACTTCAATATGATCTTGGTTTCGATATCCACAATACATATAAAGACCCGTCGAAAAACACCTATATAGCGAGCTGGCAATTTTCACGGTATATACCTGTTATAGCTTCTCTATTCTACAATCTATAATACTGTACAATAACGTACTGTAGCAAAAGTGTCGGTCAGAATGTCAGACACTTTTTCCCGTGTAGCTTCCATCCGCCAAACGCGCGATAAGGAACATAGTTTCAAAAATCTATCTCAAGCTATAGAAAATATTACCGAAAATTCAACATAACCGATTTTGACTTTTAGCCATAGATGTTCAAGGCATTTGCCTATCAAAGCACGCCCGGATCACACTCTGCGAACTGCCGGCAGGCTCGGAACGGTGCGGTGTGCCCCACTGAGCCTCTCTCCCTGTCTCTCTTAGTTTGCCGGAGTATGCCATAGGCTACAATAATTATTACCATAAGATCACAACGTTTCAAAATGCAACAACGGATACGTTGCTTTCATATATGGAACATCTATATTATAAACGAAAACGGATCATTTTGTTGTTTTGATTTATACATTCGATTCGAATATATAAATCAAAACAACAAAATAATCTTATAAGGGTTCCGTTTTTTCCTTTTCAAGTACGGAATCCTGAAAACTAACCTTCGCTATAGTTTTCCCGTAACCTTTGCTGGTTTCTTTGTACGCGTGATTAAAAAAAAACTCGGATCGCAATGCCAAAACGCTGTCGACAAAATAGTGTATTTGCTAATACACATATTATGTTATTGTGACTTTATTATGTTAACTTAAATTTGTATTTAGACAAAATAAAAAAGTTAACTACTTAATGCACCCCTTAAATTAATACTTTTTTTTTAAATTGCTATATTATTGTCATATTTTTATCAATACATATGAACGTTGTCATATTATTTCTACTTAAGAAGTTTCAATTCGCACGCGTGCCGTGACACATACATTTATAAATGTGTAGCTAGAGTACATTATACGAAACCATAAAAATTCGCCCTCCAATTTGTATAAAAACAGAAAATATAACATACAGTTTGTTAAAAATCACTTACATTATTACAAATCGTCTTGCGACTAGGATTCTACAATATGATGTAGAGTATGGACGTTTCCCAGGCGAAACTTTTTTTATTCAAAAAGTACACTTTTACGAAAAACACAGCAAAACTAATATCACACACGTAAAAAAGAAATGTTCAAGAATGTATTTCAACAATAACATTGTTTAAATCAATAATTTTTAACGTTTAATCAATAATTATTGACAGAGCCGATTTTGCAACAACTTCACTATTCACTGACAGTTCGATTCTCAGATTTTTTTTTCTAATCAGTGTTACCAACGGTCAAAAGACACTCGTTTTTATTACGCTTTTTAAACCTCATCTGTATGTGGTTTGGAATCTTTGAACGCGGAATTCGCCCACTTCAAAACGTCAGATTAAACTGAAACTTTGCACACTTATGAAGGACCGATGACAATACAATAATTTAATAAGTTTGCCCAATTATCCTGACCAGGACCGTCAGGATAAAAAGCTTACCTACTTCGAAACATCAGATTAAACTGAAACTTTGCACGCTTATCAAGGACCGATGACAATACAATAAATTTAATAAGTTTGTCCAATTACCCTGACCAGGACCTTCAGGATAAAAAAACCTACCTACTTCAAAACGTCAGATTAAACTGAAACTTAGTATACTTATCAAGGACCGACGACACTACAATAATTTAATAAGTTTGGCCCATTATCCTGACCTGAATCTTCAAAAACAAACAATAAATATGTGGTTTCAGTAATTAGAAATTGGACCCTTTCGAACGATATCTGTAACGATTGAACGAAAATAATATTTAAGGAATGTATTAAGAGATTAATTTTTTTATTTTATCCAAAAACAAACAAAAATTCACATAATAAAGTCACATTGACTGTATTAGCAAACACACTATACATGTTAGCAGGGTTTGGCACTGCGACCCGAGTTTTTTTTATAATTATAAGTAAAAAATAATGTTTAAATAAAAGTTTCAAAAAAATAGATTTCATGTTCTTTATAATTAATTATTAACGAGCTTTGAGACGTTGCGTATGCCATATGCTATATATAATAATATGCCATATGTTAAATACATCTAGATGCTGATACGCTCAATTCTCTAGCGTCTATGATCTACTCTCTCTCTCTCTCTCTCTTTGATAAATACACTTTTTCCACTTTATCAGTTACAATTTCAATGTCCAAAGCTTCGCAGTTCAGTTATTCGACAGAAACTGCACTTTATGATTTTATGAATTTTGTTCTAGAGAAACTTGACAATGGTTTTCTTGTTTGTGCAACTTATGCGGATTTCAGCAAGGCATTTGACACCATTAATCACAAGCGTCTGTTATGCAAGCTCGAGCAATATGGCATCCGAGGTCTTCCTCTTCGTTGGATTGAATCGTATCTATCTCACAGGCAACAGTTAGTTGTAGTAAACAGAACTCGTTCTGACCTCAAAGAAATAACCACCGGAGTTCCACAGGGTTCAATTTTAGGTCCTGTACTTTTCATTTTATTTATTAACGACCTTCCGGTTCAATTCAGTGAAGAGGAAGGTATTGTGATATATGCTGACGATACAAGTATCGTGTCATCCAAGAGAACAATGACAGAGCTATATGACAACATTAATGATTCTCTTTATTTTTTAACTGAATATTGCAGTCACAATGGTTTAACTTTAAATACTCAAAAAACGAAATTAATGCAATTATCATTAAGCGCAACTGAGAATAAAATTCCTACAATTGTTCTTGATGACGAGGTACTTGAAACCGTCAGTGATTTTAAATTACTAGGATTTCAAATCAATGCAAATTGCTGTTGGACTACACATATACACCATATCTGTTCTAAAATTTCCAAAAATGCCTTTTTAATAAGAAGACTTTGTAGGATCTCAAAAGATCCTACGGTTATTAAAACAGCTTATTATTCATTCATTTATCCTTTTTTAAAATACGGAGTTCTCTGCTGGGGTCAAGCGGGACTAAGTAAAAAGGTTTTTGTAAAACAAAAAATGGTTTTAAGATATATGTTTAATTTAAAAAGAACTGATTCATGTATTCCATTTTTCAAATTACACAATATATTAACACTGCCTTGCATTTTCATATTTTATGCAGCAGTATATATAAAAGCAAGATGCCATTCTTTACCAATGGTTGGTGATACACATGAATATAATACCAGACATGGTGGAGCCATTAAAGGGAGCAAATGTAACACAACAAGCTTCCAACGAAGCCCGTTGAATTTCTCCATAACAATTTTTAATAAATTGCCGTCTCATATAAAAAATATTTCGCCAATGGCTCAATTTAAAATAGCTCTTAAGAAGTTTTTAATTACAAAATCTTTTTACAACATTAACGATTTCCTTGAATTGTGAATATATGTATCTGTATGACTATCCAAGCATCCTTTTGTGATCTTTTTGGAAATAAATTATTATTATTATTATATCATAATAAAAATGTAACATTCTTATAATGTGTATCACATTATTTGCTCAAGTCCGGGCCTGCATGTGAGGAAAGTGTATTATCATATTATTTTGTAAAAACTTAAATGTTTGCATGTGTGTTCCATACTTTCGTAGTTCTGGGGGAGGAGAATTTACGTCTCCTAGATTTCCTTCGCCTTTGGAAAACGGTAAAATTATTTATGTTAAAAAAATGTATAATGAACTTTCACGACGACATTAGCCCTCGAAATATAAAAAAAAAATGTAATCCATATTTATTCAATCAATTTTCATCACACTTATTAACTGGTTAGTGTATAATGAAGTAATTATCTACAATTTTTATACTTTTTTTACTCATATTTGTCGTATTTTTAAATATTTATTAATGAAAAAATCGCTAAAGGACTTTAATATTTCACGTTTTATAAAAAAAGAAGAAAATCAATAAAAAGAAAACACTAATCAAGTTATAATATTGTCCGAAGAGATAGATTGTAGATTATAGACGCTCAACATCCTAATTTACTGATTGTCAGTATACAAAACTTTGCACAGCAGAAATATGAGAGACTTTTATGTTTAACGTGAGTGATCTTTCAAATTGTAAAATATTCTCTCGGGAAATTCATTTTATTACCGTTTTTATTAGCTGTGATTACGCATTAAGCTTCAAAAAATTTGACTTGCTGCTTAAAAATTTCAAAAAAACATGTACGTGTGCATTAAAAATTGAATAAAATAAACGTGATATTCGTCAATATTTCTATACTGTACGTAACGAGATTTCGTATTACGAAAGGGAAAAATAATTCATTTTGCAGTTTTTAGTGTATTTGCCATATGGCAACATACACTATTGGCGTTGGTCGGATGGCGGGACCTAGGTGTCGGACCAAAATTTCTCGCCGTTTCATAACCTCCTAAACACTTTGGCACCATTTTTAAAAATGTTTATATATATATGTATATATATATATATATATATATATATATATATATTTATATACGTATATATATATATATTTATATGTGCGGGCAATAACTTTCGAAGGAGTTAATTCATTTTAACTAAATTTGGCATACAAGTTGGAATCCATCACCGCACGAAGCCTATTTAAAATGGGCCTAATCGGGTCATTTTAAGGGTGGTTTTTAGGGGTTGAAAAAAGTTTTTGGGCCCAAAAACACCGAAAAAATTCTCAGAATCCTTTCAAAATTGAAATTTCACCCTTTAGTAGTAATTAAAAAGTGCTCCTAAAATTATAAGCAAATCGGCCCGACAGGACCGGACTTACAAATTTTTTGAAAACACTAGTTTGCGTATACGAATTTACTTACTGAAGGTCGCATTTAATTTGGTGCAGATGTTGGATTGATAACAATATTCCAACTAATAAAATTATTATTGTAAGGGGTGTATTAAGGGGTTCGATTTTTTTTTATTTTGTCTAAAAACAAACTTTTGTTCATGTAATAAAGCCACAATACCTGTATTAGCAAATACACTATATTGTCGGCAGGGTTTTGGCACTGCGACCCGGGTTTTTTTCTTTTCAAACGTAATAACAGTTCCTAAAGTCCAAAAGTTACATCACTGCCAACTATTTTGGAACCTCACTGTATATAAAGACAACTGAACCACAGATTTAGGCTGCCAGGGCTTTGTATGACATGGGTTGTATGGGTTAAATTCTTGATAAGACGGTCTGGTATACATTAACATACATAGTCGCTCATTTTCGCAGTACGACATTATTCTACATGACGTATATGTTTTTGTATTTATAAACAGGCACCGAGCGAGGTAGAGTAGTGGTGAGAGCACTAGACTCGCATTCGCGAGGCCCCGGGTTCGAATCCCGGCGGAGGCAGATGTGGCTGGTGGGACTTTTTTCTACTGCCTCTCGTCGAAAAACGGTAATTCATGTACCGGCCATCTTGTTGAAGATTTCCATGGTTTCCCTCAATTAATTCCAGATAAATATCGAGATGGTTTCTTATTCAAGGCCATGGCCGATTACCTATCAAACTCGTAGTTCAAAAATTGCCAACCTTATCCTGATTTCCTATAATTCCTCCATTCGCCCGGCGATTAATTAAGTTGAAGTGGAAAATGGAAAAATAGGAATTATTAGTGTATTTGCCATATGGCAACATACACTATTGGCGTCGGTCGGATGGCGGGACCTAGGGGTCGGACCAAAATTTCTCGACGTTTCATAACCTCCTAAACACTTTGGCACCATTTTTAAAAATGTTTATATATATATGTATATATATATATATATATATATATATATATATATATATATATATATATATATATATATATATATATATATATATATATATATTTATATATATATATATATATATGTGTACGCGCGATAACTTTCGAAAGAGTTAATTGATTTCAACGAAATTTGGGCCACGTGTTGAAATCCACCACCGCAAGAAGCCTATTTAAAATGGGCCTAATCGGGCTATTTTAAGGGTAGTTTTTAGGGGTAGAAAACTGTTTTTGGGCCCCAAAATACCGAAAAAAATTTCCGAATCGTTTCAAAATTGAAATTTAACCCTTTGGTAGTGATTAAAAAGTGTTCCCACAATTTTAATAAAATCGGCCCGACAGGACCGGATTTACAAATTTTATGAAAACACTAGTTTGCAGATAGTGACTTATTTTATGAAGGGTGTATTTAATTCGGTGTAGACGTTAGATTGATAATAATACTACAATTAAGAAAAAAATGTTTTTTTAAGGGGTGTATTAAGGGGTTAAATTTTTTATTTTGCCCAAAAACAAACTTAATTTCACATAATAAAAGTATAAAACCACACGGCCCTATACAAGCAAATACACTATATTGTCGGCAGGGTTTTGGCACTGCGACCCGGGTTTTTTTATTATTTATAGACAAACCGACAAACGAAAACCAAATTTTGGTAAGATGTTTGACATGTAAATATAAGGAGCCCTAATGTTGCAATACAGTGGAGCCGGCGGCTCCACTACTGTTGTATGAAACACTTATTCGTACATAAGTACGCGCACCAGTTTTTTTATTTACTGTTTTATTTATTTCTACTGCTGTTGTTGCTATCGAGCGAGCTATAAAACATTGTTTGAACACAATCGCGCGCGTGGTCGCGGGCAACGACTAGTATTATAATAAGTATGATAAAATAACAGACTTATATCATACACTATGCAGTTTTATTTCTGTAAAAAAAAAAAAATCGCATAACTTTATTGTGGTAGGTTATAGGAACACCATGTAAAATAATACGAAATACGATGTACATTTATTTTATAACCATGACAATAAATCTTATCTTATCTTATCTGTAAAAAATAATATTCTAACGAAGAAAAGTTCCTGTTTTACTCAATAGAAGCGTTTTCATTTGTTTAGTTTAGACGTAAGACCATTCCCTATAGGAATTTAAAATCTTTTTTATTTGTTGGAAAAAAACTTACGTAATACTTTTATAACACTACAAAGACCAAAGTTGCAACACGTTTGCATGTTCACTGCGAGATATTAGCATTTTAATTTCGACGGAACATTGTTTTTAATTGTTATATCTGTCTAACAAAAGATTTAAACTTGTCTCAAATAGCTTCAGAAAATAGTTTTCAGAGTATAAAAAAAACTAAAGCGAGATAAGATTGTTTCGGTGTTTCTAATAAGCTCATATGTACTGTCGTTATTTGTTATGATTATTACTTCCAATCTACTGCTCTGTTTCACTGTTGTAATAATTATATCAGAGCTGGGTAAAGCACATTAAGTGCTTGAAACTCCGAGAATCGAGCACTTACTAAAATGCTTAAAGCGTCAAGCAACAAACACTTTCATTTTGCAAAATGCTTAAAAACATTAAGCACTTACTGTAAAAGTTGTCGTAGTATCGTTCTTTCTGTAAGATTCAACTGTACAATTTTATTTTTTCAAAATACTACTACTACAATATTATGTAAACCAAGCATACAACTCAGAACTCGTTTGAAAAGACAACAGATTTTACTATTAAGGTAGTTGTCGTGGTTAAGACACACCGTCAGAAAAATCTTAATTTTTGTATACTTATTAAGGACATGATAATACAATTACCCTGAAAATTTGAAGTCGATCGACCGTATATAATCCGAGATAAATTCAATTAAAAATTGGATAATTAACATTGATTGTATACGATCTCTGTAGTTCTGAACCAGTTTCTTATTTATAAAGAAAGAACTAACTGTCAGAAACTTTCCAAAAACTGACAGTCTTTCAATGCATTTGTTATGAGTTTAAAAAAAAATAAGAAACAATTTTGACCGTCTAATTATTTATAAATAACGGTTTAAAGTTCAACAATTTATAGAAAAGTATATATGCATATGAATACTGTATGGGTTACGTTTCCACGGGTACAGTCTTGCGTACAAATTATGGATTACTTAGCTACAAGCTAGTATACTTTTGTGGTGCGTATAATCTATAACTTTTTGACAATATTGTACCACGACAACTATCTTAATTCTAAAACGCCAACGAAAGAGAAAAATTTTAAAATTATATTTCTGTATGAAACGATTTATTATAATTTGCATTTATTTTTGTATTTTTGTTGAATCAAATTTTTGTTTAAAGTTATTAAAAATTATTTCTGATTATTTACAAAAAACCTTTACACTTCTATTTTTGCAATTTTCTAAAGGAAAAAATCCTAGAAGAAAGTTTTAATGCATCAGCATCCTAAAGTTAAACTGTCTGTTTTTGGCAATCAGGATAAACAGAAAACTTAGAAGTATACGATGTTCCTTTTTGCACTGGATATATAATGGAAAGCGTAGTAACATATTTGAAGGATAACTTATTTTTCAACTTTAATTTTACTATTTATTTCAGACTTTTATTTTGTATCTTACGAAATTTGAAGAACGGGTTTAACAAAAAAGTTTAATAGTTAAGTTTATTATTAAAGGCAGGTAATAATAAAAGCTCGAGTTATAAAGTTGAAACATTTGGGAGTATGGACACGGGCAGGGACGGCGTCTCTATGAGCGCTGCAGAAAAGTTAAAACACGGGGTTGACTCTAATTAAACGATTAATTGGAGCGACTGTTGAAGAAAGTTTGAATACAAATCCGTGGCAACGGATTAATTGAGAAGCAATACTGAGTTTAAAATTGCATTTATTTACTGACGTTTCGGTACACTTCGTACCATCTTCAGAGTTTCAAAATAATGCTGTTAAATCATATCAGTATTTTGTCGAATAAAAATAAAGATTCTAAACATGGTGTATAGGTTTAACTAATGTACAGAAATTACTGTTAAAATGGTTAAAGTATTAATAAAAGAATATATTGGTTAAAAAAATGTTAAACTCAGTATTGTTTCTCAATTGATTTTTATCCAAACTTTCTCCAAAAGTTAAAATCTTTGGTACCTCATAATTAGGATGAAATATATTTTCCAAATTTAACCAATCGATATACAGGGAGTTTTAAGTTGATGCTTTCTTTTTTACAGCGTGTAAAAATCAAATAGTTTTTTTATCAAAACTCAAAAATAAGAGAGAAACAGCCTTTCGAAGTTTAAATAAATTTTATTAAATTTTCTTTAATTTTGAGGTCGGTCTTGGGGTTATATTATGTTACTATGGAAATAAGTTGTTATTATCAAGTATTCACAGAAATTGTTCGAACAATTTCTGTGAATACTTGATAATTTAATAAAATTTATTTAAACTTCGAAAGGCTGTTTCTCTCTTATTTTTGAGTTTTGATAAAAAAACTATTTGAAATATTTGCTCGTCTATTTGATTTTTACACGCTGTAAAAAAAAGCATCAACTTAAAACTCACCTGTATATTATTTCTTGAACGTGTTTTTTATCCTATGAAATATCTCCCTTAATATTGTATCAAAATTAATGTTTGATACGCCATTTTGGAGATTATTTTTCTCTCTAATGACGAAAAATAAGTTAATATCTTAAAATTAATGTTTTCATTAAAAATTTCATTACAGAAAATAACATTCAGAAAAAACAAATGTCGTCATCTGGTGGCAGTCTGTTTATTTTTAACAGTTGTCGGTAAGGGAGCGCCAATAAATCACGTGACTCTATTTGTCTCTCTGGAACCCCTCCCTCCTTTCATGTAGTCTAACGTAGCTTTTCCTAATCCCCCCACGGATGGAACATAGTTTTTTAAGTTCAGAAGGCACTTTGTGTTTTCAGATAACAAGCCTCGTTGTTGGCTTGTGTTTGAAGGTACCTCCGCGGCTGACCTTGCAAAGCAACCCTTTAAAACGTTCACGAGCCGCCACTGGATACACGTATATAAATATACATAATGTAATGTTGTACTATTATAATATGGCTGTAGAAGGAAGAGACGAAAGTTGAGTAAGTATCCTTTTCTCTTATAATATAATATATTCGCATGCAACAGACAAGACGTTGTGTATATTGCAGTGTGGTCTCAACTACCCATGTGTCGTAAACTGTAAAACCCAACAATACTACTTACTCTTTGTTATCTTATCGTTAAGCGACGCTTACATTAAAAATATGACATAGTTTTGAATATGCAAATAATTAAAGAATTACAAGGGCACCGCACTTCAATTCATAGAACCTGGGAGACCGAGCTTTGATCGGGCCATTGGAAATTTTAAGGTAGTTGTCGTGGTACAATATTGTCAAAAAGTTATAGATTATACGCGCCACAAAAGTATATTAGATTGTAGCTAAGTGATCCATAATTTGTACGTAAGACTGTACCCGTGGTAACGTAACCCATACAGTATTCATGTGCATGTATACTTTTCTATAAATTGTTGAACTTTAAACCGTTATTTATAAATAATTAGACGGTCAGAAATGTTTTCTTATTTTTTTTTAAACTCATAACAAATGCATTGAAAGACAGACAGTTTTTGGAAAGTTTCTGACAGTTAGTTCTTTTTTTATAAATAAGAAACTGGTTCAGAACTACAGATATCGTATACAATGTTAATTATCCAATTTTTAATTGAATTTATCTCGGATTATATACGGTCGATGGACTTCAAATTTTCAGGGTAATTGTATTATTATGTCCTTAATAAGTATACAAAAATTAAGAATTTTCTGACGGTGTGCCTTAACCACGACAACTACCTTAAAGTTTGTGACATACGTAAGAAAGAAAGTTTATGAAACATTATAGAATATCGTATTTCATATAGCGCCATCTCACAAACTTTAGATCAAGTTGAAATAAATATCAAGAACTTAAGTCTGCAATCTCTTGGAACAGTGAAAAAATCAAACTTCTAAGTCAACGCAATCCAAAGATACGGCCGTTTATGCTGCATATTTTGACACTCGCAACGGAATCAAAACCTATAGGGTATTTCCCGTTGACTTAGAATCATTAAATTTGGCAAGAAGCAATGTCTTACAGCACAAGAAAAGGGAAAAATTCGATAACTGTAAATTTGTAGTTTATTTAGAGATGGGAAAAACGGATCTTTTTAGTGATCTGCATCTTTGCATCTGGATCCCGTATGTGAGCCGGCTCACTGAACCGGTTCAAAAAGAGCCGAGTTCCGAATATGTTACTGCAGTCTGCCACTGAGTTACCTAGTTCAGTCAATCATATCACGACCTGTATAGAATCAAGAATGCATAGCCAAACATGTGATGCATGAGTCATTTGAGCTAACAGATGCATCAAAGCAAGAACTGATACGTAAGTGTAAAATGTGCTTCTGTGTGTTAACTGTTTCTCTGAGTTATGCGGATCCGTTGATCCGTCGGCTCAAAAAAAAGTGAGTCGGCTCTCACGGATCTTCTGTCGGAGTCGGCTCTTTGAACCGATTCAGATCTGAGTTACTCAACTCTAGTAAGAAAGGAAGTTTATGAAACATTATAGAATATCGTATTTCATATAGCGCCATCTCACAAACTTTTGATCAAGTTGAAATAAATATCAAGAACTTGGGTCTGCAATCCCTTGGAACAGTGAAAAAAATCAAACTTCTAAGTCAACGCAATCCAAAGATACGGCCGTTTATGCTGCATATTTTGACACTCGCAAATGAATCAAAATCTTTAGGGTACTTCCCGTTGACCTAGAATCATGAAATTTGACAAGAAGCAATGTGTTATAGCACAAGTAAAGGGAAAAATTCGATAACTGTAAATTTGTAGTTGAATTACAAAAAGACTTATTTGCAGTCGATAAACTAACCGCGATCTGTCGATGTATGGGGATAACAGTTTTCTAAAGACAAAGTTAAGTTTGTTCCTCAATCCAGTTTATCTTTTGGTTAGAGCAATGTTCGGCGCTTTCATAGTTTTTTTATTTAGATGCTCATCAAAACATATTTTCCGTTGATCTAGAATCTTGTAATTTGGCACGAGAAAAGAAAAAAACTCGGAAATGATAAATTTGTAATTTTATGTGGTATTATTAGGTGTTATAACGACACGGAATCCTAAGGGCGCCAGTTCTACTTGCACTTGTCTGTCCTTTTTTTTACGGTTTCAACGATAAAACTACCACTTTGAAATATGTTGTACATGATATATAAATTGCGAACGTTGCTTTATAATATGTACAACGTGGACGTTTTTATGCACAAAGTTATAGACAGTACTCCAGGTTTATGTAAAACGTTTCTATTATTTACAGGAGCTTAAATAAAATTCGCACAAACGTCAAAACATAATATTTATATACTAACGTTGCCACAGAGTCAAAAGAAACGGTCCTGACTCAAAACTTTTATTAATTTACAAACAGTCCGATCCGGATTCGCACGGATAGCACTAATTATCTAATTAAATTATTATCTAAATTAAACTGAAACTTTGCACAATTATCAAAGACCGATGACAATACAATAAATTAATAAGTTTGTTCCATTATCCTGACCAGGATCATTAGGATAAAAATATAAGACTAAAAAATCAAGAATAAAAAACCCGGGTCGCAGTGCCAAAACCCTGCCGACAATATAGTGTATTTGCTAATACAGGTATTGTGGCTTTATATTAAATGAAATTAAATTTGTTTTTGGACAAAATAAAAAAAAATTTAACCCCTTAATACACCCCTTACAATAATAATTTTATTAGTTGAAATTTTGTTATCAATCCAACATCTGCACCAAATTAAATACGACCTTCAGTAAGTAAATTCGTATACGCAAACTAGTGTTTTCATAAAATTTGTAAGTCCGGTCCTGTCGGGCCGATTTGCTTGTAATTTTAGGAGCACTTTTTAATTGCTACTAAAGGGTTAAATTTCAATTTTGAAACGATTCTGAGAATTTTTTCGGTATTTTTGGGCCCAAAAACTTTTTTCAACCCCTAAAAACTACCCTTAAAATGACCCGATTGGGCCCATTTTAAATAGGCTTCGTGCGGTGATGGATTCCAACATGTATGCCAAATTTCGTTAAAATGAATTAACTCCTTCGAAAGTTATTGCCCGCACATATAAATATATATATATATATATATATATATATATATATATATATATATATAATAATAATAAAAATTTATTTCAAAACAAACAAACATACGTACATTTGATAAATTATTATATATATATATATATATATATATATATATATATATATATATATATATATATATATATACACATATATATATAAACATTTTTAAAAATGGTGCCAAAGTGTTTAGGAGGTTATGAAACGTCGAGAAATTTTGGTCCGACCCCTAGGTCCCGCCATCCGACCGACGCCAATAGTGTATGTTGCCATATGGCAAATACACTAATAATAGTTTATTGTAAAAAAGCGTGGGGTGCTTATTACTGTTTTTATACTAACTCTACTTTTACAAATAGCTACCAATGAAATATTTATATCAGTTGATATCAAGCACCCCACGCTTTTTTACAATAAAAAATATTCTTTACTTTTTAGTTCGGTTTGCTATTAAAGCGTGTTTTTTTTAGTTTTTTTAGACTATAATTTTTGGATATACGTATTTATATAGGTATGATAGATATATATTACGTGTAATGATTTAAAACGTGTTATAAAAAACAACATAAAATAGGTAATTTTATATTTCTCCGAAGAAAATGACTTTTGCATTCTGAGCTTAGCTTATTAATTTGCTAGTGTGTCATTGTTTCAGTCTACATGTTAGACGAACAGGTAGAACCAGTGGTGGTTCTTCCTCAATGAGCGCTGCAAAACTGCAGAACCAAAATCTTAAGTACTTCGTAATTTTAGAATGAAATATATTTTGCATATTTAACCAATGTACCTCGACATACGAGTGTCCTAACATACGAGTTTTTTGAGATACGAGTTTGACGAGGAGCACTCTTAGAAACTGACGACCGAGGAGTTACAATTGAGTTACAATCGCAGCAGCAAGAAATTGGTTTCGAAGAGAAGCCAGACGTGCAGGAGGAAAAAAAGGCAAACGACTTCGTCACAAAAAAAATATGTCAAATGAGGAACCTTTCTCATCACAAACATAACTCGAACTTTTATTTGATTTTCATAAATGTTTTATGAACAAAAACCGATATTAGTAGTTAATAAATCCATAACTAATGTGATAAAAAAGTATTTAACAATAAATATTACAAAATTAAACAAAAACAAACTTATACATTTATTTATTCTCCGTTCTGTTTCACTTATGCCTCTATTATCTACGTATGACTTCGTTTAGCGCTGATTTCGTATAGCGCAGGAACTTATTGGAACGTATCTCCCGCGTTAAGCGGGGTCTTACTGTATATTTTATCGTTCAAGTGTCATTCCAAGCCCATGTTAATCTTCGGTCAATCCTGCAGTACACTCATTTACAAAGTTCACGCGCCGCCACTGGGTAGAACTGTTGTTTAACACGTACACTACTTACTCCTTATTAACACATGTGTATAAATAGGTACCTCGGTAGCACGTGTAAATACATTGACATAGCGTCTCCTACATAATAGGTCGAGAGCTGTTAGACATTTTTTGGTAAGTATTTGAGCCACTGCGAAAATTTGTACAACACCTCTTTAGTAAAATCCGAATACAAAAACACAGATCTGACTGAAGGGTAGCGGGGCTTAACCGATCACCTGGTAGGTAGAATGTCCCACCGAAACGACCTGTTTTTTTTAATATATCTATTTTTAGTTACCAATATTATTCTGTTTAAATTTCAACGTGCTTCAAATATATTTTTAAAATTTTTCAAAAATATAGTTTTGCAAACACCTGGCTAAGTTTTAGAGTCGATTAAGAAATTTGGCTTTTTTATTTTTCAGCTCCTTAAATTCTAAATTTCCAGGTATTAACATTCAAAATCCCTGAAGGGCTTTTTATTTCGAAAAGAATGTTGCTACTTTAAAAATTTGAGGGTCCGTTGAGCCCCGCTACCCTCCAGCCAGGTCTGTGTTTTTGTATTCGGATATTACTAAAGACATATTGTACAAACTGTCACAGTGCCACAAATACCCACCCAAAAATGTCTAACAGCTCTCCTACTATAGCGCCTCCTACATACATAATGTTCCCAAAGGCAATTCTAAACAAGAACACTTATATAAACACGATTTGCATCTAAAGGTTATGTTTGCTTGTTTTAGAACGAAGTAATTAGTAATGCATGGCCCTAATGGAATCACATCTCTTGCAGATTCAATATACCTGTGCAATGTGCAGCCCTTTATGTAATATCTTGAGCTAGTTGAAAACCTGGAGAAAATAATAAGATAAGGAGGAACTATTTTCTTTACACCCGGTCGAAAGTACGTATTTTCAGGTTCTATTTTCAGGCAGAAAGCCTAACATTTCTGCACTGCTGAAATTACTCACGCGCCATCTATAACAGCGGGTCGAAACAGTTTTCTCGTGCACACTGTTACGAAAGTACGTACTTTCGATCGGGTATAAAGAAAACTAGTATACAACACACGGCTCCTCCTATAGACTTCGACGCGCAGTACAAATCGAAGCTCAGACTCTACTAGAGATCTCATAACTTTTTAACAGTGAAAGCATTACGAACTTGTGAGTCTTGGGAAATGTTTTGGTGGGATTTTTTATTTTGTTTTGGTTAAAAAATGTTATATATGCCACGTTTTTCTAGAACATTAGGTATAACCTATATTGGGTCTGTGCAAGCGTATGGTTCTGGGTACACTTCAAAGTAAATAAGTATTTAAAAAAGAAATATCCGTTAGTAAATGTGCGGTTAAAAAAACCCTAATGCCTGCTTTATCACGTTAACAAACATGATTTGTTACCACATTGTCGGTTTTAATTTAATTCATTATAATTCTCAATGGAAAGAATCAGCTGACATCAGTATCCATTTAAGTGAAGAGTTTTGATACATTTGAGATGCATTTTCTTTGCCATCCTAAGAACATAGCCGCGAGCAACAAAATAAAAGTTTCTACTTTAACGTTCTTTGATATACAATAATATCTGCGAATAAAATAAAGTATATCCGAATCCTTCCCACAATACGAATATAATAGTAAGGGAGCTAGTGACGATTTTACTCATACTATTTCCTCAAACCGGAGTTTTTCTGAGTAAATTAAGGACACTATCTTGAACATAAAGTAATAATTATAATGCCTTTGTAGAAAATATCCCTGTTTGATTTGTACAACCTTATATTAGCTGAACTGCTAGTAGTTAGTGGGCTAGTGACGATTTTACTCATAGTATTTCCTCAAACCTGAGTTTTTCTGAGTAAATTAAGGGCACTATCTTGAACATAAAAACCGGGGCCTGGCAGCTGAGACCGGGGACAATGCGTGGGTGGATAGATAGATAGATTGTAGATTATAGAAGCTCAACATCTGATGTCATCAGCGTCTATTGCGTGGATGGACGCGATCAAAGATGTCAAACTGGAAACGTCACTTGATTTATTTCCTCATGTTTGAAATTTTCTGAGTTCAGGTGCCCTTGAGCATAAAAACTCAAGTTCGGAGGCTCGTGCTTGGGGAAAAGTATGTCTGGCAGACCGACGAAAATGTTATGAAACGAAAAATGTGTAATGATATGTGTCAAAATTGTCTACCAAAAATACGATAACGTTAAAAATTATTGATTTTGGCATATTCAACCTTTTGCCAGACGGGGGTTGTCCCGGGTACGAAATGCCAGACTTTTTTGTTTGTGTTCAAGGGCACCTGATCTTATCGCTCAGAAAATTTCAAACATGATGATATGATTAAGTGACACCTCTAGTTTGACATCTTTAACCGCGTCCACCCACGCATTGTCCTCGGCCTCAGTTACCAAACTGCGGTTTTTATGTTCAGGATAGTGGCATTAATGAGTTCACAAAAACTCAGGTTTGAGGAAATCCTATGAGTAAAATCGTTACTAGCTCACGCGCTATAAGGAGGCTCCAGATATTACACAAAATAAATGTAAAAAAGTATTTTTTTTACAAAATTCAATCGTAGCTTAAGGCAATGCACTTACTGAATGCTTGCTAAAATTTTATAAAAATCTTTAATATATCAGTGATCCTAAAAATGTTCATTACATATCTTTATACTTTATATTCCGATATCTGTGTGTGTTCGTAATTCTTCACCTCCTAAACGGTTTGACCAATTTTGATGATTTGTTTTGTTATTGTGGGGTCACCTGGATGGCTCTTAGTTATAGTTGAACCCGGTAGGTGACGCTGTTATGTACATTTTTTTTGTAATTTTCAGACCAAATTTTCTTTAATATGTTTTTTTTTCCGATTTCTCACATAAAAAAAACATATAAGCCCAAATTTTTAGCCTCCCAGCACCTCTCAATATTTCTTATTTCAATAACTTTTTTGCAACACAAAAAGCAACACAAAATTGTTTTTTGTGTGAAAAAAAGGGGAAAGACAATGAAGAAACGGAAAAACGGAAAAAGCGGTGAGGCAAGGGAAAAACAGTGAAACAAGGGAAAAACGGCAAGGCAAGGGGAAAAACGGAGGAGCAAGGGGAAAAACGGTGAAGCACGGAATAAAAACGGTTTAGCAAAGGGGAAAAAAAACGATGAACTGACGGAAAAAACGGTATAGCAAGAGGAAAAAATTATATGTATTTTAAAAAAAACTAAAAACTAGGATTTTATCATGCACTAAAAATTACAAAATAATTAAATTAACTTTATACGGGCACATAAAAGCAGAAAAAATCAAGTAAGTACTGCTGGATATAATCTTTATGAAACTCTTTCATTAAAAAAGTGTACTCTAGTGTATATGTGTATACTGTGTGTATTGTGTTTCATTGTATCTTAGTGTGTTTGTTTAGGCTGCATAATTTAAAAAACAGGGATGTTTTGTATGAAACGTTATACGGAGCCCGAGGTCCGTTTTGCGCATATACATCTATATTATTGTATATCCGCCATTGGTTTCAACGACATACGAGCCAACATAAATGCATTTAACTATGCAGACGAGTGCATTCAATATATGTTGGTTTTTTTTCAAGAAAAGTTTATTTTTTTCACCCCTTCAGGGCAACAGGTGAAAGGACTTTAAATACAGAAAAGAAGCCTTTGTCCTAAAATTGTTACAAGTAAGAGTCTATCGTAATATACGGAGTGTGTGATGTCCCACCAAAAACATTTCCTGTGAGGTTGGTTGCTAAGACTCATTGTCCAAGAGCTATTAAGCATTTTTGGATAGGTATTTGAGGCACTGTGAAAATTTGTACAATAACTGTTCAGTAATATCCGAATACAAAAACACAGACCTTGCTGAAGGGTAGCAGAACTTAACCGAGTTATCCAATTTTTAAAATGTTTGCGCAATAAAAAATTCTTGAGACACTTTGTAGTTTTAATACCTTGAAATTTAGTAGGAATTTAAGAAGGTAAAAAATAAAAAAGCCCGATTTTTTAATCGGGTCTAAAACTTAGCCAGGTGTTTGCAAAATTATATTTTTAAAACACCTATGCCTATGTCTAAGACCCGATTAAAAAATCTGGCTTTATTATTTTTTAACTCCTTAAATACCTAGTAAATTTCAAGGTATTAAAATTACGAAGTGTCTCAAGGATTTTTTATTGCACAAAAATTTTAAAAGTCGGTTAATTCGATTAAGTTCCGCTACCCTTCAGCCAGGTCTGTGTTTTTGTATTCGGATGTTACTAAAGAGTTATTGTGCAAATTTTCACAGCGCCAGAAAGTTGAAATTCCTGCCCTTACGGTGTAATATACTATTTATATTACATATCAACTTTATAGTATTTTAATATTTAATTCTGTTCAAGATTATTCAAAATTCAGTTAGTTAAGTCATTTATTTGTAGAAGTGATTTTGTAAATCAGTAGATATATTAGATCATTTATTTTAATTCGAACTGTCGATGTAATTTATTCCTCAAAGAAGTTTTCTAAATATATTAAATATTTGATGGAAGTTTATTTGCGGTAACTTTTGTATCTTTCAAATGAGTAAGTTGTAAAATTATAATTTATGAATGTCGCTGGAGCTGAGTCCCGAGGCCTTTATTTGAAGTACAACACAACTCTGAAGTTTGCAGCTCTCGACTACAGTTAGCAGGTACAGGAGGTCAGTTACTATAACAGAGTCGACGTACGAGACAAATAATTATTAATAATTATAATTGAACCGATGGCTGGTAAAAAGGGCTCAAGTGAAAATTTGCTGTTTCGAAATATTTCAGTTAAAAATTTGATATTGATATAAACATCTGTGCGTGTTTTTTAACGCATCATTTTAAAATCTTTTGTATATATTGTAGTTACTTTATGTACGCTAGAAATCATAATTGAACTTTTGAAGTTTTCGTTTTTTTAATTAAGGTGAAAGTATTCCTATATGCCCTTCTTGAATATAACGTAAAATTAAGGCCAAAATAAGCTAAAAGTAACGTCAAATTAAGCATAAATGTACTCTGTGTTAATAATAACAAAAACGATTTAAAAAATAAATATTCCAAAAAGGAACTTATAAGACAACTCTTTTTTAAACACGCTTTTATTACCCGTATGTTTGTTTGCAAAGGAATCTTTGAACGTGCAATTCATCCACTTTAAAACGTCAGATTAAACTGAAACTTTGCAAACTTATCAGGGACCGATGACAATACAAAAATTTTAACCAGTTTATCCCATTATCTTGACCAGAATCATCAATATTATAATGTATTCAAGAAGGGCAAGAGAACAGTGTGGTTCAGTGGTTAGCGTGCTGGCTTCTTGACTAGACTGTCGTGGGTTCGAATCCTGCCTCTGCTTATGAATGTTTTATGATACCGTTTATTTTTAGATGATTATAATCAAAAGGCTAATGGCTTAAGTTGTCGAGCGTAACCATAGAATGTTTCCCAGACGAAGTCTATCAAATATTTTTGGACATTATTTAGTATAAGGATCTACGACAACGGCTAGGAAACTCAAAATGTAGGACAACTGTCACAAAATCTAAATAAATCAAGAAGGACATATTAGACATTCAAGTGCATCATGTTACATATATCGAACTAAAATTGTTGCTGATGGTAAAGAATATATTCTACATTATAAATAACCGCTCATGGCAAGAAAGGCGCCTTCTACTTTACGCTCTTTTTCTACCCATCGCGCGGTTCAATTATTACTGCTATTAGTTATTAGTTACGCTTCTAAATGGATGAATCGGTCTTATAGGGATATGCGGATGTGTCACTGTGTCTTTGAGAGATTACACTCTAGCGACAGACTGTCAGTGCAATCTCCCATTTTTCCCTCCCAACGCCCAGCAGAACCTACGTACAGTGAGACTCAGCTTAACGCGGGAGATACGTTCCAATAAGTTCTTGCGCTATACGAAACAGCGCTGAACGAGATCATCTTAATATGTAGATAATAGGCATAAGTAAAACAGAACCAAGAATAAGAAAATTTGTTAATTTTGTTGTTTAATTTTGTAACATTTACTGTTAAATACTTTTTTATCACATTAATTATAGATTTATTTATTGCTAATATCGAAACATTTATGAAAATCAAATAAACGTTCGAATAAGAAGTTACGTTTGTGATGAGGAAGGTACCTTATTTGACATATATTATTTTTTTGTGAAAAATGTTGATTGCCTTTTTCTCTTTCGTTCAGCAAGCTGTTGTCGATAGCAAGATATTGAATCAATAACACTTCGTCTTGCCTTTGAACTTCTATCAACATTTGAATCATTTTGTATAAACTGATCCATAATTTACGTAATAGTGGCTAAACTTGTTTTTTAGAAACCGCGTAATACTGAAACGGCGTTAAGCGAGGTCTGACTGTATATGCATTCAGTCGAGTTATTGTAGCGGTATGGCTCCAATTCTAGCAGGACATTTGTGTTTCTTCTGTTTTATAGTAGACACTACAGTTGTGGTTACAATCGAGAGAACGACAAAAAAGGGGAAGCCAACCTCTATATAAGAGATTTAAATTTAAATTAGATGTATTTGAATTAAGGGTGCGTTAATTGTGTGTCTGTTTTGAATTAAGATTATTTTATTTGATTAAGAAACAAATTACTCTGTTCTATGGTGTAGAATATAACTTAGAGAAATATATAAGCGTATTATTTACAAAAATTAAATTTGAATATTTGTATTAAAGACGATAATGACACAGTAGTTGATTCATTTGTTTTTGTTCTAATAAAGGAAAAAAAATAGATTGTAGGTATTGTCTTTTTAACACGCTTTTATTAGCTTCACCTGTTTGTTCTGTAAAGGAATCTTTGAACGTGAAATTCACTCGTTTTAAAACGTCAGATTAAACTCAAAAAAATGTCAGATTAAACTGAAACTTCGCCCGCTTATCAAGGACCGATGACAATACAATAATTTAATAAGATTATCCCGTTATCCTGACCAGGATCTTTAGGATAAAACAACTTGAAAAATTACAAGCAAGCTAACACGCTGTACAGTGACGTACGTTGCGTTGCCTAGCCCATAGTCAAATGCAATATGGGTTTTTAGTCTTATAATTAAAATTAGACTTAAAAAAAAAACTAAAACAACACGCTTTTATGAACTAAAAAATGCAAAATAATTTGACAATAAAATTAGCTTTTCTGAAACAAGCGTGGGGTGCACGTTATCTACTTAAATTTTCGTAATATCTCTACGTTTACAATTAGCTAGTAAATGAATTTTTTTTACAGATATTAAGCACTCCGCGTTTTTTACAGTAAAGCTAATTTTGTTGTCAAATTATTTTAGCATTTTTTAGTTCATAAAAGCGTGTTGTTTTGGCTTTTTAGTGTATTTGCCATATGGCAACATACACTATTGGCATCGGTCGGATGGCGGGACCTAGGGATCGGACCAAAATTTCTCGACGTTTCATAATCTCCTAAACACTTTGGCACCATTTTTAAAAATGTTTATACATATATATATATATATATATATATATATTATAGAATGCTAATTTCCGTCGTAAAAGCGAGGTCTAGAGGACCCGGATCCATAGCAACAACTCCCGTAACTCTAGGACAACGTTTGGCTTCAGAAATTGAAAAATAAAAATTTGAGCGTGTGTGACCCCCTTTAGTGTTTGAATTTCATTATGTACATACGAATGCAACACTAGATCGTTTTTGCTTTTCATGAAAATAAAAGAAACATTTATTGCGTATCAACAAAATTAAAGCAAACATCTTTTATTACAGTAAAAGCGAACGCACTATAAATTTTATATTACAAAAATTTGTGTATAATGACAGATGAGACGGTGTTTCTAACAGTGAGACGAGAATGCCCGTCTACAAGCGGTTTCAATTGGCTCGATGTTGAAACAGAAGATCTATGTTTTTGTGTAGCAAGAAAGAACGCCGAGGATGGATACTGCACAGAATGGAATCATTTCGTTTCAAATAGCGCGTGAACGCTAGCTATCTGTTCAGAGAGAGTCGTCCACGGGCCGTGGTGCCGGTCGGATAGACTACTAGCGTGAGATATTTTAACACAGCAAAATAAAATGATATATTATTATCGCCAATAATCAATTATTTTTCTCGCAAATTTAGATTGTTATTATCTGTCGCTAACCTGGAGGTGTATCGTTTTAGTTTTCGTTGTTGACTCCAACTTTATCGTATCTATCCTGAGATTTTATCCCGTTTATCGTAATTCCCGTATTTTCCTGGATATCTGGATTTTTGGATAAATTCAATTGTTATTGATTGTTGTGCTTGCTGTTAGGTAGTGTAGCTTTCCGTGTTGCCCCTTATATGCCTGGAATTAGGAGCGTTTTTTTGAATAGGGAATATTTACCGTGAAATATTCATCAAGAATCTTTTAGATTTTCGTAATTGTGTGGATCTGGATTCTGGAATACAGGAATACATTCCACAGTTTTCTGGAACTGTGTTACAATTCTATTTTACTTCGAACATTCCTGTGCATCGGTTTCGGTTTTGAATAAAACTTTTTGGCGAACTATTACCGACTGTCCTGTCGGACTAATAAAAATTTCAGTTCGGGAATGCGGACTGAGAAAATATTTACGGAAATTGCCTTCAACTCCCTAAGCCACATTTCTACATGGTGTTTTAGATGTTACGATTAATTCCCGGATTTATCTTTTGATGGTTACGTTTATCTCAACCAATATCAACGCTTCCCATGACGTCACCGACGTCATATACAGAGTGTCCACAAAGTTACGTGCTTACTTTTGCTGTGTTTTTTTCTTTTCTTTGTGTCGTTTACGCATATCTCAATCAGGATTTATTCCCGTGACGTCAGTGATCCTATATACAGGGTGTACGAAAATTTACGGATTAATTATCGCCCTGCGAACTGTTTCCGCGCACGGATTTAATATACCGGGTGTCCGATAATTCCCGGATGAAGAATTCTGTAAGATATCTGTTTGCGTCCTAGTCCATAGTTTTTAACGTGTTATTTATATGGTTTCTTGTACTGTGTATGGTGTCTTGCCCTTCCAGGGTTGTAGTTGAACCAATCGGGTCTAAGCTTCCTAGTCTGGACTATCTAGGTGTGGCTATTTACGATTCGTGTCCTGGCGCCCCTGGTAACTCAGTCGGAGAATACGTAAATTTTTTTTATATCAGAATTGATTTTGGTCAGCTATTTGTTTTCGTGTCTTGTGGTTACTAATTGTCCGAGTGGTAGGTGGTAGGATTTTTCCGGCCGTTCTACGGTCATTCCCGTTGGGATAATTTTTGTGTCGTGTGGTAGGTGGTGAATTTTTAAACGCCTTTTAAGGCATTTTGTTAAATTATAGTCTATTCGCATTTCGTAATTGTGTTTGGTTATTTTTTATGCGATTATTTTCTGAAAATTTTTTGAACTAACCCCCGGCCCAGCGCCAGCTGAAGCTAGCCGCGCAACCGATTAAATTCGGATTGTACAATAAACGTAATATAATTATTTTCACAAGGTAATAGATTTTAAAAACTAAAGCTCTTTTTTTTAATAAAAATATCTAAATTTATTATCATTTCTTAGCGAACCGTGAGAACTGAAAAAAAAATGAACCCTTAATTTTTTATAAAATTGCACCATATTTATTAAATGTAAATCAATCAAAAACAGTGATTGTTATAAAAATTTGAAAAAAAAATTTCTTTTTAAAAGTTTTTTTTTCAAAATTGTTTTTCCTGACATGTTCACAATTATCGTCAAAAATTTTTTTTTTTTCGAAAAAAAATTTTTTTTTCAAATTTTTATAACAATGAATGTTTTTTATTGAGGAAATAAGGATTATTTCCAAAAAACCATTCTGAACTTGAGAAATTGATTAAAAAATAAAAAATTGCACATTATATTGATTTTTGGCAAAAACGAAAAATTTAAACCTTCCGAGCACTAAGAAAAAAAAATCGCAGCGCTTTGAAATTTTCAGGGCCCCTTTAGGATACTTTGAGGTTGAAAACGTATAGATTATATCCGTCGTTTATCCATTATATGCAAAGTTATACCAAGTTATCTAAATATCCTTAAATATGCCATTTTTTACCTTTTTTTCATTCAACAATTTCACTTTGAAATAAATTTTTTCTTAGAAAGTCACTAATCACTTCTTGTAGGGAATATTTTGCAGTTTACAAAACCTTACTTTAGTTTTCTGTAGGATCATTACGTCCCGAGTAATTTACTATCAAAGTCAAAAAAGACTTTTTTACTTTGATCGACGATAACTCAGCGCCAAATCATTGTATAGAGTCTTTAAGAAGGTCAAATTAAAGCTAATTAAATTTTCTAAAAGAACTTTATAGTGCCATGACCAATAACAATTTTCCAAAGTCCATAGACAGTTTTAAACACGATAAAAAATTTGGAAATTTTTTTCTTCATTTGTTTTTGTACGATAACTAAAAAATTGCTTACGCTAAAAAAATTTAATGTTCAGATTCGAAAAGAAGACACTTTAAGCTACAATTTCCTTTTTTTAAATTTCCTGTACGATTATTTTCCTCCAAGTTACAGCCTGTTAAATATGACCAAAAAATTTGGCTTTTTTTTAATATCCTTTAATTTCTGCTAGTAATGTATATAGAAATGGCAACCCGATGTATATGCACTAAAAATACATAAAAATCAGTATATGGGCATTTAGCATCATAAACAATTATTTACACTTTCTTGGTCCTAATCAGCATCATGACAATATTTTTGTAAAATTAATATTATAATATTAATATTATCATCCAGTTGACGTTGCTCGTCAATTTGTTTATGTATTTATTCGTTCATTTTTTCTATTTTAATAATTTCAAAAAAAAATTTTTCTGTCAATTGATTTTTAATATATTTTAATAAAAATAAATAAAAAATTAAAGAATTTTGGAAAAGTTTATGAGTATTAGTAATGTATAATAAGTTATTGTTATTTAACTATTTTAATCAAGGTATATTTATATTGTTTTTTATTTTATTAATTAATTGTATTATTTTTATTTCTTACTATGTATGTTTCAGAAGCCTGATGAAGGTTTAATTAAAAAACCGAAACGTCGCAGAATTGATTGCATATTTTATTTTGTCCAATTTCCTGATAATTTTTAATATTAATATTATATTACATTACCCCCCAAAACGCAATAATTTTAAGCCATTAGCAAAGATTAAAATGTGCTGCTAAAATTTTGATAAAATCTCACAAGACTGGATAAATTATATGAAAACACTAGTTTGCGTATTTGAATTTACTTACTGAAGAGTGTATTTAACTTGGTGCAGATATTGGATTGAAAAAAATCTTTAAGAAAAAAATATGATTTTAAGGGGCGTATTAAGGGTTTAAATTTTTTATTTTGTCCAAAAACAAATTTAAGGAAACATAATAAAGCCACAATGCCTGTATTAGCAACTATATACTGTCGGCAAGGTTTTGGCACTGCGACCCGAGTTTTTTTTAAGTTGGTTAAAAATTACAATTTTATAAGTATTAATAGCGGTTTCGTCCGGGTGCAAATTTAATATGTAGCTATAATATAGCTTTTGCCTTTTTATTTTATCCAAAAACAAATTTTAGTAAACATAATCATGCCACCATGCCTCTATTAGCAAATACACTATATTGTGGGCAGGGTATTGGCACTGCGACCCGAATTTTTTAAACTTTTATTTGTTATAATAAAACTAAAAAACAATATTTAAATTTTTTACGTTGTTATATGGAATAGAACTTTAACTTGTGTGTTTTTTTTATAGATAAATAAAGTGTCGCGCGTTCTAGTTGTAAAATTTCAAAATATGTGACGTCACAGCAGCGAGAGGGGCCCCACAAATATGACAAGGACGGGGTAAAAAATGACGTGATTTATGGATGGTCCCTAATGATGTGACAAACAGATTTCAATTTATTTTGTTTGCAAGCATATAAAAAGCTGTCAAAAATCTAATGTGGAACAACATCTATCATGGAAGCCGCAAGCATGTCATTAAATTGTACAAAAACAAAACGCATCCAGTTAAATGAAATTAAACCGTCCTATTCCTTTGGGAATACGTCCTATAGAAGCAGCAGTCTGCATTCTGTCGCCGAAAGCGTTTGTCACAGAGAAACTTAACGCGGATGCAACCCAGTCTGCGGTTTATCCACAGCCAGCTTCCACCAACGCGACATCCTCCAGCTCCCCTATTACAATCGCCCATCCTAAGTAGTGTAACAAAAGTGTCACATTTACGGAGTATGTTCGTAATTATCTATATATACGTATGTTATCTATGAACTCCAAAACGGCTGGATCTCCAGATAGCCCAGCGGGTGATTTTGTGAAGATTGGTAGCGATCGGATCAACAGATTTTTTTTACTTTTGTGTTTTGGAAATTTTTGTTTTTCTTCGATTTTATAATTAAAAGCGATTGAATTTGCACAAATTCAGTACAAGATGAGAATTTTATCATAATGATTCACATCTTTTCTGGCTATAGATAATTAGTGCTACCCGTGCGAAGCCGCACCGGGTTGCTAGTAATGTTTATAGAAACACTATAATTGTAACGAATCCCTTAAATTAATACTTTTTTTAAAATTGCTATATTATAGTCATATTTTTATCAATACATATGAACGTCGTCATATTATTCCTACTTAAGAAGTTTCACTTCGCTCGTGTGTCGTGACACATGCTTTTATAAATGTATATAGTCAGAGTACATTATATAGGAAACCATAAAAAGTCGGCCCCCAATTTGTATATATAAAATATAACGTAGAGTTTGTTAAAAATCACTTACATAATATTACAAATCGTCTTGCGGCTAGGTATATATAGACGTTTCCTAGGCGAAACCTTTTTTATTCAAAAGTACACTTTTACGAAAAACATAGCAAAACTAATATCACACACGTAAAAAAGAAATGTTCAAGAATGTTTTTCAACAATAACATTGTCTAAATCAATAATTTTTAACGTTTAATCAATAATTATTAACAGATCCGATTTTGCAACAAATTCACTACTCATTGACAGTTCGATGCTCAGATTTTTTTTTCTAATCAATGTTACCAACGATCAAAAAACACTCGTTTTTAATACGCTTTTTAAACCTCATCTGTACCTATGTATGGTTTGGAATCTTTGAACGTGAAATTCACCTACTTCAAAACGTCAGATTCAACTGAAACTTTGCACACTTATCAAGGATCGATGACAATACAATAATTTAATAAGTTTATCCCATTATCCTGACCAGGACCTTCAGGATAAAAAAAACTTACCTACTTTAAACGTCAGATTCAAGTGAAATTTTGCACAATTATCAAGGACCGACGACAGTACAATAATTTAATAAGTTTGGCCCATTATCCTGACCAGGACATTCAGGTTAAAAATACTTGAAAAATTACAGCAAGCAAGCTAACACGCTGTGCAGTGACGTACGTTGCGTTACCTACCTCACAGTTAAATGCAATTTGTTTTTAGTCTTATAATTAAAATTAGAGTTTAAAAAAATCTATAACAACACGCTTTTATGAACTAAAAAATGCTAAATAATTTGACAGCAAAATTAGCTTTACTGTAAAAAACATGAAGTCCTTAATATCGGTAATTAATTTAATGATTATATGTTACTTGATGTAATGAAGACGCTAATGACCTAAGTTGTCGAGCGTCTATAATCTGCAATAAAAAAAAAAATAATGAGCCTCACCCTCGCCAGCTCACATAAGAAGTTTAACTTTTTTAGTTTTTAATATTATTCCTGATATGTTTCTAAGTTTTATAAAAGCGGATAATGTAATAAATACTACTTATTCGCTAGACAAAACTATAATGATTTTATTCACAGAAAGAATTTTTAATTTACAATACAATTACATAACATTGGCAATGAATGTCTTAAATATAATTATCTAATCAACTTAAACACTACATTCCTCCTTCCTAAGAGGAAAATATTAATGGAAAACGAAAAATAATTAATATATAATATACATATACCAATATCAACCATAATTAATAATAATTAATTCTTATAATAAATATATTATTTGTCATATGTAAACCGGTCAATGGGTTTGGGTGTCCTTTTTGGATATCTGCACTCCACCGACTCGTCTACAGTATGATCTATATTTTCAGTGCCACTGGTCCCGTTATCATTAATGTCAACTGTTGCAGGGGCACTGTTAGAATGTTCGGGCATTACATTGTTATCAGGGAGGGTTGCTGCTGCCAACTCTGCTGTTGAGCGACGCTTTATAATTTGATCGGAATGCCTGCGAATGACTTTTTGGTCATCTGTTTGAACCGTATATGAAACTGGCCCGGTCCTTCCTAATATCTTTGCGTTTTGCCAACTTTCTTTATTTGGCTCATAATTTCGTACTAAAACGTTATCAGCAATTTCAAATTCTCTCATTTGCGTACGCTTGTTTTGAATTTGTTTATTTTGCGCATTAAGCACGTCTTGTGTAATATTCGGTTTTAACAAATCTAAACGAGATCTCAAAGATCTATTAAACATTAGCTCTGCAGGTCTTTTATTAGTTGTAGAATGAACAGAATTTCTATAGACAAACAAATAGTTACTTATTGCAATATCAATATCTACATCGTCCTTTACAGCAATTTTGACAGCATGTTTAAAATTTCTTACTGCATTTTCAGCCGCGCCATTACTAGAAGGGTGATAAGGCGCTGAAAAAATATGCTTAATACCATTCATAGTTGTGAATTTTTTAAACTCACTTGAACTGAATGGAGGCCCGTTATCAGTTACCAACTGGTAAGGTAACCCAAAACGCGCGAAAATATTACGAAATGCTTTTATAGTAAATATTGCCGTAGTTTGGGACATTTGTACTACCTCCATCCATTTCGAGTGTGCGTCAATAATTATTAAGTAATTTTTATTAAAAAGATGCAAAAAATCAGCATGTATGCGATGCCAGGGCTTACCCGGCCATTCCCATGGAAAATTAATACATTTTTCTGGTGAGCTTCGTTCCGATTGACAAGATGTACATGACTGACATATTTTTTCAATGTCTTTGTCGATGGAAGGCCACCAAACGTATGACCTTGCCATTTGCTTTGTCTTTACAATACCCATATGTGTCTCATGTAAAATATTTAAAATCTTAGGGATTAATTTGGTAGGAATTACAATTCTGAAACCCCACATTAAACAATTACTATCTACGTAAAGCTCATCTCTTTTAATATAGAAAGGTTTTAGTTCATCGGTAATAACAGGCCAACCGTTTTCCAAGGCATTGCATACTTTGCTTAAAACAATATCTTTTCTTGTTTGATCAGCCACATTTCTATAATTTATAAATTCTTCGACATAGTTAATATAGCTGATATTATTACCCTCATTATTTTCAGACACATTCAAGGGTAAGCGTGACAGCGAGTCGGCTAAAACGTTTTGCTTTCTTTCTATAAATTTAATTTCATAGTCATAACCAGATAAAAATAAAGCCCAGCGTTGTAGTCGATTTGCTGTCATAGTCGGTATGCCCTTTTTTGAATTAAATACATAAATTAATGGCTTGTGATCTGTAAATAAGTAAAAATGTCGCCCATATACGTATTGATTGAATTTCTTTATTCCAAAAATTAGAGCTAAAGACTCTCGATCAATTTGTGAATAACGTTGCTCAGCTTTATTCAAGGTTCGCGATGCAAACGCTATTGGTTTTATATCATTATTCGGAAATTTGTGTGCAATCACAGCACCTAAGCCATAAGCGGAAGCATCACAATATAAATAAATCGGCAAATCATTATCGAAGTGAACAAGAATACGATCCGACATTAAACTCTCTTTTATTTTTTTGAAAGCAGATTCACAGCTGTTATTCCAACACCATTTAGTATTTTTACGTAATAGATTATATAAAGGTGCTAAAATGGTGCTTATATTAGGGATAAATTTTCCGTAAAAATTTACGAGTCCTAAAAAACTCTTTAACTCCGTGACGTTTGAAGGACCCCGAGCATTACGAATGGCTTCTACTTTGTCGGGAGCTGTGCGTAAACCACGCTTATCGATTACAAAACCCAGATATGAGACAGACTCTTTAAAAAATTGACATTTTAACTGATTTACTTTGAGTCCACTATCTTTTAAAATTGTAAATACTTTATCCAAATTTTCCGCATGTTCTGAATCAGATTTTCCAGTCACTAATATGTCGTCTAAATAGACTATTACTCGCGGAATATTTTGAAATAACTGTTCTACAATTCTCTGAAATATTCCCGGCGCTGAACTAATACCATACGGAAGTCTAACGTAACGAAAAAGACCCAAGTGCGTAGTTATGGTTACGTATTTTCTAGACTCCAAATCTAAAGGAATTTGTTGATACGCGTGCTTAAGATCAATTACGCTAAAAGAAATACCTCCGTCTAATTTTGCAAGAATATCCTCAATACGAGGTAACGGGTATCTGTCTACTAATAAACAGGGATTCAGTGTGATCTTAAAATCTCCGCAGATCCGCACTGATGAATCTTTCTTTAGAACAGGAACAATTGGCGTTCCCCACTCACTACTTTGTACCGGCTCCAAAATACCTTCTCCAATTAAATATTTTAACTGTTGCTCAATTTTTCCCCGTAAGGCAAAAGGTACAGGCCTAGCTTTAATAAATACTGGCTTTGAATCTTTTTTAACATATAATTGAATAGTACCTTTATTAAAAGTACCACATCCAGGTGTAAATACATCTTTAAATTTTTTTAACAGGTAGTCTAAATGATCCTCTTTTAAGCAATTAATAGAAAAACTGACAGTAATTTTTAATTTTTTTATCCATGTTCTACCTAACAGTGGAGGACCCCCATTGGCAATCACAAACAAATTTAAAAGTTCGGATATTCCTCCATACATAGCCCTAACTTTAATAAGACCAATAGGTTTAATTTTTTCTCCGGTATATCCCGTAAAAAGCTGAGTTACCGGGTGTAATTCCAAATTAGCAAATTTTTGCTTGAAAACTGACTCTGAAATAGCCGATATAGCTGATCCGGTATCAATTTCCATTTTAATAAAAAGTTTTTCAATCAATACTGATACGTAAAATGGCTTTTCTAAATCAGATTTTATTTTATAAATACTAACATTATCAATGTCATCAGAAATTTCAGTTGTTTCATCAGACCCCTCTGTTATGTAATGATTACTATCTTTTGAATTAGAATTATTTTTGTCACTTCTACAAACGTTGGCTAAGTGACCCTTTTTGTTACAATTATTGCAAATTTTGTCCTTATACTTACAATTCTTCGTTTGATGATTTCGCCAACCACAAACTTGACATTTCTTCTTGTTGGTTGTCACGCGGTGTACGGCTTCAGTTGATTGTGTTGAACCATTGGGCTCCGTTATGGTTGCATTTTTCATCGCTGCCTCCAATGAAATCGCTATTTCCACTGCTTGCTTATAGGTCAAGTCGCGTTCTGCAAACAAACGTTGCCTGGTTGTTTCGTTGGAAATTCCCCAAACAAGGTGATCCCTAAGCTGTTCTTCCAGGTTAACATTGTAGTCGCACGTTGACGCTAACTTCTTTAAAGCTGCAATGTACTGTACCACTGTTTCTCCGTTCTCCTGTCTTCTCTGGCGTAACTTATATCTCTCCGCTATCACTGATGGTTTTGGACAGAGATGATCGGTTAATATTTTTACCAATTCATCGTAACTTTTTGATGAAGGTTTAACCGGTGTACACAGATTATGTAATAACTCATATCCCTCAGTCCCTATTACAGTTAATAAGACTGGGACTTTTTTTTCTACCGAAATATCATTCGCTATAAAATATTGCTCTAGACGTTCGCAGTAAATACTCCAATTCTCCGTTCCCAATTTAAATTCTTGAATTTTTCCGAGGATTGACATATTTTTTACAGAAAAAGGTAATTCCGAGAATAAAAATCTTCTTGAAGCCACAATGAATAATTTATGATAACTACCACAAAACAGTTGTTTTACCTCGTCGCCAAAATGATATGTTTCTAAGTTTTATAAAAGCGGATAATGTAATAAATACTACTTATTCGCTAGACAAAACTATAATGATTTTATTCACAGAAAGAATTTTTAATTTACAATACAATTACATAACATTGGCAATGAATGTCTTAAATATAATTATCTAATCAACTTAAACACTACAATTCCCAAGTTTAATTTTTTGTTACGTCAAACTAATTAATAATATTTACACATACTTAGCAACACACTATAAACTGTCTTTGTCAGTTTCATGTAATTTAGGAGACAAACTAACTTCCTCTTTCGGGGACAATTCTACTTTCCCTCGATTTTTACTTTTTTCTAACAGATACCTACGTGGCTAAAAAACTTAAACTTCAAAAATTAATTTGAATTGACGAGATTCGTTCATTTATGACAATAGGAAGATCGCCGTTGGGATTTTCGAATTGTGATAAATTGCATTTGTTTTTCTCAGAAGACAATGTTCATCAATAAAATCAATTTATAGAAAATTTAGAGACTTTAATCGAAGTATTCACCCCGAGTTCATTATATTTAAATTATTATTAACTTCAATGTAGCTTAATAAAATGACATATTATTGTCACATTACTTGTTGGTACGATGCATGACACTTTAAACTATTTGTTCACAATTGAATTATAATATAGACTATATCACAATAGAAATTCATGCTACATTTGACAGTTTTAAAACACATAAAATCAGTCGACTATAACTTTTAATGCAACACCAATTTAAATCAATTATTTGTCTCGCCAAACATGAGGGTACTCTTGTAAATCAAAGATATATATTCTTTATTTTTCAAAATACATAACCATTTTTATGATTTTCAGATTTGGTCTAAAAGAATGCTTTATTTACGAAGGTGTTTTTACCAACATAGTAATAATCGTTATCTAAATAGTTATGTTAGTCATGTTGAGTATTTAATTTAGACCAAAATTGCCTTTTACACCATTTAATTTAGATTAATAGGTAACTAGCGGACCCGTGCGAGTACTTCGCACCGTTAGTGGTCAGTTACGTAATATAATAGGACGGAAATAAACTTTATTCTATTCTATTCAAAGACTTCAGCGTTTCTACGTCACATAATATTACCGACAACTGTTAAAATGAACAGATTGCCACCAGACGGCAATATTTGTTTTATTTTATTCTATTCTATTCAGAGACGTCCGATTACCAACAACTGCTAAAATAAACAGATTGCCACTAGATACCGACATTTGTTTTTTCTTAATGTTATTTTTTGTAAAAATAATATTTTAAAACTAATGTTTTTATTAAAAAAATATAGTTTCAAAATGTTAACAATCATTTTGAAACTATATTTTTTTAATAAAAACATTAGTTTTAAAATATTATTTTTTTTGTCATTAGAGAGAAAAATAATGTCCAAAATGGCGTACCAAACATTAATTTTGATAAAGTATTAAAGGAGATATTTCATACCGACAAAAAACACCTTTGAAAAATAATATATTTACAAGTCCAGGCGAAGCCGGTCCGAGCTATTCGTTGTTCATAAAGAAGGGATTTATCTGGTTTTGTTTGATTGCTCCACAAATATGGTAAGTGAAGAACATAAACGGCCCTTAATTCAGATATTAGATAATGAAACTGCTTTTGGCAATTAGTGAAACTCTACATAATCTTAATATTTACTAATTGCAGTCGCTATAAACAGTGCAGATAATTCATCGGTCAGTGGAACGGAACTGAGCCAGTTGAACTCACAATAATAGTCTGAACATTGAGCAATCTATAATAATATATCACACAATAAACAGGGCTGGGCAATGCTGAGAACTTAGTGTTTGCAGCAGTGTTACCAAACTTTGAAAACAAAATTATGTAACCAGAGCCGTAAGATCATAGGGCTGGATGCTGTTAAGAATTTTTAACACGCTTTCATAAGCTTCACCGGTACCTATGTTTGTATGTAAAGTAATCTTTACGCGTGAAATTCACCCGCTCCAAAACGTCAGATTACACTGAAACTTTGCACAATTATCAAAGACCGATGACAACACAATAATTTAATATGTTTGTCCCATTATTCTAACCATGAAAATTACAACAAGCACAAGTACAGTGACGTACGTTGCGTTGCCTACACCACAGTCAAAGGCAATATTGTTTTTATGCTTATTTATTTAAAAAAACTACAACAACACGCTTTTATGAACTAAAAAATGCAAAATAATTTGACAACAAAATTAGCTTTACTGTAAAAAGCGTGGAAGACTTAATATCGGTAATACATTATGAAATTTTAAGCAGATAGCACTACACGCTTTTTACAGTAAAGGTAATTTTGTTGTCAAGTTATTTTGCATGTTTTAGTTCATAAAAGCGTGTTGTTTTAGTTTTTTTAAACACTAATTTTTTTGCAAAATGAAAGTGCTTGTTGCCTGATACCTTAAGCACTTTAGTAAGTGCTCGATGCTCGGTGCTTTGCCCAGCTCTGATATTAAGTATGTTTGTTAAATAACTACATACATCTATATTACATGGATTTACGTATGTGTCTGTACAAATAAACCTATTCTATTATAAATATGTATACAAATACACATTTGCACATAGAAGTTTTAATTAATTTCTCGGATTGCGAACGACAATAATAAACATCTGGTTGATTATTTATGGTCGTTTGACTTGCGTTTGTGTTTTCATCATAATATTATAAAATTGGCTTTGCATGAATGTTAAATGCATATTTTAATTTAGTATTAAATAATGCGCTTTTGTATGCTTGAAGTCACTCGAAAATTAAATATCAACTGACTTTGCAGATCAGCTTCGAACTTTTCGTCATACGAATAATTAGATTTGAGTAAATTAAACCATTTCTGTCATTAACAATTCACTTACATAAAATATATTGTGTTATAATTAGCCGACTGCCAAGAAGGGTTATGTTCTTTGATGTAATTCTTTATTACCTCATATCATCCAAACGGCTGGACGGATTTCCAAAATTAAGGTATCGTTGGATTTGTCTCGGCAACTCAAGTGTCCTGGGACAAGTGACGTTAAAAAAATCAAAATGGCGTAATTTAGGTGCCATAATGTACGGCTCGTTTTTTTTCTCCAAATGAATCCAGTAGGGTATCAAAATGAAGAATATTAAATGGTGGTTACAAAAATATATACAATTTATATGTTTAAATGTAATTTGGAAAGGCAAATTGCAAAATGAAATTATTGATTGAACCATACTTTTAGCTCGAAAGTATCAAGGCTGAAACTACTGGGCATATACAAAAGGAAATAATTCTATCAAATAAACCAAATTATTTAAAAAACAAAAAACCCGACTGCAAAAAAATGTCTTTGAAAAAAAAATAAACAAGAGAAAAAAAATTAAAATAAAAAAGTACATTAAAAAAATCAAAACAACCCGACTGCGTTAAAAGCGAACTAAAAAAATGGAAACAAGATTAAATGATAACATGTAGTCGGAGGCATGGATGCAGTAACTGTTTCCGTTATTTTAGTTCGCTTAACGCAGGCGGGTTTTTTTTAATTTTTTCAATTTACTTTTTTTTACAATAGTGCACGCGCTACACTACATCCCGTATGAAAAATTCGGTAAATTCATTCCGATTGATGATTTACGTTCCAGAAGACCTAAAGACAGAATCGGAATGATTCCAACCGATTTGTAATACGGGATTTAACCCAGTGCCCGGTCTATTAACTTAATATGGAATTTCAGGTTTTATACAACTTCTCTATTATGCAAGTACAGATCGATCTCAAATAGGTGCCCCATCTGTATTATCCTACAAATGGTATTATGTGCAAGTACATTGTAAAAAAACACGGGTACTGCTTGCAATTTGTCCATACAACTACATGTATTCCACACACACATAGTTACCAATTTTTATATTATGTGTATATATCATCATAGTATGCATTTCCACAAACACACACAAAGAAAGACATATGCAATCCCCTCGTTGAACCCTTTTGACTTTTCAATAGTATTTCTTCCGTTACCGAGACAAATAGAAAATCCTCCAGTAATATGATTGCCGTGCGCACTATAACTATGATATGACATGACGTTTCGGACCTCTTTGGCATTTTCCGATTTTTTAACTTTATCTTTGCGTCCAATCTATTGCCTAAAAAATAAAAGTCAAAAAAACTACAAAAGTACGCTTTAATAGCAAGCCGAACTAAAAAGTAAAAAATATTTTTTTATTGTAAAAAAGCGTGGGGTGTTTGATATCAATTGTTAAAAATATTTCATTGGTAGCTATATTTATAACGGGTGGTTCACCTGCCTGTGCGATTTCAACTATCGGTTATTTCGAGTGTGGCAACATTCACGTCATTCGTGAGCAAAATCAGGAAATATTGAAAACCTACTTCAAAAGCAAATTGAATTAAATAGCAAACTTTACGTGAACCACCCTGTAAAAGTAGAGTTATAAAAATAGTAATAAGCACCCAACGCTTTTTTACAGTAAAGGATTATTTTTTACTTTTTAGTTAGTATTGCTATTATAGAGCGCGGTATTTTTTAGTTTTTTTAAACTAATATTTATTTTTTAGTCTTATTTTTTTATCCTGATGATCCTAATCAGGATAATGGGACAAACTTATTAAATTATTGTATTGTCATCGGTCCTTGATAAGTGTGCAAATTTTTAGTTTAATCTGACGTTTTGAAGTGGATGAATTTCACGTTCAAAATTTCTTTACAAACATCCAGGTGACGCTAATAAAAGCGTATTAAAAAAAGAATCACTCACGTATGTGACTGTCCACTTTGCATGAAATTGAAATTCCAGTCGCTGGAGTTTCAACAAATTTCGATTTTTCAAAAAAAAATCCGGTTTTAAAATCAAATTTCGTACGACGGGAACATTGGAATGAATTTTAAATTTTCACAGAAAGAAACTGCAGAAATGTGAGATACAATTGACGTTCCATCATGTGATAAGAAACAGAGAACAAGAAGTGAACAGCATGTCATGATATTTGTGTGCCTCGAAAGAAGCTTGGCTATGACCGGCCCGAACGATGTTCACAGCACGAAATAAGATATAAAGGAGGTGAGACTGCATAGGCTTTTTCATGATTTTTGCCTCAATAAAAACGAGTCCACAGAATAATTCGTTTTTTCGACAGTAATAGCGCTGACACATAGCAACAAACTCTACGTATCCACTCACGAACTATAGTTTATCCAGCAAATATAGAAGCCATTTTTAGTGTATTTGCCATAACATATGTCTATAACTTTAGAAAGAGTTAATTGATTTTAACCTTTGGTCCACATATTCAAATCCGAACGATACCTATTTAAAATGAGCCTAATCTGACTATTTTAAAAGTGGTTTTTAGGGGTTGAAAAATGTTTTTGAGCCCCAAATTACCGAAATAATTCTCAGAATAATTTCAAAATTGAAATTTAACCCTTTAGTAACAATGCTCCTAAAATTTTAATAAAATCAGTCCGACAGAACCGGACTAACAAATTATACGAATTTACGTACTGAGGGATGTATTTAATTTAGCGCAGATGTTGGATTGATAATAATATTTCAACTGAGTAAAAATATTTTTAAGGGGTGTATTCAGGGGTTGACTTTTTTTATTTGGCTCAAAAACACACTAAAGTTCACATAATAAAACTACACTGCCTCTATTAGCAAATACATTATATTGTCGGCAGGGTTTTTGCACTGCGAGTTGGATTTTTTTAACTCCTTATATCTTACTTCGAGGTTCACAGTTTCACATACTGAATATCTGGGTATATTTCTGCGTATAGAATGTGGCTTGTACGGACGTATGTATCAACATCAAAGATGGTTGTGCTTTCACAAAAAGACTTAAATGATATCAAAGTATTTCCTTTCCGTATTCCGCTGGCGAAGGATCTCTCTTTTTCCGGCTTGCGGATTTTGTAAACATATCATCACAACATATGTGAATACAAAACTTTGTTATAATATCATACCTAGACAGATAAACCTACGTGGTGGATTTTATATTGGCGATTTTAAAGTCTATAAATTCTTTAGTTAGATAACTCTCTATATTATAGTAACAGGGAGGCAGCAAGCTGCAAGGCTGTGGGCTATTGAAATCTAAAAGTGGATTTTTGTGTGTAATCAGTACTCAGTAAAAGCACTTATTTGCTGAGTAACAAATAAGAGCTAAAAAAATTAAATAAATAATTTAATCTATATTTTAGTCATAAATAAATAGTCAAAAAAAGTGATATTTTTCTCCTTATTCAAGAGTTTATTGTAAATTTTCGAATTGTAGTCGCTGATTTCATATTATTTTTGTTTTCATTAGCTGTGATTTTTGTAGAATATAAATGATCAGCTGAGGTCATCTTCACAAAATTCGGCTTGCTACTTATAAATTTCAAAAAACATATTTTTGCCCTAAAAATTTAATCGTGGATGTTCATCAATATTTCTTTACAGTGCGTCACGAAATTTCGAATTACCGAAAGACGAATTAACATTTTGAAGTTTTTTCGTTACAAACTTATGTTAGAAATTTTGACAAATTTAGCTTGTTCAATCATTTTTTCAAATTTATTTTTTTCTGTACAAAAAATAATGCATAATTTTCTCGTTTTTATGATTTTAAATTGTTTATTTAGATCAAATACATTGTAAAAACAAGCCATATGGGAAGAATCGTACATATTTCTAGTTTATTTTGAAGCATTTACATGAAAGATTGAATAAGCTTTTTCATAGAAATAAAAGAATTGCGAAACGTAAGTAAGTGTACTTTGCATGCTCGCACACATCCAACTGCTATGCGAATGAAAAAGGTGGAGTATTGAATAGCTAGTAAAAAGTTACCTTAATTTTTTTTTAATTTTAATTTCTATACTTATTAAACCAGACTGTAGTATTTGGTGTCAGTATGACGAAAAAAGGTTCGATATGAAACAGATAAATTCAGTTTTATCATTTCTCTGACCATTGCTTGAAGCAAGGATATTTTACAAGGCGATAAAAATAAATTTAACCCTTTCAAGGATAAAAGGTTTGCAAAGGTAATTTTGCTTTTATTTATAAATAAAAAAAAAAAAAAAAAAAAATATATATATATATATATATATATATATATATATATATATAAAAGAAAAGTTCTCAGGCTTTTTTACGTATTTATCAACGCAAAAATCACATTTAGATTATATAGTAAGACCCCGCTTAACGCGGGAGACAGGTTCCAATTTTCTGGGCTATACAAAACAGCGCTAAACGAAGTCATCTTAATACGTAGAATGTAGATAATAAGCATTAGTGAAACAGAACCGAGAATAAGAAAATTTGTTAGTTTTTTTTTTTTTTAATTTTGTAGAATTTATTGTTAAATACTTTTTTATCGCATTAAATATAGATTTATTAATTGCTAATATCGATTTTTGCTCATAAAACATTTATGAAAATCAAACAAAAGTTCCCGCACAGTAGAGAATGGGATTTAAGTCGAGAGCTGTTAGACATTTTTGTGTAGGTATTTGAGGCACTGTGAAAATTTGTACAATACAATAGTAATATCCGAATACAAAAACACAGACCTGGCTGAAGGGTAGCGGAGCTTAACCGACCCTAAAATTTTTAATCACCTGGCAGGTAGCATGTCCCGCCGAAACGATCTGTTTTTTTTGAATAGGTATATATCTATTTTTAGTTACCAATAATTAAATTTCAATTTCAAAAATATAATTTTGCAAACACCTGTTTTAGATCCCATTAAGAAATCAGGCTTTTCTATTTTTCAACTACTTAAATACTAAATTTCAAGGTATTAACATTTCAAAATGCCGCAAGAGCTTTTTATTGCGGAAAAAGTTTCGCTAATTTAAAAATTTGAGGGTCGGTTAAGCCCCGCTACCGTTCAGCCAGGTCTCTGTTTTTGTATTCGGATATTAATTTATTAATATAAAAATGATTTGTCGGGAAAAAGGACTTTTTAAGTAAACACTTAGTTGTTATTTATAGCGACGTTTCGTCCCTTGCTTGGGACTTTTTCAAGCTTTATAACTATTAAACATTTTGATCAAGTAGATATAAAAGCTAAAATACACATGTAAATACAAATTTGAGTTAAACAATTGTTCATTAAAAAGTTTGTAATAATTTTATATAATAATAAATAACTTTTTAATGGGCAATTGTTTAACTAAAATTTATATTTACAAGATTAAAAATTATCAGGAAATTGGACAAAATAAAATATGCAATCAATTCTGCGACGTTTCGGTTTTTTAATTAAACCTTCATCAGGCTTCTGAAACATACATAGTAAGAAATAAAAATAATACAATTATTTAATAAAATAAAAAACAATATAAATATACCTTGATTAAAATAGTTAAATAACAATAACTTATTATACATTACTAATACTCATAAACTTTTCCAAAATTCTTTAATTTTTATTTATTTTTATTAAAATATATTAAAAATCAATTGACAGAAATTTTTTTTTTGAAATTATTAAAATAGAAGAAATGAACGAATGAATACATAAACAAATTGACGAGCAACGTCAACTGGATTACAACAATAGCTTCACGTATGTTTCAGAAGCCTGATGAAGGTTTAATTAAAAAACCGAAACGTCGCAGAATTGATTGCATATTTTATTTTGTCCAATTTCCTGATAATTTTTAATCTTAAAAAATTATGGATGATAATATTAATATTTATATTTACATGTGTATTTTAACTTTTATATCTACTTGATCAAAACATTTAAATAGTTACAAAGCTTGAAAAAGTCCCAAGCAAGGGACGAAACGTCGCTATAAATAACAAATAAGTGTTTACTTAAAAAGTCCTTTTTCCCGACAAATCATTTTTATATAAAGAATTATTATTATTATTACTAAAGAGTGATTGTACAAATTTTCACAGTAGGTACCTCTAATACCTACCTCAAAATGTCTAACAGCTCTCCTACTAATACTCGAAATAGACGGACCGTGAAAGTCGCCGCGACGGGCCAACTCGGAGCACGGCCGTGTCACATCGCATCAGCGTCTCCTTCTTAGCAACTACTGAGTCGCGGTCACCAAACCGTCGCATAATGACCGCGGAGCAGGTACCCGCAGCAACACGTAACTTACCGAATACATCACACACGCTGCAGAAAGCACCAGGGCTGAGCAAAGTGGTAAGCTCGACATACGAGCTTTATTCGTCGCGTAATCTGACTCGTATGTCAATTCGCTCGTATTTCAATGCAAATTTCCCCATTTAAAATAATTGAAATGCCACCCCAGTTGTTTTTGTTACATGTTTTTGAATATGAATAATGTATTTATAAATTACGGAAAGGCAAATTAACATTTTGAAGTCTTTTCTTTGGAAACGGATGTTAAAAATACTGATAAATTCCGCTTGCTCAATAATTTTTTTCAAATTTAATTTTTTCTGTGCAAAGATTTGTGTAATACCTGTGCTACTTTCTCGGTTTTATCTCATTTTAAATTGTTTATTTAGATCAAATAAACTGTAAAAACTTGACCAAAAGTCATATGGCATGCATTTCTGGTTTATTTTGAAGCATTAACATCAAACATTCAATAAGATTTTTCATAGAAACTCTCGTAAGTTAGAACTAAGCAAAGTGAAAAAGGGAGCATATTGAACAGCTGGTATTTAGTAACATTAATAGACACTGGGTGTTGCCTGAATGATTTTTCCGGTAGATATATACAGATAACGCTGTTTAACACATCCCTAGCGGATACTTTACTTCTACCAACTAATTCTGATAATACAGAAGGATAGACGATAGACAACACTGTTAAAACCTGGGGCAAACTAAAAGGATTATACGATTTCAGAGTGTCTACTTCTTAGCTTTACTCTAAAAAGCGTGGGGTGCTATCTACTTAAATTTTCATAATAGCTCTACGTTTACAATTAGCTAGTAAATGAAAATTTTATTACTGATATGAAGCACTCCACGCTTTTTACAGTTAAACTAACTTTGTTGTCAAATTATTTTGCATTTTTTAGTTCATAAAAGCGTGTTGTTTTAGTTTTTTTTAAACTTTAAATTCAATTTCTATCCTATCACTTGGGTGAAACGGATTGGAATTTTCGAAATCATAAATATTCGTTTAATCTGATTCCCGGATCAAATTAAATAATTGATGAAATAATGCGAAAAGATTTATAAAGATAATCATGACAACACAATAAGCTACCTCGTAAAAGTATTCTCTTTTTATCCTATTTAAGAGACCTGCTTAAAGAGATACACATGCATGTAGAAATGGGTACCTACAAAGGATTTCCGCCTGACCTATCACTAAATACTATAACATTTATAAAAATATTATTGATAAAATCTCTACATTATAAAAACATATTTTAAATGACAGTAAAGTTAAAAAAATAATTTTTATACATTCATATGCAGAATATTTTATTATTACAATAAATTCAATAAAAACTCAGGTCGTAATGCCATACCGACAAAAATATAGGCATTGTGACTTTCTGAATTTTGAACAAATTTAACCACTCAAAATATTTTTTTAGTTCCAATATTACGCCTCTGTTTTAATCGGTTCATCATCTGCACAAAATTATATACAGCCTTTAGTAAGCATAGTGCAAGCAAGCGCATTTAAAAATACAATTTTTAAGTCTGACCCTGTCGAGCCGATTTCCTTTCAATTGATTAAATTTAAATTTTGAGTCAATTCCGATAATTCAGCTATTTATGACTCATTCTTAAATTTCGTGGAACTATTAATACGGTCGACTATCGTTTGTAGAGGTACAGGCAATTATTAGTCTCAGTTATAGAGGTCCATGAGTGAAAAACGTATCTCGCTTATAGAGGTTTCAGAGGGTTCCAAAGACGGTACCTGGCAATTACTCTCTCTTAGAGAGTTTTCTTGCTTACCCAGTTCTCACTCACTCAGGTATGACTGTATATATGAAACGTCGAGAAATCTTGCCATTCGACCGACGCCAATAGTGTATGTACCATTTGGCACATACACTAATAACATGAATGTATGCATATTATGTTGCTGTACGAATGATATTCTAGTGACGCGTCTTACACTTTGTTGAACATACCGAATGTTGACGCGGGATAACCGACGTTATTTTTCCAGCTCCTTTACAATAGAGCCGACATTGTGAATACCTCTATCAAAACGTATATAATAACGCGATAATACTTCTTTATCCATACAGAAGTCAGCAGTCATTTAAGTTCATATTAAATTTAATTAGTGTATTTGTTATATATGGCACATATACTATTGACGTCGGTCGGATACCGGGACTTAGGGGTCGGACCGAAATTTCTCGACGTATCATATAGCTCCTAAACACTTTGACACCATTTTTAAAAATGTTTATATAATATATATATAACTCTCGCCAATTGATTTAAACGAAATTTGGTACACATGCTGGAATCTACCACCACACGAAACCTATTTAAAATAGGACAAATCGGACCATTTAAAGGATGCTTTTTAGGGGTTGAAAAAAGTTTTAGGGCCCAAAAATACCGAAAAAAATCTCAGAATCGTTTTAAAATTGACATTTAACCCGTTAGTAGCAATTAAAAAGTGTTCCTACAATTTTAATAAAATCGACCCGACAGGACCGGATTTACAAATTTTATGAAACTACTAGTTCGTATATAGTTATTTAGTGAAACGTGTATTTCATTTGGTGTAGATGTTCGATTGATAATAACATTGCAATTAAAAAAAATTGTTAGTTTAAGGGGTGTATTAAGGAATTAAATTTTTATTTTGCCCAAAAACCAATTTATGTTCACATAATAAAGCCACACTGCCTGTATTAGCAAATACACTATATTGTCGGCACGATTTGGCACTGCGACCTGAGTTTTTTAAATTAAATATCTACAGCACATTAATTTTTAAGGTGATTGATCCCTCAGATTGTAAAATATGCTCTCGGGAAATTTCGAACTGTGGTCGCAAAATTCATTTTATTACTGTTTTTATTAGCTGCGATTAAGCATTAGGCTTCACAAAATTTGACTTGCTGCCTAAAAATATCAAATAAAAAAAACCAACGCGCCTAAAGAAGTTTTCAAAACAAAAATATGTATTTTTGCATTAAAAATTGAATAAAAAAACGTGCTATTCGTCAATATTTCATTATACGAGATTTCGAATTACGGGAAGGGAAAATAACATTTTGAAGTTTTTTCTGTACAAACTTTTGTTAAAAATTCCGACAAGTTTGGCTTGCTTACAAACAAACATACAGGTTAAGCTAATAAAAGCTTGTTAAAAAGAGTGTCGTCCTCTCTGCAGAATAAACATTGCAGACAAAATATTATGTGAGAACGTGAAATTTTAGGGTTAAAAATTAACTTTCGTATGCATATAAATCCACTTGCAACTTTATTAAAAGACTGCGGCACTTCAGTCATTTCTCAGCATCAGGTGTTTCATTCAAATGCACACAAAATATAATAAGTAAACCTTCCCTGTCTTTAGATTTATATACTGGGCGCCAACGTGTAACACTTTCCACTTGCTAGTAATCTTGGTTGTCGAGCGTCTATAACTTACAACACTTTCCCCGTTTAATTGTTTTGCCTTTTGAGTAAAAAACTGGAATTTGGGTGGGAGGCGGATAATCGATAAGCGGACACAACATAACTGCAGAATCTTTGAATCCCTGTTGAACTGCTGTTGTGACGCTTGTGATTGTAGTGAATTAAAAATTTCTTAATTGGACGTTAATTGTATATAATTTTTTAATTTATACCTCTAAAAAACCTTGACGATGATAGTGTTTTGGAAAAGTTTTCAACTAACGGGCTAAATAAGTAAGACCAAGATCGAGACTGAATAAGTAAAACCAAGACCAAGACTAGAACTATTTGAGCAAGAACAAGGCCAAGACCATGGATCTAGTGCTGCGGGGGGAATCCATTGAGGGACGGCTTCAAAGCATTAGTACAAAGTAAGAATGGTGTCGATTTTTGATTGCCCGGCGCATTGTGCTACATACAAAAGAAATCTTCTTTTTACACCATACTACCAACATAAATTTTATGTCACTAGACATGCGCAGTGCGCCAGCCAATGACAAGCAGACATCACTCACGTCGTCGTGTCCCTTAATCGGCTTTACCTCCCTCGTCTTAAAACCTAGTAGGTACATGCTCTTATTCTTATGTTTTTGGCCGAGACTCAATAAGATTGAATCTTGGTCTTGTTTTGCTCATCACTAGTGGAAATGTTTCGCTTGAACACCCGGTATAGAATAGTTAATGCATAACTCGTCTATATATGATATGTCAGACATCTTAATCTATTTTTCTTTATCTTTATCTGGGAATCTGGTCAGTGCGGCGTCTGTAATCTGTCCTCATGGTACGTCGGTTCGTGTCCAACTGTTTGCTGTCATTGTCCCTTCAGGCTTGAACGAAGATTGTATTCTATCAAGTGCTTACCTACTGTTAACTGCTCTTTGTGTTCCAAACGTTGGGTTCTTAACTTATCTGGTTCAAATATTATTATGCCTACCGATGTAATTCGAAACTTATATATATTTATATTCAATGAATAAGTTTTGTTTGTGATTTTATTCCCATGTTCCGCAAGGAAATGGGAGTATGATAGGGTCGAAAAATCCTGTAATACTGTTCGCGATAACATCAGATTGTGATAGTATTACAATATACCCTCGCTTTCTAAAAACAAAAAATTAAGCCACTATAACGTAAATTATAGATCAGTTTATACAAAATGATTCAAATTCTGATAGAAGTTCAAAGGCAAGATGAACTGTAATTGATGCAATATCTTGCTATCGCCAACAGCTTGCTGAACGAAACAGAAAAAGGCAAACGACATTAGATGACTTCTTTACTAAAAACAAAACATGTCAAATGAGGAACCTTTCTCATCACAAACATAGCTTCTTACTCGAACTGTCATTTGATTTTTATAAATGTTTTATGGACAAAGATCGATATTAGCAACAAATAAATCCATAATTAGTGCGATAAAAAAGTATTTATTGTTAATGCTTTGCCGATTAGATTCAAGACCGGAAACGAAACGCAAAGACCAAAATGAAATATGAAACTGTATTTATTCAATTCGTTTTTGATCATTCCGATAAGAATCTGTCATGTTCTCGTCGCATTCATTTGTAACTATTATGCAGAACTTTAGGTACATTGAAAATATTATGTCGTATTTTAACGTCATTACATTAAATGCAACTAATAATAGATGCTAAAAAAAGAAAACAAAAAATCTTACAATAATATTTACTTATAAAGAAATCCGTTAATTGCTTCTGGGTTTTTAATTTTTACATTTTGTGTATATTTTTCTAGTTCATATATTTTATCAAATATTGTTTTATCAACAACAGTCGAGTATTCAAAAAACCTGAGCAGTGTCGCCAGAGCATTTAAAGCTAATTGACTACACTTATAAAGGTATAGGCAAGTAGTAGTCTCAGTTATAGAGGTCCATGAGTGAAAAACGTCTTTCTCTTATAGAGGTTTCTGTTTGTCACCTATAGAGATTTTACAGAGGATACCTGACAATTGCTCTCACTTAAGGTGGTTCGGACATTACCTCGTGATCATAATAGAATCTATTTTTTTTAATAAAATTAAATTAAAATTAAAAACTTGAATGCATAAATTCATTATTATAATTTAGAGGTGATCTATGATAATTTATAATTAAATTTAATTACCAAAAATAATAAATAAATGGCTTTTGACTAAAGTAGTCTTTTCTGTTGATTGGTGATTCTGTATTGGACTGATGGCAGACTGACATTTTTGTGAATTTTCGGTCTCGTTAAAATATTTTTAAAACCCTTCGTCAGAAAATTTTAATTTTATTTTTAACGTATTCTACGGAAGTTAATTAACAATTATAGTAGATCTGCTTCAAAAAATTATTTTAGACGTATGCGACAGCGATTAATAACGTATTAAGGAGTTTTCTCGCTTACCCAGTTCTCACTCACTCAGGTTTGACTGCATTGTAATAAAAATAACGTTGGTCAGATACAAATGTATTTGAACATTTATAGAGATTTAGTGATGTATATTTACCCAAAGAAATCAAGTTGACCAAGAATGAATTTTAATAATCCGTTATTAAATCAGGTCAATTAATTCATAAGAAGCCGAAACGATCAAGAGACATTAGCTGTCTTTAGTGATCAGACCACACATTCGGATGACAACACATACCGAGTTACTTCGAGTTACTTTTACATACATAGATAGTGTTGGGTCTTTTTGAGACAACATTAATACTCTGCATTGTCGACCACAACAATGTTTTGTTTTGAACAAACAAGTATAATATAATTTTCAATCTAGTTTTGATTAGATGTATTTAAACTTCGTCTTGCTTAAATCATATTTCATTTATTAGTGTATTTGCCATATGGCAACATACACTATTGGCGTCGGTCGGATGGCGGGACCTAGGGGTCGGACCAAAATTTCTCGACGTTTCATAACCTCCTAAACACTTTGGCACCATTTTTAAAAATGTTTATATATATATATATATATATATTATATATATATATATATATATATGTGTGCGGGCAATAACTTTCGAAAGAGTTAATTGATTTTAACGAAATTTGGCCCACGTGTTAAAATCCATCACCGCAAGAAGCCTATTTAAAATGGGCGTAATCGGAGCATTTTAAGGGTAGTTTTTAGGGGTTGAAAAACATTTTTGGGCCCTAAAATACCGAAAAAATTCTCAGAATCGTTTCAAAATTGACATTTAACCCTTCAGTAGTAATTAAAAAGTGTTCCTAAAATTTTAATAAAATCGGCCCGACAGGACCGGACTTACAAAGTTTATGAAAACACTACTTTGCAGATAGTGAATTATTTACTGAAAGTTGTATATAATTTGATACAGAGGTTCGATTGATAATAATATTGCAATTAAGAAAAAAAATGTTATTTTAAGGGATGTATTAAGGAGTCAAATTTTTTATTTTGCCCAAAAACCAACTTAAGTTCGCACAATAAAGCCACACTGCCTGTATAAGCAAATACACTATATTGTCGGCAGGGTTTTGGCACTGCGACCCGGGTTTTTTTATTTTAATTTATCAAATCGACTATTATAATAGGGACAGAGCTGGCTAGTGCTGAGAACTTTGTTCTTGTAATAAAAGCTTTCAGCACTTATATAATGCTTAAAGCACTTTGCTTAAGGTGAATTATTTTTCAGTTTGTAAAATATGCTCTCGGGAACTTTCGAACTGTGGTCACAAAATTCATTTTTATTACTGTTTTTAGTAGCTGTGATTTAGTATTAAACTTCAGGTAATTTGGCTTGATGCTTAAAAATTTCAAAAAATATATATTTTTGACCTAAACACTGAATACAAAAACACTATTGTTTTTCAATACTTACAGCACGTCACGAGATTTCGAATTACGGGAAGCCAAATTAACATTTTGAAGTTTTTTATTTATAAACTTATGTTACAAATAGTGACACATCTGACTTACTTAATAATTTTTTTTGTGCAAAAATGTGTGTAAAACTTATGCTAATTTTCTAGTTTTTGTCTGATTTTAAATCGTTTATTTAGATCAATTAAACTGTAACAACTTTATTAAACGTCATATGGGAAGAATGGTACATATTTCTATACATTTTGAAGCACTATAATCAAAGATTAAATAAGATTTTTCATAGAAATTATTGATTTTCGACAATTAAGTCGTCTAAAAATGAAAAGAAACTATTCCGCTAGACTTTGTGACGTAATTACTCTATTTCTCTTCGACTTTCCCCGATTACAATAATGTGAAGCTTGTTTTTATCAAAGCATAGCATAGATATTAATTAACAATTCTATTGCCACAGAAGGTTGGATTAAAACAATTGTAATAAAAGCCTTTACGCGAATCCCCTTATGTGAATACATAATAATATATAACGAATAGTTTAAAAAAAATTGCACTGGCAATATTATTTATAAACAGAATAGCTATCGTTTGCTATAATTGTTAAGGAACATCCATTGTTACAATGCTATATTAGAAAAAAATATTTTCAAACAACTATCACCCGAATCTTTCCACATTCACGGCGGAATGAGTTATAAGTTACTCTACGGTACCATATCTCGACAGTTGATCTTTCGTAACAAAGCAATTTGCAACACTAAATTCACATAATGCGAGACATGAACCTTCACAATAGTGAGAGTTATTTCAATTCAATAATCCGTCCTAAGTCAAAGAATATTTCTATTTCGTTCGGCCGCATGCAGAGCAGAAATGTTGGGCTTTCTGATGTCTTAAAATCGAAGCCGAAAGTACGTAGTTCCGACCTGGTATCAAGAAAAATAATTTTAAAAACGTGTTGTTGTTATGTTCAATACTAAAAATCTTGCCGGTGATGTACAAAGAAATGGCAATGCGGATATTATAAAGAAGGAAAGAAATTGCGCATTAATAGAATTAAGGCAATAGCTATGGTCACCATTTTATTAACAGCTAGCTTAACTATTCTCTGAGTTAAATTGTCCATACAAAACCTTTATAGTTTCTCTCGAGCTAGCAGCTAATTGGCATATCTATTATAAAAATGTAACGATCATCTTGAGATGTCCTTTAAACCCAGATAGCTTGCCATTTATGGAGCAATCAGACAAAACCAGATAAATCGACTTTAAACAGTTTCTAGTTTTTGCATTCCATGGAGCTTAGTTGTTAAATAACAGAAACTTCTATTTTTATTTCTAAATTACAAAATAAGTTATAAAAAAAATGAATCCATCTAGTTTTGCTTAAATGAGATGGATATATATAGAAGAAGAAAAACAGTGTAATCACCTTCTTACCACTTTGATGTAAATTGGTTAAAAAAATATTGGCACTTAGATAATCAAAAAATTCAATTAAAAAATAACAATAACGTAACTTCAGCTCAAACTTGACACACATGGTATAGGACATGGGTGTTCTAAAAAATATTTTATCTTCTATATTATTAAAAGAAATACGTTATTTTGATTTCTTAAACTTCGATATGGCGCCTTGATGAAGACAGCCATAACCATAAGTAATTAAAATAAATAAAAACCCGGGTCGCAGTGCCAAAACCCTGCCGACAATATAGTGTATTTGCTTGTATAGGGCCGTATGGTTTTAGACTTTTATTATGTGAAATTAAGTTTGTTTTTGGGCAAAATAAAAAATTTAACCCCTTAATACACTCCTTAAGATAACATTTTTTTCTTAATTGTAATATTATTATCAATCTAACGTCTACACCGAATTAAAGACACCCTTCAATAAATAAGTCACTATCTGCAAATTAGTGTTTTCAAAAAATGTGTAAGTCCGGTCCTGTTGGGCCGATTTTACTAAAATTTTAGAGGCTATTAAAGGGTTAAATTTCAAGTTTAAAACGATTCTGAGTTTTTTTTCGGTATTTTGGGGCCCAAAAACTTTTTTCAACCCCTAAAATTCACCCTTAAAATGATCCGATTGGGCCCATTTTAAATAGGCTTCGTGCGGTAATGGATTCCAACATGTGTGCCAAATTTCGTCAAAATTAATTAACTTCTTCGAAAGTTATAGCCCGCACACATATATACCTATATATATAAATATATATATATATATATATATATATATATATATATATATATATATATATATATATATATATACATATATATATATAAACATTTTTAAAAATGGTGCCAAAGTGTTTAGGAGGTTATGAAACGTCGAGAAATTTTGGTCCGACCCCTAGGTCCCGCCATCCGACCAACGCCAATAGTGTATGTTGCCATATGGCAAATACACTAATAAAAGTTCTATTGTTTTTCCTTAAATATTTATTCCTATGATTTATCTGCTCTTGTTTGATTGCCAATATTTTGGTACCAATTTTCACTGGGATTTATTAAGTTCAGCTTGATTCTGATCACGCCAATAGATTTAGCTGATATCAGATATCAAGAAACCAAACCACCCTAGCTCTTTATCAGGGTAGAGAGCAAGATTCTCTTTCAGCGCCCTTTGCTCGACTGTTTCACTTCACGTAAATTGTATTTCGGTTTTACGTTAAATAAATAATAAGTCCCAAATTTTCAAAAGTCAACTTTTATTGCAAACATCAACACTTGTTGAATTTCAATTAAATTAAGTAGCTTTAATGATTATACTTCTGCTTCTTTAACATTAAGAAAGTTCCTACCGTTATATAACTAAATTAGTATTTGGTGTTAATTTCAACCAGTCACTAAATAATAAAATCTTGTTTTTTGCATTTGGCTTTTTGGTGCCTCTTGCCACCTGGCGCCTAGAGCAATCGCTCCTGTCGCTTTATCCTAGGGCCGGCGCTGGACCAAAACTAACTCATTGTTCATAAAATACGGATTTATCTGGTTTTGTCTGATTGCTCCACATTTGTAGAAAACAGAACGGAAGTCTTTGCTTCATTTTAATTTAAATCAAAACTTTATTGCTTAATAAAATTCTTAGACGGCGATATTGTCTATCTTTTTAGTGTATAATATGACAGTGCATGTGCCATGGTATTATATCAACGACAGCATGATAAAAAGATGTAAGTGTTAAAAATCTGAAATTGAGATTATTATTGAACTTAGGTCGTAAAAGTCAAGTCTTTCGTCTATCAATATAGCTCCAGAGCTAATTAAACATTTTTGGGTAGGTATTTGAGACACAGTGAAAATTTGTACAATAACTCTTTAGTAATATCTGAATACAAAAACACAGCCCTGGCTGAAGGGTAGTGGGGCTTGACCGACTTAACCGATTTATCAAATATATTGATCGCCTGGCAGGTAAAACGTCCCACCGAAACCACCTGTTTTTTTGAATATATCTATTTTTAGTTAACAATTTTTAAAAAAATACAATTTTGCAAACACCTGGCGCAGTTTTGGACCTGATTAAAAAATCTGTTTTTTTTTCAATTTTTCAACAAAATTTCAAGGTATTAAAATTTCAAAAAAACTCAAGAATTTTTTATTGCGCCTCGTTACCTTTCAGTCAGCTCGAAGTTTTTGAATTTTTAAGCAGCAAGCCAAAACAGTAATAAAATAAATTTTGCGAACACATTTTGAAATTTCCCGAAAACATATTTTACGATCTGAGGGATCACCTTAATGGATTTTTTTTCAACAACGAATTAAATTGGAGGTTTCAGAGATGTCAAAAGATTATAAATTTATAGGTAATAATTTATTAATTGAATATGTTGTAAGCCGAAGCTAGTAGATAAAATCTGACTGCGAATAAAGAAAGGGTTAGCTAGTTCATTATTTTTGTTTTTTGGGTCTTTGCATATTTTGTCACGAAAGATACACAAAAAGAATTTAAGAGAGAACTCAACATTTAAAATCTTGAGCTCCTGCATGTCCTATTTCAGAATAAAAATATACTGAGATGCTTTAAACACAAAAAAGAAAAAAACAATCGATATATGGTCACCTGACCTCAGTTGTCGGACGTCTATAATCCACAATCTGATACAAACACGTAAATAGTAACATGTTATAATACCGAAGAATGCGTCATAAAATATTACGTAAGTTATGCAAGAAAAAATAATTTAATAAAAAAATATTTAAGGCCCGTAATTGTAAGCAAAAATTCATGTATTCTTCAGTGCTTATTTGTTAAAAAAAAAACAATTAAAAACGGTTTTCGAATTTAAAAAAATCTTTTTAAAACCACGTACACAAAGCAGACAAAAATGTTTGTCAAAAAAGAGAGGGTTTTATTTATTCAATTCTGTAAACATCGAATTTATGAAATACTATAAAAATCATTTTATTTACGGCATATGTATTTAGAATAAAAGTTCCAATAGACCATAAAAAAAATTTAAACAAAAAAAAAATAATTACACTGACCTTTTCGATGTCTTCCAGCGGTTTTGAAATTACGCCATCGTTTAGAAGTACACGGCCAACTTTCAGTTCCGCGCAGTAGAAATACTGGGTTTTGAACTGGTTTCGGTTGAAAACTGAAAAGAATAACTCAGTTAATTTTTACAGAAATAACTGAAGACAGCGGTTACATCGCCCTGGACAAAAAGACAAATTGCCGCTCCAAAATGGGTACTTTAAATGAAAATAAATATATCAAAGTAGTACAAAACCGTAGAAAACAGTAAGAAATATCAGTTCCTAGCCAAAATTGTAGAATTTAAAAAAAAACACACCTCGAATTGCAGAACCTCATTTTTTTAAGTGGGTTAAAAATACACCGATATGGAATCTGCACAATTTCGTATACATTGTAAAAATGATATAATTTGACACCTGCATTTTTTAGGTAATGAATCAAAGAACGGACCTTCTGTCGCAAAAAAAAATTTAAAAAAAAAACTCGTGAAAAAAATTTCACTGTATCTACAATCTAGACGCATTTAATTAACCCTAAAAAGTCACTAGCTTGAAGTCACTAGCGAGCATAGGACACATGGTTCAACCCATACCTAGCTAAGCTCGCATCTATCTGACTTTAATGGAACGTCATTATCATATATACGCTAAGGTTAAGATGTTTGCGTCCCTTTTTCGAAAAAACCTCACAATTACTCCACATAAATTTTGTATCATTTTATAGATAATTACTTGCTCTATGTGTATCAGCAATTAAAGAATCTATTATTGCTTTTGTTTCTGCAAAATAATTAATTATAACAATTATACATTTATTCAGTATATATGCAGCAATTGTGCCATCTGACGGTTCTAACTTTGAAACAACGTCAACATGATTGACGGTCGGTAAATTTTTTTTGTTTAATTTTTAATCAAAATTCACGTATAAATACTTTTCGTATGGCAGCGCTTCAGGTCAACGTTTTCGATACTTGCGCCTCTATATGACGGCTTTAGATAAATATTTTCTTGAACCGTCACTGAGCTTCGTAATGTAATACAACAAAAAGAAGAAAGTTATAGAGAGTGTGAGAAATTAGAAACGAATTTTAGTGCGAATTATTCGCACAGGTACCGCTAATATCAATTTAAATAATACATCAAACGACACGTTTACCGCTGAAAAAATGTATAATATCTCGCGATTTATGAGCAATCGGTTTGTTTGTCAATTTTTGATTTTTAATACAAAAAATAATGCTATCCCGTTTATAATAAAAAAATTTCGACTTTAAATGAATCGTTGTATTTATTTGAAAATTGTATATCGAACTTTGACCTATTTTAAGTATACTTTAGGTAATGGGGCGGCACTTAGGGTAAATCAGGCCCTGTATACCAACATCCATTTATAAATATATAGACGTACTTTCTGTTTCTTACAAGATCATAGCGTCTTTATCTAACCATATTCCCTGGCATATTAAAACATTATGTTTCAGTTCCATCATAATTTTGTATGTTGGGGACAGAGTTGAGTTTTTGTGTATTTTTTTAGGTGTATAAGCAATATTCCTTTTTATTACGTCTCATGAGAACACTAAAACATTAGGTCACGAGTCAAAGATTTTATAAATAATTCAATTTTCAAGCGTTGAAAATAAAGGAACATGCATGTACATTGTACCAACAAACATACCAGAAAGAGGTATAAACTCAAGTAAGTCAACAATAAAACAAGATAAGAAGACAGTAAACTTCTTCACCCACCAACATCGCTGCGAGTTGTCGACAAACTGTAGATAGATTACGTGTTTGACCTTTGTCCACGGAAAGTTAAAACCGCTTCATTTCACAGGGCAGTTCGTAAACGCGTGCCATTGAGAGGAGTGATGATTTAACTATAACATTGTTTTATTTGAATAATTTACACTAAAGTACCTAATAGGGATGTCGGAAGTGCCAAAAAGTATCGATATATATCGTATCGATATTTTTTTCAAGTATCGATATCGGTACCGATATATTTTTTACAAAACATCGATATGTCGGTCCAATTTGAAAGAGAACATTAGCACTCGAAGAAATATAGTATACATATTGGCTAGCCTAATATAATCTCAAATTTTATAATCACCTACCGGACAATATCAAAAATATCAGTGACAAAAAAAATTTTAAGAAAGCCTGCAAAAACTTTTTACAAAACAGATGTAATTTATAATTCTCAGGAATTTTTTAATGATAATGTTTAAATAATTTAATTAAGTATATTATCTGTTTTTATATGTTTATATATGAGTGTTCTCTTTTTAAATTGTATTTTAATGTATTTTATTGTAGCCTGACGATTCCACATGCAAATTGCATTATGGACATAAATAAATTTGAATTTGAAATTTTTTTTAAAAAATAGCAATAAACGGATATTATTTCTAATAAATCAACTAATAAATAATTATCTGAACTCAAAAACAACGATAAGAATTTTTTTTTGTTTATTAATTAAATGTCTAATACATTTAAGAGCAGATAATTTTAGAGATTAATCGAACAATAATTAATAAAACCAGGGATGGTGAACCTATGGGATGCGTGCCAGAGGTGACATTTGACAGAAAATTGTTGTTACAGTATGAATTGAGGTGTAAATTGAAATAATTAAAAATATTCTAGATGTTGTAGAAATGAAATGAAATAATGCATGAATAGACATTTTGGCTGTTTATTATTCCGAAAATATCGAAAAATTCGGTGAAAAAGAAACGTATTTGATATGTGCTTTATTCACTGTTCTTGTTTTTGGAAGGCACTTAAAAGTATTCCAAAAACATATGTAAAAACACATGTTTCTTTTTCAGTGAAGTTTTCGATTTGTCGGAATAATTAAACGGCCATAGTCAGTCGCGGTAGTACATACAAGTGTTGCTACTGGAAAAAAATATCGGTTTTCGATACTCGGAATTTTATATTGATATATCGAAATATTAAATATCGCTCAAAATTATCGATATATCAAATAAAAAATATCAATATATCGATATTTTTTCGGCATCCCTAGTACCTAACACAAATTCAAATCGTAAACAACTAAATCTGGAGGCACGGTAGTGCCCCCGCCAAGACGGGCCAAAGGAAGCGGGACACTACCTACCTTTTCTGGAAGCATTTCGTCGTATTTTTGAACCGTCATAGCTTCGGTCTGGATAATGTTAGAAAGCTGGAATTTTCAGAATACGATGTCCTTATTAGACTTATCAAACACACCAAGTATCAATTATCTAGCTTTTAGAGAATAAATAAAAATGAAAGAATAGTTACTTCTTACCACAACAGATTTATTCAATGGATGTGCATTTTGAGAGCTAAGTTCCCATCTTCAGCGAAAGGATTTGCTATTTGCCATCTAGGATTTGCATATAAACAACGGAAAAATTAAGAACTCGGAAGCTTTCCCCCTTCAACACCTCGTATAGGGGGTGCATATATAAATATATGCAAAATGTGCAAAAGTGGTCCACGAACTTTCATTGATGATGAAAAATAGTCAAAAATAATGTAGGGCACCTGTCAAAAATAAATGATATCCCACTAAAAACATTTTATGTGAAGTTGGTTGCCAAAACTCACAAGTTCATCATGCGCTTTCACTGTTAAAAAGTTATGAGATTTCTAATAGAGCTAAGCCCCTAATCTACGGGAGGACCTGTCCAAAGTTCAAAGTATATACTTTGGGACTTTTATTTATACATATGTATAATGTATATGTTAAATTCGAATAGATCAGGATAACGTAATAATATCCTGCTAAGTACATATGAAACATCCTGCAAACAGTTTTAAGTTCGTCGACGTTTGTATAGGTATATCTACAGTGATGTAGTTAACCTATGATTCCCTAAAATGTCCAGAGATGTTTACCATTAGGTACTCTGTCGAGTCCCTGTGGTGTTCGGCACGTCCTATACGCCATGCAGAGTTCATAAGAGATGAAACACTTGGGTTGCCGTTTTGAATTAAATTTACATAAGACATTTGCTACCTAACTCTCGTCTTACATGAAATAAATGGAAACGCACAAAGAAATACATGCATCGTAGGACAGACCGCAATTATTAAACTAACCATCTTTCACTTATATTTATTACCGTTGTTTTGTACATTGAAATAGTGTCTAGCAATTACCATATTTAACATGTAACAAGTACTTGTTCGATACTCTAGATTATTTTTTTTATTTCTGAAAATAGTATATTACATCGTAAGGGCAGAAAGTTGAAATTCCTGGCCGTGTGGTGTATACTATTTTTCTTCATACCTGGTACGTACTTTCGTATCAGTGTACACGAGAAAACTGTTTCGACCCACTATTGTAGATAACGTGCGAGTAATTCCAGCAGAATATAAATGTTAAATCGCCTTAAAATCGAAGCCGAAAGTGCGTACTTTCGACCGGGTATAAAGAAAAGATATTAATTGAAAGTTGGACAGGAAAACGTCTGTCAAGTCAGCTAGTTGTAAAATAAAAAAAAAACTGAATTTATATCATCAACGCAGTACGACAAAATAGCAATGAATAATAAATTATATTTTTAAGTTAAGCTGCATAAATTTAACAAAGAGAATTTTACGCAGAAAAGAGAGACATTTGAGTTACAAGAAGATAGAATGTTTTTGTACAATAAACTTGGAAATGATCATATTATCGCAAGTAAAGAGGTTTCCACCTTATAAAGTCGAATCTTTGGTCTTATATATCTGCAGACAAAAGGTATAATTTGTGCCATCTTATGTCTATTTTCTCTCAGACTCTTGTTCAATAACGAGTGCCGTCGTGTTGCCCAGACTAGCATGAAATGTCGCAGAGCCTTTGGCTGACTTCAAGCTACTGTGGGGCTCCTATGAGACACCTACCATCACCGAACGACTCTAGGTACAATCCACGTCAAACTCAATAAATTTTTTTATAATACAGAACTGAGAATTACATATATATGTCTTGGATTTCGTGCTAGCTGCAAAAATTATTTCACAAGTTTAAACGAATGTTAATCAGTGTTGTTCTATTGTGTAATGGTTTATGTTATATGTAACAAATATCAGTCTTGTTTATTTTAAACCAATTTTTTTTTATAGTTTGTTAACAGAAAACACAAAATGTCTACTTGATAATAAAAAAAACTATGTTCCATCCTGGGGGGGTCATGGGAAAGGCTACGTGAGGGGTTCCAGAGAGGCTAAAATAGGACCACGTGGTTTATGGACGCTCCGTTTTGTGTAAACTAGGCTTAAGAAATAAACTTGAACTGTATTGATTTTGTTATGTAAGAAAAGTGGGCAGATGGCAGTTCACATCATCAAATTTCTTAATAACCACGCAGGCAATTATTATCGGTATCTCATATTGAAATCAGAGAAAAAATTGTTGCCTGTAAAAAAACCTGAAAGTGCATTGGAAAATATGCGAGAAGGTTGCGTTCAGCAAATTTAAAATGGTCATTAGACCATGGTAATGAGCTGTTTTCCTCGGTTCCCGACAATTTAATTCAACCGCCTCCTTTTTTCCATTAGCTCATTCTCCTCTGGGAACATCAAGCGTGCGGGCAATACGACTTCTCCCCCCCTACCTCCGTATTCCACTACCAGCCCCTACACAGTACCGTTTACAATACGTGCAGACATGCTGAGTACCTATCTAATATTACGTAAGTTCACCTACTATAATAATCTATACATATAAATAAAATTGAATGTTCTGTTTCTAATGTCAAAATAACAGCTTTTTACTAAATGCATTTGAAAGTATGTACCTACAGTATTCTTACAAACGATTTTTAAAGTTTTTGTCTATCTGTCTGTCTGTTTGTTTCGGCTAATCTCCGAAACGGCTGGACCGATTTTGACGATACTTTCACTGGCAGATATAAGGAGTAACTTGGGGCTACTTTTATTTTAGAAAAAATATTATGGTTCTGTGCAATAACATTAAAACCCATGACATTGTGAACAAAATCCAATTCAAATAAGTATACCATCCAATTACTCTATCTATGCATATACAGTAGGACCTCGATTATCCGAACACCGGATAATCTCAACGAGTCCCCAGCTTGGAAATGCCTGGTTAATGTGGTTTTTAGAGCAGCGAAGAAAAGCTGTCCCCTTGTCAGGTGAGATAGTGATGGAAAAAACCAATTTTTTCCGCATGAAAGACTTGGCATCAGACAGTTTGTTGCTAGTAGAGGGTGGTTAGACAAATTCAAAAAAAGACGTGGAATACGTCAACTAAAACTTAGTGGTGAAAATAATTCTTAATGATTAAAATTTGCATTCACTTTCAATTCTAAAAAGCTGTTTAATTTCACCTTTTAAAATATACACATACTATAATCCAAACGCCTCATTAATCCGAACTGGGTGAAAATTTTGAGTGTTCGGATAATCGAGGCCCTACTGTAATATATAGTACATACATTAACTCTTTACAGAAGTAAATGATTGATGTGTTTGTATAAGTATATAGCCAATGTATTATAAAGTCCACATACTGCAAGAATTGCTTCTTTAATGAATTTTACAGAAATTAGTTCAATTAAAACAAATAAATAAAATCTTAACGTAGTCTGTAATTGTACAGTTCTAAAGATCCCAAAGCGAATTTTCAGTTTGCAGTCAGTTTGTTATGTCTGTCCGGGCTAATCTTTGAAACAGCTGAGCCGATTTTGATGGCACTCCACAGACAAGTAAAGGATTATGCCAGAAGTGATCTAGGCTACGTTTCATCGCAAAAATAGCCATTATGGAGCTGAATAAGGTGATGGAAACCTTCATAAAGGATAAGCTGTATCTCTGACATTACTTCAGGTAGTTCTAGCGAGCTAATTAATAACAAAGTTCGCAATTTTCAAATGTTGACCGTGAAAATTGCGAAGTTTGCTATTAGTGTATTTGCCATATGGCAACATACACTATTGGCGTCGGTCGGATGGCGGGACCTAGGGGTCGGACCAAAATTTCTCGACGTTTCATAATCTCCTAAGCACTTTGGCACCATTTTTGAAAATGTTTATATATTTATGTATATATATATATATATATATATATATATATATATATATATATGTGTGTGTGTGCGGGCAATAACTTTCGAAAGAGTTAATTGATTTTAACGAAATTTGACCCGCGTGTTGAAATCCATCACCGCAAGAAGCCTATTTAAAATGGGCGTGATAGGGGCATTTTAAGGGTAGTTTTTAGGGGTTGAAAAATGATTTGAGCTCCAAAATACCGAAAAAATTCTCAGAATCGTTTCAAAATTGACATTTAACCCTTTAGTAGTAATAAAAAAGTGTCCCTAAAATTTTAATAAAATCGGCCCGACAGGACCGGACTTACAAATTTTATGAAAACACTAGTTTGCAGGTAGTGAATTATTTACTGAAAGTTGTATATAATTTGGTATAGAGGTCCGATTGATAATATTATTGCAATTAAGAAAAAAAATGTTATTTTAAGGGGTGTATTAAGTAGTTAAATTTTTTATTTTGCCCAAAAATCAACTTATTTTCGCATAATAAAGCCACACTGTCTGTCTAAGCAAATACACTATATTGTCGGCAGGGTTTTGGCACTGCGACCCGGGTTTTTAATTATTTCACGTTCTAAACGGTCAAATATTCTGAAACTTCGGGATTTATTAGAAAACGTTATTTTGAGCCTATGAAAATATCTGTCTAAAAGTGATTTTTTTTTTTTATTTACAATATGGTGCTTCGACTACTGAGGTCATTAGCACAAAAGGTTACAATATGGATACTATAATATAATACATAATACGGTTACTATGGAAAAATTACATGATGACAGAAGGTAAGTAAAATAGTTATTTATCGCGTATAAGTTCTCAATGGTTGAATATATTAATTATTAGTTAGGTTGTAATTAATCAAACATTAACAATTTAATTAAATTTTTACAAGAAACCGGACTTACCAATCACCTATAAACATTAAACCGTCACCATTCAAACAATATTCTTCACACTTACCATCTAAAATAGCCTTCTTCTCCTCCCAATCATCCTAATCTCTGCGACCTAGCGCTCTTGTTGGACACCTGAAACAAAAAAAAAATTTCTTTATTATACCACGTTAGATCTACCTTAATATACTTTTTATAGAATTTGGCAATAATTTGTATCATTTTAACGAGAGCAGTAGACTAAAATACGGGTTTAAGTGAAGAATAACGGCGAGCAAATAAAACCCCGTCCACCTTTAAATTAAGACATAGGGGAATCTGTAAAATATGGAGGAATTATAGGAACGTGACATATACTAATAGGATAGATATTCCAGCGGCAATTCCCCTGCATGTGAAGAATGTACATATTTTGTTCTTTATGCCACTGTTTTTACAGTTTCGAACGCCACCATACTGCAATATTTTATCTTTTCAATATTGCTACTACACACCACGTTTGTATGCGTAAGAAAAACAGCTGACATACAGCTGTGCTGTCATGTCACTATCGAAACTTGGTACTTGAATAGTGCTCTGAAAAATTAAAGTTTAAAAAACTAAAACAACAACGCTTTTATCAACTAAAAAATGCAAAATAATTTGACAACAAAACTAGCTTTACTGTAAAAAGCGTGCAGTGCTTAATATCGGTAATAAATTGTTCATTTACTAGTTAATTGTAAACGTAGAGCTATTATGGAAATTTGAGTAGATAGCATCCCATACTTTTTACAGTAAAGCTAATTATGTTATCAACTTATTTTGCATTTTTTAGTTCATAAATGCGTGTTGTTTTAGTTTTTTTAAACTCTAATTTATATTTTTGAATAACAACATGCAATAGCCAAGTAAAACTCTTTCCTGAATTGGTACTAAAGTTCGAAACCAAAAACAAATTCTGCGATAATAATTATAAATACAAACAGCGCTTTAACATCCCTCACTGAACATTCAGTGAGCTTGTTTTGGAAATGGATCGTTGACTTATTACTTCCGAAAAGAATATTTATGAGCTTTTACCACTCAAACTCCACAAATGAGGAATGGTACTAATTTAGATCACAATTCACTTTTCAAAATTTTACAATGTTTTTTAGTTTTAAGGTCCGCTAAATCCAAAAAACAGATTTTTGGAAAACGTCATCGCATATAGTTTATCTGTGAACACGATAAGCGCATTGAAAGCAAATTTTGGTGATTAAAAATTTGAGGATCGATTAAGCCCCGTTACCCATTAGCTAGGTCTGTGTTTTTGTATTCGAATATTACTGACCAGGTATTGTACAAATTTTCACAGTACCTCAAATACCTACCCAAAAATGTCTAACCGCTCTCGGACTAGAAATATATGCAAGTTTTCGCCCGATATATTTTGTTCGCACGATATAATATTTCTAGTCGTCTCTTAGGGTGAAAATTTAAAGTCAATTCTTAAAATATCTTTTAAACATTGTCTTCTTGTTTTACCTAATTAGTATGCTTTAATAGAGATAATTAAAGCAGATAACGCTAAGTGAAAAACGTGCGTATATTTAAATAAGTGGAGGTGGTTTCGTCGCAGAAAGAAAAGAATTATTGCAATCGTTAAAAATCTGTAAGCAATTATAAGAAACAGATTGCACAACATCCTCAGATCAAACGCGTTCCCAAATATACCGCCAATTTGTCGTCCATGATCGTCAAAACACATCATCGCATACTCTGCCTCTGATTTTGTGCCCATCTGTTTTTTCTTCCTGACATATGTGTGTATGAGACCATCTCCTTTTTCATATTTTAATACGTTATCTAAAAATACTTATCATTATAAACGTATGATTATAACATATTTTTTAACACAGTTTTATTAGCTTCACCTGTATGTTTGTTTGTCAGTAATGTGGAATCTTTGAACGTGAAATTCAGCCACTTCAAAACGTCAGATTAAACTGAAACTTTGCACACTTATCAAGGACCGATGACAATGAAATTGGCGTCCTTCAGGGATCAGTTCTAGGACCAACCCTTTTTAACGCGATTTTATTAGCTTCACCAGTATGTTTGTTTGTTTGTTAAGGGCTCTTTGAACGTGAAATTCACCCACTTCAAAACGTCAGATTAAACTGAAACTTTGCACACTTATCAAGGACCGATGACAATGAAATTGGCGTCTCTCAAGGATCAGTTCTAGGACCAACCCTTTTTACCACGATTTTATTAGCTTCACCAGTATGTTTGTTTGTTTGTTAAGGGCTCTTTGAACGTGAAATTCAGCCACTTCAAAACGTCAGATTAAACTGAAACTTTGCACACTTATCAAGGACCGATGACAATGAAATTGGCGTCTCTCAAGGATCAGTTCTAGGACCAACCCTTTTTACCACGATTTTATTAGCTTCACCAGTATGTTTGTTTGTTTGTTAAGGGCTCTTTGAACGTGAAAGTCACCCACTTCAAAACGTCAGATTAAACTGAAACTTTGCACACTTATCAAGGACCGATGACAATGAAATTGGCGTCCCTCAGGGATCAGTTCTAGGACCAACCCTTTTTAACGCGATTTTATTAGCTTCACCAGTATGTTTGTTTGTTTGTTAAGTGCTCTTTGAAATTGAAATTCACCCACTTCAAAACGTCAGATTAAACTGAAACTTTGCACACTTATCAAGGACCGATGACAATGAAATTGGCGTCCCTCAGGGATCAGTTCTAGGACCAACCCTTTTTAACGCAATTTTATTAGCTTCACCAGTATGTTTGTTTGTTTGTTAAGGGCTCTTTGAACGTGAAATTCACCCACTTCAAAACGTCAGATTAAACTGAAACTTTGCACACTTATCAAGGACCGATGACAATGAAATTGGCGTCTCTCAAGGATCAGTTCTAGGACCAACCCTTTTTACCACGATTTTATTAGCTTCACCAGTATGTTTGTTTGTTTGTTAAGGGCTCTTTGAACGTGAAAGTCACCCACTTCAAAACGTCAGATTAAACTGAAACTTTGCACACTTATCAAGGACCGATGACAATGAAATTGGCGTCTCTCAAGGATCAGCTCTAGGACCAACCCTTTTTAACACGATTTTATTAGCTTCACCAGTATGTTTGTTTGTTTGTTAAGGACTCTTTGAACGTGGAATTCACCCACTTCAAAACGTCAGATTAAACTGAAACTTTGCACACTTATCAAGGACCGATGACAATGAAATTGGCGTCCCTCAGGGATCAGTTCTAGGACCAACCCTTTTTAACACGATTTTATTAGCTTCACCAGTATGTTTGTTTGTTTGTTAAGGGCTCTTTGAACGTGAAATTCACCCACTTCAAAACGTCAGATTAAACTGAAACTTTGCACACTTATCAAGGACCGATGACAATACAAAAATTTAATAAGTTTGTCCCATTATTCTGACCTCGACTTTCAGGATAAAAAAAACTATTACAGCAAGCAAATTAACACGCTGTACAGTAACGTTCGTTATGTTGTCTACTCCATAGTCAAATGCAATACTGTTTTTTAGTCCTATAATTGAAATTAAGAGTTTAAAAAAACTAGCACAACACGCTTTGATGAACTGAAAAATGCAAAATAATTTGACAACAAAGTTAGCTTTACTGTAAAAAGCATGGGATGCTAACTACTTTTTACATAATAACTCTACGTTTACAATTAGCTAGTAAATTAAAAATTTATTACCGATATTAAGCACTCCAAGCTTTTTACAGTAAAGCTAATTTTTTTGTCAAATTATTTTGCATTTTTTAGTTCATAAAAGCGTGTTGTTTTAGTTTTTTTAAACTCTCATTTTATTACAGTCTGAAGTACGTAATTCTAAAAAGACTAATAGCAAATAAGTCATAATAATAACGATACGTTTGTTGATGTTAAAAGAAAATGGAGTAGCATTTTTGTTTCATTTCTCTGGATTTAAATCGACATCTGTATAAACTATCGAAACTTTTTATGAATATTATTCTTGGATGAGCTTCCGAGAGTGTTCATATAAATTTTCAGTAATCATGCACATGCGTGAAATGAAAATATAATGAACATATCGACGCCTCGTTTGTTTTTAACACATTATTCTCGTGCAGATGTTTTCTTATCGCCGCATCGTCCCGTGGCGTGGCGCATAAATAAGATGGCTCAGTCGTAACGCGGCGGCTCGTTACAAACTAGATTAGACCTTGTACACGTGTTCCTCTGTGAAATATTTCAGGCAATAAGTCTGTCACTGAGCTCATGTGTAATTAATACGCATGAACGGAACGTATTCTAGGTTGCAGAAACCATTGTCAAAGAATGCATATAATTATTATAGAATTTATAATTTTGCTATCATACTATGAACCATTCATGCTGGGTTGCACAAAACATTGTCAAAAAATTGGATATGACAATGATTTTAGATTATATTAGATATAATTACAGTTTTCATGATTGCAAGAGCCGTCTAATGTCGTATTCAAACTCCGTCATGTACAAATTAGATTGTATTCACACAAAAACAAATGCTTGATCTACACAGAACAGGGTCATTTTTCAAGTCAAATTTTGATAAAAATGCGTACAAAATGTCGTTTCGAAGCAAAAAATTATGCAAAAAACTATGTTAAATACACGTATACACAGATTAAAAAAAAAATATCATTTCAATCGATCGATTATTTTTCGAACAGAATCGAATTGAAATTATACAATGCTTTTCATGTAGAAAAATATGTATGGTCACAATCTAAGATCATTATCAAATCAAATTTTTAGACAATTCTTCCTGCAACCGAGCATCGCAGTCGCATCGTATTCAATAAGCAATAGACGACTTTAACACGCTTCATATGTGACGACCGGATTATTGGTGCTCTAATCCGTTAAGCGATCGCCGGGATAAGACGAGATTAACAGCATAAACATCGATTTAACATTGTAAGTATAAACAGAATAGAATTATCAATAGAAGAGCTGTTAGACATTTTTGGGTAGGTATTTGAGGTATTGTGAAAATTTGTACAATACCTCTTCACTAATATCCGAACGCTAAAACACAGACCTGGCTGAAGGGTAGCGGGGCTTAACCGACCCTCAAATATTTAAATTAACAAAAAAAAAATCGCAATAAAGAGCCCCTGAGGTATTTTGAAATTTTAGTACCTTGAAATTTAGTATTTAAGGAGTTGAAAAATAGAAAAGTCAGATTTCTTAATCGAGTCTAAAACTTAGCCAGGTGTAGGTGTTTGCAAAATTTAAAAAATATATTTGAGGCACGTTGAAATTTAAACTAAATAATATTGGTAACTAAAAATAGATATATTAAAAAAAACAAATCTTTGCAGTGGGACATGCTACCTGCTAGGTGATTAAAAATTTGAGAGTCGGTTCGGGTTAAGTCCCGCTACCCTTCAGCCAGGTCTGTGTTTTTGTATTTGGATATTACTAAAGAGGTGTTGTACAAATTTTCACAGTGCCTCAAATACCTACCCAAAAATGTCTAACAGCTCTCGGACATGTTCGAATCTGATTGAAGTGTGCTTTACAATTGTATTAACATTTTTCAGAGGTAATATATTTACAAGAATACCGTTTATTAGTTTAAAGCTTACGTCTTTCCGGCCTTATCCAATTTATGTCAGTCTTTAGTGTTTTTATTTTATAGTTCATGAAATAGAATTAAAATCTTTTACAGAATAATTTTAGAAGCCTTCTTAACGCATAAATTTACTAGAAGATTTAATTTGTCCATTTCATTTTTATTTTATACAAACAAAATTGATATGTTCTCATTTTTTAAGACCACAAACAGTTACGGCTATTTTGACTTGGCACTAATTCATATTTTCAACTTATTATTTTTTATCATACATTGAAAATATAATTCTCGAGGTAGAAACGGGAGGTTTATAATAGAGAAGCCATGGCAACGCCATATAAAATAAGACTTTGCTACACGTTCGGCTTTACCAACCAAGGTTTCTATTATTAATAATAATAATAATAATTTAGTTATAATTCACTTTGTCGTAACTCGCCAAATACTCTCGTCGCTGCAGTTTTTCATTTCAATTGCCTGCAGAGCCGCGCGTAGTGACTAGTAGTGTATATTTATAAATTTTACATATTACATATTTATGGTTGTTAATAAGTATGGTGTCGCAACACCATTAAATATCTCCATAAACAATTGACATATAATAATGGAAACGTAGCTGAATATAGCCAAGCAAAGTGTCCACCTAAATAGCTTATTAGACATTAGTGATTACAAACAGTACTTATAAATTTTGCAAACTCTGTAATTACGTAAGAACAGTAAATAAAAAACAAAAAAAATAGTAGAATATGGCTAATTGTTACGATATAATTAATTTATGTTTCTACTGAGGAGTATTAAAAGTAATTATAGGTGTTTATTTATTTGTGCATTATGATAGGTTAAGGGATAAATAAGATTGCTGGGTGAGTAGTGAAGTTATAGACGAAGAGCTATGAGACATTTTTGCGTAGGTATTTGAGGCACTGTGAAAATTTGTACAATACTTCTTTAGTAATATCCGAATACAAAAACACAGACCTGGCTGAAGGGTAGCGGGATTTTTAAATTTTTGTACAATAAAAAATCATTGAAGCATTGTGAAATTTAAATGCCTTGAAATTTAGTAATTAAAGAGTTGAAAAATAAAAACGCCAGATTTCTTAATTAGGTTTAAAACTTAGCCAGGTGTTTGCAAAATTATATTTTTGAAAAATTTTTAAAATATATTTCAGGCACGTTGAAATTTAAACAGAATAATATTAATAACTAAAAATACATATATCCAAAAAAACATGTCGTTTCGATGGGACATTTTACCTGTCAGGCGATCAATCTGTTTGATAAATCGGTTAAGTCGGTTAAGACCCGCTACCCTTCAGCCAGATCTGTGTTTTTGCATTCGGATATTATTAAAGAGAAGTATTGTACAAATTGTGCCTCAAATACCTACCCAAAAATGTCTAACAGTTCTCGGGCTATTAGGTTTGTTATTAACGAGTTTAATAAACTTTTCGGTTTAGTCGAAGAGCTGTCGTTTGTTCGTACCCGTAATAACTTAAACATATGAGCACATAAAATTGTAAACTGTAATTATTATTGCTAGCGTATTATAATTATTATAAGACAACCCTCAGACGACACAAACAGATGCTGACGAAGGAGCCCGTACATCATATACAGAATATTATGTGCACAAGTCGTAAAATTCATATTACTATCAATATAATTTTATTAATCATAAAAATATCAAGCACTCGAGAATGTACACAAGTTTTCTTTTATTCAGTGACGTACCTAGAGATAATTACTCTCGGTTACTATCTGTGGTGAGAAATTATAAAAAAATTGAGTTTAAAAAAACAGTGACGTAGGTTGAGTTGCCTACCTCATAATCAAATACAATATTGTGTTTTAGTATTATAATTAAGAGTTTAAAAAAACTCAAGCAACACACTTTTATGATATAGATATAGATATAGATATATTTATTGCCAAAGCAATAGGATCAGATTCATTCCACGGAATGATCTTCCATCTGTCCTTATTACAAAAATATATACATACAAATTATTACAGTCTATAGATACAACTCAAACAATAATAAATAGTACTTAAACTAACACTATGGAAGTAAAGTAATTACCTAGATAGGCCAATGATTTAGCTGCTCGTTTAATAGAAATTTTTGAATTTGAGATACATTAATATTGCTTTCGTGACAAGGAACTATGTCATGAAGGTCATTTAATAATTTAGGAGCTAAATACGAGAATGATTTTTTAAAATTTGATGTAGTATGTAGTGGAATCTCAAACGTAGTAGACCTAATCTTATACGGATTTGAACGCTTTATCAGCCTACTGGTTAAATATTTAGGTGCGTCGTTTTTTAGCAAACGGAATAGAAATAAATAAAAATGAAGGAGTCTACGATATGTCATATTTAAAATACTATGTTGCATGAGTAGGGGTGTAATATGGTTTTTATAGGGAATATCGAAAACAAATCTTAAACAGCAATTTTGAAGTTTTTGAGCTTTGTAACGGGTTTGGTAGTCCAACGAACTACCATAAACGACGTCACCATATTCAATTATTGGTAAAACTAATACATTGACCAATCTAAGCTTCATTTGAACTGACAGATAGTTTTTGTACGGAAATAATTTTTTCAGTCTGAAATAAGCAGATTTAAATTTGATAGCTATATGTTCTGTAAATTTTATATTTTGATCAAAAGTTACACCCAGATTCTTGACTGTATTTACAACCGGGATAACATCACCATTTATGTTTATGTCCAGAAAATGATTGTTCATTGATCGGGTAATAAAGTTACTTCCGATATTGATAATGGATGATTTATTGAAATTTAAGTTTAGACCGTGATTATCTGAATAGTGATGTATTGACTGGAGATCAATGTTTATAGCTTCAGTAGCATTCTGTTTATCAGATAACTGGAAAGAATAATATACCTGCGTATCATCAGCATATTGATGTAACTTTAGATGTTGCAAACATTTATAGAAATCAAATATATAAGCAATGAAAAGCAGTGGACCAATTATTGACCCCTGTGGCACTCCTTTAGTTATTTGTTTATAAGATGAAACATTATCAGTACTAAAAGAAGTAAAATAATTTGACAACAAAACTAGCTATCTACTTAAGTTTTCATAACAGCTCTACGTTTACAATTAGCTAGTAAATAAAAAGTTTATTACCGATATTAAGTACTCCACGTTTTATACAGTAAAGCAAATTGTGTTGTCAAATTATTTTGCATTTTTTAGTTCATAAAAGCGTATTGTTTCAGTTTTTTAAACTCTAATTTTAATTAAAAGACTAAAAAACAATATGCATTTGACTATGAGGTAGGCAACGCAACGTACGTCTTCGTCTTGTCTTTGAACTTTTATCAAGATTTGAATAATTTGTATAAACTGATCCATAATATACGTTGTAGTGGCTAAACTTTTTTTTTTGGAAACCGCGTAATACTAAAACAGCGTTAAGCGAGGTCTTACTGTATATAATTTTTATATTGAACCATCTGTTGCTGGAGAAAAATGTACATTATTCATGTCATGCTTCATTAACTAAAATCACAGTGTCACATTCTTCACTGATCAATCAAATCAGTCCTGACACACATATAGAGTTAAATGTCCCTTACTGGTACGTATGTACCTCTCTTATGTACTGCTACATTAAGGTCACTGGTACCTCAAATTGTAAAATATGCTCTCGGGAAATTTTGAACTGTGGTCGCAAAATTCATTTTCTTCATACCCGGTCGAAAATTGTCAACGTGAAATGAATTCGCGCGAATTCAATCGCTTGTAATTGTGAATGTTTAAAAATCGAAGAAAAATCAAAACTGCCAAAAAACAAAAAGAAAAAATTCTGTCGGGTCGATCGCTATCAAGTTTCACAGGATTACCCACTGGACTCATCTAAAGATTGCCTGAAAATTTCATCAAAATCGGCCCAGCCGTTTTGCAGTCCACAAGGAACATACATACACATATCGATTTTTATATGCATGCATAAATATAGATGTAATTTCAGCCATTGCTGCGATATCATAATATGCTATGTAGAATGAAAATGTCCGATGCACCACTATTTGACAAATTAAAATAATATACCGACAAATTTATCTAAATCAAAAACCAAAGTCGCAGTGCAGAACCTGCCGACAATTTTCTGAATTTGTTAATGCATGTATTTAAACGCATGTTTGTATAATGTGAACCTAAATATTGTTAACAAAATAAAAAAAATTTACTCCTAAATACATTTTTTGAAATAATTACTGTTTTCGGCAAATCTGTACCTATGTTTTTTTGAAATTTTTAAGAAGCAAGCCCAATTTTGTAAAGCTTAATGCTTAATCACAGCTAATAAAAACAGTAATAATAATATATTATACATCACAAGGGCAGGCAGTTGAAATTTCTGCACTGCACAGTGCAGGAATTTCAATTTTTTGTAATATACTATAAAAAATGTTACCGTGTCATTTTAAACGATGTGATTACGTCGACATGTTTTTATGGTTCGACTCCTAGGTTTGACCATCCGACCGATGTCAATAGTGTATGTGTCGTATACTATGTACAGACGAGTACACTAAACATTACATTGAATAATAATTAATTGTATATACCTACATTGTACAAACATATTATGATGTAATTTACACGGCAAACAAACGAGGTTATTACTTTGTGTTATTGCTGCTCGCAGTGATTGACATACATTATACAAGGTGTATTGTTTAAGCGCAAGGATAATATATTACATCGCAAGGACAGGAAGCAGAAATTCCTGCACTGCGCGACTCACTATGTCCGAGGCGACGGAATTTCAATTTTCTGGCCGTGTGGTGTACACTATTTTAAATTATACCCGGTCGGAAGTACGTACTTTCGTATCAGTGTGCACGAGAAAACTGTTTCGGCCCGCCGTTACAGATGGCGTGCAGTGCATAAATGTTAGGCTTTCTGCTTTAAAATCGAAGCCGAAAGTATCTACGTACTGTCGACCGGCTACAAAGAAAACAAAATTACAGCTAGCTGAGCGACAGGACCATTCCAACTTCGAAATGCTAACATTTAACATACTAGATTAAAAAAACCTCGAAGAAAAATATGAACTAAATGATTTTAACACGCTTTTATTAGCTTATGTTTGTTTGTTTGTTTGTCAAGGAATCTTTGAACGTCAAATTCATTCACTTCAAAACGTAAAAACAGAAAATATAATGTAGAGTTTGTTAAAAATCACTTACATTACAAATCGTCTTGCGGCTAAGGTTCTACAATATAATAGTATGTAGAGTATAGACGTTTCCCAGGCGAAACTTTTTTTATTCAAAAAGTACACTTTTACGAAAAACACAGCAAAACTCATAACACACACGCGAAAAAGAAATGTTCAAGAATGTTTTTCAACAATAAGATTGTTTAAATCAAGAATTTTTAACGTTTAATCAATAATTATTAACAGAGCCGATTTTGCAACAAATTCACTACTCACTGACAGTTCGATGCTCAGATTTTTTTTCTAATCAGTGTTACCAACAGTCAAAAAACACTCGTTTTTAATACGCTTTTTAAACCTCATCTGTATGTATTTGGAATCTTTGAACGTGAAATTTACCTACTTCAAAACGTCAGATTAAACTGAAACTTTGCACACTTATCAAGAACCGATGACAACTTCCGTAACAGAGAAATTTTTATCCTCAGTTCGCCAAAAGAAGTCTAACCTCAATTACATCGAATTGCTCAACATAATTATTGTGAAAATTCCGTTTGCTTGCGTAATATCATTGGATTGATATGGGATAACAAAGCAATGTTGTATCTGCATTATTGTATACGGGTAGCATTCAATGCATTTACATGCGATAGGGCCAACTCAAAGATAATCAATCATTATGATGTCAAAATACTTGACTACGTTTATGTGATTGAGAGTAAATGGCGTGTTACAACAAATACATACATTCATATAATTTGGAAAAGTAGAAATGATACAAAAAAAAATTACTAGTGTTTTTTTGTGGCAACATGCTAGCTCTGAAATTAGTTCTACATATGTACCATCAAAAACATAAATACGAAAAAAATTTTTTTTAAATATTAACCCCCTTCAATACAGAGGAAAATTATGAATTTTTGAGGCCGGGGCCAATTTAATAAAAGTAAATTACGATGTATTTTTTCTGTTTATTAAAATCGGTTCAGCTGGTTTTTTCTAGCCTTTATAAGGGCTTTTATTATTATTATTACAATATTAAAGAAGAAGGTGTTTAATAACGTGCAAGCTACTTACAAAGTAACGAAAAATTAAAAAATTAAAAAAAAAATAACTTTCTTTAAAAAAAGCACAAAATATAAAATTTTGCAAATATGTACTTTCTTTAAATTGGCGCCGATCAAAATATTAGGTATTATTTTACGATTTTAGTGGCTTTTTTTGAAGAAGGTTTGATTTTTTTTATAGTTAACAATTTGGTTTGCTAGCATTACTAAAGAATCGAAAAGAAAAAGCTAAAAGTTATTTCGTCATTGACAAGATAACATTTAGGCAATTTGTGGAAACGTCGAGCAAGGTAACGAAATAATATAATAAGTGGATAGTCAATCCTCTGTGTTAATGGATGTTAGATACACCATATCCTGATATCCTGATACGTAACAACGATGTATCCGTAACGTTGAGTGGTGATTCTTCATTGTTAGTGCTCATCTCTTCGAAAGGAAATCAACCCTTAAAGTTTACTCAATGTACGTTATAATTCATTTCGCACGCTTTGATTTCAGGATAAAGGAAAACCAAAGATTTCAATTATTTATTGCCCATGATTGTTGGTGGCCAGTTATCTTGAGCGAAATAAAAATTCTCGTGGACTAATACTACGACAATTAAAAAAAAACCGGGTCCCAGTGCCAAAACCCTGCCGACAATATAGTGTATTTGCTAATACAGGCAGCGGGACTTTATTGTATGAATTTGTTTATTTTTGGAGAAAACAAAAAAATTAACCCCTTAATACACCCCTTAAAATAATATTTTTTTCTTTAATTCGGTATTTTGTCTGTTTTATCAATTCATCATCTGCATCAGTAAGTATAATTCTCTAACCGCAAACGTTTTCATAAAATGTATAAGTCCGGTCCTGCCGAGCCGATTTTATTAAAATTTTAGGAGCATCTTTTAATTGATTGAAGGTAAAATTTCAATTTTGAATCTATTCCGAGACTATTTTCGGTATTTTTGGGGACCAAAACAACATGTGACGCTAATAAAAGCGCGTTAAAACATGTTACTTAATTTAAAAAATATGTAAATATATATTTTTAAGGGGCGGCAATTTGTCTTTTTGTTCAGGGCGACGTAATCGCTAGAGCGGGTCCTGCTACAAAATCGGGCCTTTGAACGCTTGCGTTTTTCGTATAATAGTAATTACTAGCGACCCACAGGTAGCACTAATTATCTATAGCCATAAAAAATGAAAATTGTTATCATAAAATTTTCAACGTGTATTGAATTTGCGCGAATTCAAACGCTTTTAATTGTGAATGTTCAAAAATCGAAAATAAGTCGAAATTGCCAAAAAACAAAAAAAAATCTGTTGATCCGATCGCTCCCAAATTTCACAGGATCACCAGCTGGACTAATCTGAAGAATGCCTGAAAATTTCATCAAAATCGGTCCAGCCGTTTGAAGTCCATCGATAACTTACATACATATATTGCCTTTTATAGGTAACCAACTTAATTAAGGCTGTCGGAACGCTCTGAAATTAAGCCTCACTACGCGGCTAAGAAATGCTGTTGCAAGAGTGCCGCTGTCAGTCGATTACTCTATTTTGGAAATATTTTGAAGATTTAAAAAACTTTTCCGAAAAAGGAAGACTCACTTTAGGTTTGTGATGGAACAATTTTGTGAAATAAGTACGAATAAGGTCGTAGTGTGACATTGAAAACGTGTGTTTTTTGACACAATTAATGCCAACTTTTTTTCTAGTAAATCGTACATAAATTACAAAAGTAGTCCATTAGAGACCTAGATTTGTCCTTTATCTTCCTTTTTGCAAAATGTTGGCGAATAAGTCTACAATCAGCTATCAGCCGAAGTCCTAGTTTTGGTTTAAATTCAGAGCGTTCCGACAGCCTTAAGCGCGCCAGAAAGCTCGGAATGTTTTGAGTAGCATCTGATTTGGCCAGGAAACGAAAAGTAAGCTTTCAGGAAACGAAGTATACAAAGCGTGCGAGAAGATCAAGACAGCATTGTGTGTCTAGGTATGCATTAGAAACCGACGTAACCGCCTCAATCCGCTAAGTGAGATTTGTTGCGACCGCTCTCGACATCTGATCCACTAGTGGAGGAGGGAAACGTATTTGATACTCACTATACTCTTTGAGAAGAGCTGAACGAAGTAGCATATAAGGAGTTCAAATTCAATGCTAAACAAATGGTTTGGATTTGGTGATTAAATTATAGTTCGTGAGTGGAAATGTATGCTGATGTACGCCGAGGACGCGTAAAACGTGGCAAAACGTCTTGAAGTTCCCTGGATTAGTAGATTTACCAAATATCGGAATCCATTGAACCCATGTGACATTATATAATTTGGATATATTTTGCACTGATTTTTCGATGCCGCGACTATTAAACCGCGGACAATTCAACCGCGACATTTCAACCGAACGACAGTCCAACCGGATAACAATTCAACCGGCGACAATTTAACCGGTAACTCGTCCCCAAAAAATTGATAAAAATAACTACTATTTAAAAAAAATGTATTTAAAGCAGGCCCTTCCCATGTTATTTTTAAGATACGAATTCTTTAATTTTTAATAAAAGATTTATTCATTAAATTTTTATTTAATTATTTAATTATATATGATTCGACTAAAAAGCTACAATATATCCATGATATTGCTGCAGTATTATCACTGTGATTTTTATGTCACTTATAATTTTTTCGATACTTAATTTGTTGCGATGTTGTGCCATAATCATTATTCTTTGTTCAGATAAACAGATAATGTAATAAAGATATTTCCTTCATATCGTATTCTGAATTATTTATTAGTATAGATTGTAAGTTATAAATATTGGATTAAGGGATAGTTTAATGATTTCATGATTAATTTGTCCTGCTGTTAAAGTGTCGCCGGTTGAACTTTCGATCGGTTGAACTGTCGTTCGGTTGAACTGTCTGCGAGTGAACTGTCGTTCGGTTGATATGTCGCGATTGAACTGCCCGCGATTGAACTGTCTGCGGTTGAATTGCTCGCGGTTGAACTGTCTGCTGTTGAACTGTCGTTCGGTTGAATTGTTATAGAACCGATTTTTCACTCGGCACTTGGTAGAACACGATTAATAATAATAGATAAATAAAAACACTTGAAAATTGTACAAAAATTATTTTTAAATTATTTCTCGACGATCATTTCGGACAATAAGTCCATCCTCAGGAATATAAAACATCTTTTATATTCCTGAGGATGGATTTATTGAAATAATTTAAAAATAAATTTTGTACAATTTTCAAGTGTTTTTGTTTATTTATTATAATTAGGATAATTTACGTACTATTTATTTTTGAACTTATTATTTCACCTTAGTCACGAAAACTTTCACATCTTTTAACTGAATCGTTTGCTTCAAAATGGAGAACGACTCCGGTACTCTGTCAAATCTAGGGACTTTAGTAATTCCCAAACATTATTAGTGCGTCCAAAAAAAGAATTGTCGTTTTTGTGGAGGCAAAAATCGTGAAAAGGCCTCCTCATTTCTTACTTCGTGGGTGCGTTGTGCAGGTGTGCGGCACATTACTTGTATGGTGGTATCTCTATGTACATTGATTGAAACCCCGTGAGAGTTTGACCGTCTATTGACGTATGTGTGTTCGCCGTTTGAATTATTTAAACGATTTGATTTGAACCTGAGGTACTCTGATCTGTGGTCTGCCTGCCCTCTATTCATGTACGACGTACGTACTGCACATACATATTATGCAACTTTCTTTAGGTAACGATTTAGGGTTACGTAATACGTTCAAAACACGTTCTATCTAAGCAATAGCTGGATCTGGAATCAATTTGTTAGCGTCGAAATCAAAAAAAACTCGGGTCGCAGTGCCAAAACCCTGTCGACAATATAGTGTATTTGCTTATACAGGCAGTGTGGCTTTATTATGCGAACTTAAGTTGGTTTTTGGGCAAAATAAAAAATTTGACTCCTTAACCCTAGGATGCATAAGGTTAAAATTTTACACTTTTACATAAGGTGAGTCTGCGAGACTCATAACAGAGATACATTGAATTGAGCATAAAAAACAAAATTATATATTTATAATATTTATTTACAATTATTGCAAATTATAGAACTATGTTCCCTACATACATTTTTTGTACATTTGCTACATATAACTTTGCTCATTCTACCTAATTTAGAGGGACATTCGTAACAACGCCGTTTTTTTGCTGGTGGTTCTTCATTTGCGGTTGGTGTCGTAATTTCGATAAACATTTTCATGTCGTTCAATGTTTCTTTGCGCAAATATGGGTTTTTAGACCTTCTTACCATGCAGGGTGTCACTAATGCCTTGCAAAGATCTTTTATAAAAAGTCGCCTTCGATGACTTTTGCCGATTTCAAATGTATGCTCGCTTGTATACAAAAAAAATGCGTTAAGAGCAGCGACATCTAACATGTTAGAAAATACCACAAAAGGCCATCGTCTTGTTTGCCTTTTGCAAGTATAATTCCCCACCATTTGATCCATATGGTCGAAGCCTCCTTTTGTTTTATTATAAAATTCAATGGTTTCTGGCTTCTTCTTTGCACTGTTTTCATTTACCATAGTATCGTGGTGCAAAGTACTTAGAAGGGTAACCGCTTTATTCTTTTTTGGTACATAACTTACTATTGTAAGGTTTTCGTTAAATCCGAACATTGAAGAATATACTGGTCGGTCCTTAGAAGCTTTGAGGCTGAGTGGTATTTCTCTTTTGTTTTGGCGAATCGTTCCTACGGAAGTAATTCCTATTTTTAAAAGGTCCTCAAATAACGGCACACTGGCAAAGAAATTATCACATGTCAAGTTTCGAGTTGTGTTTTTGACACAATCCGTAAGTTTATTGACTATTGTCTTTCCTAAATTGTGTTGCACTTCTTCACCAGGCTGTTTGCCAATATAAATCAACCCATCAATAGCATAGCCAGTTTCACTTTCGCACATCCAGAAAAATTTAATGCCATATTTCGCAGGCTTGCTTGGCATATACTGAATAAAACCACAGCGTCCTCGAAATCCAAGCAACTGCTCATCAATTGTCAAATTCACTTTTGGAATCATATTTTTCCTGCACTGAGTAAGAAATAGTTCCCAGACATATCGTATTGGTGCGAGTTTGTCTGTTTCTAGACGCGCTGCACGAGTTCTTTTATCATCATACCTGACAAATCGTCGTATATTCTCAAACCGATTTACAGACATTGTTGCTCTGTACATAGGATTGGAACATTTATCCAAGAATAGTTCCCGTATTGAGTTATCCCACTGCTTCTCAACTCCAGCCAACATCAGCAATCCAAAAAAAGCGTTCAGTTCGACAACGTCCGTGTTCTTCCATGTTTTTCCTTTTGCAGAATGCTGTCGATTTGCTTCTCTATTTGTGCAAATAACAATTTCTTGAACAATTTCTTCAGTTATAAATGCATTCCAAGAATCGAGCACGGAAAAAATTTTATTTCGTTGTCTTGGACCGGCAGTAAAACGTACAATGTTATGACAAAGACTTTTTGTTGGAGGAGGGGCAATAGATTTCCATTTATAACCATTTAATCCAACCATAACTGTTTCATCCTGAGTATCGTTATTACTCGACACTGGGTTTTCTTCTTCTTCGCTATCAGACGAACTTGCATCGAATTCTGAGTCGTCACTGGAACTAGAAAAATCTGATTCGGCCTCAGCAGTCCACTGTAGAACTATCTGATCAAAATCAGGATCATTGCACCTAACTGACGACCTATTTTTGCGACCTGATGCCATATTACAATGATGTACTAAAAAATAAATGTTTTATATAAAAAAGTTATAAATACAGTACGGACTCCTTTATTATCCACCATCCATGTGTAATATCCCTAAGGAACACAATTAGTAATATATAAATACTCTTACCTGACAATTAATAACTCAAGCAAACTCTGGACCACTGATAAAATATAACAAGAAAAACGTCTATGCACTCAAATTCACGAGAACTGAATGAACTCCTCTGATAAGTATCGAACACCCATTATGTATAAATAACAATAAACAAAACCATAGACATAACTATTAAGAATTACAACGTTGCCATTTACGAATACCTCCAAGTAAAGCTATATTTATACCTGAGTCTCAGAGACTCACCTTATGTACAAACGTGGTACAGGTGAAAATATTGTTATAATTTTTTTTGTGGAAATCCTGGTAATTATATGTGCAAAGAAGGTGTTATAAAACAGTTTAAATAAAGCATTCCTAAAGCGAAAATATTGTAGCTTTATCGGTTACGATAATACGCAACTTCAACTAACAGCGTGAGTCCCGCAGACTCACCTTATGCATCCTAGGGTTAATACACCCCTTAAAATAATATTTTTTTTCTTAATTGCAATATTATTATCAATCGAACCTCTATACCAAATTATATGCAACTTTCAGTAAATAATTCACTATCTGCAAACTAGTGTTTTCATAAAATTTGTAAGTCCGGTCCTGTCGGGCCGATTTTACTAAAATTTTAGGGACACTTTTTAATTACTACTAAAGTGGTTAAATGTCAATTTTGAAACGATTCTGAGAATTTTTTCGATATTTTGGGGCCCAAAAACATTTTTCAACCCCTAAAAACTACCCTTAAAATGCCCCGATTACGCCCATTTTAAATAGGCTTCTTGCGGTGATGGATTTCAACACGTGGGCCAAATTTCGTTAAAATCAATTAGCTCTTTCGAAAGTTATTGCCCGCACACATATATATATATATACGTATATATATATATATATACGTATATATATATATATATACGTATATATATATACGTATATATATATATATATATATAAATATATATATACATATATATATAAACATTTTTAAAAATGGTGCCAAAGTGTTTAGGAGGTTATGAAACATCGAGAAATTTTGGTCCGACCCCTAGGTCCCGCCATCCGACCGACGCCAATAGTGTATGTTGCCATATGGCAAATACACTAATAAATACTTTTTACAGTAATGTACAGCACGTCAATACTGTCTACCTAGTAAAAAAGTAAAATGATTTGTGTCAATTTATGTAAACGAATGTTTGACCCATAGTATTTAAACGAATGTTATTCAGTGTTCTTCAATGAATTGTGTAACGGTTTATGTTATGTAAGCTGCGTACATTGATACTGAAAAGATTGTATTAGCGGATGTAGTAGCATTCTGTGTTGAGACAGGATGGAGTTCACATTGATTGTGTTGCTGAATTGAGTATACTTTGTTTAATAATTGAATACCTGTTTATAAATTTATTGGTTTCATCATTTTATTTACTACGATAATAATAACAATTATAATGAGCCTCACCCCCATAAGCTCACATAAGAAGTTTAACTTCTTTAGTTTTTAATATTATTCCCAAGTTTAATTTTTTATGTCAAACTAATTAATAATCTTTACACATACCTTAGCAAAACACTATAAACTTCTGTCGTTGTCAGTTTCATGTAATTTAGGAGACAAACTAACTTCCCTTTTAGGAGTTGATTCTATTTCCCCTCGATTTTTACTTTTTTCAAACAAATACGTCGCTAAAGAAGTTAAACTTCAATAATAATACGTTTAGCGTCCGTTTCTCGACCTTATAACAAACGCCATTCGCACCATTACTATTTGTTCATCGACCACTTCCCGTTATTTTCTACATTTTTAAAACTTCAACTTAAGTAATAGTAATGTAGATAGTAGGTATATTGCAAATATCTCATTTAGTATGTTTTATCTTCCTGACTTATTGTTCAAAACGATCGTCGAGAAATAATTAAAAATAATTTTTGTAGAATTTTCCAGTGTTTTTATTTATTTGTTATTATTAATCATGTTCTACCAAGTTCCGAGTGAAAAATCAGGGCAAATTATACTAAACGATTAGTTGGCTAATTTCAAACGTAGCCCTGCACCTACGAACTATCTGCAAAATATACAAACCTGATACAAGAGAAGTATAGAAATAGTTAATGCATTTAATACAATCTACCGCAGTGGATTTAGTTTTATGTTACATGTGTTCGTGTCCTATCCTCAGAGGATTCTCCACATTGACAGTAAATCAGTATCACTGTGCAATTTGAAATTCCGTACCCTGTTATTTATTTTAAGAGGATTGTGATTGATTGGCGCAACTAGGCATGCGCCATTTTAATGCATTCGTTGAGATCGAATTACCATTATTGTTGTTTAATGTACTCTATTTACATTATTTACATGCCCAAAATTGAAATGCTTTTTAACAATATGCACATTTCATTTTGCCTATTGATGAGACATGCAATTGCTCTCTAGATATTTTGCATAAGGTGGTTGTTTACCAGCTGTTCAAAATGCGCTCTTTTTACCCGACTGCCAAGGAGGGTTATGTTCTTTCCACGTATCTTTGTATGTAATATTCTTTATTACCCCGTACCATTCAAACGGCTGGACGGATTTCGAAAATTAAGGTATCGTTGGATTTGTCTCAGAAACGCAAATGTGCGGCTCGAAAAATGTTTTTCCTCGAAATGAATCTTATAGTGTATCAAAAAAAAAAACCGGGTCGCAGTGCCAAAACCCTGTCGACAATATAGTGTATTTGCTTATACAGGCAGTGTGACTTTATTTTGCGAGCTTAAGTTCGTTTTTGGGCAAAATAAAAAATTTTACTCCTTAATACACCACTTAAAATAACATTTTTTTTCTTAATTGCAATATTATTATAAATCGAACCTCTATACCAAATGATATACAACTTTCAGTAAATAATTCACTATTTGTAAACTAGTGTTTTCATAAAATTTGTAAGTCCGGTCCTGTCAGGCCGATTTTATTTAAATTTTAGGGACACCTTTTACTTACTACTAAAGGGTTATGTGTCAATTTTGAAACGATTCTGAGAATTTTTTCGGTATTTTGGGGCCCAAAAACATTTTTCAACCCCTAAAAACTACCCTTAAAATGCCCGGATTACGCCCATTTTAAATAAGCTTCTTGCGGTGATGGATTTCAGCACGTGGGCCAAATTTCGTTAAAATCAATTAACTCTTTCGAAAGTTATTGCCCGCACACATATATATATATATATATATATATATATATATATACATTTTCAAAAATGGTGCCAAAGTGTTTAGGAGGTTATGAAACGTCGAGAAATTTTGGTCCGACCCCTAGGTCCCGCCATCCGACCAACGCCAATAGTGTATGTTGCCATACCTATGGCAAATACACTAATTAAGAATCTCAATATTGTTCACGTCCATTATAATTAATAAGTTTTTTATTTAATCACGGGAAATTGGACAATTGAATTTTAATATAGATAAACTAAATTAATTTAGTTTATCTATATTAAAATTCAATTGTCCAATTTCCCGTGATTAAATAAAAAACTTACTAATTAAGAATATTAAAAGGTAGTTACAAAAATATATACAACTTATATGTTTAAATGTAATTTGGAAAGTCAAATTGCAAAATGAAATTATTAATTGAATCATTCTATGACACTTTTACCTCGCAAATATCAAGACTAAAACTATTAGGCATATACAAAAGAAAACAATCTTATAAAACTTCAAATTAGCATGTTGTTTAAAAACAAAAAACCCAACTGCAAAAACATGTGTTTGAAAAAAATAAACAAGACTAAAAAAATAAAATAAAAATAAAGAACCCGACTGCGTTAAAAGCGAACTAAAAAAAATTGGAAACAAGATTAAATGATAACATGCAGTCGGAGGCACACCATGTAAATAGTAACTGTAATAAGTAGAATAGAAATACTCGATGCATCCGACTGCATGTTACCATTTAATCTTGTTTCCAATTTTTTTAGTTCATTTTTAACGTAGGCGGATTTTTTTGATTTTTTTAATTTAGGTACTTTTTTTTTTTATATATTTTCCTGGATAGGGGTGTAAAATACACGTATATTAGAGTTTACTGTGTTCGAAGGTTGTGTTTTGTGTTTGCAGTCATGAGCTATTTCACAAGCATTCAACTAGATAATGCTGTGTGTCTAAGCGAGGGTGGATCCCATGCTACGAACTTGCATACGTAACTTAATGTGCATTATTCGCAACGTAGTTGACATTTCGCTACGAGCTTTTAATGTTACTCAAATAACAGTGGGTCTTAATAATGACTGTACCCTCGCGGTTTTTGTATAGAAATTGTAAATTCCAATACGTTAAACAGATTTACTTTTGTATATTTTTTGTTTTAATAAATGGTTATTTGAAATTTCTGGAGTTCGATAATTATATAATAATAAACTGCCAACAGAACTCAAAAAGATAGAAAGTGAAGTAAGTAGTATTTAAAAATCGTTTAAAAGAATTTTTAATTAATATGACATTTTATACCACACAGGAATTTTTAAATGGTTAATTGTAATTGTTGACAGGTCGACCACTATGCATTATATTTGTATATCGTTTGACAATATGTTCTGTTCTATTCTATTCTAGTTCATTATTAGTCTATTTGCCATATGGCAACATACACTATTGGCGTCGGTCGGATGGCGGGACCTAGGGGTCGGACCAAAATTTCTCGACGTTTCATAACCTCCTAAACACTTTGGCACCATTTTTAAAAATGTTTATATATATATATATATATATATTTATATACTATATATGTGTGTGCGATATAACTCTCGAAAGAGTTAATTGATTGTAACGAAATTTTGCCCACATGTTGGAATCCACTACCGCAAGAACCCTATTTAAAATGGACCCAATCGGACCATTTTAAGGGTAGTTTTTAGGGGTTGAAAAATGTTTTTGGGCCCCAAAATACCGAAAAAATTCTCCGAATCGTTTCAAAATTGAAATTTAACCCTCTGGTAGTAATTAAACAGTGTCCCTAAGATTTTAATAAAATCAGCCCGACAGAACCGACTTTACAAATTTTTTGAAAATACTAGTTTGCAGATAGTGACTTATTTACTGAAGGGTGTATTTAATGTGGTGTAGACCTTCGATCGACAATAATTTTGCAATTAAGAAAAAATGTAATTTTAAGGGGTGTATTAAGGAGTTAAATTTTTTATTTTGCCCAAAATCCAACCTAAGTTCGCATAATAAAGCCACATGGCCTGTATCAGCAAATACACTATATTGTCGGCAGGGTTTTGGCACTGCGACCTGGGTTTTTTTAATTTCTTACTATAGGAGAGACCTGCCTCTGATGAATGGATTGAGAATCTACTGAAACTGTTTATAAAATAATATGTATCTTCTAAGATATTACGCAATTGACGTAAATTATCAAAAGATGACAGTACACTACAATTCGCACATAGCTGTATGTCGGCGCTGGAGAGAATAACATGACTTGTTGTGGACTTCGAGAAAATTCATGACTTTTCTTAAATACACTGACAAATACTCGAGGATACTCGTGAAAACTGTCATTTCCCGTTGTGGGTGCCTGTGGCAATAACGCATTAGGTACCATCGCGACGACTGTACTGGCGTCATTGACTCATGCGTCGCGACGCGTTGCCGCGACAACTTCGTTACGGATCAGTGTGCGAATAAACCTAAACAGGTGACTCCTGTTGTATGTATAGTAAGACCCCGCTTAACGTGGGAGTTACGTTCAAATAAGTTCTTGCGCTATACGAAACAGTGAGAGATCATTTTAATACGTAAATAATAGACATAAGTGAAGCAAAACCGAGAATAAGAAAATTTGTTAGTTTTTTTTTGTATAATTTTGTAAAATTGTTAATACCTACTTTCTTATCACTTTATTGCAGATTTATTAATTGCTAAAATCGATTTTTTTCATAAAACATTTATGAAAATCAAATAAAAGTTCGAGTAAGAAGTTATGTTTGTGACGAGGAAATTTCCTCATTTGGCATATTTTGTTTTTTGTGAAGAAGTCATCTAATGTCGTTTGCCTTTTTCTGTTTCGTTTAGCAGGCTGTTGTCGATAGCAATTAATGACACTTCGTCTTGCTTTTGAACTTCTATTAACATTTGAATCATTTTGTATAAACTAATCTATAATTTACGTTATAGTGGCTTAATTTTTTATTTTTATAAACCGCGTAATACTGAAACACCGTTAAGCGGAGCAACGTGAAACGAGGTCTTACTGTATATGTGGAATTGCTGCCATTACCAAATGTGGAGAATTTGCGAATAAGTTTAGTTAAAAAAATATATATATCATTTAGGTATGGAAAATGGTGACACATTTTTAAATAAACATAAAAAGATTTATTAAAGTTCCAGTATAGCTTAATCTTTCGAGTGTGCATGTAAAATGCACTTACTTACGGTTCGCAAATCTCTAATTTCTATGAAAAATCTTATTCAGTAATTGTTCAAAACAAATTGGAAATATGTATCATTCTTCCCATATGACTTTTAGCCAAGTTTTTACAGTTTATTTGATCTAAATAAATGATTTAAAATCAGATAAAAACTAGAAAATCAGTTTTACGACCAATTTTTGTTATGAACTATAACAAATAAAATGGATACAATTGTGTATTTATTTGTAGTAGATTGTTCACAATCGTAATATTTTATATACAAAGGAAAAATAGATCATTCAAACATAAGATACACAAATGCGCCTATAAGTGCCTAGTGATCCGAAAAAAATATTCTGTTTTATAACCGCCGTCATAAGGGGTGGCTGTGTCACCCCCTCGCTCATCTTTTGTTTTCGTTCTCCGGTCTGTTCATCCCTCTATTTGATGCTATTACACGCATGTTTTAGGACTATGCTTTTTATCAAGTTACATATCAACGTGATAAAGAACGATTCACAATAATTTGAATAGATTTGAAAAATTTACTAGCGGCCCGGCCCGGCTTCGCGCGGGTAGAACTAATTATCTATAGCCATGAAAGATGAGAATCATAATCATAAAAATCTCAACGGGTATTGAATTTGCGCGAATTCAATCGCTTTTAATTGTGAATGTCCAAAAATCGAAAAAAAAATGAAAATTGCCAAAGAAAAAAAAACTGTTCATCCGATCGCTACCAAGCTTCACAGAGTCACCCACTGGGCTAATCTAAAGATTTCCTGAAAATTTCATCAAAATCGGTCCAGCCGTTTTGAAATTCATAGGGAACATACATCCACACATCGATTTTTATATTATCCAAAATCCAAAGTATTATATACTTTGGACACGCCCCGTAGACTCTACTAGAGATCTCATAACTTTCTTACTATGAAAGCATTATGAAGTTGTGAGTCTTGGCAATCAACTTCACAAGAAATATTTTTGGTGGGATATTATTTTGTCAGTAGGGACTGTTTCTTCCAATCTATTCAAGTTCTAATATCGTTGATTTATTCAGAGAGCTCATCTTCACATCGGATGGGTGATGTTTTATTATTTATATAAAAGACACTCTGTGCATCGTACCACGTGATCGTACCTATATACTAGTAACGCGGGCACATTAGGAATATCTCTGCACATCTTCTATACCATTGGTTCCCAACCAGTGATCCATGAGAGCCTTGAAACTGGTCCGCGGAAAGGCCCGATAGCACATATAAAACAGTCGCCATTAAATGAGAATTTTAAAAGCGATATGCGTTGAACGAGATCGGGTGCTGATGACTATTATAATAAAAAATGTGTTTTAAAAAACTATTTTATTATTTAAACACCTTTGAATTTAATTACAATTGGTAAGGGATTTAGCGTGGGGGGTCCGTACTGATTTAATTTTAATGTACCACACATTTTCGAGGCAAATTAAACTTTTAAAAAAATGTATCAACTGAGAGGGTATGACAAGCAGAATACAGTAAACTGTGTGATGTTATTTAAAATCCAATATGGCGGTCAAAAGGCGTAACTAAAATTTTGAAAAGTAAATATTAGTAGATAAAAAACGTTTATAAAGAAAAGCTTTTATTGCAGTGAACAAAAAAGGATCACAAAATAATTTTTATAAAAGCGTGGGTTGTAAGGTCTATGATAGTGACAGCCCACGCTTTTATAATTATGAACTTAAATTATTTTGTGATTCTTTTTAGTACACTGCAATAAAAGCTTGTCGTTATAAAAGTTTTTTATCTAATACTTTTCTGTTACTGAATACAGATATGGATAAAGGCAGTGAACTTTAGAAGCACCCTCTACTGCAGGGAGTGTTATTAAGTGTATACATATTATGCACTATAAATGTAATAAGATTTATGTGCTCGCAGTTCGCAAAGCTCGGCGGTACACTTTTTCTTCATCTCGCATTGATTTGATAGGAATTACTCAATCTGTTGCACAAAATCTGACAGAGCCGTGTTATTCCGGCGTCGGCGGTGTCAGCGTCGCGACGACTCATGACACTCTGTTGCACTTTACTGTGTAGACTGCAGCATCTCTGAATCTCTGACTCATATCTATGTGTTGAATGAAGCCTCCCAGAGGAAATATAACGGATGATAAAATATGATAGGATATATTTAATATTAATGGAAAATCTGAAATGCGCTTTATATGTTTTCGCAAGGAGCATCATTGTATAAAATAAGCAAAGTAATCAGTTTTGTTTTTGTTTTAGTGCAAACTGAAGAATTGTTCACTTATATATAAAAGAAAATTATGTTGGATTGCAGAAAGCATTGTCACGAAATTTGATGTGACAATGACCTTATAGATTGTGATTATAATAACAGATAACTTGAAAATTCTACAAAATTTGTGTTAAATTATTTCTCGACCATCGTTTCGAACAATCCTCAGGAATATAAAACTAGTTTTATATTCCTGAGGATAGACTTATATTGTTCAAAACGATCGTCGAGAAATAATTTAAATTTTAAAATTACTAGAAAACAGTATCACGATTAATTGGAATAATGAAAATAAACCAATTTAAACACTCATTGATTGCAACGTTTCGTCTTTTCTTCAATTTCTTCAATTCAAGCTTGAAAAAGTCTTAATTAAAGAAAAGACGAAACTTTGCAATCATTGAGTGTTTAAATTGATTTTTTATTTTCATTATTCCAATTACCCGTGATACTGTTTTCTATTATAACATTCTGGAATTGAACTTTAAAGATGAATTTAAAAAAAACCCGGGTCGCAGTGCCAAAACCCTGCCGACAATATAGTGTATTTGCTTGTATAGGGCCGTGTGGTTTTATACTTTTATTATGTGAAATTAAGTTTGTTTTTGGGCAAAATAAAAAATTTAACCTCTTAATACACCCCTTAAAGTAACATTTTTTTCTTAATTGTAATATTATTATCAATCTAACGTCTACACCGAATTAAATACACCCTTCAATAAATAAGTCACTATCTGCAAACTAGTGTTTTCATAAAATTTGTAAATCCGGTTCTGTCGGGCCGATTTTATTAAAATTTTGGGGACACTTTTTAATTACTACCACAGGGTTAAATTTCAATTTTGAAACAATTCGGAGAATTTTTTCGGTATTTTGGGGCCCAAAAACATTTTTCAACCCCTAAAATCTACCCTTAAAATGGCCCGATTACGCCCATTTTTAATAGGCTTCTTGCGGTGATGGATTTCAACACGTGGGCCAAATTTCGTTAAAATCAATTAACTCTTTCGAAAGTTATTGCCCGCACACACATATATATATACAGGGTGTCCCATAAGTCGACGTCCAAACGAAGTGAGGTGATGGGGGAGGTCATTTCCTATCAAAATAACCATAAATGTGGTTATCCAATTGTTTACGGTTCGAAAGTTATTTCAATTTTTGTATTTTTCTCTGAAATCGTGTAGTGCTTATACTAAAAAATTAATTTAAAAAAATCTATGAGTTGTTTGGTTGATTTTTTTTTTTAATAGGATCCTGAAGGGTCTGCCTTTCCAAAAAAAATAATTTTCATGAGCTCTGTTATCATCTGTCAAATAAAAAAAATGGTTTTGTAAACACTTTTCGGTGGCAAGAAAAATATATTTGATTTTAAATTCACGTTGACAGAAAAAAAGTGTCATAAAAAAAATTGACCAATTATCAGAAAAACTTGTCCATTTAATAGAGATTCTAACGCGGTATAGTACAACTCGTTATTCATGACAGTTTTTTTTTATAACAATTTTTTTACATGCAAGTCGTGTTTGTTAAAAAATACATTTTCGAAAATTTCAAAATCTAAGTTGGCTGGTCTAACACAAATGAACCAAATTTTATTTAAAGTTACAACAAATGTTCGAAATTAGTCGAAACGCCCGTTCGTTATTTTGTATTGTATTGGTCGCAATTCTTATTTTTTGCCGCAGCTGATGTTCGTTTTGGTTTTCTGTCGCGTAGACCAGTTCTTTGAAATAATCCCATAAAAAGAAGTCTAGGGGGTTTAGGTCAGGTGACCGCGGTGGCCACTGGATGGTTCCTTCCCTTCCAATCCAGCGATTTGTGTATTCGGTGTTGAGGTATCGTCTCACTACTAGAGCATAGTGACAAGGAGCCCCATCGTGCTGCAACCACATGTTTCGGCGTGTTTCTAGCGACACGTGTTCCAGTAAGCCGCCCAAATCATTTTGCAAAAAATAAAGATATTCATCGCCCCCGATCCTTCTGGGTAGCTCAAGGGGCCCAATCATTTTACCTTCAACAATTCCCGCCCGCATGTTGACCCCAAACTGATGTTGAAAATGGTCGTTTCTTATAGCTCTAGAGTTTACATAATCCCAAGAGTGAAAATTATGGATGTTGAATACTCCCGTCCTTGGAAAGCTCGATTCGTCACCCCACAAAATGTTATAAAAAAACTGAGGATCTTCCCTGTTCCGACGTAGCATTTCTCGGCAAAATTGCACCCTTTTGTTATAATCAGCGGGTAAAAGTTCTTGCACACGTTGCACATGGTATGGATGTAACTGTTCCCTTTTTAAAATACGGTGCACTGTGGACTTCGAAACTCCCGAACGTCTTGACAAACGACGAACACTTGTAGATGGGTCCTCAGTCACCATTCCAATTATTTCATCTTCGTCGATGTCAAGTCTAGGTCTTCCAGCTCTTTGCTCATTCCCAGGGATTTCACCTTCTCTGTACCGCCGATGTATACTTTGGAACACCCTGTGGTCAGGATAGTGTTCTTGGTTGGGATATCGTGCCCGATATTCTCTTGCAGCAGCCCGAGCATTCTCGTCACAAAACCCGTAGACATAGTGCATTTCTGCATACTCCCGATGGGAATAAACCATTTTGATGCGTCCAACTTGAAGAGAGTCCAAATCACAAACAGGATCGAAGTTCAAATTACCAAGCGCAGGTCCAAATAACAAAGTACAAAATGAAAAGTCAAGTCGGAGGTTTACTAGTAATAAAACGAATAGCGAGCATACATTAGAAGTAGTGAATGAAAGAGGAACGTATTAATTTGTTTAAGTCGTTCCAGCCAACTTAGATTTTGAAATTTTCGAAAATGTATTTTTTAACAAACACGACTTGCATGTAAAAAAATTGTTATAAAACAAAACTGTCATGAATAACGAGTTGTACTATACCGCGTTAGAATCTCTATTAAATGGACAAGTTTTTCTGATAATTGGTCAATTTTTTTTATGACACTTTTTTTCTGTCAACGTGAATTTAAAATCAAATATATTTTTCTTGCCACCGAAAAGTGTTTACAAAACCATTTTTTTTATTTGACAGATGATAACAGAGCTCATGAAAATTATTTTTTTTGGAAAGGCAGACCCTTCAGGATCCTATTAAAAAAAAAAAAATCAACCAAACAACTCATAGATTTTTTTAAATTAATTTTTTAGTATAAGCACTACACGATTTCAGAGAAAAATACAAAAATTGAAATATCTTTCGAACCGTAAACAATTGGATAACCACATTTATGGTTATTTTGATAGGAAATGACCTCCCCCATCACCTCACTTCGTTTGGACGTCGACTTATGGGACACCCTGTATATATATATATATATATATATATATATATATATATATATATATATATATATATATATATATAAATATATATATATATATATACATATATATATAAACATTTTTAAAAATGGTGCCAAAGTGTTTAGGAGGTTATGAAACGTCGAGAAATTTTGGTCTGACCGCTAGGTCCCGCCATCCGACCGACGCCAATAGTGTATGTTGCCATATGGCAAATACACTAATTACTTTTCGTGTGCTGCGCATAACGAAACTTTATTAAAAGACTTACTAATTCCTCAGGGTATAAATGCTTTTGGGTTTCTTACTTCCATTTTATTACTGTTTTCATTAGCTGTGATTAGGCATTAAGCTTCCCAAAATTTGACTTGCTGCTTAAGAATTTCAGAGAACATATACTTTTACCCTAATAATTGAATCAACAATATTTCTTTACAGCACGGCACGAGATTATATTTTCATCTTGAGGGCCTCATTCGCAACCTTTTTTACTATAAATTATCTATTTTTACTATAATAATTATTAACTATTCATTTTTTCGTAAATGCAGATCATAACCTCACCAATTTCTAAGGCACAAAGTAATTCTATACACCTATCCCCCGATTTACACGGTACTTGTTTTACACGTTTTCGCTTTTACACGGTTTTCCAAATAAATTTTTTTTTGTTTTTATCGCACTCTACTAAATGCTACTGTGATTGAACACGTGCGCTGTGTACACATCTCACGGGGAATCCCGATCTTACAAAAAATTCGAAGCAATTGTTAATAACCGATTTTATTACCATCTCTCATAATGTAAATATTTCTGCTTCAAACATCGAATCGGCACAAATAACTTCGAGTGATGAAAGTGAATTCGAACCTTCGATTCCGAAAAAAAGAATGAGAGTAATTTCTGACAGTGATGAAGGATAATAAAACACCTTTGGTTTTATTTTTTGTTCTTCTGTTTAATGTATTGTAATTAAATAAAAAAACAGTGTTTCCGTAATATATTACATATTTTAACCTGTCAATGCATTTTATTTTTATTTCTGTGTACACCTAAAAAATATTGAAAAAAATCACAACTGTTAAATATCAAAATTATGCATTTTCTGCAAGCTTTTCGATTTACACGGTTTTGACTTGAAAATTTTTAATTTTCGATTTACACGTTTTTCTCAGGAACGTATCCACCGTGTAAATCGGGGGATAGGTGTATTTTAAAAGCGAGGAATAAAACTTGACTAATTTGTAAATAAAATGTGAACGGCTTGTAACATATTGCTTTGTCACAATATGATATATTGCTCTGTGAAGCCATTTTAATTTAAACCACAAAACAAAACTTTTGCAAACTTAGTGTTTGTCAGTGCGTATATATGCCATACATGGCACATACACAATTGGCGTCGGTCGGAAGACGGGACCTAGGGGTCGGACCGAAATTTGATTTGCCCCACGTGTCGAAATTCATAAAAATAAGCCCAATTGGCCCATTTTAAGCTGGTTATTAGGGTGTGTAAATGTTTTTACTGAAAAAATTTCGTTTCAAAATTAAAATGTAATCATTCAGCAACAATTAAAAAGTTCACATAATAAAACCCACCGCCAGTATTAGCAAATACAATATACAGGTGATTTTTAAGTATATTCTTCTTTTGTAGAAATCAAATAGACGAACAAATATTTCAAGTCACTTTTTTATCAAAACTCAAAAATAAGAGAGAAACAGCCGTTCAAAGTTTATTTAATTTTTTTAAATTTTATTTTAATTTTGAGATCGGTACTCAGGGACAAACAGTTGCCTGGCCCAACTCAGAATTTTAAACTCTTTGTATAAATACGTCATACGAATAAGGAAAAATAAAAATCTAAAAATTAAGTACCGTAAGAACACCTACCACGCTGTACGAGTAACTATTTAGTGCTGCACTTCAGAATATAGTAGCTAAAAAGACTAGACTGGCATTTAGTATTAAACTTTAAACAGGGAATATTTACAAAAAAAAACCGAGTCGCAGTGCCAAACCCTGCCGACAGTACAGTGTATTATCTAATACAGTGTGACTTTATTATGTGAATTTATGTCTGATTTTGGACAAAATAAAAAAATTTACTGCTTAATACACCCCTTAAAATAACGTTTCTTTCTTAATTTCAATATTTCGTCTCTGTTTATATGAATTCTTCATCTGCACAAAATTGTACACCGCCTTCAGTAAGTATAATTCTCTGCCCACAAACAAGCGTTTTCATAAAATATATAAGTCCGCCTTTGTCGAGGCAATTTTATTAAAATTTTGGGAGCGCCTTATACTTGATACTGAAGGGTTAAATTTCAATTTTGAAACAATTCCGAATATTTTTGGGCCACAAAATACTCGACGGTTGTTGATAAAACAATATTTGATAAAATTAAGGTACTAGAAAAATATACATAAAATGTAAAAACAGAAACGAAGAAGCAATTAACGGATTTTTGTATATATTAGTGTAAAATTTGTTGTATTCTTTTTTAACATATATTTCGAATTATTACCTATGATGTCGAATAATACATACATGTTTATTACTACCATATTTGCAATATTTTTATAAGCCTCTATAAGTGAGAAAGACCACTCCTGTACCTCTATAAGGTAGAAACTTGGGTTAGTGAAAAACCCCATAGGCGAAAAAGATATCGCGGTCCCTTAAACCCTTGTTTTTCCAGGTTCGACTGTACAAATATGGTGTCAAGTTGCATAGAATGATGTGAAATATTGTTCCGAACCCTATGTTTCGCCATCCGACCGACGTCAATAGTGTATGGGCCGTACAAATATACAAAAAAAAATTCGTACGTATAAAAAACATAATATTGCGTATTGCCAATGCAGGCATTCTATAGGTACATGTATAATAGATAGGTATGTAAGTATGATGTGTTTTGTGTATTCGAAGCTGTGAAATGTGGGGTAAGAGGCTCTAGCATCGTGACTGCCGGCTGTGGCGCCCCAGTGGGTCCCAGTGGGGGGCACTTACCCGCCACTTGACGGACTATGATTTGACTGACCGCGAATACATCATAAGCAGTACGGGACAAAGATTTGTACAACGATCTGATAGAGCGCTTATCTATACTACTATACAGATTGTGTCAACTCAAAGCTGTCCATAGGGCACTCTGTGTGTAAGACAGAACACCATACACAAACGATAAGCAAGAGTGAGATAAATGATCGCTAATAGGCAGTAATTACTGTGGTTACTGTAAAATAAATTTAAATAAACGTCTTTGTTTTCTAAGTAAAAATAGCCATTTTATCAATTAAAAACCCGGGTCGCAGTGCCAAAACCCTGCCGACAATATAGTGTATTTGCTTGTATAGGGCCGTGTGGTTTTATTCTTTTATTATGTAAAATTAAGTTTGTTTTTCGGCAAAATAAAAAATTTAACCCCTTAATACACCCCTTAAAATAACATTTTTTTTCTTAATTGTAATATTATTATCAATCTAACGTCTACACCGAATTAAATATACCCTTCAATAAATAAGTCACTATCTGCAAACTAGCGTTTTCATAAAATTTGTAAATCCGGTCCTGTCGGGCCGATTTTATTAAAATTTTGGGGACACTTTTTAATTACTACCAGAGGGTTAAATTTCAATTTTGAAACGATTCGGAGAATTTTTTCGGTATTTTGGGGCCCAAAAACATTTTTCAACCCCTAAAAACTACCCTTAAAATCGCCCGATTGGGCCCATTTTAAATAGGGTTCTTGCGGTGGTGGATTCCAACATGCGGACAAAATTTCGTTAGAATCAATTAACTCTTTCGAAAGTTATTGCCCGCACATATATATATATATATATATATAAATATATATATATATATATACATATATATATATAAACATTTTTAAAAATGGTGCCAAAGTGTTTAGGAGGTTATGAAACGTCGAGAAATTTTGGTCCGGCCCCTAGGTCCCGCCATCCGACCGACGCCAATAGTGTATGTTGCCATATGGCAAATACACTAATAACAGTCTGTAGTCACTACCGAAATTATTGATAAAATGGCTATTTATACTGTTCACGAAAAAATCCAAATAATTAAATGGTTTTATGGTGGTAATTCAACCGCCGACGTAATAAATTAATTGATAAAATGGCTATTTTTACTTAGAAAACAAAGACGTTTATTTAAATATCTTTTACAGTAACCACAGTAATTACTACCTATTAGCGATCATTTATCTCACTCTTACTTATCGTTTGTATATAGAGCTCTGTCTTACACACAGAGTATCCTATGAACAGCTTTGAGTTGATACAATCTGTATAAATCTGTAGGTTCTGTCTGTCCTTTTAATTTTTTGTAAAATTTTGTGATAAATATTCGTTTGCTGACTCGCCAATTCTACAATTTAAAAAAAATTGTCTGTCTGTCTGTATGTACTTTTATAACTCAAGAACGATTTGACCGATCTTGATGAAAATTGGTATGTAGCAAGATAGTAATATTGTTGTCGCTAGTTAGAATAATGTGACAAACTTATTAAATTATTGTATTGTCATCGGTTCTTGATAAGTGTGCAAAGTTTCAGTTTAATCTGACGTTTCCAAGTAGGTAAGTTTTTATCCTGAAGGTCCTGGTCATAATAATGAGACAAACTTATTAAATTATTATATTGTCATCGGTCCTTGATAAGTGTTCAAAGATTCAATTTGCTGTGACGTTTTGAAGTGGGTGAATTTCACGTTCAAAGATTCCTTTACAAACATACATACAGTTGAAGCTAGTAAAAGCGTGTAAAAGCCAATTCAGACTAGCCGTTCTCGGTTACGATTCACCGGTCCGGTTGGGAGCTCGACCAATCAGGGCGCAGTCGTTCAGGAACGACTGCGCCCTGATTGGTCGAGCTCCCAACCGGACCGGTGAATCGTAACCGAGAACGGCTAGTCTGAATTGGCTTTTACAGTAATAAAATAATGAATTTTGCGAGCACAGTTCGAAATTTCCCGAGAGCATATTTTGCAATTTGAGGAATCAGGCGCCATAACAGAACTCTGTGTGTTTAAACAGAATGGGTTGTTGTACTATTATTACGGGCAGCCAGAGAGCGAGCGTTCGGTGTTTGAGACACTGTGGAACAGAAATAGTCGACCGCTCGGCGTAAGGTCAGTCCGCGGTTCGCTGACTGACAGATGACTTGATGCTATACTGAATCGCTCTTGAGCACCAACACATAATAAATATTTTGAACGTATAGAGGAACAGGAAATCTTCACGACACGGTACTAGGTAATATATTTTACTGGTTCATTTTTACACCATCGTTGATTTGTACGAAATAAAATTAGAGTTTAAAAAAACTAAAACAACACGCTTTTATGAATTAAAAAAATGCAAAATAATTTGACAACAAAATTAGTTTTACTGTAACAAGCGTGGGGTGCTTTCCACTTAAATTTTCATAATAGTTTTACTTTAGTATTATGCACGCGTAAATTAAAAAAAACCCGGGTCGCAGTGCCAAAACCCTGCCGACAATATAGTGTATTTGCTTATACAGGCAGAGTGGCTTTATTATGCGAACTTAAGTTGATTTTTAGGCAAAATAAAAAAATTGACTTCTTAATACGCCCCTTAAAATTACATTTTTTTATTAACTACATTATTACTGTCGATCGAACGTTTACACCAAAATTAAAAATACCTTTCAGTAAATAACTCACTATCTGCAAACTGGTGTTTTCAGAAAATTTGTAAATCCGGTCCTGTCGGGCCGATTTTATTAAAATTTTAGGAGCACTTTTAAATTGCTATTAAAGGGTTAAATTTCAATTTTGAAACGATTCTGAGAATTTTTTAGGTATTTTTGGGCCCAAAAACTTTTTTCAACCCCTAAAAACTACCCTTAAAATGGTCCGATTGGGTCCATTTTAAATAGGGTTCTTGCGGTGGTGGATTCCAACATGTGTACCAAATTTCGTTAAAATCAATTAACTCTTTCGAAAGTTATTGCCCGCACACATATATATATATATATATATATATAAATATATATATATATATATACATATATATATAAACATTTTTAAAAATGGTGCCAAAGTGTTTAGGAGGTTATGAAACGTCGAGAAATTTTGGTCCGACCCCTAGGTCCCGCCATCCGACCGATGCCAATAGTGTATGTTGCCATATGGCAAATACACTAATAATTCTTGTTTCTTTGAAAGATAATTGTTTAATTAATTAAAATAAAAATACAGTTTACAAATCATTCTCTTAACTATTATAAAACTTTGTCGAGGAGAAATATTGCATAACTTTCTAAAACACCTCAAAACCTAAAGCCAATGTAACAAATAGTTTTACGTTTACAATTTGCTAGTAAATGACAAATTTATCACCGATATTAAGCACTTCACGCATTTTACAATAAAGCTAATTTTGTCGTCAAATTATTTTGCATTTTTAGCTCATAAAAGCGTGTTGTTTTAGTTCTTTTAAGCTCTAATTTTAATTATAAGAAAAATATATAGAAAATAAAGTTCATAAGATAGAACTTTGCAGGAGAAAAAGAGAGCATAGTAAACAGCTGGTGCTTAGCAACCTTAATAAAAAAACATTTGTAAATTAAAGAATGAAATGAGTATTTCCTATGTAGGTACTACGTACGTATGTATATGTTACGGACAATGCTTAAAATCCGGCCAAACACGTTATTATATATTTTTTTTCACTATTTTTCATTATCAATGAAGGCTTGTGGACCACTTTTGCACATATTTCGTTATGTACCCCCTATACGAAGGGTTGGAGGGGGGAAAGTTTCCGAGTTTTTAATTTTTCTGTTGTTTATATGCAAAATTCAGCCTTCTAGAACTTCAGGAAGTACCTTAGCAATTTTGATCGACGTATTTCAGATATCAACGAATCTGAAACCATAAAAGCTGGACAACTGGTACTTGGTGTGTTTAATAAGTCTGCTAAGGACATCTTATCCTGAAAATTTCAGTTTTCTAACATAATCCAGACCGAAGCTATGACGATTCTAAAATACGACGAATTGCTTCCAGAAAAGGGAAGTAGTGCCCCGCTTCCTTTGGCCCCTTCCTTTGGCCTGCCAAATAACCACATCATGCTATACTTTCGCCATGAGGCAGTCTGGGAAGATTGGAATTCTTCCCCTCGTCCATCAACTTTAAATCTTAGTGCCGCTAAGGTATCCGGCCGAGCAATATCGGTAATGTTTCATTTACAAAATTGTCCGTAACATATGTATAAATAGTATGAATCAAGAGCTTATAAAGAGCAAAGTTAAGATTGTTAATCGCACCTCACCTGTCAAGAGTTATTATTAGATTGTTTTATTTAAATGATTTAGGATATGCGGCATGAATATTTTTCTTTATCTGAACGTTCTGTCACTCACAGTTGGCACTCTTAGTTGGAGAGCTGTTAGACATTTTTGGATAGGTATTTGAGGCACTGAAAATTTGTCCAATACCTCTTCAGTAATATCCGAATACAAAAACACAGACCTGGCTGAAAGGTAGCGAGACTTAATCGACCCTCAAAATTCTATATTTGCAAAAAAAAATTCGCAATAAAAAGACATTTTGAAATTTTAGTACCTTGAAATGTAGTATTTAAGGAGTTGAAAAATAAAAATGCCAGATTTTTTAATGGAGTCGAAAACTTAGCCAGGTGTTTGCAAAATTATATTTTTGAGAAATATATTTGAGGCACGTTGAAATTTAAACAATAATATTGGTAACTAAAAATAGATATATTGCGGTGGGACATGCTACCTGCCAGGTGATTAAAAAAATTTAGGGTCGGTTAAGCCCCGCTAGCCTTCAGTCAGGTCTGTGTTTTTGTATTCGGATATTACTAAAGAGGTATTGTACATATTTTCTCAGTGCCTCAAATACCTACCCAAAAATGTCTAACAGCTCTCGGACTATCTAGCTGTGAACGGCGATTCATTTGAATGTGTTTAGATCGATTGTGATTTACTTTAATGTAATATTGACAACAAAATTACCTGACAAATATTATTGATTTGTTTTTTAATGATTAATTTTAGTATGATGTGAAGTGCATCATTGTTTCACTACAAAAAATTCTATAATTTTTCAAACGTCAAAGTGAACGCAAGTCTATACACTGTACAACATCTACCTACATATTACATACATCTACGTATAATAGAATATATTAAAAAAAAACATTTAAAAAATTGAAGCTTCTTCCAAAAAGGCCACTAAAAAGACCATTTTTGGAGTTATTGTTCTTTTTATCTGTTTCGTACTTTGTTAACGTCTGTTATTTTTTAATCTATCTATTTATTATATATAAAACGATGTGTGTATCCATGTTTCCTATGGACTCCAAAACGGCTTAACCGATTTTGATGGAATTTTCAGGTAGTCTTCAGCCCAGCGGGTGATCCTATGAAGTTTGGTAGCGATCGGATTAACAGATTTTTTTTTTTGTTTTTTGGCAATTTTGATTTTTCTTCATAAATTTTATGATAATGATTCTCATCTTTTATGGCTATAGGTACTTAGTGCTATCCGTGCGAAGCTAGTTTAAAATGACAAGGTTTAAAATAGTTTAAAATAAAATTAAACACTAAATTAACAGACTATAGCCTAGGCTTATAGAGGTACAGGAAATTAGTTGTCTCAGATATAGAGGTTTATGAGCGAAAACGTCTTTCGCTTATAGAGGTTTTAGAAGGTTAATACAAAGACGGTACCCGGCAATTACTTAGAGAGTTTTCTCGCTTGCCCAGTTCTCACTCACTTAGGTTCGACTGTATTTCAGACTTACATACCATTTGGTGCAATTATCATCACAGTACATATATTAACTTTTTTATGCATAAAGGCTTATAGCGAAAAGATGAAATCAAACGTAAAGATTATTATAAAACTAACGAAATTGAAATATAAAGTTTAAAATATGCATACGATATTATCATAACAATTAAAAAATAATAATAATATGTAATTACGAGTTATAAACATGAGTTACTTTCATTAGACTGCTATACGTCTTCCTAATGAATTTTTGTAGAACAGCGTTCTATGTTTGTATGAAACAAATTAACTTGTCTAAAAAGACAGGAAAACAACAATTTTAATATCATGCAACAGTTTCATGTTTCGTATCGTAACATCGTAACAAGAGTATTGCGTTGCTAAAACAAACAAAATTAAACAGTCGTTTTTATTTTTCTTTAAGGCAGTGGTTGCCAACCTGTAGAAGTTTGCGGACCACTCAGCCTGAAATTAACTCCCCACGCTATATCCTTCACCAGTTGTAATCAAATTTAAAACAGATTTTTTATTTATGCTAGTCATCAGCACGGATATATTCACCCCGACCTCGTTCAACGTAGAGTTGGGTAACTCAGAACTGAACCGGTTCAAAGAGCCGACTCCGACAAAAGATCCGCGAGAGCCGACTCCGACAAAAGATCCGTGAGAGCCGACTCACTTTTTTTTGAGCCGACGGATCAACGGATCCGCATAGCTCAGTGAAACACTTAACACGCAGAAGCACATTTTACACTTACGTATCAGTTCTTGCTTTGATGCATCTGTCAGCTCAAATGACTCATGCATCACATGTTTGGCTACGCATTCTTGATTCTATACAGGTCGTGATATGATTGACTGAACTAGGTAACTCAGTGGCAGACTGCAGTAACATATTCAGAACTCGGCTCTTTTTGAACCGGTTCAGTGAGCCGGCTCACATACGGGATCCAGATGCAAAGATGCAGATCACTAAAAAGACCCGTTTTTCCCATCTCTAGCTCAACGCATATCGCTTTTAAAATTCCCGTTTAATGGCAACTTTTATATATGTGCTGCCAGGCCTTTCCGCGGACCACTTTCGAGGCTCTTATGGACCACTAGTTGAGAGCCACTGCTTTAATGTGATCGATTCCTCAGATCGTAAAATATGCTCTCGGGAAATCTCGAACAGTGGTCGCATTAAATGTATTTTAGTACAGTTTTTATTAGCTGTGATTAAGCATTAAGCTTAAAAAAATTTGATTTGGTACTTAAAAATTTCAAAAAGACATGTATTTTTGTCTTAAAAATTGAATTAAAAAACATGATATCGACCAATATTTTTACAGTACGTTACGAGATTTCGAATTACAGGAAGGCAAAGTAACATTTCGAAGTTTTTTGTTTACAAACTTACGTAAAAAATACCGACAAAGGCTTGCTTGATATTTTTTTTCAAATTTAATTTTGTCTGTTATTATTTTTATAATTTGTAATTAACAAACTTCAAAAAAAGGTTATACGATTCGATGCGTATTTTTATTATTATTAAAAAAAATATCGTAAAATTTTGACCTAAATTAGTATAGAATTGGAAGGGTCAATCCGACACTTCATATATCGGTTTTCTTTTCAAGTTTCATCGGGAAAAGGCATCGAAAAATTGACCTGTGCGGCTAAAAAGCGAACACCTGGCAACCATGTCTGTATTTTAGATATGTAACAGAATTCGTATCCGTCTATCTTCTTATAACAAGAAGCTCGATTTGATACACAATATAATTATTCAAGTTTTTAATTACTGTAGTTAAAAGGTTGTTATCTAGTCGTATATGAAGTTCTAATTTGAGAACCTTTAATAATATAGTGTTTTGTTTGTTTTCCATCAAAATTATTACCTGAGTGAATGGCATGCTACGTATTAATTGATATTTCAAACAGTCTTCTTAATTTCAGACTAGTGATGATCAAAGCAAGACCAAGAACAAGACTGAAATAGTCTTGGTATCGGTCTTGCTCTTGCTTATTCAGTCTTGGTCCTGGTTTTGCGTATTCACTCTTGCGGTAGTGGATTCTAACGTGTGGGCCAAATTTCTTTAAAATCAATTAACTCTTTCGAAAATTATAGTCCACACACACACATAGATATATATATTATATATAAACATTTTCAAAAATGGTGCTTAGAATGATGTGAAACGTCAAGAAATTTTAGTCCGACCCCTGGGTCCCGCCATCCGGCCGACGACAATAGTGTATACAATATCCATATATATGGCACTAAAAAAACGCGCGTGAAGTATTATAATTTATATAAATTATAAGACTAAAAGTAAAATTAGAGCTGCTTGGTTGGAGGTGGCTAACTTCACATATGTATAATAATGTTATATTTGTAAATAAGATTTTATTACTAAGTGTGTAATTTGTAGAAACAATTATTACTGCATGTACTACGGATAGTAAGTATATTGAAAGCAATAAGTACACACGTATTATTTAAAATGTAATATACCCACGTAAATGCCGGCGGGTATTTACTAACCTGTCCATCAAGTTTTGAATATAATTATGTATTCGTGGATAATTTTATAGATTTGAGATCAATTTGCTGATTCACAAACCGAACGTCGAACAGAGCCAACTCGAGCGCAAACTAAACGAAGCGAAGAATAAACTCATGAAGTTTTAGTATAAAAAAGACGAGCAAAAAAATTAAAGTTTTAAAAAACAACACACTTTTATGAACTAAATAATGCAAAATAATTTACGAACAAAATTAGCTTTACTGTAAAAAGCGTAGTGTTTAATATCGGTAATAAATTTTTCATTTATTTGCTAATTGTAAACGGAGAGCTATTATGAAAATTTAAGTAGATAACACCTCACGCTTTTTACAGTGAAGCTAATTTTGTTGTCAAATTATTTTGCATTTTTTTGGTTCATAATAGCGTTATATTTTAGTTTTTTTAAAACTCTAATTTTAATTATAAGACTAAAAAACAATATTACATTTGACAATGATGTAGGCAACTCAACGTACGTCACTGTACAGTGTGTTTGCTTGCTTGCTGTTATTTTTCAAGTTTTTTTTCTCCTGAAAGTCCTGGTCAGGATAATGGGACAAACTTATTAAATTATTGTATTGTCATCGGTCCTTGATAAGTGTGCAAAGTTTTAGTTTAATCTGACGTTTTGAAGTGGGTGAATTTCACGTTCAAAAATTCCTTTACAAACAAACATATAGGTGAAGCTAATAAAAGCGTGTTAATAATAAAGTAACAAAAACACTACTTACAACAAGCGTTAATTGATTTTACACACTTTTGAGTTGGCAAAAACTAATAACGTAAACTTTACCTAAAACACAATATGAATCTTGGGCTATCTTTCGATATACAAGAAGTCTATTGGAAGTGAATACGAGGCGAAGAGCGTGCATTTTTATTTTTTAAGACAATCTGATGCCATTATATAAAAGCTATATGCTCTTGTTTTTTTGCTTTAAAGCAAATTGATTGGAACAGTTACTCTAAAATAAAGTTTTAAGTACTTATATAATATGTGAGCGCGCACTCGATATATAACCTTCGCTTTTCGAAACGGCATCGTGTAAATCTATATTATTTCTCAAAGGTGTAGGAAATAGCTCCGTTAATCCTGTATCAAAATTAATGTTTGATATGCCATTTTGGAGATTATTTTTCTCTCTAATGACGAAAAATAAATTAATATCTTAAAATTAATGCTTTCATTAAAAAATTACCGTTTACAAATTTTGACAATTTCGTTACAGAAAATAACATTTAAAAAAATCAAATGTCGCCATGTCATGGCACTCTGTTTATTTTAACAGTTGTCGGTAATATGACGTGTAATGGCGCTGAAATCTCTGACATTTTTGGCCTTCTCGTGATTCGAAATCTCGTGACGTATTGTAAAGAAATATTGATGAACATCACATTTTTTTTATTCAATTTTTAGAGCAAAAATATTTGTTTTTTAAAATTTTTAAACAGTAAATCGAATTGTGCGGAGCTTAATACTTAATCACAGCTAACAAAAACAGTGATAGAATGAATTTTGCGGCCAGACATCGTAATGAATTATTTTTTATTCAGCCCTGGTCAACGTTAACTGAACTGTTGAAACGAAAGAATACGAGTGAACAATTTATACTATATAAATGTTTTTATTACAGCTGACAACAAAGGTGAAAATTACAATTCAGGTTATCTCTTCGTGGACGGAATAAGAAAGGCGACAAAAAGTACAAAACTGAAAGAAACAATAACAATGCCATGAAAAGAAATACACTGGCAACAGCGTAAAGGTGTATTTTATTAAATACTAGCGGCCCAGTCCGGCTTCGCCCGGGTGTAAATGTAATATATAGAATATAAAAGATGAGAATCATTATAATTAAACTCTCAACGTGTATTGAATTTGCGCGAATTCAATCGCTTTTATTTGTGAATGTTCAAAAAGCGAAGAAAAATCTTATTTCCTAAAAAGAAATTTAAAAAATTCTGTTGATCCGATCGCTACCAAACTTCCGAAGATCACCCGCTGGGCTAATCTAAAGATTGTCTGAAAATTTCATCAAAAATGGTCTACCCGTTTGGAGTCCATAGATTACATATACATCGTCTTTTATCTATATAGATTATTAAAATGTAAAAAGTGGTTATTGTGACATAACGATAATAGTTGGACATATAGTATCGCGAAGTTTTTTGTAGTTATTGATATGTTCTTTAATATTGTACAACATACTTTTGTTCTATCATCAATAGTTTCCGCAGCGCATGCGACGAAAGATGTTTTATGGCATTTTTTTACACCTTGGGTTACGTTACTAAAGTTTTAGTAAGGATCCCTAATATTTTCTAGCAATAAATATAGCCTATGTTACTCAGGATGAATGTAGCTTTCCAATTGGTGAAAGAATTTTTTAAAACGGCACAGTAGTTTTTGAGTTTATTCATTACAAACACACACACAAAAACGCAAATCTTTCCTCTTTATAATATTAGTGTAGATGTGTGTAGTGGAAATACTATCAGCAGTATATTACACCACAAGGGTTGAATGCCGAAATTCCTGCACTGCGCGACATGATGTCCGAGGCGAACTTCAGGAGTATCAATCAGTCCGTGTAGTGTATATAGTGTATTGATTTTTTTTTACCTATCCTTGGACACTCGGGTTGCCGAGACAAATCCAACGATATCTTAATTTTAGAAATCCGTCCAGCCGTTTGGATGATACGAGGTAAAATATTACAAACATAGATACGCGCAAAAAACATATACCCTCCTTGGCAGTCGGGTAAAAAACTATCTTAACCGCGAAAGTATAATTATACATTAATAACAGATTTTTAAATAAAATAATTAAGAAATTAATCATAATTTCAAACAACGTAGAGGTTTTATGGACAGTAAGCAGTTTTAGTGAAGAAAGGTACATTTTTCTCTGGTGCGAGATACAATATGTGATGATCAGCATGTGTTTTTATGTTGCCGAACAATTTTTTTTCGTTTGAAGGGGGTGGAACCCACGTCAAAGAGACGGTAAATCAACATGACGTTAACTAGTATATGTACGTATAACTATGAGAGCTCATTCTGTTTTACAGCGACGGTCTTATTAATTTATACATATATTATAAAAGTCATTTACTTCAAAACAAGATAATAGAAATTGTGTTTTACACATACCTACAACAAAGTGAACAACTCTCAGAGTCAAACGAAAACGGTTAAATAATATTTCGAAATTATTATGATGCCGTCTTAAATCTAATTGATATTAGTTATTGCAACTAATACGGCGTGATTAAACAATTTGAATGCAGTAAAACCCCGCTTAATGCGGGAGAGACGTTCCAGTAAGTTCCTGCGCTATACGAAACAGCGCTAAATGAGGCCATCTTACTACGTAGATAAAGAACCGAGAATAAGAAAATTTATTAGTTTGTTTTTTTTTTGTTTAATTTTGTAACATTTATTGTTAAATATTGTTTTATCGCATTAATTATATTGCTAATATCGATTTTTGTTCATAAAACATTTATCAAAATCAAATAAAAGTTCGAGTAAGAAGTTATGTTTGTGATGAGAAAGGTTCTTCATTTGACATATTTTGTTCGTTGTGAAGAAATCATCTAATGTCGTTTACCTTTTTCTGTTTCGTTCAGCAAGCTGTTGTCGATAGCAAGATATTGCATCAATGACACTTCGTCTTGCCTTTGAACTTCTATCAACATTTAAATCGTTTTGTACTGATCCATAATTTACGTTATAGTGGCTAAACTTTTTTTAGTAACCGCGTAATACTATAACAGCGTTAAGCGAGGTCATACTGTACTGTGAAATGCAATCTGGGAGAGACAATTTCATGCAGTTTTCTAGAATCCAGAGTATAAAGAAAGAGCCTGGTATAGCAATTTATTACTGAAAATTGTATAATTTTAAGTCGTAACCTGTCGGTATGAAAATCATTCGAATGATTTTGAATAATCTCTCGAGACATCTCGCGATATTTTAAAAATCGAATAGTTCACCCGAAATACCGCATCTTACTTAAATAGTATATTACACCGCAAGGGCAGAAAGTTGAAATTCCTGTACTGCGCTTTCAACCTTCTGCCCGTGTGGTGTATTTTTCTTTATATCCGGTCGAAAGTGCGCTTATCAAAATTTTTAATTATTCGTCCGTCTTTTTCTTCGATTAATTTTTACTTAATATCACTATTTAACTTTTATTCACCGTTATATAAAAAGACTATTAACTTTCAAGTGAGCAATTTTGAGGTTATACGCAATAACAGCTGTTAGCTACTACTGGCTGGCGGCAGACTCACGTATCAGTGTGCACGAGAAAACTCTTTCGTCCCGCTGTTACTTTCTTTCGACCCGCTGTTATAAATGGCGAGCGAGTAATTCCAACAAAGTATAAATTTCTGGTTTAAAATCTAAGCCGAAAGTACGTAGGTACTTTCGATCGGGTACGAAGAAAAATACGTTTTAGTCCACGTCTGCTTTCGGCGAGCGATGGATGTACTAGGTAAGTAAATAAGTATAGGTTTCAACAGTCAGTAATGTGTGTGTGTGTGTGTGTGTTATGTACACATAGTTGTGTATATTGATGAGAACACACCCATCATCATTCTACATGTATCGATGGCTAGTTATCGGCATGTATTGTTTTAAAATCTTAAATGTCGGTTATTAAACCGCAAAGTGATTATTAAATGAGAAATGTTTGTCCGAAAACAAATAAAAACACTATGACGAAAGGTTGAATGAATGCAGGAGCCAACGATTATTTACCTGCGCCGGCCGTCCACGAGACGCAAAACCGGGCTCAAATTTACTGATATGTCTGGAGCAGAGCTGGCCAAAGCACCGAACCGAAGTACTTGAAGCATTAAGCATTTTAAAGTAACTTTTTAGATCTTAACTTCCCACATTCAGTTTTGATATAAATTTTAAAGGTGTGGACCAAATTTACTTAAATCGGTTAAGTCTTTCGAGAATTTCACATCATTCTAATCAGTATTCATTATAATATTTTACGTAAAGAAATTTGGAAAATATAATAGTATAAGATATACTTTTATTATAGAAAAACAATTCCAAAATTTTTTATATAATATAATTTATTTATTTATGAGCGCTTTCGACGATAGTCATCTTCAGATAATACATATTTTATTTATAGTAGGGGAGCCCAAGCGGGGATTTTGGAAGTAACTCGAGCCCGACAGTTTTATATGAGAAAAGAAACCTTGTACCATGTTATGTACTTCCACCACATATGAACCCTTAATATAGGGGTGTGCGTCTAGGGCAGTTGATCAGATTAGTAAAAAAAAATCGATCTATAAAAAAACTCGAGCGCATCAGATTTAAACAAAATAAGTTAATTACATGCAAAAAATAAAATCTCTATAATAATCTGACGATTTAAACGTGACATAAAAAAATAAGCGAGTCGCAAAGTTGCAAAAAAAAATCATAACCTCGAAATGTTCGAGCGTGGTTTTTTTTTTTTCATTTGAAAGAAAAATATTTAAAAATTATAGGAATAACATAATCTGCCGATTTTCTTAAGCCGAACTATCTAAAATTATTAATAGAGTAGTGTTTACAAGTACAGAGAACTACGTATTTCCCGCTCCACGCTACTCTTCCTTTCTCACTCTTTCTCTATGTCTTACTTTCTCGCACTACTACACACTACTCTCTTTTCAATTGTCAGATTTTTCAATTGTCAGATTTAAAAAATCCCTTCACCAAATTGTCAGAATATGAGTCAGCATGAACAGTGCATCAAGCTAAACCGTCTGTATAAAAATCTGATGCGCTCGAGTATTTCAAGGTCACGGCTTTTTTTTGCATTTTAAAAAATCGGCTGTGAATTTCAGTCACGTTCAAATCGTCAGTCTTTATAATAGGACATGTTTTAGGGTTTACTTAACATCTCTCTTGAATTTCTGACAAGCTCGAGTAAAAAATTTTTTTTTCTAATTTTCACCTCTTTGTATGGCCACCTCCCACTACCAATCTGGCAGATTATTATCTCTGTGTGGTCAGAAGTTCGTAGGTTTTTTTTACATTTTTGAAAATTCATACACGCTCCCCCCACCACTGAAAGGATATACATCATATAAACTTTTTTTCTTTTTAATATGTAATCTTCACGATTCCTTAGGTCTTCAAAGGGTGGGAGAAAAAACACATTTAGCACGCTGGGCTCCCCTACTATTACAACGTAAACTGTTAAAATTTAAAAAATTTAAATGTCACAATGGCTGATTATTTATCCAAGGTTACGGAAAGTTAAATAATAATCAATAACATAAGTTATAATAATTTATAATATGTTTATATAAGATATTATTTTCTGCTTTGTTACAGATCAGGTTCAAATTCTTTTCTGTATTTAAATATATATTATTTTTAACTATTTCAAATTTTTCTAGTTCGTTTAAAATTAAACCTTTTTGCGATTTATGTTTTAATGCTAAATCAAAAAAGGTTTAATTTTAAACGAACTAGAAAAATTTGAAATAGTTAAAAATAATATATATTTAAATATAGAAAAGAATTTGAACCTGATCTTTAACAAAGCAGAAAATAATATCTTATATAAACATATTATAAATTATTATAACTTATGTTATTGATTATTTAACTTTCCGTAACCTTGGATAAATAATCAGCCATTGTGACATTTAAATTTTTTAAATTTTAACAGTTTACGTTGTAAATAAAATATGTATTATCTGAAGATGACTATCGTCGAAAGCGCTCATAAAAAAATAAATTATATTATATAAAAAATTTTGGAATTGTTTTTCTATAATAAAAGTATATCTTATACTATTCTAATCAGCTTAGCCCAGTTTTTGGAAATGGGTTGTGCTTTGATAGTAAACAAAGTGAAGAAAATATAATCCAAGGCGATCCGTCAAAAATTGCTATTTGTATTGACGTATGGACAGACCAACTGGCAACACTGCTGTTCGCGGTCTTCAATTACAATTTTCGGAGTAATTATGAACTCAAATCTATCTAGAAATGGTTCCATTCTATAGAACAGATTCTCCTCTTTTCAAACCACTACAATTTGAATGGATTTCGTGCCAAACTAACATAGAAATAACTTTTTATATGAAGCAATATTATTCCGTTTAAATTTTAACGTGCCTCAAATATATTTTGAAAATTTTTCAAAAATATAATTTTGCAAATACCTGGCTAAGTTTTATACCCGATTAAGATTTCTGGCTTTTTTATTTTTCAAGTTTTTGAGTACTAAGTTTCAAGGTATTAAAATTTCAAAATGCGTCAAGGGCTTTTTATTGTGTACAAAATTTTGCTAATTTAAAAATTTGAGGGTCGGTCGCTACCCTTCAACCAGGTCTGTGTTTTTGTATTCGGATATTACCAAAGAGGTGTTGTACAAATTTTCACTTTGCCTCAAATATCTACCCAAAAATGTCTAACAGCTCTCCTACTACTAGAGTAGCGGATGTGCCTAGGTATTGAGAAATTAAGGTGGGAACTCTACGAAATCAGTTTCAGTAATAGCGAATAGATGTGGGTGAAATATGCATGTAATAAATACAAAAGGCATGGTTCCAACATAACCCGGCTTCTAAACGTTAACCCCGTAAATCATTAAAAATTTTATAACGTATTATTTTTATCGACACTATAATTATAGGTAAGGATATGGGTATTAATAAATATATACTTTGGTGGTCTCTTTCAATTATATGAAATATTTGTAGAGTGATACATCGCTAAGTAGACTATCATCGCATTGCTCGAAGCAGCCACGCTAACTGGAATTAACCCATGAATATTATGTGTGTTGGTCATCTTCAATTTACATTCCTCTATAAATAGGCATGTACTTATATCCTTATTGTTATGTAATACTTCAACACGCGCTGGCAAAATTATAAAGTTATTAACTATCCAGTACATTAAGGCTGTCGGAACACTCTGAATTTAAGCCAAAAATAGAGCTTCGGCTGTCAACTGATTGTAGACTTATTCGTCAACATTCTGTAAAAATTCTTTCTCTATAAGGAAGATAAAGGACAAATCTAGGTCTCTAATGGACTACTTTTATAATTTATGGACAATTTACTAGAAAAAATTTGGCATTAATTGTGCTAAAAAAATACACGTTTTCAATGTCACACTATGACCTTATTCGTATTTATTTCACAAAACTGTTCCATCACAAACCTAAAGTGACTCTTCCTTTTTCGGAAAAGTTTTTTAAATCTTCAAAATATTTCCAAAAATTAGAGTAATCAATTGACAGCGGCACCCTTGCGAAAAAAATGTTTAGCCTCGTAGTTGGCACCAGCCAAAAATTGAAACGTGCGGATGATTTGAGCGAGACAGAGCTAAAGAAGGTCACACTTACAATATGTCTTTTGTCTACCTCGCCCCTTACCGCTGGGTCTCAGCACAAACAAAATTCAGAGCGTTCCGACAGCCTTAATGCTGGGTTGCAGAAAGAATTGTCAAATAATTTTCTTTGACAATGACCTTAGATTGTGATAATATAATTACAGTATTCATACATGCAAGAGCAATCTAACGTCGTATTCAAACTCCCTGTCATGTACAACATTAGATTGTATTTACACAAAAACAAATGCTTGATCTACACAGAAAAAGATCTTTTTTCAAGTCAAATTTGGATTAAAATGCGTAGAAAAATGTCGTTTCGAAGTAAAAATTATGCAAAGAACTTTGTTAAATACACGTATACACAGTTTAAGTTTTCAATCGATAGATTATTTTTCGAACAGAATCGAATTAAAATTCTACAATTCTTTTCTTATGGAGAAAAATGTGTGTTCACAATCTGTCATTGTCAAATTGATTTATTTGACAATCCTTTCTGCAACTCAGCATAAGTAATTATTGTGTGTGTGTGTGTGTGTGTGAGAGAGAGAGAGAGAGAGAGAGAGATGGAAGATTATAGACGCTCAACATCTGAAGTCATCATCGTCTGAAGTAGTTATTATAATGGGGACACAAATCAAAATCAAAATGTTTATGTTTCAAAGTTATTACGCTGTTTCTAAACTATTTTTGAAAAGACGTCTCTCTCTCTCTATGAGGGTATGTACATAAGCACGTGGTCATTTCTTTCTAAGACGAAAAATCGAGAATAAAAAATTATTTCGACTACGTTAGAATGCCAATCGACGCGTATTAATGTAAATATGATCTGAAAAAGATTTTTTTTCAAAATCGGTCCATGCGTTATTTTTGTTTTTAATCGAATAGGCTCAATAAAAGTAGACTTTACACAATATCTCGCGAATAAAAAAATTATATCGAATTCGTTACAGCATAAACTGGAATGCTTAAACTAAAGTCATAGACAATCAAATCGTATGTTTTTTTTAATTAAAATTTAAAAGATTGTAATTAAAATGTACAAGATATTAACAAAAAAATATATTTTTAATGCGCAGGTGTAACAGATATATAAAAAAAACCGTTGAATAAATAAAAGGTAGCGCCAGAATTAAAACTCAATTTAATTATTACCTACAAACAGAATGCTCATTGATGATGTCAAAAGTTAAAATAGGGTTGTAATTAAATTGTAATAGATATGAGTTCGGTGGACGTTAATATAATAGATAGGTTATTCCTATTTTGATTCTATTCTACTAATAATGTGTATGTATTGTTCTTCTGACGGAACTTCCGACAGATAATCATAAATATTGTATATTCTAAGAATTAAATGATTTGATAATAATACACTTCCTTAATTATGGAGCAATCAGACAAAATCAGATAAATTGGTTTTAAACAGTTTCGAGTTATTAACGTAAAACGATTATCGCGACATTAAGGCAAATAAAAAAGTTAATTAAAAAAATAAAAAAAAACTCGACTGCGTTAAAAGCAAACTAAAAAAATGGAAACAAGATTAAATGATAACATGTAGTCGGATCCATCCAGTATTTCTGTTCAACTTATTACAATTACTACATGGATGCGGCCTCCGACTGCATGTTATCATTTAATCTTGTTTCCATTTTTTTAGTTCGCGTTTAACGCAGTCGGGTTCTTTTGATTTTTTAATTTACTTTTTTATTTTATTTTTTTAGTCTTGGTTATTTTTTTTTCAAAGACAATTCTCTTTGTAGTCGGGTTTTTTGTTTTCTAAATAATTTGATTATTTGAAGTTTTATAAGATTATTTTCCTTCGTGTATGTCCAATAGTTTCAGCTTTGACACTTTCGAGGTATAAAAGTATCATAGAATGGTTCAATTAATTTCATTTTGCAGAAAATTTCTGCCGAAACGTCGACCATTAAATAAGTTTAGCAAATAAATGTTTGCTTTTAAATAGCCTTGTATCCCATAACTCTTAGTTAGTTGCTAATGTGCGTATTATATGGTATTAATAATCATAGCTAATTAATAATTACAGCTAATTAGTAATTACAGATGATGTGTAACAGATAATATTAGTTGGCATCATCGAATTGTCGAGTCATTAAACTCAGAAATTACACGGTACTTAAAAAACAAAAGAACATAATTAAAAACGCTTAAAAACAATTGCCTGTTTGCCTGTAGTAACGTGCAAAGGATGTTACATGCACCAGTATAGACGAAAATATAATGAAAAAAAAATGAATTAAAAGTGAATGTCATGTTTACATGACTGACGGCCAGACAGACTAACAAATTTATACAAGGTCTTGTTTTTGTTTTAAAATCGGTGCCTGTGAAAAGCTCTTGTAGGTGTTAACAACGACTTCTGTTGACAAGAGAACGTCGCTTTCTTCAAAATTTACGTTAAGGAATTGAAAAGTGACGGATTTTTAACACGCTTTTATTAGTTTCACCTGATGTATGTTTGTAATGGCATCTTTCAACGTGAAATTCGCCTACTTCAAAACGTCAGGTTAAACTGAAACTTTGCACACTTATCAAGGACCGATGACAATACAATAATTTAATAAGTTTGTCCCATTATCCTAACCAGGAACTTCAGGATAAAAAAACTTGAAAAATTACCGCAAGCAAACTAACACGCTGTACAGTAGCGTACGATGCGTGGCCTACCCCATAGTCAAATGCATACTGTTTTTTAGTCTTATAAGTAAAATTAGAGTTTAAAAAACTAAAAAATGCAAAATAATTTGACAACAAAATTAGCTTTACTGTAAAAATCGCGGAGTGCTTATCGGTAATAAATTTTTCATTTACTAGCTAATTGTAAACGTAGAGCTATTATGAAAATTTAAGTAGATAGCACGCCACGCTTTTTACTGTAGAGCTAATTTTGTTGTCAAATTATTTGGCATTTTTTAGTTCATAACAGCGTGTTGTTATATATAGATAGATAAATGATCAATTACTTTAGCAGCGTCATTTTTAAAGGTTTCTATTGGCCATCATGAGTCCGGAAACTGGTAAGGTAGGTACAATACCACCAAGCAGGATTCATTTGTAGGTACATACATCAATTCCAAAATGATACCACGATACAACGATGATGAAGCGAATCTCGAAGGCACAAACATAAAAGAGGTGGAATATGTAATAAGAAAGTTGATTTTTCTTTCTTATTTCTCTCCATATAGCTTAAAGTATTTTTTTAACCGAACCACGCCATTTTTATGTTTAATCAATCGTTATGAAAAGTTAAAATGTTATTAACGTCAATGTCATTTCCAGTATGATTGAAAATGTGTTTAATTTAATTAAATTTTAATTTCCTGGAAAAACACTAAAAAAGCTTTTTTTACAGACGAGCGCTTGATTTTACCTCCAGATATACCTAATAACGAAAGTGTAATTGATAAAGAAATCTTTGCAAATTAAATGAGAGTGTTCTAAGTTCAAGCAGAATATCCGCATTTAATTTTTTAACCGACTTCAAAAAAAGGAAGAGAGGTTCTCAATTCGGTTGTATTTTTTGTTAATGTTTGTTCACTGATGGTTTCGTCAATTGTAAAGCGATTTGAAAAATTTCAATTCCATTTTATTCAGAATGGTACTATATAGTTTTTATTAAAATCGGTTCATTCGTTTTTAAATGACATCAAAAAAACATATTTTTTACATGAATGCTACCTCATATGGCCAGCATTTGTGAACCGATTTCGATAATGATTCTTTTCTTATTTAATGGGGCATACCTTCAGGGTGATCCCACATAGATTTTAATTACAATAAAGAAATCAACTGCAAGGATGTGTCCGCTAAAGAAGCTTTCGGTCTACCTATGTGTATTTTAATCGGTGTATCCGAGTTGGTTCCGAAATGTCCGAATTGGTTCCCGGGTATTTACGAAGAATATACTCGAATTGGTTCTCAGATTGTTTCAAAAGCAATTTCAATTTTCCTTCCCATTTTATACAGACTTAGGACTGCCTAGATATATTTTAAAATAATGATTGAAAAGTGTAACAAAATATTAATAAATAAAATAAAATAGGCTTGTATTATAATTTGCACTGATTTTTCACTCGGCACGTGATAGAACATGATTAATAATAACAAGTAATTAAAAAACACTTGAAAATTCTATAAATAATTCTTTATTTCTCGACGATCGTTTCGGACAATAAGACCATCCTCAGGAGTACAAAAACTTATACTTATACTTAGTATAAGTTTACCCCTGAGGAAGGACTTATTGTCCGAAACGATCGTCGAAAAATAAAGAATTATTTGTAGAATTTTCAAGTGTTTTTTAATTACTTGTTAGGCTTGTATTATTATAGGTGTATTTTCTTTTGTAGTAAAAATTTATAACATATATTAGATATAATTTCAAATCTAGAAACTTCAATATTTTTTTAATTTTTCCATTTTTTTTAATATAATAATAATAATAATGCGTTTAAAGTCCGTTTCTCGACTTTATGTCATAACAGACGCCATTCGCACCATTACTATTTTTCATTTTACTACTTCCCGTTTTTTTCTACATTTCTTAAACTTCAACTCATATAATAGCAATGGGCGAATGAAGGAATTACAGGAAATTAGGATAAGGTAGGTAATTTTTGAACTAGGAGTTTGATAGGTAATCGGCCATGGCCTCAAATAAGGAACCACCTCGATATTTAGCTGGAATTAATTGAGGGAAACCATGGAAAACCTCAATCAAGATGGCCGGTACAGGAATTACCGTTTCTCGGCGAAAGGCAGTAGGAAAAAGTCCCAGCCACATCTGCCCCCGCCGGGAATCGAACCCGGACCTCCCGAATGCGAGTCTAGTGCTGTACCACTACTCTACCCAGCTCGGTATTTTTTTTTTTTTTTTTGAAGCGTTAGTTTTGTCAGTATTGCTGTATGCGGCAGAAGTTTGGGGAGCAATGCATATTGATAAATTAGAAAGGGTACAAAATTCTTTTTTCAAAACATTGCTTTATTTACCTAGAAATACACCGAAGCATTTTATAAGGCTAGAAACAGGTAGGGACGGAATAGAAATTAAAATTTTTGAAAAAATGGTTAATTGGTGTATTAAAATACTAGCAATGTCTCAAAATAGATACGTAAAGCAATGTTTTGATAGATTAAAAGAATTCGATGAAAATCAAAAAATCACAGTTATACTGAAGAGAAACTGGGTCACCCAACTTAGAAATTTAATAACAAAATGCCAGTGCTGTGACATATGGCAGGAACAAAATTACGCAAAATTAAAAAGTGCAAAGCTGCTGATAATAGACTCTCTCAAAAATAAATTACGAGAAAATAACAATTTATTATAAAAATATAAAATATGTAATTAACTGCAACACTATGTGCATGAACTGCAACTTAAAAGTGAATGAAAATTTATTCCACTTCTTATTTGAGTGCCCGCTATATGTGCCATACAGAAATGTATTTTTGAAAAATTATAAAAACACAAATAATAAATATAATTCGAATTCTTTACAAAGATTTCTACTGGCTAGTGCCCCAGAAACTGTCAAAAATATATTTCTGTATGTCACTAATGCACTAAAGTTGCGGGCATTTCACCTCTGGGAATAAAAAATAATAATAAACACTATTGTAACGTATTTTTTTTAATATGTGTTTGTTTTATCATTGATTTTTAATGCTAATCTTTTTCAGTACTTCTTAATTTAACGTATGTTATACCGGGAGCCAATTCGGATTTGTGCCGTATAAAATAGGGAACCAATTCGGATATCAATTTTCAGGTATGGGAACCAATTCGGCTGCAGTCATTTTAGTGTGTGATGTTAATGATAACATGGTGATCCTGTGAAGCTATTTGCAGCGATATCAGAGCAAATAGCAGCAATCTAGTCTAGTTATATGCACAATATTATGTGACAGTTATGTACCTCTATTCACGTAGTAATAGCATATTATATTGTTTGCATGACGTAGGTGCAGGTAAGTGAAGTTAGTGTTTTGTTGTTAGAATATGAATTATATTTCACCGCAACAAACAAGGCGGGTTCACACGTCGCTACCTCCCAGGTGTCTCATAAATACTATCGACAATGCATAAATACTGAACGCGCTGCCGTTTACAGGACCGGACTTTATGGTTATTAGTGTATTTGCCATAAGGCAACATACACTATTGGCGTCGGTCGGATGGCGGGACCTAGGGGTCGGACCAAAATTTCTCGACGTTTCATAACCTCCTAAACACTTTGGCACCATTTTTAAAAATGTTTATATATATATATATATATGAATATATAATTATATATATATGTAAATATGTGTGTGTGCGGGCAATAACTTTCGAAAGAGTTAATTGATTTTAACGAAATTTGGCCCACGTGTTGAAATCCATCACCGCAAGAAGCCTATTTAAAATGGGCCTAATCGGGCCATTTTAAGGGTAGTTTTTAGGGGTTGAAAAATGTTTTTGGGCCCCAAAATACCGAAAAAATTCTCAGAATCGTTTCAAAATTGAAATTTAACCCTCTGGTAATAATTAAAAAGTGCCCTAAAATTTTAATAAAATCGGCCCGACAGGACCGGACTTACAAATTTTATGAAAACACTAGTTTGCAGATAGTGAATTATTTACTGAAAGTTGTATATAATTTGGTATAGGGGTTCGATTGATAATAAAATTGCAATTAAGAAAAAAAATGTTTTTTTAAGGGGTGTATTAAGGAGTCACATTTATTATTTTACCCAAAAACCAACTTAAGTTTGCATAATAAAGCCACACTGCCTGTATAAGCAAATACACTATATTGTCCGCAGGGTTTTGGCACTGCGACCCGGGTTTTTTTGTTTATTATAACAAGTACTTGGGAGACCGAGCTTTGCTCGGGCCAATGGAAGGCTTAAAGTTTTTGACATGTAAGAAAGAAATTTTATGAAACACTATAGAAATTAAAATTAACGTTCCGTGACACATGCTTTTATAAATATTTTGTATTTAGACAAAATAAAAAATTTAACTCCTTAATGCAATTTTTAAATTAATACTTTTTTTTAATTGCTATATTAATGTCATATTTTTATCAATACATATGAACGTCGTCATATTATTCCCACTTAAGAAGTTTCACTTCGCTTGCGTGCCGTGACACATGCTTTTATAAATGTGTAGCTAGAGTACCTACATTATAGGAAACCATAAAAATTCGCCCTCCAATTTGTATAAAAACAGAAAATATAACGTAGAGTTTTTTTAAAAATCACTTACATTACAAATCGTCTTGCGGCTAGGATTCTACAATATGATGTAGTGTATGGACGTTTCCCAGGCGAAACTTTTTTATTCAAAAAGTACACTTTTACGAAAAACACAGCAAAACTCATAACACACACGCGAAAAAGAAATGTTCAAGAATGTTTTTCAACAATAACATTGTTTAAATCAATAACATTTACCGTTTAATCAATAATTATTAACAAAGCCGATTTTGCAACAAATTCACTACTCACTGACAGTTCGATGCTCAGATTTTGTTTTCTAATCAGTGTTACCAACGGTCAAAAGACACTCGTTTTTAATACGCTTTTTAAACCTCACTAATTGTTTGTATGGTTTGGAATCTTCGAACGTGAAATTTACCTACTTCAAAACGTCAGATTAAACTGAAACTTTGCACACTTATCAAGGACCGATGACAATACAATAATTTAATAAGTTTGTCCCGCTAACCTGACCAGGACCTTAAGGATAAAAAAAACTTACTTACTTCAAAACGTCAGATTAAACTGAAACTTTGCACACTTATCAAGGACCGACGACAATACAATAATTTAATAAGTTTGGCCCATTATTCTGACCAGGACCTACAGAATAAAAAAACTTACCTACTTCAAAACGTTAGATGAAACTGAAACTTTGCACACTTATCTAGGACCGACGTCAATACAATAATTTAGGAAGTTTGTCCCATTATCCTGAACAGGACCTTCAGGATAAAAAAAACTTGAAAAATTACAGCAAGCAAGCTAACAAGCTATACAGTGACATGCGTTGAGTTGCCTACTTCATAGTTAAATGCAATTTGTGTTTTAGTTTTATAATTAAAATAGAGTTTAAAAAAACTGAAACAACACGCTTTTATGAACTAGAAAATGCGAAATAATGTGACATAAAATTAGCTTTACTGTAAAAAGCGTGCAGTGCTATCTACTTAAATTTTCATAGTAGCTCTACGTTTACAATTAGTTAGTAAATGAACAATTTATTACCGATATTAAGCACTCCACGCTTTTTACAGGAAAGCTAATTTTGTTGTCAAATTATTTTGCATTTTTTGTAACAGAGAAATGAGACGTATCATCTATGAATTCAAAGTAAAAATATGGCAGCTTTATCGACGATTTCTACCTTGCCGATACACTTAGTACATTCAAAATAAATTAACAACTAACTTCATGGTGTCTCATTTTCGCTGCGCTGCATGCGCAACTTCCGTAACAGAGAAAATTTTACTCTCACTTTTACCTACAAAAGAAGTATAACTTTAAAAATGTCGAAAACGGCGGATACTTTAATTTGATGAGAAATAAATACAGCCCTGTCTTATTTTGTAGACCATGAATACAAACGAAATAATATTAGTAACGCTAAAGAGAGAATTCACCATCGGAGGCTGAATAAATAAGAAGGAGATGTAAAATTGAAAAAAGTCCGTTTCAAGAGTTTTATAGAAGTTTTTGAATTACAGCGAGGATGTTTGCCGACCGAACAACGCAGTCATACAATGTCTATGTGTGAGATCCCCGACTCAAGCATGCCTGTTGGCTTTTGACTTTTTATACAATAGTTTCAATAGAATAAACGATTTTCTTTAAAACTTGTGGTTTTACAATTACCTTAAACGTGAAATTGAAACCGTTTTTTCATTCATTCACATTATTTTATACGCAATGATTATATTATAAAACCTTTAAATATATAATATAAGGAATTCTTTCAATTACCAATGCTCATACTACAGAATGGGGAATAAAAAATTAGAGTTTAAAAAAAACAAAACAATATGCTTTTATGAACTAAAAATGCAAAATAATTTGAGAACAAAATTAGCTGTACTGTAAAAAGCGTGGCGTGCTATCTACTTAAATTTTCATAATAGCTCTACGTTTACAATTAGCTAGTAAATGAACAATTTATTACCGATATTAAGCACTCCGCGCTTTTCACAGTAAAGCTAATTTTATTGTCAAATTATTTTGCATTTTTAGTTCATAAAAGCGGGTTGTTTTAGATTCTTTAAACTATAATTTTAATTCAGTTTTAGTTTAAAATAAAAAAATTGATCAATTATTATTATGTATTTCTGACAGTTATGCTCAACAAAATGCATCGAACATATGAATTCCTAAATTTTGATTAGCTTCTTAGTAACTTGTGTTGCATATAATCGCCCTTTTAACCGCAAAAAACCCTCCTCATTACATATCGAGAGGTTAATTAATTAACGGGAGCCAGATGTCCGGTGACGAATTGTCCATAGGGTGAAATGTGCGGGAGCGAATTGAGGGAGGCGAATTGTGGGGGGCGAATCGTTTGAAACCCTGTATGAGCTTTTAGAACAGTTCGCCCCCGCGGACATTTCACCTTTGGCTAATTCGCCTCCACGAATAATTCGCTCCGGGACATTTCGCCTGCTGACATTGGTCATTTCTTTCTAAGACGAGACCTGGAGAATAAAAAATGATATTGTCTACGTTAGGCTGCCAATCGACGCAACATTTATTAAAATAACTATGTATTTACTATTAATATTACACTATATATTACCGCACATTCAACACATTCATTCAATAATCTCGCGAGATGATAATTAATAAAATTTAATAAAATATAAAATTAATAAAAATGCATGTTTTATTTTCAGGTGAAGCCTGTTTCTAGGTTGGCGACTGACTGTACTGCCTTGACCACTTTCAATGCATTTTAAACAGTCCTGTTACATAACAGATACATCTGCAGTACCGAGATCATTACGCAAATTGTTTTTGATCAATTTAACGCGGCTCAATATGATCTGTATTGTCGGCAGGGTTTTGACACTGCGACCCGAGTTTTGAATAAAAATATTTTTGAAGAAATTAACCGAGGTTATGATAATTCAAATGTGTGTTTTTAATTACACTAGGCTAATATTTTATAAGATATCAGTAACACTCATAGATAATATTAACATAAAAAGGCTCAAAAACCACACCACACGTACATTTATGAAATTAAAAAAGTGAATTATTGGTGTTTGCACCACCCTCCAAAAATAAATTACGTTTAACTGCAAGCCTGTGTGGTAAAAAGAAAAGGGAACCACCTAAAAATTCATCAAACACATCTGTTCAAACTGCAGAAGGCAGTGTTGTCAAAACAGACCATTATTCACAGTAATGCGCGTGAAACGTTCAATACTTTTATTGTATTACGCAAAAGAATCTGTTTAATGTATCCTCTTTTTGTGATAACAATGGACACTAAAATGACGAAGAAAAAGGTTTCGGTAACATTTAAACATAGTCGACCAACCCGATATAGATGGGCCATAGGCACGAAGTTAGATATAAGGAGTATCTAGTTCAAAAGCAATGTTACTAAAAACATACTTTTATGAATAAATAACTGCTAAATTGTAAACGTAGAGCTATTATGAAAATTTAAGTAGATACCACCCAGCGTTGCCAGACGTCCCGATTTTGGCGGGACGTCCCGATTTTTAAATCAAAATTAAATGTCCCGCTTTTCGGGGATAACTCGACCGTGCGTAAATAATTATTCTCTTATTGTAAGTTGCAATTTGTAACACTCACTCCTCAGACTATTGTTTGAAACGCCATATTTTTCTAATGAATAAAACTTTTTTGATTTTGATTTCTGTTTTTTTTTTTTTTTTTTTTTTTTTTTTTTTTTTTTTTTTTTTTTATATAAATATTTATGGACGCATCAACATCTAAGGTTATTAGCGTCCGGAACTATAAATTATGAAACTATTAGGATTAGACGAGTGTATATAATCCTGATGAGTGGAGAAACGATAGTATGCGCTTGATGCCGTTTTCTGTATCTTCAAAAATGGTGGGAAGGTCGTTGGGGAACCCGCTGGAGATTCGTTCAGCCGCATATTGTGGACACTCCAGGAAGATGTGTTTTATGTTGACAGGGACTTTACATACGTCACACTGCGGATGATCCGTTTTGTCAAAAAGATGTTTATGCGTCAGTAAAGTATGTCCTATTCTAACACGGGTTATTACTATCTGATCCTTCCTCGAAGATAGTATAGGAGTCGTCCACGGTTTAGTGGATGGTTTAATCTCTCGAAGTTTATTGCCCGTTGTAGTTTGCCAGCGGTTTCTCCACTCATCTAATGATTTTCTTTTTAGCTCGGTCTTCATATCATCATAGTAGACGAAGGTGTCTCGGATTATTATTCGGAAGATGATTAAGACTCAACTATTTAACTATAGGGTAAATCTGATTTAAAATATCATATTTTTATTAAAATACATTTTCTATGGCTATTTTTGCTATCTATTGTCACGTAAACGTAATTTGAATTAAAAAAAAGGATAAATATTTAAAAACTTCTGATTATATACGTTTTTTTACTATGTCCCGCTTTCGACGAAAGAATTCCGCTTTTTTCACTCAAAAAGTTCCAAAATCCCGACTTGGCAAAAAAAAAAATCTGGCAGCGCTGATATCACCCCACGCATTTTACAGTGAAGCTGTTTTTGTTGTCAAATTACTTTGCATTTTGAGTTCACAAAAGCGTGTTGTTTTAGTTTTTTTAAACTCTAATTTTAATTATAACACTAAACAATATTGCTTTTGGGGCAACGCAACGTACGTCACTGTACAGCGTGTTAGCTTGCTTGTTATAATTTTCCAAGTTTTTTATCCTGAAAGTCCTGGTCAGAATAACGGGACAAACTTATTAAATTATTGTATTGTCATCGGTCCTTGACAAGTGTGCAAAGTTTGAGTTTAATCCGACGTTTTGAAGTGGGTGAATTTCACGTTCAAAGATTCCACCACAAACAAACATGCAGGTGAAACTAATAAAAGCGTGTTAAAAATGGCTTGGATTGTGTGAATAAACTATAGTTGGTGAGTGGACACGTAGAGTGCATTGCTGTGCGCCGAGGACTTGTAAAACGTGATAAAACGTTTTAAAGCTCCTAGATTATTAGATTTACCAAGTATCGGAATCCATTGCACTCCTGTGACATTTATAATTTGGGTAATTTATGTTTTTTTTTGAAAATGAGAATGATTACCTGTCATCGATAAATTTATTTTTTGACTTATTATTATTTTTCCTTACTTACGAATACTTTTATACCTTTTAATTGAATCGTTTGCTACAAATAGACGGGTGGGGTAATCTGTCAAATCTATAGGAACTTAAGTACTTCACGAACATCAGCGATATTTGTGTCCAAAAAATGAACTCATTTTTGTGGAGGCAAAAATCATGAAAAAGCCTATTTCGTTTCACCCCTCTTTATCTCAACTTCGTGGTGACCATAGGATACAACCAACACTATAACGTATTCCAAGGTATCGGGTCCATACCTACACCTGCTCCAATATTGACTCCTTTATTGATGCTTAGCCAACCACAACCGTATGGTTGACAATATTAACCGTATAAAGGTTGATCTTCATTTGTTACACTCGCTCAATAGATAGGTAATGAATCGTTTAAGGGAACTGATCCCTCAGTTTGTAAAATATGCTCTCGGGAAATTTCGAACTGTGGTCGCAAAATTCATTTTATTACTGTTTTTACCCGATTGCTAAGAAAAGTTATATTCTTTGCGCGTATCTATGTATGTAATATATATATAAAATATAAGCGTTTTAGATTACGCTAATCGTGCCTAAAAGTCAATGTTTAATAGTAAACATTTTGAAAGACGAAAAGGAATAAAATAAAATATCAGTAAAAAATTCTTAATTGTCTCGTATCATCCAAACGGCTGGACGGATTTCTAAAATTAAGATATCGCTAGATTTGTCTCGGCAACCTAAGTGTCTTAGAATAGGTGACGTTAAAAAAATCAAAATGGCAGATTTTAGGTGCCATAATGTGTGGCTCGATTTTTTTTTCTCCAAATGGTTCCAATAGGGTATCAAAATGAAGAATATTAAAAGGTGATTACAAAAATATATACAACTTATATGTTTGAATGTAATTTTTCATTTATTTACTTAAATTTATTTATAACAGCCACTAACAGATGCAAGTTGTTTTCCGGAGATGCTAATCGAACAAAACTAAAAAAATCTACCACTAAAAAGATGCCAATAAAAAAGTAAATTAAAAAAATCAAAAAACCCGACTGCGTAAAAAGAGAACAGAAAAGATAGAAACAAGATTAAAAGATATAATATGCAGTCGGTGCATCAGATATTTCTGTTCATTTTATTTTTTCAGTTACTACATGTATGCCTCCGACTACATATTATTATTTGATCTTGTTTCTATCTTTTCTGTTCTCTTTTTACGCAGTCGGGTTTTTTGATTCAGACTCGGCGCTTTGCCCAGCTCTGGTTACAACATTAGAAATATACCTGCCCTGTGTATTATGTTTGTTTTATTGGAGGACAGACAACAGAAATAATTGATTATGTGACAAAATCGAACCCCGTCGAGTGGGTCCGGTGTTTGTGTGTCAATGGAATCAGTGAATCAGAGATGTGTTTTAGTGTGTGGTTAATGATGCAAACCGCACAGTGACATATGGCGGATAATCGGAGAAATCTAACACCAGTCATCCAAACAGAACCTTTTGTTGATTGTCTCTCTACACAATAACAGTTAAAATGTCTCAGCATTTACGTTCGGTGATCACCAACAACAAAACCTTTCAAATATTTCCTGCCACTATATGGTATACGCTTCTTGGTATCAAGACCTCTACCATTATAGCCCGAAAGCTGTTAGACACTTTTGGAAAGGTATTTGAGGCCCTGTGAAAATTTGTGCAATACATCTTTAGCAATATCCGAATACAAAAACACAGACCTGCCTAAAGGGTAGCGGGGCTTAACCGACCCCCAAATTTTTAATTACCTGGCAGGTAGAATGACCTGTTTTTTTAATATATCCATTTTTAGTTACCAAGATTATTCTGTTTAAATTTGAACGTGCCTCAAATATATTTTTTAATTTTGCTGGCTAAGTTATAGACCCGATCAAGAAATCTGGCGTTTTTATTTTTCAACTACTTAAATACTAAATATTAAGGTATTAAAATTTCAAAATGCCTCAAGGGACTTTAATTGCGAAAAGTTGCTAATTTAAAAATTTGAAGGTCGGTTAAGCCCCGCTACTCTTCAGCCAGGTCTGTGGTTTTGTATTCGGATATTAGTAAAGAGGTATTTTACAAATTTTCACAGTGCCTCAAATACCTACCAAAAAATGTCTAACAGCTCTCCTACTAATACGCTTCTTGGTATCGACGTCTACTATTAGCTGCATAATACTATTATAATATTAGGCATTGCTTAATATTAAAGAAGCAGAAGTGTAATAATTAAAGCTCCTTAATCTAATTTAAAATCAACAAGTGTTGATGTTTGCAATAAAAGCTGATTTTTGAAAATTCAGGAGTTGTTATTTATTTAACATAAAACCGAAGTACAATTTACGTGAAGTGAAAGCGTCGATCGAAGGGCACTGAAACACAATCTCGCTCTACCCTGATCGAGGGCTAGGGCCGACGCTGCTTGCTAGCTATGCCGTAAACAATCAATGTACTAATATAAAAAATAATTTGCAAAATATAACTGAATGACTGCAACAAATTATTTTGCGTACATTGCCCTTTCGTAAATATAGTAAGTATATTTGATAAATAGCAATTGAATATTATTGATCAACTTTAGTTTTCTTATTTGTTAATATGCGACTTATGAAGTAGGTTCTTTGAAATCAAACCACTTGACCTTAATTAAGCCCATAATAAATCAATTAAAAGGACAACAGCCGTATTCGACTTCAAGACATCAAACTGCTATATACGCAGATGCAATATGTTTAAACGCACAATTTAACTCATTTAAGTACAATTAACGATTTTTTTTCGTTTAATATTAACATCTACAATGCCAACAACAAAATTAAATTCTTGTTGTTAGATCATTCACAACAATTTCATATTTTATTACGGCAAATGCCTAGAACAGATTATGTGGTTTCAGTGGTGTAGCTACGTAACCAAGGATCCCAGTGCAAAAATTAAATTTAAATTGGTTAAGTTTTATCGGTACAGCGCCTTCCATACGGAGCCCTATTTTCAATATTATATGAAAAGTATTAATAATGAAGTTCCGGAAGTCGATATTTTTTTCGGAAATTTTCTTCTTTCTAGGAATCCTTTTTTTAATTTAATTAGCATCAATAGTTTTCGAGTTATTTGCAAAAAATTAGACCCTGTTTTTTTGAGATGCTTTAATTGTTAATAATTTTTACAATTGTTTATGTGCTGGTTTTAAACTTTTGTTCATTTTTCTAGAGGTGATTACGAATCCAATGAGCTATGACACGTATTTTAACCAGACTATAGAGGCCAAAGAGTCAAAAAGTCTTTATTCGATTTGGTTTTTACTATAAAGTCTATAGTGAAAACCAATCATAACTTAGGCCATTATGTACCTGCTGCCATCTACGTCACGCTTGTCATGTTAACAAAACAGAAAGTTGTCCATTTAGCATACGCGAGACAGTTTTCAACTTAATTACTTCTATATTTGAACACATTACATGCACTTGTTTTACTTATCGTTCATTCTGACATATTGACTTCATTGTAGCAGATTTTATTGTTTAATTAGTGACATTAAGTTCGTACAGCTGTACCATGTAGTTAATAATATGACGTATAAAATATGCATACCATGACGCCTAATACAATGTGTTTATAGTATGTTATACCCGCAAGGGCAGAAAGTTGAAATTCCTGCACTGCGCGACACACGATATCCGAGGAGAAACCGAGGGCATCATATCGTGCAGTGCAGGCATTTCAACTTTCTGCCCGTATGGTGTATTCTGTTTTTCTTTATATCCGGTCGAAAGTACGCACTTTCACCATTCTCACGTATCAGTGTGCACGAGAAAACTGTTTTGGTCCGCTGTTACAGATGGCGTGCGAGTAATTACAGCAGAGCATAAATGTTAGGCTTTCTGTTTTATAGTAGATATTTTGTACCCGGTTTAATTTTTATATATAAAATCTACCCCCACCCCGTTCGGGTAGTGTGTTTCAAAAGACCGTCGAACATGTATTTGATATACATAGACAGATATTGGATATATACTTATTTGAATTGGATTTTGTTCACAATTTCATGGGTTTTAATTTTTTGCGCGGAACCCTAATTCTTTTTCGAAACGAAAAGTAGCTTAAGTTACTCCTTAAGCCGGGTCCAGACGTGTGTAACGCGTAATGTAATTTATCATGTAATGTAACGCGAATTCTGCGTGTGGACGGCACTACGAGCATTACATGTAACGCTCGCGCCGGCGTTCGCCGTGAGCCATCGGCTGTCGGTTTTTAGCGCGAACACAAAGGCGCTCGCAGTACTCGTTTGGACGGCGTTCGTGACGATTGTGTCGTGTGTACGTTCATGATACGAACAATCGCTTGAACTTATCAGTTTGTATCAAGAAAAACGTGTCATTTGGGATCCAAAAAATCTGGATTACTTTAAAAAAAACTGAAATCTTCAGTTAATAAATATATATAAATAAAAGCAGCACCAGCTATCATGACTTTCCTATTCGGCATGTTCGTAGCAACTGAGTGGAAACAGCTTTTGACAAAGATTCGCTTTCACGATTCGCGTTGAGTTCGTGTGCTGTCCACACTGTTGACGCTAAATTACACGTAATCTTACATTACACGTTACACACGTCTGGACCCGGCTTTATAACATCAGATATCTGGCAGTGAAAGTTCCTTAAAAATCAATCCAGCCGTTTCGAAGATTAGCCGGAACAAACGGACAAAAATTTTAAAAATTGTTTTTTTGATATAAGTACCGTCCATACGTTCATATGCATTTAGTAAAAAGCTATTATTTTGACATTACAAACAGAACTTTCAATTTTATTTATATATATAGATATTTGAAATCGATTCCCAATATGAAAAATTTATCATGTGAATCATATGTTTAATGGAGAATCCGTTACATTACAGATTTTTAAATTAATGCAAATAAACGATTACGACCGTTCTTTAAAAGATGAAAACTAATTAAGAGTCAACATCCATAACAAAAATTCTATAAAGTAACGCAGCGTACGGTTCTTGAACAGGGGTTCAGGATACAGACGTTCGAATGTCGTGTTTCTTATACTATGCTTGTTAGTGAGATAAACAGCTGATATCCCTCTGCTGCTACCGTTCTATCAAACACCTGAAGACAATTTGTCATATTAAATTAAATTTAAAACCAGACATTTATAAATATTAATCAATCATTTAGTGTCACGTTTATGAACTGTTATAGTAGGTAGCTTTCTACAGAATATGTATAAATCAAGGCGATCGATAGGTCGCCTTAGTTCGTGAGACAGAGCGACATGCATTTTTTTTAATAGCCAGATCATATAAAAAATATTTTTCTTTATACCCGGTCGAAAGTACGTACTTTCGGCTTCGATTTTAAGGCAGAGAGCCTAACATTTATGCTCTGCTGCTGGAATTACATGCACGCCATCTATAACAGCGGGCCGAAACAGTTTTCTCGTGCATACTGATACGAAAGTACGTACTTTCGACCGGGTATAAAGACAAATAGTATACATCACACGGTCACAAAGTTGAAATTCCTGCTCTTGCGGTGTAATAAATTATTTCTTGATTTAATTCGGCATTCAACTATAAATTTGAAAGTATTGCAATGTTGAATGTGAAACACAGAAAAACAGTTCCTGTACAAAAGTTTTGTGTCTGAATGTTACCTAAACTAAAATGCTTGTATCGAAGCTAGATAGCTAGTTATAAATCGTAATACAAATGCACTTTTCATGTCCACGCTTTTACAATTTGCATGTGCAAGGCATTTGTTGCTGGTCTTTTTTTATGTAAATTGCTTCGCTAATGTTATTCTCTATATCTGCGACCAAAACGTAAAAGCTCGTATGTCGAAGAATGCCCAGTTAGGCTGACCTTTCTTTTCTGTAACAGAATTCAACAGCAACTGAGATTTGTTAAGCAGGATAACTCTCGACAATCTATTTAAATGCAATTCTGTCAAATTTTGTCCATCATCGCACTATTTAAAATGTCATAAAAAATAAATTTATCTGGTTTCGTCTGTTTGCTCCACAATTGGTCTAATATTGTTCCGTGAGTCTCGTATTAAAATATTCTCGATCGTTTTATACCGTCACCCTGTGTAGTTAACTGCCGCAATATTTCTTCTGCGCGGTACAAATTTTTTTATTAATGCAAACACAGAAATTGATTTAATTTATAAACATCGTTATTGCAAGGCATTGTAAACTGTAAAGACGTGCGGAGAATTATAACTTAACTACAATGAAGAGAATTTTAGCACCCTTGCGCATTTAATCAATATCAAAAAAGGAACTGTAATTTATATTATATGATGGGATGGGACAAATGCGCCAAAGAAAAATTTACAATTACCAACTATTGTGACTAAAACCCAAGGTTTCCAATGAAACCGCTTGCGTATTACTGAACTATTAGGTATACAGGCGCGTAATTATTATTTGTCAGACGCAATGAGGAATGATTTTTAGAGAGAGCCTGCCTATGAGCACACACCATAAATATTCCTTAAAAAGACCACGTTTGTTAGTGTTTGTGTTATAAGAAAAATTACAAAGTCAACTTGATCATCATTTATTTTATTTTTTGCGTACATATTGAGGCAGAGTTACATAGGGACTAATAGGGCTTCAGCCTTGGGCCTCCGAGTGTCAAGAATCCAAAAAAATTGATTTATCATCATATATATTTTAATACTTTTTTGGATGAATTTTGGCATTTTTTCGGGTGAATTTTGACAACTTTTCGGGTTACAACCTATTCTCGAGTGAAATTTGACATTTTTTTGGGTGAACGTTGATAACTTTTTGGGTAATTTTTAACATATACGTGGAGTAATTTCACCAATCTTTTGGATGAATTTTGACAAAATTTTTAGTGCATTTATAGTATTAGTCAGGTCTGATTTGGATGTTATTAAAAATTTGAAAATTCTTAATCTATAACGGGGAACCCCGTTGGACTTCAATAAGCTCTAGGCCCCGAAAAATCTAGATCCTCCCCTGTACATATTGTATCTATGAACGCGTATGCGTATTTTCGTCATGTGCTGCATAAGTACATCGCTGTACTGTCGCAAGCACAGTATTGGTATACGCTTTGTTACATCGGTTGTCTCTCTATTGCTACACAAATATAGCATTGTTATTTATTTCAAGTTCCTGAACGCCAATAAAATTACAATTTCAATTTTAACATGTCAAACAAATGGTAAGTTATTTGCAAAATTGTCCCAAATGTGTGCTTCATTTTAGAGCTAAAGATGTTAAATTTATGTACGTTTTTTGTTGTTATTTTCACCATATATTGTCAACAAATCAGTAGCTAATCGAAGTAGTTCAACCTTTCGTCGGGTGCAAATAGTAACTCAAACGCGATCGGGCGCAATGCATCTGGATCTGATAAATTAGACATCGGGAAGTCATTGTTTTCATTGAATAAATAAAAAGAGAACATCAAAATAACATTGGCAATATTAATCAAGTTTTATTAAACGTAATAAGAGCTAAAAATATTATCTATTTTTAGCAAAAATATAAAAATGTAAACCAAAATCTTAAGTACGCAAATCGCACACCGTTTCCTTTTTTTAGTCGAAATACCAACTCGAGTCTCATCGATATCTACTTAACCAATGGGTTTGATGGCTTGAATTTTATTTTGAAAGGTCAAGGGAATACTCGTTCAATCTATCAGATTTATTGCGCCCGACGGAAGGTTAAGAACTAACTAAATTTGCTCAATACATTATCAGGTTACTGTGGGTACGAAATTAGATTTAAAATTTTTAACACATTTTTTTTTAAGGCCACTACACCATTTTTTAAGTTTAACTTCTTTAGCGACGTATCTGTTTGATAAAAGTAAAAAATCGAGGGGAAGTAGAATTGTTACCGAAAGGGGAAGTTAGTTTGTCTCCTAAATTACATGAAACTGACAGGAACAGAAGTTTATAATGTGTTGCTAAGGTATGTGTAAATATTATTAATTAGTTTTACATAAAAAAATTAAACTTGAGAATAATATTAAAAACTAAAGAAGTTAAACTTCTTATGTGAGCTTGTGAGGGTGAGGCTCATTATAATTTTTTGAAAAAACGCATGTATGTCTAATACTGTATTTTATAACTTAAAAACCACAATGTTTGTATTTGCAACCATGCGTTTTTTGTCGGTAGAGTCCTCACGGCGACCCAAGTTTTTAAAATATATTCTGTTACAGGATATCGTAGGTAGAAAAAAAATTGTGTCAGTGTTTTCAGTGGCAAAAAAAACAATTCCCGCATGCTTCACGGAGCCCATAAGCTAAACAAATTCAACTTAAATTAGTACCGATGGCGTGTTTTTGTAATACAATCTTTATTTATTAACTATGACTGCCTCATTTGTACTCTCCATCTGCATGTGTCGTATAGGATCATTTGTTTTAATAAAATAACATTGGTTAAAAACTAACATTTCTCACTGTTCACTATGTTCAAGCTAGATCGGGTGCTGCGCTGCATCCCGTATGAAAAATCTGGTGAATTTATTCCAATTTATGATTTAAGTTCGGCCGGAAAAAATCGGCGTGCAAATTTTTTTAAACCGGTCAATGGGAATTATCATTTAAATAGCTTAGTGCAATGTTTCCCAAAATGTGGGTCGCGATCCGGCACCGGGTCGTAGAAAAATTTTGCCGGGTCGGGGAAAAAAAATGTCAATTTTTGTGTATGAAATAAGCAAACAAATAACTCAATTTCTATTAAAAAATATGTTTTGGAAATATATATTTTTTATAAGATGAGTCGCAAAAATTTTAAAACCTCGTTCCTTGCCGCGATCAAAAAAGTTTGGGAAAGCTAGTTTAGTGTGTTTGAGCTACTAAACGGATTTGAATGCGGTTTTTATCGTTAGATAGTTTATTTCTTAGAAAAGCTTAAGGTCTATAACAACTGCCTAATCCACCTTCATTCGGTTGAAAATCGAATGGAATTTACTTTACTGAACATATTTCAATGAGGTTTTTACCATTCGATAAATTATTTTCTATTTGAAAATGTGTTTCACAATAAATAAGCTATACCATTCGATAGCTTATTTATTGTGAAAATTTTAAATCTATAGGCCCGGATTCGCCCGAGTACAAATTTTGATTGATTCTAAATTGGAGATCGAATGAACGTAGTGAGCTAAGTCCAGGCACCAAGAACCATCCCTATTTGAAATCTCGTTGAATTCAATTTATATGTAGATTTAAAATTTTCACATAAGGGGTGTATTAAGTGTTTCAATTTTTTATTTAAATTCACATAATAAAGTCACATTGCCTGTATTAATAAATTAAATCGGCAGGACCGGACTTACAAAATTTTATTAAAACATTTTTGCAAATAGGGAATTATACTTACTAAAGGCTGTATATAATTTTGTGCAGATGATGAACCTATTGAACCAGGGGCGAAATATTGAAATCAAGAAAAAATATTATTTTAAGGAGTGTACCAAAGATTTAAATTTTTTATTTAGTCCAAAAACAAACAATTTCATATAATAAAGTCACACTGCTTGTATTAGCAACTCTATTATAAAAGGCGATGTATGTATGTATGTTATCTATGGACTCCAAACGGCTGGACTGATTTTGATGAAATAGTCAGGAAATCTTTAGATTAGCCCAGCGGATGATCCTGTGAAATTTGGTAGCGATCGGATCAACAGAATTTGTTTTTTGGCACTTTTGATTTTTTTTCGATTTTTGAACATTTACACTTAAAAGCGATTGAATTCGCGCAAATTCAATACACGTTGAGAATTTTACGATAATGATTCTCATCTTTTATGGCTATAGATAATTAGTGCTACCCGTACGAAGTGGGACCGTGACGCTATACACTATACAGTATACAGTATACTGATACACTATATTGTCGGCAGGTTTTGTCACTGCGACCCAAGTTTTTTACAATTTTATTGCATTATATTTTTTCATGGATTTGTTTTGGTAACAAAAAATTTTAAACGTCAAAATTTCAAATAAAAATGCCGTCAAGGATGTCTACAAGTAAATTTGAATATTTATTAATATGAAATATTTAAAGTATTTAAAAAAACAAATAAAGAACTACGCAGCGTGAATAAACGATATTAAAAGAAAATACCATAGCTCTTATCTATTTAATTACAGCTGTGATGTATTTATAATAAGACTATTACCAATTTTAACAATTAGACCACCATGTGTCTTTCTTTAAGCAGTGTTAACGAGAACAATGTGACTTTTGAAAACGCTTATAATATATTCTATAATGTTGTAACAGGAAACGCCCTGTATGCACCTAATTAAATTGTTCCTGCACGTCATCATTGCTGTGAAATTTCCAAATTAACCTGTGAAACGTATGTAATTAAGTGAGATGCTATATAATAGCTTTAATATAGGTAATATTATGAATGAATGAATGGATGGATGCAACGCAACTGCTATTTAATATGCTTTGCTTGCCACAAACGATGCGCCTAACAATATAACATCGGCACACAAACCGTACAATACACATTACAAACCAACCATTCTTACAAGTCACAGATTATTCCGTATGTATTATACCTAATGTATATAAATTTAATCTAGGTTTGGGGCGTATTCGAGATATTGACAACGAAAACCGGTCAAGTGGGAATCGAAGTCGCGAGAAGAGGGCTCCGTACTATTCCGTTTTCCGTGAGTACTTTAAGACTTACGATTTTCCTATAGGTTTTCCTGTCAACTATGGGTGAGACACGACATTCTCTATTTTTTTCAAAATTTTAGGCTCAGTAGTTTCGGAGATAAGGGGAGGAAAAATGGTCAATTTTCATCTATTTTCATAAATTACTTTAAAACTACTTATTTTAAAATTATAAAAAAAAATATATTTGAGATTCTCACAACAAGCCCTTTCATTTGATATGTCACACGATATAGCTGCAAAACTTTTTTTTTTTAATTTTCTAATTTATCCCCCAAAAGTGAGCCCCATGTTTAAAATGCATTTATTTACTTTACACGTCCATCTTTGGGTCACCGATTTACATATATGTAACAAATTTCAACTGAATCGGTCCAGTAGTTTCGGAGCAAATTGGCTGACAGACACACGAGTGATCCTATAAGAGTTCCGTTTTTTTTCTTTTCAGATGCAAAACCCTAAAAACTAACCTTCGCTATAGTTTTGCTGTAACCTTTACTGGTGTCTTTATATGCGTGATTAAAAAAAAAGTCGGGTTGCAGTGCCAAAACCCTGTCGACAAAATAGTGTATTTGCTAATACAGATATTGTGACTTTATTATGTTAACTTAAATTTGTATTTAGACAAAATAAAAAATTTAACCACTCAATGCACCCCTTAAATTAATACTTTTTTTTAAATTGCTATATTATTGTCATATTTTTATCAATACATATGAACGTCGTCATATTATTTCCACTTAAGAAGTTTCACTTCGCTCGCGTGCCGTGACACATACTTTTATAAATGTGTAGCTAGAGTACATTATAGGAAACCATAAAAATTCGCTCTCCAATTTGTATAAAAACAGAAAATATAACATAGAGTTTGTTAAAAATCACTTACATTATTACAAATCGTCGTGCGGCTAGGATTCTACAATATGATAGTATGTAGAGTATGGACGTTTCCCAGGCGTAACTTTTTTTATTCAAAAAGTACACTTTTACGAAAAACACAGCAAAACTAATAAAAAAGAAATGTTCAAGAATGTTTTTCAACAATAACATTGTTTAAATCAATAATATTAACGTTTAATCAATAATTATTGACAGAGCCGATTTTGCAACAAATTCACTACTCACTGACAGTTCGATGCTCAGATTTATTTTCTAATCAATGTTACCAACGGTCAAAAGACATTCGTTTTTAATACGCTTTTCAAACCTCACCTGTATATGGTTTTGAATCTTTGAAGTGAAATTCACCTATTTGAAAACCTCAGATTAAACAGAAACTTTGCACACTTATCAAGGACCGATGACAATACAATAATTTAATAAGTTTGTCCCATTATCCTGATCAGGACCTTCAGGATAAAAAAACTTAACTACTTCAAAACGTCAGATTAAACTACAACTTTGCATACTTATCTAGGACCGACGACAATACAATAGTTTAGTAAGTTTGGCTCATTATCCTGACCAGGACCTTCAGGATAAAAAAACTTAACTACTTCAAAACGTCAGATTAAACTAAAACTTTGCATACTTATCTAGGACCGACGACAATAGAATAATTTAATAAGTTTGTCCCATTATCCTAACCACAACTTTAAGGATAAGAAAACTTGAAAAATTACAGCAAGCAAACTAACACGCTATACAGTGACGTACGTCATAGTTAAATTCAATTTATTTTTTAGTCTTATAATTAAAATTAGAGTTTAAAAAAACTAAATCAACACGCTTTTATTAACTAAAAAATGCAAAATAATTTAACAACAAAATTAGCTTTACTGTAAAACGCGTGGAGTGTTACCTACTTAAATTTTCATGATAGCTCTACGTTTACAATTAGCTAGTAAATGAAAAAAAAGACATGTTCTGGCATACATCCAAACTGCAAATGTAAATTTGCACGCACAATATTGAAAGATTTACCACGTTATGTTTAGACCATAGATTTTCCTGTAATCTATAAGTAAAGAACTATTTTCTGTATTTTTTTTCAAAATTTTAGACTCAGTAGTTTCGGGAATGTGGAGGGGGGGATAATGGTCAATTTCTCATCTCTTTTCTTAAATAACTTTACAACTATTTATTTTAAAATTATAAAAAAAATATCTTTGAGACCCTTACTACAAGCCAGGGGCGTCGCCAAGGGGGGGCAGGTAGGGGCAGCTGCCCCTCCCTAGAGGTTCGGGATTTTTTTAAGTTATAAGTTTTCCTGCCTAATGTCACAGAATAAGTAAGTAATAAAATGCAGCGCTCAGCAGAATCACTCTGAAACTAAAATCAAATTTAAGGATTCATAAATGTGTTAATATTTAATATCTTAACCCTCAAAAATATGAAATTTTTGTTTTTTTCTCATCCTTCTGCCCCCCTCTGGCTCAAAGGCTGGCGACGCCCTTGCTACAAGCCTTGTCATGCGCAACTTCCGTAATAGAGAAAATGTTACCCTCAATCCGCCAAAAGAAGTATAACTTCAAAAATTAGCTAGTATGCCTCGATTTGATGTTTTTTCGTCAAAATATTGTCTGTTAAGTTCAATAATAAACTTGTAGTAGTGGTTGTACGACCAGAGCTTGGAATTAGTTATGATTGTAACGAGATATATGTCAGTAAAGAATACGAGAGTAATTGCAATTTTCTATCATAGTAGGCACACATAAGCCAGCAGGAGGTAAAAACATTTCAGATACGTTCACAGATAGAAAATTATGCAATTACTCGTTCGTGAATTGCTGTCTTTTCAATTGAATTGAGGGTGATTTCGCGTGGTGGTCGTCGGTCGGTCCAATAAATTGCTCTGTGCAGATTGCACTAAAGTTAGCGATTTCGTTTCGTAGTGAAAAGACAATTCACAGTAATCTAAATAAAGTTATGTTTATTTGCTAAGCCAGTTTAATCTAAGATTTGCGTATTGACAAAATTTACCTAAAAAGCATAAAAAATATAACAGCTAGATTCCAAGTCAATAGGAGCTGAAGTTAAAAAAAAAACAGATTGTGTTATTATTGACACCCCTGCACCTCCCCTCTTTCAACGTCATAGAAGACAATTTTAGGAAAAACCATTTTTAGTATTAATATAACCAAATTTCAGGTCTGTATAAGCTATAGTTTAAGAACGGGAATTTTATATCTTTATATGTTAGGAATCGATTGCCGCAAAACTCGTTCTTAGTGGACCTCTACTTAAATAGTTCCGAAGATATCGTGACAGATTAATAATTGAACTTTCATCCCCTATTTCACCCCTTTTAAGGTTTTTTTAAGACAAAAGGTAGCCTGTATCCTTCCTCAGGACGTACTCTATCTCCTTGCCAAATATCATCGAAATCTGTTGGGCGGTTTAGGCGTGAAAAGTAGCAGACCGACACGTGATACATGAGACGAACAGATAAACATTCAAATAATGAACAGACAAAAATGATAAAAACTGAAAATTCGCTCTAGGAATCTTCAAAACTATACAATTACAAACTACATTAAGATTATATTTACTTATATTAGTTGAACTAACTTCAGTATAATTCATTAAAAGAACAACTGTCGTAGTATGTAGATTTTGTCCACCGCTACCTATATATACCCACACCGGCGACCTCTGATTACGCAAGGTGTAAGGAGTGTTGTAATGTACACAGCTCGTCAATGTCGAATTTTATAATATTACTGTACGGATATAAGTTAAACATAAGTATTTGTAGCCAAGAGATACCCAGTATTATGCGTTTTGGCTGTGTCACGTCAGAAAAGCGCACACTGGAATCATGCGACATGCAGTCTCAGTGTCTCACCCTCCGTGCGTTTGCAGCTTCTCGGTCGTCGGGTCGGGGACAAAACGGTGCGGTGTCACGATTTACCCAGTGATTTCTCAACGACAAATTAGTTTCTTGTCTATCCATACGTCTCTACATCCGTCTAGGTATATATTATACGTATCTACTAGACTCACTACTACACGTACGTATGACTGTTACACTTGTGTGTGTCTGCTTCTTTTCTATCAGGTTTCGTCCCTTGTCATTCTCTCTATATTTCCAGATAAAACACATTGTGTCCACTGAGATGGACGTTTTGTATACCCTATTTCTGTCTAAAGGACAAGTAGGAAGATACGCGCTTTTCATGTAGGTACGTGCCTCAGGCCGTTCTAAGGTCCTAAGCTGAGTATGAATTCAATCTCATTTGGGTACAACATATTAATATCGAAATGTATGCATGCACATCAGTGATATCACTGCAGGGTAAGTGCCTAAATGTAACAGATATATTGTAAAAATGAGATGTAAGATTTATATTAAAGTTACTGAGAACTGACTGTTGTTCAAATTGCACCTATTTCCACTTGCTTAGCTCTCTGTCTTTCAAGCAATGTGTGTGCGTGCAAAATTCACTTACTACTACGTTCGATATTCTTTCTAAAGAACAAATAGGAAGATTTACAACGAAGTAGCCGCTTTTCAGTTGAACACATATGTCTCAAGCCATTCTAAGATTCTACAGCTGAATATGAATTAATCTCATTTGGGTATATATAAGACACCATACCCTTGACTTATCAGACAGAATAATAATTAACGATATGCGTAGAGTGTCGCCATTGGCCGATATGTCTCTCTTGCCAGTAGTTCATCATCATATTAGTTTATAGTTTGTATAGCCTGATCATTAATAAGACGCAAATTACTTATAAAAAAAAATTGGGTATATTAATGTCGAAATGTATGCATATCAGTGATGTCACTGCAGAGTAATCAAATAAGAAATAATTCGACCTCCTCGGCTATAGGGTCTTTCTATGATTCGATCATTGATTCCCTCGAGCAAAATGAATGCCCTGCTAGGATATTTTGCGATCATCGATAATCTTGTTTACAAATTGCATATGTATACGGAATTCGCGAAGTTCCGAGAGCATATTTTACAATCTCAGGGATGTTACCTAGATGACTGTTGAAAATAATATCATGTGTAATGTTTTATTTTTATTTTTGATGGCATAATTTTAAATTCGATTTTGTAAAAAATACTTAACAACAATCGATGCATTTCTAAATCAGCCATAACTGCATTAAAAGAACATAAATCAGAATAAATTATTTCTTAGAGCGATCAACGTTATACATAAACTAGATATTGCCAAGTTGAATAAAAGGGAAGTCAGGGTGTCGTTTAGGGAGCATATCAAACCGAGAAATCAATGATAAGGGACAGTGCTATTGCCCTAACGCCATAAATGTCTAATGCTTAATTTAAGCGTCTAGAGATACTAGACGTGAATTATTTGGGCTGTATCACGCCTTCAGTTAACTTACGGCTAGACCAGAAATTGATTCGATTCCATAAAATCAAAACACGACTCTAATGATGTCAGCTTGTAAGTTATTTTCTTTTTAAAGCCCCCATTGGCTTCAAGGATTTAATCCCATCTGCTAGACACAATGTGATGAGGATTAAATAAACAAGGAATAAAGGAGCCTACACCTTTTCTCGCCACAGGCCCTCGCAGTATTAGAATCCCAAAACAAATACAAAACTCAGATTTTGAAAAAAAACACTAAAAGAAATGTTATGATTAGGCCTATATTAAATAGGCTTCGTTCAGTGATGAATTTCAACATGTGGACCAAATTTTGTTAAAAATAATTAACTCCTTCAAAAATTATTGCCCATACACATTTCTAAAAATTAAACCAAATTGTTCAGGAGGTTACGAAACGTCGAGAAATTTTGTTCCGACTCCTAGTTCCTGCCATCTGACCGACGCCAATAGTATATGTGCCATATGACAAATACACTAATAATTACGATTCAATTATTTTTAATAATGTTTGAAAAACTGCCATCAGCAACAAAATGATATCAGTATGGTCTACATCAATAATGTGCAGATATCAAAAAAATCCGACAAGTTTGTATCTAATTTCCGCTGAAACATGAACCCCTAATTCCAAAAGAACATCATTCTTGTCCTATATTGCCAGAGGCATTCGGCAAGACGATGTTACACAAAATGTATCTGAAGTTATAGCGGAGAGCAGTTAGACATTTTTGGGTAGGTATGTGAGGCACTGGGAAAATAAAATTTGTACAATACCTCTTTAGTAATATCCGAATACAAAAACACAGACCTGACTGAAGGGAAGCGGGGCTTAACCGACCCTCAAATTTTTAAAGTAGCAAAATTTTTGCGCAATAAAAAATCCTTCAGGCATTTTCAAATTTTAATAACTTAGAATTTAGTATTTAAGGAGTTGAAAAATAAAAAAGCCAGATTTTTTAATCGGGACTAAAACCTAGGCAGGTGCTTGCAAAATTATATTTTTTAAGACTTAAAAAATATACCTATTTGAGGCACGTTGAAATTTAAATAGAATAATATTGGTAACTACAAATACATATATTAACAGGATGTTTCGGTAGGACATTCTACCTGCCAGGTGATCAATATGTTTGGTGAGAGCAAGTGAACAAGTGAACAGTGCCTCAAATACCTACCCAAAAATACTTAACAGTTCTTGGGCTATTACGTATAGAAGCAAAAGAGAGATATCATTAGGTAACGTGTTTGCAGAAGTAGGATGGCCAGATACTGGTCCTGACAGAGGTTACAAGTAACAAATATGTATCTTATCAAAAACGTAATGTGAAAAACGAGGCCAAGTTATCAATAATCAAAATAAGTTAGTAGAATAGTTGGTAAAATGGTGGAAGGGGGTGGTAGAAGGAGTTGTGGGGGAGACCTAAGTTTTATGGATCTGAAAGTTTGACAATGTTTTGAAACGGGCCTACAGGAAAAATAATTGGTGACCACTGGTCTCTAATCAGTGCATTGTCATACTTGGCCGTCACATTGTCGTGTGCAGATTTACAGCTCCGAGGAGAGTGCAGTGGCCAGTGATGTAACGCAGCAAGCAACAGATTATATTTCATACCACGTACAGTAAGACCTCACTTAACGCTGTATCTAAAAAAAAAGACTAGCCACTAGAACGTAAATTATGGATCAGTTTATACAAAATGATTCAAATGTTGATAGAAGTTCAAAAGCATGACGAAGTGTCGTTTATGCAATATCTAGCTATCGACAAACAACTTGCTGAACGACCCAGAAAAAAGCAAACGACATTAGATGATTTTTTCAGAAAAAACAAAATATGTCCAATGAGGAACCTTCCTCATCACAAACATAACTTCTTACTCGAACTTTTATTTGATTTACATAAATGTTTTATGGACAAAAATCGATATTAGCAATTAATAACTCTATAACTAATGTGACAAAAAAGTATTTAACAATAAATGTTACAAAATTAAACAAAAAAAACTAACAAATTTTCATGTTCCCAGTCCTGTTTCACTTATGCCTATTATATCTACGTATTAAGATGACCTCGTTTAACGCTGTTTCGTATAGCGCAGGAACTTATTGGAACACATCTCTTGCGCTAAGTGGGGTCTTACTGTATTGTACATTGTATCGGCATTGAACTGTGTTAACCCTTCTGTACATGCCCGGGTACCCAATACAGTACATTTTCATGTGTAACTATTGTAAAAATTGGAGTACCGCTTGAATCTTCCTATAATCGTCGTTATTTGCCCGATTTCGAAGCAAATGGTGTATTTACAACTGTAAAAAAATCTGTGTAAAAATATCAGGTCTGTGTTTTTGTATTCGGATATTACTTAAAGAGGTATTGTGCAAATTTTCACAGGGCCTCAAATACCTACCCAAAAGTGCTTAATAGCTCTCCTACTAATACTGAAATGGTCGTACTTATAATAGGTTTGAAATAAAATATGAATAATAATTTGAATTATAATGCCAACTGTCAAAAAAGTTTTGAAAATTCAAATAAAAAAAAATAACAGTCGGTTGTGTTTTGTTTGTAACGGATATTTTTTTAAGAAGGAAGTCGCTGTCAAGATGTCAGAATTTACAAAAAGAAGCAAGAAACATTATTTTAGTTTTATAAGCCAATGTAGTTATGTGGAGTGTGGACCAGTGAAAAACTATCTAGGTAATATTTGACAGTGTTTAATACATTTTTTTATGATAATTATTAATTACTATCGACCCTGTCTGGCTTCGCCCGGGTGTGCATATAATATATAGGATATAAAAGATGAGAATCATTGTCATAAAATTCTCAACGTGTATTGAATTTGCGCGAATTCAAAAATCGAAGAAAAATCAAATTTGTCAAAAAACAAAAAAAAATTCTCTTGATCCGATCGCTACCAAACTTCACAGGATCACCTACTATATTGACAAACTAGTTGTAAAAAACACAGCTGTAATGACAAAACGTAATGAAAATTCTATAAATATTATATAACAGTCGCATCATTTTTTTTTTCTAAACATCACTATTTGTAAAAAAAAAAATTAAATTAGTTAACCGGTCCACCAAAAATGTTCGATTTCTGGCGGACCCTAAAAAAATTTTCCCGGCATCCCGGCTAGTCCATTCGCCCCTGACGCAAGAAAAGAGTCGTATTTTAGTAAAAAGTTTACAGAAGGGAACTGTATGTACGAGGTCTAGAATAGGATGGGTAGCGACCTGTGTTAGTTAACAGCGATACAACAGCTCCATGTAGTTCCAACTTTTGTCGACGTTTATCAGTTTGGCAGCAGCTACTGGAATGTCTTACTATTTAAGCATATAGTGAATTTCATTTGAGACGCACCATACACTTAAGTTTTGTTGCTGGTAGCTATGGAAATTATTAATGCATTATAGGAAAACGTTTCAGTAAAATGCACCATTCACCGAAAAAGAACATACATGACCAGAAAATTTTAATTTGAAAAATAGGAATTACAACAAATTTTCATAAATATCACCATTAACGGCTAAACAATATCCTAAATGATTATAAGAAATATTTAAAACAGAATAAATCATCTGCGGGGTAAACGTTTCAGAAAGTTCTATTATTGTAATAATAATAATAATAATATTTATTTACTCCATGAAACATCGATAGATGGGAGTTTGTCAAAAAAATTACAAAATTTACAAAATTACAATCAACATGGTATAAAAAAATTAAAAAGTAATGTTAAAATATTCGTCCACAGAATAGAGTTTTAAAGCTGTCAGTAACGATTTGACTTTATTCTTAAAGGTGTTAATTGTTGCAATGTTTCTTATATTTGCTGGTAAATGGTTATATAGTCTTACACAACTGCAATATACACTTTTGTTAAAAAGCGCCGTTCTGTGTAATGGCAGTCTTAATTGAGCTTTATTTCTCGTGTTACGGTGATGCATATCCTTATTCTGAGCAAACAATTCTTTATTTTTGTAAACAAACATTACACATTCGCAAATGTACAATCCTGGCAAGGTAATGATTTTTAAACATTGAAACAACTCTTTACATGGAAACAAGTTAGATTTAAATGTCATTATTCTCATTATTCTTTTCTGGATGAGAAAAATTCTTCGTAGCGATGAAGAATTACCACAAAATATTATCCCATAACTTGCAACAGATTGGAAATAGCTGAAATATATCATTTTTAACACTGGTAAATCAGCATACTGACGACATTTATATAGTAAATAGCAGACACGATTTAGTTTACTGCTTATTTGTGTGATGTGTTCCTCCCAAGTTAAATCTGAAGAGACAGAAAGACCTAAGAATTTTGTATAGCTAACAGTTTCAATATCTTTAGAGTTGATTTTAAGATTAAGATTACTGGCTTTAGAAAACGATCCCACTGTATGAAAGTCAATTAGCACTGTTTTGTCAGTATTTAATATTACACCGTTCGTCACACCATTGTTGCATCTGTTTCAACCCTTCATTTAATATCCTTTCAATATTTTCAATATTAGAAGCGCTAAAAAGTTGACTAGTATCGTCAGCATATAATGTTAGATAACCACCCGTATTTAAGGGGAGATCATTAATGAAAATGAGGAAAAATAATGGGCCTAAAATAGACTCCTGTGGAACGCCACTAAAATTATGACGAACACCAGAGTTAACAGATCTAACTGACACAAATTGATCTCTGTTTTTTAAATACGATGCTAACAAGTTGTTCTTTTAAGTTGGTCAATATTTTCCAATTCACCATTAAACACTTTGGTTTTCATAAAACCCCAGTAAGAAAAATTATTGGGAGACAAGTCTGAGGAACGTGGGGGCCACTGTATTTTTCCTCCATGACAATCCACCGTTGAGGAAAAGTATTATTTAAGAGCTTCCTAACGTGTCGAATATTTATGTTTTGAGGTCCCCAGTTTTTTTTTTTTTTTTTTTGCACCAGGGCCTTTGGTTACCTAGCTACGTCTCTGCTGAGAGGTTTTAATTTAGGGCAGCAATGGAATACGCCCGATGATGTAATGAAGGAGTTATTGACTTGACATCTTATAATAATACAGTGTTGTCTGTTGACTCGCTAACGTGTGAATTACAAATGACATGTTATATGTGTGTTCATTTACGCTCTGCAATTTCCACCCTCGGAACTCCCACAGCATACATTTATGCATGTGTTTATATAACATCTGCATTCTACACTCTGTCTAAGGCACAGTTATACAGCGTGTCCATGAGGCAGTCAGAAATTGCCTACCCTATAGTCAAATGCAATATTGTTTTTAGTCTTATAATTAAAATTAGAGTTTGGCAACAAAATTAGCTTTACTGTCAAAAGCGTGGAGTCCTTAATATCGATAATAAATTTTGTACTTAGTAGCTAATTGTAAACGTAAAGCTATTATGAAAATTTAAATAGATAGCACTCCCCGCTTTTTACAGTAAAGCTAATTTTTTTGTCAAATTATTTTGCATTTTTCAGTTCATAAAAGCGTGTTGTTTTAGTTTTTTTAAACTCTAATTATAATTAGAAGACAAAAAAACAATATGCATTTGAGTTAACGCACGTCACTGTACAGCGTGTTAGCTTGCTTCGACGCTTTTATATCCATTCTGTATATCAAAATAAGTAAAGAAAATAACTGAGATGATATTTTTTTTTGAGAGGTTTTTCTGGGTTCCACTTCGATCTGGGCCCTGGGCAAGTGCCCCTGTTGCCCCTGCCTAGTTACGGCCCTGATTACAATCATTAAGTTCTCAGCATTACCCAGCTCTGGTACTTAAGGCTGTCGGAACGCTCTGAATTTAAGTCCAGTAATAGAGCTTCGGTTGTCAACTGATTGTAGACTTATTCGACAACATTCTGCAAAAATTATTTCTCTATAAGGAAGATAAAGGACAAATCTAGGTCTCTAATGGACTACTTTTGTAATTTATGTACGATTTACTAGAAAAAAGTTGGCATTAATTGTGCTAAAAAAACACACGTTTTCAATGTTACACTACGACCTTATTCGTACTTATTTCACAAAACTGTTCCATCACAAACCTAAAGTGACTCTTCCTTTTTCGGAAAAGTTTTTTAAATCTTCAAAATATTTCCAAAAAATAAGAGTAATCAATTGACAGCGGCACCCTTGCAATAACATTTTTTAGCCTCGTAGTTGGCACAAGCCAAAAATTGAAACGTGCGAATGATTTGAGCGAGACAGAGCTAAAGAAAGTCTTATCCACAATATATCTTTTGCCTACCTCGCCCCTTACCGCTGGGTCTCAGCACAAACAAAATTCAGAGCGTTCCGACAGCCTTAATACTGAACTACATTAACGGTGGGGTGTTTCAGCCTTAAATCTATTTTTAAGGTTGAAACCGAACCTACGACTTATAGTTAAAAGGTTTAAACAGATAAGTTACCGATGTTAAGTATACCACAGATTTCTGAAGCACTCTGCTGCTCTAGTTCTCTTATGAAACTGCTTGTGTTCATTATAATGTAGGCATAATAAATGTAACAGTAGACGCTCATACAAAATGTGTCTACCGATGGATAAATATAACATAAGACTAGTTTACACTGCTAAAAGCTTATGTTGGGTTGTAGAAAGCTTTGTTAAAACATCTTATTTGACAGTGACCTTAGATTGTGATTATTTATTTACAGTTTTTATACATGCAGGAGCAGTCTAATGTTGTATTCAAACTCTCTGTCATGTAGATTGTACTCACACAGAAACAACTGATTGAACGGTATAGGAAAAGATCCCTTGTCAAGCAAAATTTCGATCAAAATGCGTAGAAAAATGTTGTTTCGAAGAAGAAATTGTACAAAACACCATGATAGATATATTACACAGCTTAAGAAAAATTTCCTTTCAATCGATCAATTATTTTTCGAACAGAATCGGCTTAAAATTCTACAATGCTTTTCTTATGGAAAAATATGTATGGTCACAATCTAATGTCATTGTCAAATCAGATTTTTTGGCAATCCTTTCTGCAACCCAGCATTATCCTTTTCTTTTTCGTAATCATAAAAGTTTGGAGCATGCAAGTAAATCAAGTATGTATTAGAAGACACAACAATAAATTTAATAAAAAAAACTGTAAAAAAAAATATTAATCTCCTTCAAAAAAGTCACTAGAAAGAGGAAAATAATGAAATTTTGAGGTTGCAACAGCGGACAATCAAAACAAGTTCGCAATCATAGATAAAATACTGACAAAAATTTGAAAGTTGGAAAATGAAGATATTACGATTAGTCAGAAATATTAGTCTTACAAGCTTTATTTCGAACATGTCTGTAATTTCAATGAATTTGTCAGTAACTTATGGTATTGCCACGTTAAAAAGTATCATAAAAAATGAATGGTTTATTTATTTTCTCAAATAAATAGTTTTTTAAAGAGAAATATTATTTTCCTTTTTAGCACACCAATAAAAAAATCTTGTGTTGAAAAAGTTTTATTTTCTAATATTTTATTTTAAATTGACATGGAATATTACGGTGAAAACTGAATGCTGGCCTACATCTTATAGTTTATGTATTACATTTTAGAGGCAATGAATATCATGTCAACATTATAATGTTCGCGTCACTTCCAGGGCTTTCATATGAACAGTCAGCTCTTGTGCTTTGGGATTTGGATATCCCAGCGCGCGGCGTCTATTTCCACCTCTTTTCTATGATGTAATGGGGGTAATGTATATGTATTCTATGTGCGTGTAATGGGAATCATCGAATGATAGTGATAATCGAAAGGTTGCTATTCGAATGATTTTTATAATCGAGTGATTCATTTGAAATGATTCCTTCAGCCAACTATGTGTGAATGTTTCAACTCTCGAATAAATGTTTGTGCTCAAGCGACCAGACTGTGGTTTTTATGTTCAGAATAGTGCTAGACAGGTTTTTGACGAAATACTATGAGTAAAATCGTCACTAGCTCCCTTAACTATAAGTAATTATATTCTGTACTGTGGAATACATATAAGCATCTCGAATGGTTAGAATGCGAATGAAAACATAATCCATTTGATATGATTACTATAACGAATGAATTTTCGATTATGAGACTCACCCGCATGTAGTGCTTCATAGAACAGATAAAAAACTAAGTAATCATATATTAAATACTGTGAAATGCAATTTGAAAGAGTGTGCAGTGTTTTAGAGTATAAAGAAAGAGCCTATTACAACAATTTATTACTGTAATTTGTATAATTATAAGTCGTAACTCGTTGGTGTAAAAATCATTCGAATGATTTTGAATAATCTCTCGAAACATCTTGAGATATTTTAATAATCGAATAGTTCGACAATTTTCAGTCGAAATATCCCATCTTTAGCCTGTAGGATCTAGCCTACTTTGCAATACTAACCTATATCCCATCCTTGTTCCTGCTTTCATATTATTATCACTTATCAAATATCATGGCAATAGTGCAGATAACATTATAGATCGCGAGAGCTGTTAAGCATTTTTGGGTAGGTATTTGAGGCACTGTGAAAATTTGTACAATACCTCTTTAGTAATATCCGAATACAAAAACGCAGACCTGGCTGAAAGTTAGCGGTAGCGTATAACCAGAACCCGAGCATTTTGAGTGTTTCTGATGACAAGACTGACGACAGCTGACAAAAACAAATGCGATCACTTCGATAGTTGCCACATTAAGTGTCAAATTACGCTGCCGAACGCAATCCATATGGTTCTCTTTTCGGTGTTGTGATTTTTAATCCTTTCGCTTTGAATTTAAGAAAAAACACATGGCGAATGAATTCACGCGATGAGAGCAAAACCAGGTGACGTTCTGAACTGTCACATACCTGCACTACGTGCATTAGTTTACATCAGCGGTTTCCAAACTTTTTCATCTACCAACCCCTTTGAGCTATACTGACAGTAGTATAAATAAAATTAGAGTTCAAAAAAACTAAAACAACTCGCTTTTATAAAATGCAAATTAATTTGACAAAAAAATAGCTTTACTGTAAAAAGCGCGGAGTAATAAAATTTTCAATTACTAATTGTAAATGACTGTTAATATTCATAGGTATTTGGATTGACAAGACTTGTATTATTTAAAAATAATTCTTTAATATTTTCGTACAACGTTTCGTCTCTCTCGAGACTTCTTCAGGTACTCAATAACGAATTATTCAAATTCAAAATTTAACATAAATTCAAGTCGCAATCTAAGAGAATTTATACACGACTGTGTGATAAACAAAAAATGACAACTGATGCTTACAACGTGTAAGCATCAGTTGTCATTTTTTGTTTATCACATAGTCGTGTATAAATTCTCTTAGATTAATACTTGAATTTATGTTAAATTTTGAATTTAAATAATTCGTTATTGAGTACCTGAAGAAGTCTCGAGAGAGACGAAACGTTGTACGAAAATATTAAAGAATTATTTTTAAATAATACAAGTCTTGTCAGTCCAAATACCTATCAATATTAACAGTCATTTAGTAATATGGATATGAATATAGTAAATCAACTAATTGTAAACTTCGAGCCATTATGAAAATTTAAGTAGATAGCATCCCGCGCTTTTTACAGTAAAGCTAATTTTGTTGTCAAATTTTTAGTTTCTAAAAGCGTGTTGTTTTAGTTTTTTTTAAACTCTAATTATAAATTTTAAATCGGTTAAACATTTTTTGAAACACGTCCATGTTTGTTGTCGGTTGTATCTAATATTAAGACGAAGATTTATTACAATTGAAATTTTATAAATATAGACATTGAAATTTATGTGGTATTCTGTATTCATTAACAAACGTTATAAAACATGTCAAACGTATTGAAAACTAGATTGAAGATATTAGGTTGATTAGGTGTCTATTAAAATAGATTTATAAGCGCTCAAATTTGTATCACAGCAAAGGTAACCATAGTTTATAGAAGTAGTCTGCTTTAAAAACATTTATGTAAATTACAAAATGTTTGTTTCATACTTATTTATGGCACACCTGTCCATGTTTAAATTGAAATTCAACAATCAAAATAACTTTAAAACAAGCTTTCTTCTATTGACAATATTGTCAAATAAGTTGCAAATAAACTGATGATAATTGAGGATTGCGTTATAAATATAGTTAACAGTAAAATACTTTTTCTTTACATTCGGTCGAAAGTACGTACTTTCGGTTTCGACTTTAAGGCAGAAAGCCTAATATTAACTATCTACTGGAATTATAAGTAGGTGAGCTGTTAGACATTTTTGGGTAGGTATTTGAGGCACTGTGAAAATTTGTACAATGTCTCTTTGTTAATATCCGAACACAAAAACACAGACCTGACTGAAGGGACGAATTAATTAAAAATTTTAATCATAAACGCACTGCCGACCGGGTATAAAGAAAAATAGTATACACCACTCGGCCAGAAAGTAGGAAGATATCGTTTTATTGCAGATGAACAGGCATATGAAACAATTAAATATGTGACTTAAGAATTTAAAAAAATGTGTTAAAAAGAGCGGAAAAATTTGCTTATCGACCATCGTATTTATTTTTCAAACAATGATATTATCTGACATTATCTCAGTAATTAAATATAAGAAAACAAGTATTGCTCTGCATTTTAAATCGGAATCAAACCTGCGATCAGTTGCAATAAATCACAGGCTTAACAACCGAATAATAAAAAGGAAAGACCGCGGTTATAATAAAAATGTCTAGTTAATAAATATGTATACTATGCCTGCATGTAAATATATTATACAGGTGTCCCGTCACGTTATGTCTATATTTAAATTCGTGTTCCAGCGCTCATTCTGAACCTAAAAATTTCTCAGATCGTAAAATATGCTCTCGGGAAATTTCGAACTGTGATCGCAAAATTCATTCTATTACTGTGATTAAGCATTAAGCCCCACTAAATGTGGCTCGTTGCTTAAAAATTTCAAAAGACATATCTTTTTGACCTAAGAATCGAATAAAAATAAGTGATATTCACAGCACGTCACGAGATTTCGAATTACGGGAAGGAAAATTAACATTTTGAAGTTTTTTCTTTACAAATTTATGTTAAAAATTCTCATTTTGGATAATTTTTTTCAAATTTATTTTTTTCTGCACAAAAATGTGTGTAAAACTTGTACCAATTTTCGCATTTCGCTCTGATTTTGAATCGTTTATTTAGATCAAATAAACTGTAAAAACTTGGCTAAAAGTCATATGGGAAGAATGATACATATTTTTATAATTTTGAAGCATTAACATAAATGATTGAATAAGATTTTTCATAGAAATTGGAGATTTCCGAAACGTGAATAAGTGCATTTTACACATCCAACTTGCTCGTAAGATACAGCTATTCGGGTGGGGTGGTGTTTTGGCTCAAATTCACCACGTCCTGAAAGGATTTTTGTGCTTCTCCTTTTACTGGTCGAATCACCAAATAATCTAGATCTTTGTATGAGCTCCAGAAGATTGGTTACTAGATTCTCCTGTGGAACTTTTCCATCCTCGTCAATGTAGCCAAAGATGGTTGTCCTCTCGTGGGTTAAAACCTCACATTCGAATATTCCATTTCTATGCGGATGAAAATGGGGACACATCGAACAGCTGGTAAACCGTCACCTTATAATAATATGTGTAGTATTGCAAGTGATTTAGTCTTTGTGTGAGCTGGTAAGTTTATGCTCGACAGTCTAATTAAGCCAAACTGCCTGCTTGAAAGTATGATTTATATAAATCGGAAACGTGTCACGCGGCACACATAACGCGCCAATGACGTCACGCAGGTGAGTTACTTTATTGGGTCGGTTAGCGTTAAGTGCCTGTGCACGGGGCACTGTTTTGGTAAAGTGAAACCTCACTGCAACGTTTGAAAAACTCATCCAACCACTAAACAGATTTATAATAAAATTAGAGTTTAAAAATCTAAAACAATACGCTTTTATGAACTGAAAAATGCAAAGTAATTTGACAACAAAATTAGTATTACTGTAAAAATCGTGAGATGCTATGTACTTAAATTTTCGTAATAGCTCTACGTTACAATTAGCTAATAAATGAAAAATTTATTGCTGATATTAAGCACTCCACGCTTTTTACAGTTAAGCTAATTTTGTTGTGAAATTATTTTGCATTTTTTAGTTCACAACAGCGTGTTGCTTTAGTTTTTTTAAACTCTAATTTTAGTTATAAGACTAAAAAACAATATTGCGTTTGGCTATGAGGTAGGCAACTCAACGGACTTTATTGAACAGCGTGTTTTAGCTTGCCATAATTTTTCAAGTTTTTTATCCTGAAGGTCCTGGTCAGGATAATGGGACACACTTATTAAATTATTGTATTGTCATCGGTCCTTGATCAGTGTGCAAAGTTTCAGTTTAATTTGACGTTTTGAAGTGGGTGAATTCCACGTTCAAAAATTCCATTACAAAAAAACAAACACACAGGTGAAGCTAATAAAAGCGTGTTTATAAAATATAGTCAGCGCTTATAAAACGTCTTGTGTTGAGAAGTGCGTCAGTTCCATTGACAAAGGCACGGGGTTCGACGGACGCCACGGCCAAATGGCTAAATGGCGATCGTTTGAGATAACAGCAGGTCTGTAATTGATATCGCACCTGAACCGGTGGTCGCCGGGTCATTACGTCCAGCACGATATCCCCAGTTTCTATACAGTCTGTATAGTCCGAGAGCTGTTCAACATTTTTGGGTAGGTATTTCAGGCACTGTGAAAATTTGTACAATAAACTCTTTGGTAATATCTGAATACAAAAACACAGACCTGGCTGAAGGGTAGTGGGGCTTAACCGACTTGATCGATTTATCAAATATTTTGATTGCCTGGCAGGTAAAATGTCCCGCCGAAACGACCTGTCTTTTTGATTAGATCTATTTTTAGTTATCAATATTATTCTATTTAAATTTCAACGTTCCAAATATATTTTTTAAATATTCAAAAATATGATTTTGCAAACACCTGGAAAAGTTTTAGACCCGATTAAATAACTTAAATACTAAATTTCAAGGTATTAAAATTTCAAAATGCTTCAAGGATTTTTTATTGCGCAAAAATTTAAAAATCGATTAAGTCGGTTAAACCCCGCTATACCCTTCAGCCAGGTTTGCGTTTTTGTATTCGGATATTAACTAAAGAGGCATTGTACAAATTTTCAAAGTGACTCAAATACCTACCCAAAAATGCTTAATAGCTCTTCTGCTAACCCACACACACACACATCTAAAGGCATATACACGTCGTATATTATATTATTGTGCTTGTGTGTATAATATGCGTGCGGGCCGTAAGCCCAAAGGGATCATAAAATGGCGTATAATCATCAACGCTTTGCACGCATTCATTTCATTACATTTTAATAAAAAATAACTATTCTTATTTTGTTATCAGTACAAGATATAATAGGTTCTTATTACTCGGTACTGTACGCATAAGTAGCCTATTTTAATAATATTTACTAACATTGATAATGAATAAGTATTACGTTTTATTTATAAAATACTAGTTGTTACCCGCGATTTGGTCCTCGCTGAATTTTTTCTTTCTAAATTCGTGTTGTAACCTAAATGTAAAAAGCTGAACGAATGAAAGGAATACATGTACCTAACTGTAATTACTTATGTTAACACATTTTTGTAAACTATTTTTGATTTTGCCATCTTTTGAACCGCCGGCCCTGGGATTGAGCGAGAGGAGCGGTCGCTCTAGGCGCCAGGTGGCAAGGGGCGCCAAAAAGCCAAATGCGAAAAACAATTTCCAACGCAAAATAAAATTTTGATTGAAATTAACACAAATACTAATTTAATTATGTAGCGGCAGGAACTTTCTTTGTTAAAGAAGCAAAAGTATAATAATTAAAGCTACTTAATTTAATTTGAATTCAACAAGTGTTGATGTTTGCAATAAAAGTTAATTTTTGAAAATTGGGAACATATTATTTATTGAACATAAAATCGAAGTACAATTTATTTGAAGTGAAAGTGTTCACCAAAGGGCGCTGAAAGACAATCTCGCTCTCCCTGATCAAGGACTAGATCCGGCGCTGATCTTTTGCTAAGACAAATCTATGTATTGAGAAATCTGATCCCAAACTTATCCAAGACAAAAATTAATTAAGTCCAGCTGAAACAAATTCAATAAAATACCAGCTAACTTATCGGGCCTTATATTAATACAAAAATTTAGTGGAAAATTGCTTACGAAATGCATACAATAGTGCTAGTAGTTTGATTTTGTAACGCAAATTCTTAAAACAGTATGAAATTTACAAATAACCGTGTATCTAATCTACTGCAGGAAAATAGACTTTTCTCATATTGCCTGTCCGGTGGTATCACTTAGGCACGCATATACTTCGGACACTTCTGATCATAGACCTAGTGCAAATATAGCCGGAGCAATAGAGACAAATAATCGGTATCATAGGTGGGCATTAACTCGTTAATCCGTTATCGTTAATTAACGAAGTTAACAAAGTGCTTAACGATTTAACTGTTCAGTTAACTTTAAAAAATGTTAACGGACACATTAACTTCCGTTAACTTGCCATAAGTCCGTTCAATCGTTAATTAAGTACCTACAATTCACAAGGACACTTCAATATATTGTTGTTTATGAAGGAGAATATGCACCTTATGTCAGACTAGCTGTATTTTGAGTTGAACATTTATTATTAAAAACTCTAATGATACACCCTTCTTTTACTAATATTTCATGACCTGCCTAAACTTCCATAGCCCGTATTAACATTAAATATAAAATAGAATTTCTATCGCGAGTTAACGATTTACGATTCGTTAATCGTTAACCTGCAAGATTAACGGCTTAACGATTAACGAAGTTAACTTTTTTAGTAACGGATTAACGATTAACGAAGTTAAGTATTTGATTAACGGTGCCCAGCTATGATCGGTATATACATTATTTCTCAAAGGTGTTTTTTATCAGCATGAAATATCTCCTTTAATTCCGTATCAAAATAAATGGTTAATACGCCGTTTTGGAGATAATTTTTCTCTCTAATGACGAAAAATAAATTAATGTCTTAAAATTAATGTTTTCATTAAAAATTTACAGTTTAAAATTTAGTCATCTGGTGCTAATCTGTTTATTTTAACAGTTGTCGGTAATATGACGTGTAGTGACGCTGACGTCTCTGAATAGAATTTCCACCCTATTATATTACGTAGCTGACCACTAACGGTGCGAAGTATTCGCACGGGTCTGCTAGGAAGGGCAAAAATATATGTTTCTTGAAATTTTTAAACAGCAATCCAAATTTTCTGAAGCTCAATGCTTAATCACAGCTAATAAAAACAGTAATAAAATGAATTTTGCAAACATAGTTCGAAATTTCCCGAGATTATATTTTATAATCTGTGGGATCAAGTCATATTTTAAATATAACGCCGGCTTTGGGGTAAAGCGGGAGGAGCGGTCGCTCTAGAGTCTAGGCGCCAAATGCGAAAAACAATTTTAGTAACTGATTGAAATCAACACCGAATATTTATTGAATTATATATATTATAGCGGTACGAACTTTCTCAATGTTAAAGAAGCAGAAGTATAATAATTAAAGCTACTTAATTTAATTTAAATTCAACAAGTGTTGATGTTTGCAATAAAAGTTGATTTTTGAAAATGTGGGACTTCTTATTGATTTAACATAAAACCGAAATACAATTTACGTGAAGTGAAAGTGTCGACCAAAGGGCGCTGAAAGACAATCTCGCTCTACCCTGATCAAGGGCTAGGGCCGGCGCTGTAAGTAGTACTGTTTGGTAGAAGGCATTGACTATGTCGATAGTTTTAAGAGTCAGTCATATCGCATTGCATGCGGGGTCAGAGTTAGCTTAGCTAAAACCCGATCGCATGCTTGTGCTCAACGCACGCAGCTAGTCGACAGCACAACAAAAACTAACAAACCTACTTTTGCCAGTTTACCTTATCTCGTATATCGGTTTAGGCTTTTCATGAAAGCATTCTTAGCAGGGGCGTAATTTCACTCAAACCTGAGTGAGTGAAAACTGGATAAGCGAGAAAACTAAGTGAGAGTAATTGCCAGCTACCGTCTTTCTAACCTTCTAAAGCCTAAACAGAAACATCTATAAGCGAAAGACGTTTTTCACCCATGAATAATAATAAGGTATTATTCATATAAAGAATATTTTTTTGGTGTCATTTAAAGACGGATGAACCGATTTTAATAAAAACTATATGGCACCAATCCGGTAGCATTCTGAATAAAATGGTGTTGAATTTTTTTAAATCGATTTACAATTAACGAAAATATCGATGCTCAAACGTACAACAAAAAAAAAATACAACCGAATTGAGAAAGTCTTCTCCTTTTTTTGAAGTCGGTTAAAAATAGGTAACAGGATAGATATTTTTCCAATGATAATTAAATTGAATTTTAAAATATAATTGCACTTGTATACAGCTGTACTTATAATATCTAAACTAAACAATGTTGTCTTAAATAAATTATATATTTTCAGAAGGTAGATTGTCTTCACTTAACATTAAACCATTAGCTTTGTCTCCGGTTAAGTAATAAGTTAAATTTTCAATTTCATTTTCTAAAGCCTTATTTTTGTGACACATCTGCACGTAACTTAATTGAAGTTGACGCTGATATCGCAAAACATTTTCCTTTTCCTCTAACCATTTGATTCGCTCCTGCTCGAACTCTTTTAATTTTCTGTTCAGTCGGTCCAACACATTCACTATTTCTGTTGGACACTGACTCAAGCAGCTTCGGAAATAATCGTGACCCTTAGTTTCAGACGTCAAACTTTCTAAATTATAATAATATGGTAACGATGAATATATATTATTTTCTTCCTGTTTTGCTTCAACAATGCCACTGCGCTTATTGTTGCCAACAATTGTCATTTGCGACAGCTTTTCTTGCAATTCGCACATCAGTTCAGCTTTTGGTATCTCGTAATAATTGTCTTTTGCTGACGAGTCGTTTAATTTTTCTTTTAAAACATGGATTTCGCCTTTTAAGCATTTGATTTCCATCTCTTTGAGGTCTACTATTTTATGTATTGTGTTCATTTCATCCTTTGTCTGAAGAAGTTTTTGTTCAACATCTCGATAATCGTTTCGCAATTGCAACAATTCGTGATCACGTGTTGTGTTGTCACTCTGAAAGAGAGATAAAACTTATTACAATAGTATATTACACCGCAAGGGCAGAGAGTTGAAATCCCTGCACTGCGCGAACATCATGTCGCGCAGTTCAGGACTTTCAACTTTGTGCCCGTGTGGTGTATACTATTTTTCTTTATACCCGGTCGAAAGTATTACTTCCACAATTATATACATAAAAAGACTAATAACTTTCAAGTGAGCAATTTTGAGATTATACGCATGTGCATGAGAAAACTCTTTCGACCTGCTGTTACTTTCTTTCGACCCGTTGTTATAGATGGCGTGCAAGTAATTCCAGCAGTGCATAAATGTTAGGCTTTCTGCCTTAAAATCGATGCCGAAAGTACGTACTTTCGTATCAGTATGTACGTGAAAACTGTTTCGTCCCGCTGTTATAGATGGCGTGCGAATAATTCCAACAGAGCATAAATGTTAGACGAAAGTACGTACCTTCGACCGGGTATAATGTAAAAAATTGACTCACTTTAGCATCCTTAAGTTGTGATTTAAGTAAAGAAATCTCTCCAGTCTTCTGACACAAAGTCCACTCCGTTTCTTCTAATCTGTGACGAAGCATTTCAATTTCTTGTCTCATTTCTGAAGCGTTCCGTGAAACTTGCTCATTGTCGGCCGACAGCCTTTTCTTATCCTGCTGCAGCTGATACGTTTGCATCATCAATAGCTGTTCAAGTTTGTGTACTTTCTGCGCACTGGCGCGTACTCGATTTTCGTTGACCGTTTTCATTCTCTGCAATTCGCGTTCCCAAATACGTTCTTTTTCCTGGTAAACGCGAAAAATAACCTGTTCGTTATGTTCCATGGTTTGGCGTAGATAAGCTAATTCCGAATCGCGGTCTCTCAAAGCTGCTTCCAATTCAGAAACACCCGAATCCGATGGCGACGGAGTCAGATCCAGCAAACTACATCCTCCAACTCTCGGCAGTAATCCATAAATTGAAGTTTTATTTCTAGAAAATATAAAACGATACAAATTTATATCATATATTAAAATATCTTACAAAGCCATTTATACAAATAATAAAATTAGAGTAAACTAAAACAACACACTTTTATGAACTAAAAAATGCAAGTAAATTGACAACAAAATTAGCTTTACTGTAAAAAGCGTGGGGTGCTATCTACTTAAATTTTCATAATAGTTACGGCCGTCATCTTAATATAACTATTTCAGATATCTAGAATATCAATTTACGTGATTTATGATTGTATTGTGATAATCATTAATAATACTCCGAATATTCGTAACTATTACTTATGTTACGATTAGAGTACTTTACTAATGTAAAAAATTACTTTTAACTACAAACGAACATTTGATGTAAATATAGATAAATAGTTATTAAAGTTTCTAGAGTTTAAAAAACAGTGTTTCATTTATCTGAAAAATAGATTAATGCTGAATCCGCGCTGGATTTACTTTGATACAGCATAAAACCAGCTGGATTGAAAATGCCGCTAGATTGCAATCCCTAATCTGCATACAGAATTTGAAATGTTCCCGATACACATTTTCCAGACTTTCCAGAAAATTAGTTCGAAGGGCGCTGAAAGACAGAAGTCTCTTTCATTACTGCCGCGCTGAAAGACAGAAACCACTTTCATTGATGCCGCGCTGAAGGCCAGGAGTCTCTTTCATTGCTTATTAGTAATTATGCTCTTTTATTAAAAAAAAATAGTCCTCTTTAAGTCATAGAGGCCCCATTATACGAAAGTGCCCAGGGTCTCCAATAGGTTAAAGACGGCTCTGATAATAACTATACGATTACAATTAGCTAGTAAATGAAAAATTTATTACCGATATTAAGTAGGTACTTCATGATTTTTACAGTAAAGCTAATTTCGTTGTCAAATTATTTTGCACTTTTTAGTTCCGCGTGTTGTTTTAGTTTTTTTAAACTCCAATTTTAATTATAAGACTAAAAAAAACAATATTGCATTTGACTATGGGGTTCGCAACGCAACGTACGTTTATGTACAGCGTGTTAGCTTGCTTGCCGTAATTTTTTTACTTAAATATTATTAATTAAAAACTTTAATATTTAGAAATTAATTCGGATAAAATGTACCTGTTACTTCGATTGTCAGCTGTTGATGCTGGTGATTTTCTTATGCTTTCAAGACTATCGTAATTTTGTCTTCCTTTTATCAATGCTAAAGATGAAAAAGAGGCAAATCCTAAAGGAGGCGAGGAAGATGCAGACGTACAAGAAGGCGTTATTAGTTTTCTATCCAAAGAATGATTAGAATTTCCATATCTCAAATCATTACTGCCTGTAATAAAAAAACTTATAAAAAATACTAGTAAATTGTTCACTACGGTATAGTTCGTAAAACTAAATTAACGCACGGGCAGAAAGTTGAACGCCCTGAACTGCGCAACATGATGCCCGAGGAGAAGTCGAGAGAATCGTGTCGGGCAGTGCAAAAATTTCGACTTTCTGCCCGTGTGATGTATACTGTTTTTCTTTATACCCGGTCGAAAGCGCGTTTATTATAAAAAAAAATAATTTAAAATTATTAAAAACCCGGGTCGCAGTGCCAAAACCCTGCCGACAATATAGTGTATTTGCTTGTACAGGCAGTGTGGCTTTATTACGCGAACTTAAGTTGGTTTTTGGGCAAAATTAAAAATTTGACTCCTTAATACACCCCTTAAAATAACATTTTTTTTCTTAACTGCAATATTATTATCAATCTAACGTCTACACCGAATTAAATACACCCTTCAATAAATAAGTCACTATCTATACAAATTAGTGTTTTCAAAAAATTTGTAAGTCCGGTCCTGTTGGGCCGATTTTATTAAAATTTTAGGGACACTTTTTAATTGCTACTAACGGGTTAAATGTAAATTTTGAAACGATTCTGAGAATTTTTTCGGTATTTTGGGGCCTAAAAAACATTTTTCAACCCCTAAAAACTACCCTTAAAATGGCCCGATTACGCCCACTTTAAATAGGCTTCTGGCGGAGATGGATTTGTATACGTGGCCCAAATTTCGTTAAAATCAATTAACTCTTTCGAAAGTTATTGCCCGTTAACATATATATAAATATATATATATATATATATATATATATATATATACATATATATATATAAACATTTTTAAAAATGGTGCCAAAGTGTTTAGGAGGTTATGAAACGTCGAGAAATTTTGGTCCGACCCCTAGGTCCCGCCATCCGACCGATGCCAATAGTGTATGTTGCCATATGGCAAATACACTAATTAGAATTCATGAGAAACAGTGTTCAAAACTTACTCCCAAATAAAGTAATGTGTGAACCAGCTCTCGGTAGAATAGGCGTCGAACCATATCGCTCTCTTGCATTATTGAATCGAGCTGCAGAATTCATTCCCATTGGTTTAAATGCAATCGGTCGAAACACCACTTTTCCCTGTAAATATAAAATCACAATGTCCTATACTCTATAGAATTACAAGCAACGCCGGCCCTGGCCTCTGGAGTAGAGCGAGAGGAGCGGTCGCTCTAGACGCCAGGTGGCAAGGGACGCCAAAAAGCCAAATGCGAAAAGCAAGATTTTATTATTTAGTGACTGATTAAAATTAACAAAACTAATTTAATTATATAGCGGTAGGAACTTTCTAAATGTTAAAGAAGCAGAAGTATAATAATTAAAACAACTTAATTTAATTTAAATTCAGCAAGTGTTGATGTTTGCAATAAAAGTTGATTTTTGAAAATTTGGGACTTATTATTTCTTTGACATAAAACCGAAGTACAATTTACGTGAAGTTAAAGCGTCGACCAAAGGGCGCTGAAAGAAAATCTCGCTCAACTCTGATCAAGGGCTAGGGACCGGCGCTGATGACAAGCGTAAGGTAGATAACAGCAGGTACATAACGACCTTAAGTTATGATTGGTTTTGTCACTATAAGTTTTCTTATATTAATACTGATTGTGAGTTGAAATTCCATTTATTACCTCTCCTAGAACACCGCTGTGAGGCTGAATCTTAGGCGGAGCTAAGTTAGCTGAGATATGTGGAACGGTATCGTTTCTGTGGAGAGTTCCGCAACTGCAAACAGATGAAGGCGACGCAGGTGACGTTTCGGTCCGTTCACACGACGAATCGTCTGACTGTAAAGTCTCATTACCGCTATCCGTTGTGGTCTCCATTATCGGGCTGAACTGGCATTTTAAAAACTCTGAAAACAGTTTTACAAATATTACAAATCATTAAACATAAAATCAGACCACGAAACGGAAGCAGGTGACATCATCGTACGGAACATATAGTAGGAGAGCTATTAAGCATTTCTGGGTAGGTATTTGAGGCACTGTGAAAATTTGTACAATACCTCTTCAGTAATATCCGAATACAAAAGCACAGACCTGGCTGAATGGTAGCGGGGCTTAATCGACTTAACCACTGCAGTCACGCGACCAGTATTGGCGTTTTGGAGTGAAATTTGAAACGGAATTTAAAATACATGATTTTTAAAGCAGGTCGCATTTAAATGAAAATAATAAATATATGTGGCTATATATTCGGTACTTGTGCACGATTTAAAAAACTTTCCCAAAAATAGTCAACATCCCTATTGTATATGTCCCCATACTATATAGAGTAACATATACAAGAGAAGGGGATTTGGCTTCCACCATAAGGCATTTTGGCCAGTAACATTAAATATCAAAAAAACCCGGGTCGCAGTGCCAAAACCCTGCCGACAATATAGTGTATTTGCTTATACAAGCAGTGTGGCTCTATTATGCGAACTTAAGTTGGTTTTTGGGCAAAATAGAAAATTTGACTCCTTAATACACCCCTTAAAATCACAATTTTTTTCTTAATCGCAATAATATTATCAGTCGAACCTCTATACCAAATTATATACAACTTTCAGTAAATAATTCACTATCTACAAACTAGTGTTTTCATAAAATTTGTAAGTCCGGTCCTGTCGGGCCGATTTTATTAAAATTTTAGGGACACTTTTTAATTACTACCAGAGGGTTAAATTTCAATTCTGAAACGATTCGGAGAATTTTTTCGGTATTTTGGGACCCAAAAACATTTTTCAACCCCTAAAAACTACCCTTAAAATGGCCCGATTAGGCCCATTTTAAATAGGCTTCTTGCGGTGATGGATTTCAACACGTGGGCCAAATTTCGTTAAAATCAATTAACTCTTTCGAAAGTTATTGCCCGCACGTATATATATATACGTATATATATATATATATATATATATATATATATATATATATATATATATATATATATATATATATATATATATATGTGTAGCAGTATCATTGGGAGCCTAGTTCAAAACTGCATTCAAACTACGTGAAACTAATTAGTAAACATTATATTAAGAGCAAATTAATATGCATCAATAGATTTTAAAGTTATTTCACTTTAATGATATATTGTTGAGTTTGGGAGCTCTAAAATCGAGAACTGCATTACCGGCATTGTTCAAAATGAAAGCTCCCGTACTTTACAATAGATAACCCATAATAGTTAAAAAAATATTTTTATGTTCAAAAGATTAATAATCATTAATTATATATAAAAGCTGTTTATACTACCAACACCCACACCTTTTGTAGGCATTAGATTCATAATAAACAGTTGAGTATCTGCCACTATAACCGTGTTTTCATAAAAAAAGAAATATCTACAATAAGACATTACATCCATTGTTGCAATTTTTAATTAACTTTTTAAGCGCACATTTGTAATTTTATTCAAAGCTAACATCTGACAGAAGAATCTGCTTCTTATAAAAGGCTTATTTATGAAAAAATAAAGCAAATTGGCAGTTTAATAAGATTAATAAATGTTGAAAAAACCTACATAAATTTTATAATAGGAAATTGACAATCCTGTCAAAGTTTCAATGATTTGATTAAAAAATGTATATTATACTGGGAATTTCATTTAAGACGCAATATATACATGAGTTTTGTTGATATAGTAATCATGGAAACCAAAAACTCATTATAGAAAATCGTTCCACAAAAAATTGCAACAAACGATTTTCTATAATGCATTTTTGATTTCCGTAGTTACCATATTATTATCTATAGTGAATTTCATTTAAAACGTATGGTAGAAAATATTATTGCTACTGTAAAAGGAAATATGAAAACAACAATTAATGAAAACTTTTATATATTACCAAGTTTTATTTTGACATTCAATTAACAAACACTTATTAATATTATTATCTTAGAATTCTTTATAGTCGGACAGATGAGACTAAAAATATACCAGTATTGTGCACTTTCTGATAAGCGATACAATAGATATAATTTGTATTAATATCTACATCTTTTAACAATATAAAGCAGCTCAAATTTAGTGGTTTTATCGTTCAGTGCACAATTATCTCTTTCGCCCCACTATTATAATATTTTATTAGCTAATTATCCTATAAAACAGAAGACTTAAGTTTTTTAAACGTCGCCAAGTTATATTGCCTTAACAAAAACTGGCAGATAGTAGGTCGTCGTTTCACCTCTGTTCAGTGAGATCAAGAAAGCCATGGCGTCAATCCGATCCTGAAATAGTATGAAATTCATTATTATACAATTTATTATTTAAAGGCATTGTAGGACAAAAACCCGAAGGCAGAGTTTATCAGTTCCGATAAAACCACCTCCGCTGTTACGAAGCCGTAAGTCATAGTAAAAAAAAAAATAGAGCACATAAAGTGTGCAAAGTTCTGAACACAGTGGCATCGATTTTTTTCAAATCGGTTCATAAATGTAGGAAATATACAGTAAGATATAAAAAAATACTCTTTCTGAAATCAGTTGAAAACGGCTACACCAATTTTTTAAAAAATTTCAGAGCACCCAATGGGGAACGCTTTGAACAAATTGGCGCCGGATTTTTTCAAATCACACAAAATATTTAAAGAAAGCAGGTCATACTCATTTCTGTGGCTGTTCAAATTGTCGTACATTATAATTTACTTCGTCTTTTCGGATCAGTAGCTGACTATGACAAAATATGACTGTTCGGTATACGAATATCCTAGATTAGCGGTAAATAGCTCCATCGGTTGAACCGAATCCTGTGCTGTCTATATCTGATTAATGGTTGTCTTCGTTTCAAAATATTAAAATTGTTATCGGTTACCATTTTTCCATGCGTACCCAGCGTTACGTTGACAGAAAAGCACATTCGTATCACTTTGACCAAACTTCAAAACTTGACACCCGAACAGAGACGACTTTCACATCAATACATGGCAATTTTATGCAGATTTCGACAATCATTACTAATGGGTCGCACGTTTGAATCTGAAAAAATTACACATAATAACATAAAAACAACTTATTCAGTCGAATAATTAATATTTCGCAATATTCGAAACAATTTACATGTGACAGAAGTATAAAATTACTTACGTATTTTTGTCAATAACTGTTTCTTATTTGACAAATATTTCATTGTATTTTCTCTGAAATAATAAATTAATTGTATTGTAAAACCTTACGTCAGTGTCATCTAGGGTATTTCTATTCTTTCCCATAGAGAAATTCAACTAAAGTTATTTTCAGCGCGGCAGTTTAAATTCTAAATGTAGGCAACTTTTAATACTAATAACTTATTTAATTTTTACTTAATTAATAGTTTATTTGTACAGAAATGCTTGAAATTTTACACAAAAACATATTATTCTAAAATTTATGAAGACTTTGAGAATTATTATAACTTTTCGGTAACTTTGGATGAAATGAAAAAATTTTAGATTTCACAAATACATGACATGAAATTCTTATATAGATTCGAGTGTTGCTTTTTGTAAAACACAGAAATTTTAAAACTAAATAATAGTGTTTGTACGTTTTTAAGAAATTATACAGGGTTGGACTAACGATTATTTACTTTAATATTTTTTGTATATAAAAATAATATTTCTGTACAAGCGTTTGTCAATCTATTCCGCCTAAACGGCTGAACCGATTTTGATGAAATTTTTTGTACTTATGGTCCGACCCGGTTTCGCCCGAGTGCGTTTCGGGTCCAATTTAGAATTTAAACTATCTACGGACCGACGCAAACGCACACACAAAATTTCATTACAATCGGTCCAGCAGTTTGGAGTAATAGAGTGACTGCTGTCAGTTCGTGTGTTTCTGTTTATCTGTTTGTCGGAGACACATTTTTTTTCTAAATTTAATTTTGGAAATATTTTGAAAATAAAAAAAAATCTGCTCTTTTTTTGTTCTGAAGATTTGTCAAAAGGAAATTACCAAAACAATTTTGATTGAAAATTTAATATTGAAACAGTATAAAATCGATAATGCAGCTCTGGAAAAAACTACAAACGATGCCGTGCGCTTGTCTCATTTCAGTAGGTATACAGCTGTTATGTTTACTAAAATAAATATTTGGACGGTGTTATTCAACTAGCGACTTATGTTGACTTTACAAAATGTATGAAAATGTCAGAAAATACACTATTTAGAGAATATGCATTTGGGGGAGTCGAAAGCTTTATAAATTAATGTCTTGCAGAGCGGGGCGCAGCCCCACGATGCAAGACTGTAATATGGTGGAGCCGAATGCTTCACTACTGTTGTCGCACTCGGGCGAAGCCGGGGGCCGGGCCGGGTCGCTATAACACATAAGATTTAAACAGCAAAATTAAATTGCCACGGGAAAAAGCTACATCAGATTGTTTTATCTCAATCGTGTGCGAAGTCGCGGGTACCGATTGGTAATAAATAATTAAACGTCTGTATAACCTGTCCATGTGGAACTCAACCACTGATTCAATAACGTGAATCGAAGAAATTTATTGTAAAATCACCATCTTTTTTGCATAACTCCTTCATACGACCTTTCGTATGCCTCTTGCTGTTATGGTAGGTGTTACCAAAACACCAAAATAATAGTCACAATCTAAACCAAGGGTGGCTAACCCGTGGCCCGCGGGCCGCATGCGACCTGCCTTGAATATTTTTCCGGCCTGCGAGATTCATCGCACTTTTACAAAATATATTTATTTTAAAGTTGCCTAAGTAGTGAAAATCAATGTATCAAAAAATACCTTATTTGCGCATCAAAATATATTGAAAAATTAACTGTCGAAATTATGAGAAAAAATTAAAGTCTTAAATACTAGTCTGAAAAAAAAAGAATTAAGCAAATTAAATAAATCCAACGCAATCAAGCACCGATTAACATATTTACATTAAAAATAAGCATTTTAAAAAATCTCACGTGAGATTAATGGTGGAGGGGGGGGGTCGAGATAAATCTCACGTCATCTTACCAAAGGGGAAGGGGGCAGGGGGGTCGAACAATCGCCAAAATCGCCTCACGTAATTAATGAATGTCCCCTTATGATGCATTTCCAAAATGGTCCTCAAGATCATTTGGGTTGACCACCCCTGATCTAAGCTGTTTTACAGATATAATACATATATATATGTCATATGTGCCATAATTGTTTTCGCTATTTTAACGTACCTGTTAAGAATTTGAGGGGGGCGTAAAATATTTCTGGTAATTTGACAGATGTTCTAATACAGTTGATGAATATTTGGGCAAAAAATTTTTTTGTTGCGTCACCGTCTAATGTTTTTTTAAATGGAAAATATAAGTTTCAGGGAACTTAGACTGTTCTTTTTTTATAACCTTAATAATCGTCAAAAGATTAAAAATAATATATGTACCTAAAAGAACATAGGTATGTCTTTAAAAATTTAATAATAATTAGTTTATGTTATGATTATTAAAGATTTAAATCGAATTTTAATAAAACTTATAAAGGTACTTCTTTACTTTCGAGATATGCAACTCGTTATTTTCAGCGCGGCAGTTTAAATTCTAAATGTAGGCAACTTTTAATACTAATAATTTATTTAATTTTTACTTAATTAATGGTTTATTTGTACAGAAATGCTTGAAATTTTACACAAAAACATATTATTCTAAAATTTATGAAGACTTTGAGAATTATTATAACTTTTCGGTAACTTTGGATGAAATGAAAAAATTTTAGATTTCACAAATACGTGACATGAAATCCTTATATAGTTACGAGCGTTGCTTTTTGTAAAACACAGAAATTTTAAAACTTAAATAATAGTATTTGTGTTTTTAAGAAATTATACAAGGTTGGACTAACGATTAGGTATTTACCTTAATATTTTTTGTATATAAAAATAATATTTCTGTACAAGCGTTTGTCAATCTATTCCGCCTAAACGGCTGAACCGATTTTGATGAAATTTTTTGTACTTATGGTCCGACCCGGTTTCGCCCGAGTGCGTTTTGGGTCCAATTTAGAATTTAAACTATCTACGGACTCTATTCCTCCAAACTGCTGGACCGATTTTAATGAAATTTTGTGTGTGCGTTTGCGTCGGTCCGTAGATAGTTTAAATTCTAAATTGGACCCGAAACGCACTCGGGCGAAACCGGGTCGGACCATAAGTACAAAAAATTTCATCAAAATCGGTTCAGCCGTTTAGGCGGAATAGATTGACAAACGCTTGTACAGAAATATTATTTTTATATACAAAAAAATATTAAATTTGTCGGAGACACATTTTTTTTCTAAATTTAATTTTAGAAATATTTTGAAAACAAAAAAAAAGTCTGCTCTTTTTTTGTTCTGAAGATCTGTCAAAAGGAAATTACCAAAACAATTTTGATTGAAAATTTAATATTTTTTTGTATATAAAAATAATATTTCTGTACAAGCGTTTGTCAATCTATTCCGCCTAAACGGCTGAACCGATTTTGATGAAATTTTTTGTACTTATGGTCCGACCCGGTTTCGCCCGTCATCTTACCAAAGGGGAAGGGGGGGGGGGGTCGAACAATCGCCAAAATCGACTCACGTAATTAATGAATGTCCCCTTATGATGCATTTCCAAAATGGTCCGTAAGATCATTTGGGTTGACCACCCCTGATCTAAACTGTTTTACAGATAATAATATGTCATATTTATTATTGTTGTGTTTCTTCTGGTGCACCCACTGGTGCACCACTATGTATTTTATGAACATGGCTGTACTGTTAAGTTTATAGTGTGTAAATTCTGTGGCTTGGTCGCAAAAGTGCCTAACTACAAAAACGTAGTTTTAAGGTAATTGGAGTTGAAGTTATTTTTTTCAAACTATTGTAAATCAGCGAAATTCTGTCCAAAATGTCTGATAATTGTAATACTGCTTTTTTAGCGCATATTTTTTGATTTTTTGTAAAAAAAAATAAAATTCTTAAAAAATCCAGAAGTTTTTGTCACATAGGCCCCAGAAAATGTATATGGTGTTACATAGGCCTATGCAATAGGGCACTAAAACTAGCATATAGGCCCCAAATAATGTACTTTGGCCCTTTCTTTAAATGTAGTTGCACTTAAGCCCTTTTATAAGAGGTACTTTGTATAAAAAGTAAGCGATTTTCACCTACCCTTTTTTAGATATTTGAAAATTAATAATAGTATATGATAAAATATTATTAAATAAGACAATACCGCTTAGAAAACACATATTGAGAAATTCATGGTTGTAGTTAAAATGTAAAACACTTCTACAAAAATATTGGTTTTATTCGAATAAGAATTAAAAATACAAAAATAAACAATAGTATTTATTGTAACACGAAAACCGTGCAGATGAAAATAAAATTCTTAGGACATCGTGATGACAAAATAAGTATAATTAATCTATAATTTCCAATATTAATTCTGTAGGACAAACATCGTCGTCATTTTTTGATTCATCACTCTTCAAATTTGAATAAAATAATCTGCTTTTTGGATGTATAAATGGTAATAAGCTTAAGATATCTTCCAGTTTTTTTCTTTTTGTTTCGATTCCATAACCAATGTGACACTTAGGTCTTCTTACAAAATGTACAAATCTATTTAAAAAAGGCCTATGTTAACATAGGCCACCGACAATTACCGTCACATTTTACTAAGTCGCAGTTAGCACTTTCTTGATATAAAATTATTATTACGAAAAGGGCCTAAGAGTAAATAGGCCCAATATTTAAGGGCTTATATGTCACTTAGGTTGTTTTTAAATATAGAAAAAAAATTATAAAAACACTTAGGCCCCAATATGAAGGGCCTAAAGTGAATATAAGCCTTTATTTCATTGACGTAGTCTCAGTTAGGATCTTTTTACATTTTTTATCTCGGTAAGCGTTAAAGATAATGAGATAGAACCTTTTTCATTGAAAAGAGCATGTCGACATTAGTAAGATAGGACCAATAAATCAAAAATGAAAAAAATGCACTTAGGCCCTTTTTCGATCAAGCCACAGAATTGTACTTGGTTATTTACGTATATTTAGGTTTTGACTTTTGATGAATGTGTTCCTAGTTTCAGTTAAGTCAAGTCCGTCGTCATTCATACGTGATTCTTTATTTTGTTCAATTAAAACGTTCTCTAATAATAATAATAATAAAGTAATATTACTATTTTACGTTTCTTTATAACAAAACTACGTTAACTATATCAGTTTCAAGTTACTGAAACAGTAACTGTTCGGGTGCTTGCAACCATTTGAAAATACATTTTTGCAAGGACTATCAGGGCGCTAAATGCTCCCGGTCAATTTGTAATTTAGTTCATGTCACGAAAGGAGAGGAACTAATATATCTACAAACAGAAAAGTGTACGTGTGTATGACCTATCATATGAACAAAACTTGTCCGCACAATAATTGTTCAAAATTACATTATTGCGCACAGTTAAACAAAATTAAGTGTCCAGTGTGTCTGGAAGAGATACCTCATTCCAAACTTCGCTCGGGTGTTTGTTGGAACCGACAGTGACTGTCGATAGAATTTCACTGTGCTGTCCTGTTTGCCGAACAGAAGGCGATATAATAGAACAATTATAAAAGTAAGTGTTTAACATAATATATGTACGTTATAGAACTACAGTACACTTTTAATTTACTGTTTTGTTTTCTTTTTCAGCCGTCGTTACTCTTGCTCGTTGAAAAGGCCATACTTTCATTACATAAAACAAATACAAAATGTATTACCTACATGGTTCAATTTTGAGACCATAATCCATATTATATGTGCAAAGAAAAAGACGTGCGCATAGAAAATGGAAATATTTGTATCGTTAAATACCGTGGCGGTACACGAACAAGTGACGAAATAAACATGATTGATCCCGAAAAGAAAAAAAATGTCAACAAACATACGTCAGAATCATCTAATAATGCCGACGATTCAAATGCAAAACTTGACAATATATTTATTTCGAATGACGATGGGACAGACATTTATATTAACGATTCGCTTCCTAACATATCGTATGGTGTCGACGAAAACGAGTCTATCAACTGCAATACCGAAGTATACGCCAATGTCACCGAAAACAGATCGGACAGATTACAAGACACGAGCGCACTTGATTTACCGGATGATAAAAACCCTTCCGCTTCGAGTGACAGCGATTCACTGGATTTGGGTAAATTCTCAAAACCTTTTCTAAATAAACGAAACACGGTTCTATATTCTACAACTGCGAATTTTTATTGTTTTTAGAATTACATTTCAGGTCCCAAATTACTAGGATGTGGTCTACTCCGAAAAAAAAAATACTTCTTCCTGCTATTAAATGTGAAACAGTTGTAAAATCGACTACTGACTTACGAAAACGAACAGCAGATCGTGTTGACGATGAATAGGAGTTACCGGTCGATGAAAACGTTTCGGCTTCCAGTGACTCAGAACTGGGTAAATTTTCAAAAGCTTTTCTAAACAAACGAAACACAAACCGATTTAATATTTTTGTATCTGTTTGATTTTCATATCTTATTGTTCACTGAAATTTTCTATTGTTTTTAGAACTAGATCTCAAACCGCAAATTATTAGAAGAACTTGGAGTGCTCCAGAGAAATTTGCGGCGAGAAAATACTTGTCTGGTTATATTCGAAATCGAAAAATCCTCCCTTTAAATGAATGCGAAATGATTGTCAAATCTGATAATAACTTACAAAAATGAACTGCAATGCAGCTTCGTTTATGGATAAATAATGAAATCAACAAACACAAATCGAAAGGTACGTACAGTATGCTTTTCATTGTAAACACTTGTTCGTGGACCCTGTGCTCATTCCCATCGGAACGTGAAACCTTCTTACCTTTTCATTGAGCATTTGGTCCTCGGTAAATTAAGTTTTGGCTGCAGTGAAACTATGCTAAATGAAATCTCACTAAGTTAAAAACTACCATAACTTTTTATAATATTATAACTTTTAAATAGTATATTCTTAATATTTTTTCTCTCCAGATAAGACTCGCAACACATGGTCTACACCAGAAAGGACAGTTGCGCGAAAACTTTTTGATACTGAGATAGCTACAGGAAAGGTTCCGAATTCGCAGAAATGCTTCGACACGATAACAAAGCATAGTGAATTGAAAAAACGAACTGTCGCTCATGTAAAATCCTGGGTACAAGCCGAATCGAAACGACAGAGAAAATCAGCAGTATCTCATCAGCAAAATTAATAGTCGATGCCGAGTTCAGTGTCTCGGCCGAGTACTCGTATGTAAATAAACCGTAAGCCTTGTTTACTCGTGTAAACAAGGCTTACGGTTTATTTACATATTTCGTCAACAATTGCATGTACAATATTTTAATACGTGTTTTTTTTAAATATGTTAAGACTGAAATAAGAAATACCTATTTTTGTTTTATCATTTCGTTAATAAATTTGTTTATTTCTGTTATCAAATATTAGATTTCGTTGTTAATTAGTCATAATACGCATTCCGCAATGTAGATGCTACGTCAAAATAAATAATAAATAAAAATGTATGAAAAAATTAAAGATATATTCTGTTGTCTAGTTTTTTATTAAAAAAAGCAAATATATCAATTTTACATTAAAACATAAACAGAGTAATTTACAGAATCGTTGTTGGTTTCGGGCCCTATATTTGCAGACATTGTTGAACATCCATTGTTGGATAGTACTTGAATAACCTGTGAATATGAGAACATAATTTTAATACAATACTCTCAATTATCACTGATCTATTAATACTTATTACTAAGATCGTTTCGAGTTAATTTTTTCGATGAAATTATTCGAATGGAAAGGTATTTCTATCGATATGAAAATTTTCCAATGTCAATAGATGAAAATGTTTTGCATCGTCAGTACGGACGTTTTAACGCTTGTCGACGAATCTCATGTAAATCTAATATTCGACATGGGTTTGATATGTTGTTAGAGTGAAAAGATTCAGTTTACATGATATCGGGAGCCTTGGCGATAATTTGACAAAGTAACTAGTACCGTTTAAAAAGAATTGACATAACAACGCTTTGATTATCTGGAAATAAACACTTATAAAAATAAATATTTACCTTTATTTAATGTTGTTCAAATGTTCCTTGTATATAAAAAGATCAAATTTGCGGGCAGTTTCTATAAGATGTATTACGTTCATAAACGTATCAGAATATTCAAATGTATATTTGAGTTGTCGCGTAATTTTCGTCTTTCTACGTTAATAAATGACTGAAAATAATTAAATTTATTTTTTGTGTAAATTATATTAATAATTCACTTTTTTATAGAATTATATGAATTTTACTTACATTTATTCTTGACTACTTACTTCCCTTTTCTTTATGTGTGAAACCTAACCATACTTCATTTAGAAATTTTTACGGTTTTTGACAGTAAAAAATATTATTTTATTATGAAATACCCCATACTCCAATAGATTCCTGCAAAGGTTGCATACTTTTTGTCATAAAAAACCGCTGAAATAATACTCGCAGTGACCTCTCATTTCACAAAATGGTTCTATGTAGTTTTAATTTTTATCAATAGACGTCTCAGGGTGAAGCTCCCAAAGTTGACAATCAAACGATTTTGTTCATTGGGTGCCGCTCCCTTAAGACGGCAAAAGAGCCCAAACGATATATTAAATGATTATCCGAGCTCCCAAACTGTATGCCACACATACTTATATATATATATATATATATATATATATATAAATATATATATATATATACATATATATATAAACATTTTTAAAAATGGTGGCAAAGTGTTTAGGAGGTTATGAAACGTCGAGAAATTTTGGTCCGAACCCTAGGTCCCGCCATCCGACCGACGCCAATAGTGTATGTTGCCATATGGCAAATACCTACACTAATAATTTTAATCTTTACTTAAAATTCGACATAAATGAATTGGCTGTTTGGTCACATATAAAATTATAGGTTAAGAGACGCGGAAACAAAATAAATGAAAACAAAACCGACGGTATTTTTCGCACCTCATTTGTTTTAAGAAACGCTGCACGGCAAGCGCAAATACTTTAAAGGATCGTATGTGTGTAAAAACCACGTATCAGGTATGAATTTAAAAGAGAAAGGAAATAAAAAGTGTTAAAAAGTGGAAAATGAAGAGAATCCAGAACAAGTTTTAATGTTCCAGCTTTTGTTATTTATTTCACCCTAAAGGCTTACCCAAGCTCCTGTGCCAGGGAACACAGCAAAGCACACTTTGAATACAAATTTTCGATGTATATTCTAGAGTTATATTAATTGTCCAAACCGTAAATTACATTTTTAAGACGCGTACGCAATTTATAAAAGTAAATTAGCTGTCAGAAATAATTTTTCATTTTAATACCTACTACGAATTTACTTCTGTATTTGTTGACTTTTAACCAAAAAAATAATAGCTTTTCACATTAATCGAAATAATTTAATCGTACCTGCAGTAAAAAAGATTGTCAAAAGTTAATCGCGTTTATTCAATATGTATTTAAAAATCTAATTTTAATTTCCATAACAGAGTTTAAAAACTTTGTCGTTTGTTTATTCGAAAGTTCATTAAAAAGCTCGTCATTGTTCATTTTTTAAGACCAGACCATAATCACCCTCCATTAATGGTCTTAATAATGCTTTTTATGCAGTGTACTTCTAGTGTTGATTACAGTTGATACAAAGCTAGAGTGGCCAGGTAATCCGTATCAAAAATGTTGTTGGTGCATTTATCGGCTTATATTATTTCTCAAAGGTGTTTTTTTTTGCCGGTATGAAATATCTCCCTTAATACTGTTTCAAAATTAATGTTAGATACGCCATTTTGGAGATTATTTTTCTCTCTAATGGCGAAAAATAAGTTAATATCTTAAAATTAATGTTTCCATTAAAAAAATTACAGTTTAAAAATTTTAACAATTTCATTACAGAAAATAACATTCCGAAAAAACAAATGTCGCCATCTCGTGGGAAGCTGTTTATTTTAACAGTTGGCGGTAATACTGAGTGACGTAGTCTCTGAATAGAATAGAATAAAATTTATTTCCACCCTATTATATTACGTAACTGACCACTAACGGTGCGAAATATTCACGCGGCTCCGCTAGTTCTTATCAAATAAAATAAAATAAACTGCATTTTTAAGTGAAAAAACGTGACAATCGCTAGTTATGTTACAATGTGACATTTGAGATTTGAACTGTTTACGCAGCCAGCGTCTACTTTTTTGTCACTGTTGCTCATAGGAATTTAAATGACAACTGACAGAGAAATTACTACTGGATTGATAAAACCGCATTTTTTTTAGTTTACGCACTAGTGCGAAATTGGTCATTTTAAAAATAAACTGTTTTATAAGAAGTTGTTCAAAAATAATATGTATTTATACAATAGGGATGACGACTATTGTTGGTAGTGACTTAAATCGTGCATAAGTACCTATTATCGCCACAAATATAATAATTTTTTTAATACGACTCACGCTTTAATAATTATGCATTTTAAATTCAGTTTCAAATATCGCTCCGAAATACTTGTCACGTGACTGCAGTGACGTCGCAGGCTCATAAACGCTGCTAAACTGTTGAGGTGATAGGTTTTTTCGTAATTGTCATAAAAACTTTGGAATAAATTACACACTTTAAATATTAACCATCAGTGAAACCTTTTGACAGCTTAAACAGCGTTTTTCTCTATGACAGCGTCTGATGATGTTTATGAGTCAGTGACGTCATGCACTCTGATTGATGTTTGTTGTCACGTGACATGAGAGTGAATTATTTACGTTTCATTTATTAAATATTAATTAAATTCCTCAAAGAAAAAAAAATATATTGTGTTTTTTTAGTATTTCTATCATAGAAACTACCACTTAAGGTAGTGGTCGTGGTACAATATTGTCAAAAAGTTATAGATTATACGCGCCACAAAAGTATACCAGCTTGTAGCTAAGTGATCCATAATTTGTACGCGAGACTGTACCCGTGGAAACGTAACCCATACAGTATTCATATGCATGTCTACTTTTCTATAAATTGTTGAACTTTAAACCGTTATTTATAAATAATTAGACGGTCAAAAATGTTTCTTATTTTTTAAACTCATAACAAATGCATTGAAAGACTGTCAGTTTTTGGAAAGTTTCTGACAGTTAGTTCTTTTTTTATAAAAAAGAAACTGGTTCAGAACTACAAATATCGTGTATACAATCAATGTTAATTATCCAATTTTTAATTGAATTTATCTCGGATTATATACGGTTGATCGACTTCAAATTTTCAGGGTAATTGTATTATGTCCTTAATAAGTATACAAAAATTAAGAATTTTCTGAAGGTGTGTCTTAACCACGACAACTACCTTAACGTTAAAATTATGTTTTTATTTAAATACAGTCAACATCCCTATTACTTTTATTTTTTAGCACTGATCATGGATATATTTTGCGCATTTTGAAATCACATAATCGTACCACGGAGCAAAACAATGCCGCTGATTACGCCGTATATCCTCTCCGCTCTTCCTTGCAAGCCGGCGATAATAACGAGTAATTTTCCTGATTAAAACCTTTCGAAAGCCCCAGTTCGCAGATAAAAACTGTTTATGCTAAGTGATATTTGAAACAAAAAAGTTCTGAAAAGTTACCAACTTTGAGGAGCGACATTTTATTCTCACATTAATCATTTTTCCGTGTTGATCGTAATAAAAATAACAATTTTTAATCCATGTTGCGTGTTTTTAGATTATAAATTTGTTTTACACATTGACCAACATTACTTTTCATTAACATAAATTGTATTTATGTGTGGATATAAACATGTCTATAGACTATGAGTTCATTTTATTATTGTGTTCTGCCTATAATAGTTAATTTATTTGCCCAATAGCATACGATTATTGATCAATATAAAACCAATACATTATAAAAATACTAGCGGTACCTGTGCGAATAATTCGCACTAAAATTCGTTTCTAATTTCTCACACTCTTTATAACTTTCTTCTTTTTGTTGTATTATATTACGAAGCTCAGTGACGGTTCAAGAAAATATTTTTCTAAAACTGTCATATAGAGGCGCAAGTATTGAAAACGTTGAGCTGAAGCGCTGCCATACGAAAAGTATTTATACGTGAATTTTGATTAAAAATTAAACAAAAAAAATTTACCGACCGTCAATCATGTTGACGTTGTTTCAAAGCTAGAACCGTCAGATGGCAGCATTGCTGCATATACTGTATAAATGTATAATTGTTATAATTATTTATTTTGCAAAAACAAAATCAATAATAGATTTTTTAATTGTTGATGTCGGTAGAGCAAGCAATTATCTATAAAATGATATAAAATTTATATGGAGCAATTGTGTGGTTTTTCGAAAAAGGGAAGCAAACAAACCTTAGCGTATTAATATATATGATTCCAGCCAATTAGGCGGCAGAACCATTTCAATTTCATAAATATTAATATTACTTATAACAAATAAAATAAAATTTCTGTTAACTCAATAGTAAATCTCAGGTATTTGGATTAATAATACAAAACAATCGTGTTATTGTTAATCTTGCTACGTTTCGACTACTTTATTTAGTCTTGGTCAGGCTCATAACTAATAAATGAAATAATCAATCAAATGATTTTTGTTTAAAAATTTATAATATTGAACACACATTGTATTTAAAATTAATTAAATAATGTTCAAAAGATTGGTAACGTTTCAAATTTAGTTTTTTTTTTGAACATTATTTAAATAATTTTAAATACAATGTGTGTTCAATATTATAAATTTTTAAACAAAAATCATTTGATTGATTATTTCATTTATTAGTTATGAGCCTGACGAAGACTAAATAAAGTAGTCGAAACGTAACAAGATTAATAATAACACGATTGTTTTGTATTATTAATCCAAATACCTGAGATTTATTATTGAATTATAATAATAATTTTGGATGCGATATAATGTCTAATTTCTGTTAGCGCGCGCAGTGACGCCAGTAACGACTAGTAACAAATGTGATATTTGTTTCTATGGTTACATAATATGGCTTAACGTAAAAATAAATCAAAGCATGTTTGTCAGCTACCTAATTTCTTTCTGACAAAAGAAACTATGAAAACTTACAGGGGAAAAATGTTTATAGGAAACTTTCCTGGAAAAATGAATAGAATGTTATACCATCATTATGTAGGTACAAAAAACATTATAAGATATATATCTCTTCTGCGCATGCGCCGATTTTCCCCAAAAACAATAGGGCTCTTCATATTAGCATACCAAACATCCTCCCAAAATTTGGTTTCAATCCGTTCATCCGTTTGACCTGTATCGTGCCCACAGACTAAGCGACAAATAGACTAACAGACAAACACACGCACAGAGTCCTTCCAAAAATATGTTTTTTGGCTTCAGGAAACCTCAAAATGAAAAAATATTGGAAAATTGACCTAAATTAGTAGATACCATTCCCCGCTAGTGGGTTGGAATGGTTAGTAACATTTAAAAAATTCATAGAAATATTAGATATAAATAATTTAAACAATTCCAAATGAAATAATTGATATAATTTGAGCGCTTTCGGGAAATCCCATCTTCAGAATAATTAGTAATATGTCATAATTAATAAAATAGCACTGATATGCCTAAGTAAAATAACCATAAAAATGGCTTGAAATTTGATAAAGAATAAAGTATCAATATGAGATTTTTTGACAATTATATGTTTTGTGATAGGTTGTTGAAGTTATTTAGCAACAATATGGAGTTTATTCCATATCAAATTTCAAGCCATTTTTATGGTTAATTTACTTAGACATATCAGTACTATTTTATTATTTATGACATATTACTAATTATTCTGAAGATGGGATTTCCCGAAAGCGCTCAAATTATATCAATTATTTCATTTGGAATTGTTTTAATTATTTATATCTAATATTTCTATAATTATCATCCAAATTCATCGTCACGACCCATATGAATAAAAATTTCATACTTTAAAAAAAAATTCAGGGGATTGGGCGACAGGACCACTCCAACTTCACAAATGTTGAGGTAAAATGAATATTATATTAATTATGCATCAACAAACCATTAAATTAAATACTATTTTTTATCTGTAATGTCTAATGTCCGCGTCATTTAAATAGGTAGTATCAATTTTCGTGTAACAGCGAGTAAATTAAACTGCCTTATTTATAACAAGGTACACATGAATAGTACACCTACCTACAATAGAATAATATAGTATATTTTAAAATTAAAAGGATTTTTGAAGTAAAACTTCTTAACTTCTTTAGACGCAATATGAGAGGTAACTCTGATCTTTTCTACCGGAGGTTTTTTTTCTTACGTAACGTAACGTTCAGTTTATGCAAACGAGTATCGACATATTGGTAAGTTAGAACTGTTATAATTGTCGAGTTTTTAATTAATAAAAAAATAAAATTACGGGCAGAAACAATTGAAAAGAATAATTATTTTGTTTATCTATTAAGACTGTTACCAAACTTTAAAAAAATGAAAAAATATGAGCTCCAGAACTATCATACGCATGATAAGTTTTTTTTTTAAGTTTAACTTCTTTAGCGACGTATCTGTTTGAAAAATGTAAGAAATCGAGGAGAAGTAGAATAAACAAATAAAGGGGAAGTTAATTTGTCTCCTAAATTACATGAAACTGACAAGGACAGAAGTTTATAGTGTGTTGCATTTTGATTCGCAAAATAATAAGACAAGGATGAACGGCTTGAATCTGGCGTTTAAAACTACAAGCAATAGAAGTACAAAATAATTTCTGTAATGTGACGTACAAACGGTAGGAATTCATATATTTCATGTAAATTCAGAAAGGAAAATATTAAATATCATATTCTCTATTTTTAGATATCAGAACAATTTTCGGATTAAACATTTTTTAAATACAAGTATATGTTGAAACGTCACATAATGTGAGGTTATGATGTTGATACACTAGAGACAATTCATATTAAAAATGTTTTTCTGTAGATTATAGTATGTCAATAAAACTATAGAATGAATGTGACGATCTGTCCATGTTAGAATTTTCACATGACATAAACATCAAAGTGTCCTCTTAAAATGTGAAATAATTTCGCTGTAATTTTAATAATAAAAACTAAAGAAGTTAAACTTCTTATGTGTACTTATGAGGGCGGGGTTCATTCTAATTTGTTTTATTAAAATGAGTATAAATTTGTCGCTTTACAAGACAATTAATACAGGATTAGATAAGACTGCACGATATTAAATTTCTTCACACGCTTAGCAGCAAGGACCGCACGGACCGCATGGACCCAATTTGAAAGTCTTGCCCAGGGTCCACAAAAAGCTAGATGCAGCTCTGAGAATAGGTAACAGTATTTTATCTAAGTTTAAAATTGAACACACAATTGATCTTTTACAAGGTTAAGTGAAAAGGACTTTATCCAGTTCAATTCATCCATTTAAATTTGAAACAGACTATGTATTAAACCAGGTATGTTACCGAGCTATCAAATAGGTGAGTTACATGCATAGAACATATTAATCATGGAATAAATAAATCTACGCGAACTGCTAATATATACGCCCATTCATTTTATACTCAAATAACAGGTATTGCTTTGTACAATTTCCTATTTAATTACCAGGCTTCTGAAGTTAGCTACGAAATTGTTCAAAGGATAATCTGATGAGATAATTAATTCAAAATATAGTTTTTAGGTATCATAAATAACAGCGAATCAAAAATTATCTTGGTCGCAAAATATCAATGTAAATTATTTTTCTTTATACCCGGTCGAAAGTACGTATTTTCGGCAAGTAGTCTAACATTTATCCACTGCTGGAATTACTTGCACGCAATCTGTAACAGCGGGCCGAAGCACTTTCTCGTGCACACTGATACCAAAGTACGTACTTTCGACCATAGTGCACTCATAACTAATTGACGACTAACTTCATGGTGTCTCATGCATGCGCAATTTCCGTAACACAGACTACCAACTTTATGATATGATATGATATGATACTTTATTCATCAAAAGACCTATTACAGGTATCGTCATAATATACAAAGTACAAATAATAATTATAATAAATACCCAACAATATAGCTGTACATCAATAATTTTTAAAATTTAAATATTCTGACAACTTATAGAAACTATTATTTGCCAAGAATGTTTTTAATTTTCTTTTGAATGTGTTTATATTCGTGATATTTTTAATGTGGTCAGGGGGTGCATTAAATAATATTATGACAGCATGAGATGGAGATTCTTTGGTGTCTTACGTTCCTTGTATGAAGTATACTTAAGGGTTAAATTTCAATTTTAAAACGAATATGTTTTTTTTTTTGTATTTTTGGGCCCCAAAATACACCTCTTAAAATTACTCGATTAGGCCCATTTTAAATAGGCTTCGTGCGGTGATGAATTCCAACATGTGGACCAAATTTCGTTTAAATCAATTAAGTCTGTCAAGAGTTATCGTGTTAACACACCCACACACACACATATATTTATATAAAAAATCGCGTCAAATTGTTCAGGAGGAATTTTGGTCCGACCCCAAGAACCTGCCATCCGACCGACACCAATAGTTTATGTGCCACAAGGCAAATACACTAATCAGCAGATGCAGGATTATTCCTAATCGTTTGGAGGCATTATCTGTAAATATACCAAATATAAACTCTCCAGGTCGTCTGGAAGTTGGTTTAGAATTTCCCGCGACGTACAAACTTTCTGAGTTATATATATAGATACTGTCTGTAAAAGAAACTAATTTCTTTATCACAATAAAATTATAGTGTAGTGATATTCTTTTCACCTCTCGGGAAAACACGTACAACGGACTTCTGTAAATATATTTTTCTATCCCTTGTGCCAACAAAGTATTAATTTCATATCATAATAAACGATTTAATCAAATAATAAATGAGGTTCCGATAAGACTTACACAACACTGTGTTTGCCAAGACTTATACACTTTTATCTAGCCTCTATTCGAAAAGAAGCAAAACGAGTACAGAAGAAAATAAATCGTTTCTTTTGTAACATAAATAAAACATATATGATATACAAGTAAAAGATATAGAACAAATTGGTGAGTAATAAGACGACGAATTTGCCTAATTACAATTTTATAGTCTACTAGCGGCCCAGTCCGGCTTCGCCCGGGTGTAAATGTAATATATACGATATAAAAGATGAGAATCATTATCATTAAATTCTAAAGTGTATTGAATTTGCGCGAATTCAATCGCTTTTATTTGTGAATGTTCAAAAATCGAAGATAAATCTTTTTTCCCAAAAAAAAATTTAAAAAAAAACTTGGAACGTGTCGCGGGACACGCGTTTAGAACGAAGTCCCTTTCGTATAAGACGTTTTTCGTAACGCGTTTTATATAATCTAAAAACACCCGGTATAATCAAAACACCCGGTATAATCTAAAAACATCCGGTATAATCTCAAAACACCCGGTTTAATCTAAAACACCCGGTATAATCTAAAAACACCCGGTATAATCAAAAACACCCGGTATAATCTAAAAACACCCGATATAAACTAAAAACACCCGGTATAATCTAAAAACACCCGGTATAATCTAAAAATACCCGGTATAATCTAAAAATACCCGGTATAATCTAAAAACACCCGGTATAATCTAAAAACACCCGGTATAATCTAAAAACACCCGATATAATCTAAAAACACCCGGTATAATCTAAAAACACCCGGTATAATCTAAAAACACCCGGTAAAATAGCAATAAAGCTCGTTTTAGTTAGAAAACGTTTGTATGGGAAAAAGAAAAGGGTTGTTTTTTGGGTTTTTCCGGCAATTATTCGAATTTTTCTCGCCGTAAAAACCATCTTTGAATTTCAACGAACATTTTAGAAAAAGAATTGGCCAAATTGGTCCAGGTGTTGTTGAGTTATGCGCTTACCAACACATTTTGCGATTCATTTGTATATTATAGATGGATTATGTTAATTTATACTACAAGATTATTTGTTAGTAAATAATTCCTAAATGTGGCGCCATTTTGTTCGCAGAACTAAACAGTCTTAGATCATCTACGAATTTTACGTTGCGAGAAGGAGTGGTGAGTTGTAACGGCTGAAAATAGTAAGCCATCGAAGGAATGCGCAATGACTTCAAGAGAGGCTATGTACATCACATTGCATTGTTGTACAGTAGTGCATTGGTAGCAGAGTAATTTTGTACGGGAGATATCTGCTAATGGCACGTTAGTATTATGTTATATTTTCGATTAAGAACACAATGAAGAAGAAAAACTGGCAAATGATCATGCCATACAACTATTTCAAAATGAACCAAAAGATTGAAGGTATAGCAGGCAGTGTTAATGTTAAATTATTTTTAGCGAAATAATAATTTTCCGTTTATATATCTAGATTGTATTAAAAAAAAATTAGCGACCAGCGAATCAGACGAGTCACAATAACATTTCATACTTCATTTTTTGCACGTATCTCCTATAAAATAGCTGATTTTCACTTCATAATAAGTTATAGATATTTATATATCTGACAGTTCATGTTTGGCAATATTAGAATCTATAAGGTTTAGGAAGACTACGCCTACTTTGTTGTCTCTGTTGCTTATCTACATATATAATTTCCTAATGTGTGTCCGGATGTCCAGATGTCTCTTTCCAGACCCTCCAGAAGGCCCCACTAGACTTAGGTAATTGAAATTTGGAACACTTATAATGTAAGATACGAGACAGAACCTATCGTAGCCGGATTTTTTATTTTCTCTCCGAGGATCGAATTAGGGTTTTTTTTTAGACTTCATAGAACATAACAGACCATGAATGGATGGTTGGCTGCCTTGGTTACGAACAACAAACTCTGAAACATTCTGATATATCAAATGTCAAATAAGTTTTCAAATAATTACAATTATAGATTGTTTCCCCAGGGACAGAGACAGAGAGTTTTTATGTTAATTTCTATATTATATGTAAAAGAAAGATGCTATTTTGAATATTTGAACTTCGATTGCGCCTGACGGAGACAGGCTAAACAACTAGTACAAATATAAATGGCGACTGACTGGTAAATTAGTATTGGATTGGAAAAATCGCCATTCTTTTTACTTTTTGCACTATCGCGAAATGAGTTATTTTACTACCGTTGTACAGGTACGAAAAACAGCTATTTTATAGGGGGTCGTGCAAAATATATATAAGAATTCTCTCGACGGCTGTAACTTTAAAATAAAATTTGTATTTTGGCATAATAACCAAAACAATTCTTTCGTTTCGCAATAGCCAATAATTTTATACGAGTTCCGTTATCTTTAATTTGTTTTCTTGCCGAAGAAATGTGAAATGAATGTTACGATAACATTTTAATTTGGGAGTTATATCAAAATGTTGACCTTTTTTGTTCACTAAATTTGGTTTTCTTATAATCATCAATTTAAATTTCATATCATCTGCCGCCTAAATTATTTTTTTACATAGGTTTAAACCAAAGTCAAAGGTTCACCCTAAATGCCTGCAGGTGTCTATAATGTACAGATGTTTAAAGAAAAATGTTTCAAGAAAAAATACACCCTCAGAGAAAAATGAACAGAACATAAAACACTGTAAGAAAATTTAGTTTTCTCTAACAAAATTTATATACGGTGTAAACTCTTTATAACATTATTCTTTATAACGATAAACTATCTATAACATAGAAAAGATCACAATTTGGTTTGTTTACATTAAAACCTATACATTGATACACTCTTTATAGCGCAACAGCCATTCTCTATTACGAAGAAATGTGTTCATATTTAGACACAGAAAATCGTCATTGTCGGTGTTATTGTTTATGTTATCTTATCAGGTTACAAAAGACGCCGACTAAACCTTTGAGGCCCCGAAACGTCAGGCAAAGTTAACTGACTATATGTATTAATTTTATCAAAAACATACATATTAAAGATTATTGTTAATTTGGTTGTTTTTCTTTCTGCACTCCATGTAACGCTAACTCTCTATAACGACAAAAAATGCTCGGTCCCTCGAGTTTCGTTATAAAGAGTTTACACTGTAAATGCAAAATGTCTTCTTTCGTTTCGCAATGGCCAATAAACTTATACGAGTTCCGTTATATTTCATTTGTATTCTTGCCGATGAAATGTGAAATTATTGTTATCATAACATTTTAATTTGGACTGTTGACCTTTCTTTGTTCACTAAATTTCGTTTTCTTATAATCATCAACAATTTAGATTTCATATCATCTGCCGCCTAAATGATTTTTTTACATGAGTTTAAACCTAAGTCAAAGGCTCACCCTAAATGCCTGCAGGTGTCTATAATCCACAGATGTTTAAAGAAAAACGTTTCAAGAAAAAATACAGCTCCAGAGAAAAATGAAAAGAACATAGAACACTGTAAGAAAATTTAGTTTTCTCTAACAAAATTATAAATGCAAAATATTTTCTTTTGTTTCGCAATGGCTAATAAACTTATACGAGTTCCGTTATCTTTCATTTGTTTTCTTGCCGATGAAATGTGAAATTAATGTTATGGATAACATTTTAATTTAGAAGTTATATCAAAGTATTGACCTTTTTTTTGTCAGATTTCACATCACCTGCCGCCTAAATGATTTTTTACACAAGTTTAAACTTAAGTCAAAGGTTCACCCTAAATACCTGCAGGTGTCTATAATGTACAGATGTTTAAAGAAAAACGTTTCAAGAAAAAATACAGCTCCAGAGAAAAATGAAAAAAACATAAAATAAAACACTGTAAGAAAACAAAGTTTTCTCTAACAAAATTTATAAATGCAAAATGTACCACTCCCTAGTTGGAATCAAATAACGAATGTAAAGAAAAATTAAATTGGAACTACTTTTAGAAATTAAATTTCACCTCTCCAAGAAAACAATGTCTGAATAAAAGAGTCGTTATAAAAACTTATAGTATAAGTAATTAACCCAGAATTGTGAACGAGTGCTTAGTGCGAACTGTTCATCAACTTTGTTTATTTTCATCACCCCCAAGCCCCAGTGGGACATTAAAACGAAGTTTACACATAGATTTTTTGCCGCACATTGTAGACCAATAAAGTTACAGTTATAAGGTTATAACAGTAAATTATGTTAGAAACCAGGAAACTAATAAAAGACTATTAATAATAATTTACTAAATGCAAGCAGTAAATAATAATGTTTTGTCGAGCGAAAAAAACATTTACTGGTTTTCTTAAAAAGTAGAAGAAGAGTTTTTCTTTTAATCTCTTGAAACACATGATTCATACGTGCAGGTGAAAATAAAACAGTTTTTAGGGTTCTGTACCTCAAAAGGAACCCTTATGGGATCATTGTTGTCCCCTTTTTGTCAGGAACACGTGAAGGTATCAGGTTGAAATTAATATCAAATTATCAGGTCTGCAATCCCTTAGAGCTGTGAAAAAATCAAACTTCTAAGTCAGCGCAATCAAAAGATACGGCTGTTTATGCAGCATATTTTGACACTCGCAAGGGTTTCAGAACCTATAGGGTACTTACCGTTGACCTAGAATCATGAAATTTGGCAAAAAACAATGTCTTATAGCACAAGCAAAGATAAAAATCCGAAAACTGTGAATTTGTATTTACTAGTGACATCGGACGGAATATCTTAAAAGCTATTAGTTCAGGCATTTATGCGCCTTTGTGCGTATATAACAACAAATAATAAAAATAAAATAAAGTTAATAAATATTAGGAAAAATCAGGTCTTGAAATAAATTACGTAAAAAGAATCAGGTCAAAAAATAATTTTTATGTTTTTAATACATTTATTCGTTCTACGACGTTTCGTCGGTATTATTCCGACTTCCTCAGGTATCTCGAAAATTCTGTTAAAACATAGTTATACCAATAATTTTTACAATAAATAATGAAGTACAATAATGCATGTCATTAAACTTTAAATTATTGACAATTTTATAAATTTTAACACTTTGAGCTATTTTATATCGGTTTATCTAATAATTTTTGGCTTATGCATTATTGTACTTCATTATTTATTGTAAAAATTATTGGTATAACTATGTTTTAAAAGAATTTTCGAGATACCTGAGGAAGTCGGAATAATACCGACGAAACGTCGTAGAACGAATAAATGTATTAAAAACATAAAAATTGGTCTTTTCACCTGATTCTTTTTACCTAGTTAATAAATATTGTACGGTGGTATGGAGCCTTTTTTCTTTAGTCGTAGATGTTATTTACATAATTTTGCATTTCGAGGTTTCTCTTATACTTCCCCTTTAACGTAACGCATTATTTCCCCTTAAAGACACAGAAAATTCCAAACAGGTTCACCGGTTAATGAAATTTTACTTCAAAAATACACAAATAACTTTCCGGATATGGTTAATTAACGATACGCATTAATTACAAACCAATATTTATTTCTATTCGGTCAGCTAAAAAATAAATTAAAATGGGGATTGATTAGAGGGTGGATGAGAATCACAACTTTAAACCATGCACGGACATAATGAACGCCAAAACATAAAGAAAGAAAATTAAAAACATAATGGAGTCGTTTCTCAATGTCGGTCGATAAGGATGAAACAACTAGAGTTTGGTAGTTCTGAAACCATGTCCTTTCTCGGGGACATTTTTTCTTTGTCCATAGATAAGGAGAACCACAATGTTGGAAAAAAGTCCCTCAAATACCATCAAATTAAGACAGCACTGTTGTTCCAAAACGTCTATTGTCTGAAGAAAGCATCCAAGTTGTCGCGCATTAGTGCAAAAAAGAGTCATTTTACAACCGCTATGCAAACATGAGTAGTAGCTATTTTATACAAGGTCGCGCAAAAAATGTATTTTTTGTATCTGTGGCTACATCTAGAGTCTGGGAATGCATGCAATTGTTAAAACAATTGTCAGAAAGTAACAAAGTTACTCTTAGATGGATCCCGGGACACGAGGGTCATCAAGGCAATGAAATTGCCGACAGTCTAGCCAAAAGGGTTCGGAAACGCCCTTTATAGGACCGAAGCCCTACTGTGGTACATCAAAATGTTACCTTAGAACGGCTGTTGCCACATGAAAAAATAAACAATATTCCCTGTTCTGGGAAAGCTCCCAAGGTCTTCATCAAGCGAAGATCTTCAACCTAATAATGACAAAGCAGATAAAATTCTACGCTTAAAGAAATCTGAGCTCAGAATAATTGCAGGGCTCTTTTCAGGTCACTGCCCTTTGAGGTATCCCTTTAAAAAAATTGACGTAATAAACATCGAGTCATGTCGCTTCTGTCTGGAGGCTCCTGAAACATTGGAACATCTGCTTTGTAAATGTGAAGCAGTCATGAGGCGAAGACTCCGTCACCTCAATAATCCATTCCCAACACCTGATCAGGTATGGGACACAGATCTCAAAGTAATTCTAGGCTTTATCAAAAGCCTTAATCTCAAGGAGATATAAAGGAGTCAGGGCTACACAATAGATCTATCAAGGTCGCGGTGTTGACGAGGAATAAAATCCTCTCGCCCTCTTTTCTTATCTAATCTAATAGCCTAAATAATCTTACACATAATAATAACTTTGGGGCAATATTATATAACAACGTTGCAGACAATTAATTTCTAAAATACTCTAGATTAGTAACAAAATTTCAAATATAACAAGATGTTTGATGAAATGCAATTCCTGTTGATACTAAAATCTATTCTGTTCTGCAAGCGCTTTTTTTGTCTTTCCGAATTCTTTAAAAACTTCTTGAAATTCGTTATGTATACTGTGTTTACGTCGATGCCATTGAAGCAGTTAATACTTAAACGCGATAAGGATCCCTAAATGTTAACACTGAATTAATCTAACAGTTCGGTTTTTACGATCGATAAAACTTAAATAGAAATAAACAATGTTAGCGTAGGTCTTACACATCCCTGTACTATGGTACTACATAATCTACATTAGTAGTATTATATATGGATGTACTATATATAACCAGTTGTACTATAAAACAAAATAGCTCATGTCGAATTTTTTACATATTTTTACCCGACTGCCATGAAGGTTAATGTTCTTTGCGCGTGTCTATGTATGAAATATTCTTTAGTAGCTCGTATCATCCAAACGGCTGGACGGATTTCTAAAATTAACGTATCATTAGATTTGTCTCAGCAACCCAAATATCCTAAGATAGACGACGTCAAAAAAAAATCAAAATGACGGATTTTAGATGCCATAATACCTGGCTCGAAATTTTTTACGCCAAATGAATCCAATAAGGTATCAAAATGAAACATAACATGATAGCAAGTTATAAATATTATTTTGCCAAATGTATGTCATAAGCTACTTTGTCTTGCGGTTACAGATATATACATATCTAATATACGGTACATATTATATAGTACCTTTCTTATCCATTTATTGGATCACATTACCCAGTCAGGACGCGAGGTGCTATAAACTTTAACGACTTGATTATTTTGTGTGTTTGGTGCTTAAAAACACGCAGAATTACAATAAAACGTCACACTCTTCTTCCCGAACATACTGGATGCCTGATCACAGTTTGACATCATCATTCTCGAAATATTTCTACGTTCTCAAAATCAAATTTCGGATGTCAATCCTTCGACATGCCTTTTAATACTGTAACAAAACTGTTCTTCGTGGTGGTTTAAAACTGATTTATTTACAACAACGAACTAAATAATAAATACGAAACAAATAAACTAAAAAGTACTTCTCTAATACAATGACAAAAGAAACCAACAGATTATTAACATACACAAACATACACCGTAATCTATGTACTCTCATTTATGTAACTATGATTATTTATGTCTGCTGTACGCCGCGTGACCGCTTCTGTTGTGACGCATCGACTCACTCACTGTCTCTGACTGAATGCCTGTCGCGCCCCACATGCGCTGCATTTATAGGCGCGCACACCCGTTCTCGATTATTCTAGAAACTTCTGACAGTTTGTTCGAGAAGTCTATGTCATTTCCAGTGGCGTAACAATTGGGGGCGCGCTACAATACTATGTTTTAACTAGCAATGTCCAGCAAATTGTCAGGAGATGGATCTGTGGGCAGCATCTCTCAGATTGGGGTCTGGTTTCAGGTAACAAACATGGGAAGAAAATGATTGCAAGCCCTTCCTCAAAGCTAACTGAGGACTTAATTAGACTCAACAGGCCGACACTCAGAAAGGTGATTGGGTTTTTAACCGGTCTTGCTTTCCTGAAAAAATATCTACATGTGATGGGGATACAGCAGGAATCAACACCATGTAGATTTTGCGAAATGAAAGATGAAACGTGTTCGAATGTGAGGCTCTAACCTACAGGAGGACAACCATCTTAGGCTACATTGATGAGGATGGAATAGTAGCTAATTCTCTGGACCTCATAAGAAGACCCAGAGTATTTGCTTACTAGATCCAGTAAAAAGGGGAAGCACAAAATTTCTTTCAGGATGTTGTGCGTTTGGGCCAAGAGACAACCCTATTCTATTTTAATTTTTTAATCTGATGTCGTTGTCAAACTCTTTGTTATGTAGAATAGTAGACTGAAAATCTAATCTACACAGAAAGATATCCCGTTTCAAGGTAAATTTTGCTCAAAATGTGATTTCAAAGTGGGAAATTGTACAATAAAAGCTATGTTAAATAAACTCATAAAAACGATTTTTACTTGTCGAGCAGAAACGATTTGAAATTCTGGTACCTATGTCTTTCGTTAGTACATTGTCAAACTAGATTTTTTGACAATGTTTTTCATAACCCACCATCTCGACAAAAAAAAGCTTTTCCAATTTCCATAAACAGCTCTGCTAGCAAAGACCAGAAGAAAAGTTTTTCTACAAAGTTACTTATAAACAAACACCCAGTAGAGTCGTAATTCTCAAACTGTTCTGTTGACATCACATCAAACATTGAGCAAACTTCAAGTAATAATTGCGCAGAGGAGGTGCGGAACCCCGGGGGCAGCGCCGCGACTGTAAATGATAATTTGCGTGTTACATAAAAAATGACTTGAAGTAATCGGTGCAAATGTCTTTGATTGTGCATGAGGCTTTTAAACCGTTAAAGTTCACAAACTTCCGCAATAACTTATACCAACCTAATATATAACTGCGGTTAACGTAATAAAATGTGTTTATTAAAGCGCTTACATAGTAAGAACGTAATTTTAATAATTCAGGTTTAGAAAACGATATACTTGATGCAAAATTTTTATAGAGATGCAACGATAACGAATCTAGAGTATATTATTATATGTTGTAATTAATTCATATTTATTTTATGGCTAATTTAACCGCCCCAACAGATTGTCGACGATGCAGTACCGTAAGCGCAGAATCATAAAAAAATATTAATAAAATAAAATAACGATTGGTAGATAGATATTGTAAATTATGCACCGTCGACAACACAGGCAATAATCGACTACATATATAGTAGGAGGGCTGTTAGACATTTTTGGGTAGGTATTTGAGGCACTGTGAAAATTTATACTGCAATACCTCTTTAGTAATATCTGAATACAAAAGCACTAACTGACTGAAGGGTAGTGGGGCGTAATCGACTCTCAAATTTTTAAATTAGCAGACAGTTTTCGCAATAAAAAGCCCTTGAGGCATTTTAAAATTTTAATACTTTGAAATTTAGTATTTAAGAAGTTGAAAAATAAAAAAGCCAGATTTCTTAATCGGGTCTAAAACAGGTGTTTGCAAAATTATATATTTTTAAAAATTTTAAAAATATATTTGAGGCACGTTGAAATTTAAATAGAATAATATTGGTCACTAAAAATATATATACTAAAAAAAACAGATTGTTTCGGTGGGATATTCTACCTGCCGGGTGATTAAAAATTTCTGGGTCGGTTAAGCTCCGCTAACCTTCAACCAGGTCTGAGTTACTAAAGAGGTATTGTACAAATTTTCGCAGTGCCTCAAATACCTACCCAAAAATGTCTAACAGCTCTCGCGTTAATCTATTTGCAGTTTATTATAGCCAGCGTATTTTATTTTTCAATAAAAATTTGATACATTTATTTGACATGCCATACATTAAAACCTTAACGCCAAGTATTTAAAAATTCATTAATATTATAAAATTCAACTGCAATTAAAAATTATTTTATTTTATATGGCGTAAGATAAGCTATGTTTATATATTCTGTAGGCAATTTGTTATAAGCAAGGATGGCGATGTTGTGGGGATTATTTAAAAATATATTCATATGTCCTTTCGATTTTATAAATAGGATATATATTTTCAAATTAGCTCGTGACGAATCTATGTAAGCACGGATACATTATAGCCATTTTAACTTTTACAGGTATTTGTTTTTTATGCTGTTCTTTATACCGGGTGTTTTTTTCAAAACTTTGAATGGATTTTTTTGTTGATACACCGGTTGAATCAAAAAAAGTTTTAGGCAAAAGTTGTTGGGTTTTGACGGGAAAATAATTTACACGTAATACCAACCCACTCCCCTCCTCGGCAGGGGAAACCCCCGATTTTTATGATTAAATTAAATTAAATTAAATTTTAAAGTTGTTCATTTTTACACCAAAAAAATTTAATCATAAAAATCGGGGGTTTTCATTTAAAAAACAAAAGTTACCCCCTCCCCCTGCCGAGGGGTGGGGGGAGGGGATTGGTATTACGTGTAAATTATTTTCCCGTCAAAACCCAACAACTTTTGCTTAAAACTTTTTTTGATTCAACCGGTGTATCAACAAAAAAATCCATTCAAAGTTTTGAAAAAAACACCGGGTATAAAATCCAGTATACATAATTAAACTTCGATTGGTGACATACACAAAAGTACGAAAGGCAACATAATTAAAATAGAAAAATGCAAATACTAGCTTTAAAAAAAACTTTCTCAATAACTCTCCATACAAATCATCCGATTGCAAAAATGTTTTCACCAATATTTAGAATGAACCTTCAAGCTAGACATAATCTATATATTATCTCGTTAAAACAAAATCGCCTTTCGTGGAGACCAATTTTGCAACGTAAGTCGACGAACAAACTGTTGTTACCATCGGGCGTAACGCAGCAAGACTGTAAAACGGTGGAGCCGTCAGTTTTCGATCACAATCATAATCTTAATATTACGGGAGCAAATTAATTCCGTTTGCCAGTTCATTCCTAACCTTCCTTTGCGGGAGATGCAACGCTATAATTGTTTAAAGTTATACAACTTGCCAGCAAAGAACATTAAGTTCCTTACTCGCTTCATGTAAGTTCTAAGAAATTAACTGATAAACAAAGAATTTTACGAATTAAATGCATTCCTGTAAAGTACTGCAAAAGACATGTTACAAACACACTTTGTCAACTGTAACGAAATGTAATATCATATCATATATATATATATATATATTGTGACCTTAACCTTCTCAAGCTGTTCTGAGGTATTAGAAGGGATTGGAGAAGTGCCACAGGGCCTAGAGATCACCCTTGTACCACAGCAAGTGAAAGAAGTTCACTTCTGAATTTAATCAGATGCGCGGCTAGCGATCAGCGGATGCTGGGTCGTGGTACGAACAAAACATTGATGGGGAACATTCAAACCAACTGAACACTTTAGATAAACAACCACTGACTTGGGGAACAGCCTGCTATGGCTGCTAAAAAATCCTACCACCTACCACTCGACAAATAAACGACACAACACAGAAGAATAACACAATAGTAGAGTTCTCGAAAATAATTCCAAACGGAATAGCCTAATGAAGGCTTAAAAAATCCTACCACCTACCACTCGACAAATTGACAACACAGTACAGACAACACGCAATACTAGAATTCCCGGAAATGATTACAAAACCACCAGCCTACAGAAGGCTTAATCAAATCCCATCACCTAACACGAAAACACACAAACACTTGACCAACCAGTTGACCAACACGTCCAAGATAGTAATTGGGCTAACGTATCCACCGACAGGAGGTAACAGGGCGCCAAGACTCAGATCGTTAGCTGCCACACCTAGATAGTCCAGACTAGGAGGCTTAGAACGGGGCAGGTCAATGATGATCTTTACTAGTTTAAAATTCACAGCACAATTTACAAAACATTCGAGAAACACGTTAAAAGAAATTTGGACTTGAGAAAGAACCAGCGAAACTAGGGTGCATACACTCAGTTTTATCGAACACCCGGTATAAAGGTCAGGTACACCACAGTTATTATCCGTAGTAACTAATATAAAACAATACACAGCTGATCCACGGGAATTAATAATCTTCCTTAAATAGGACGCCCGGTATATGTCGGTAGTGACGCCACTATATGCTGACAGGTGTGCTAAAATATTGAGGGTTTACAATAGCGGGTCAATTCACAGCAATTGTCAGACTTAAATAAGACACCCGGTATATGTGTCTTTGGATATCCTGATTACTAACAAAAGTGATGGTAAAATCTTGAATAATCAGCTAGAAGTCACTTCATATAATTGACCGACTTGACAAGGACACCCTGTAGATGGGTCTGAAGACACCAACGGGACCTGTCCCGGAAGATGCAATGACAATAAACTCACTATAAAATGACGGTTCAGTTTCAACAGAATTTTATCTTAAACAGGACGCCCGGTATCTCAATGAAATTTTCGTCTCGGAAAATACTCAAAATGTATTGAAATACCGAAAAAATAAAATTAAAATTTCAAACGGGACATAAGCGTCTGTGCAATCAAACCAAACAGTATGAACACCGAAACAAGTCGTAACAACACGAAAACGAGACCAAATTTGTGTTCCTGTTATCCCTCGGGAACACCCTAGCATTTACAATCAATGCCCAACGAATACAAATTTTTATTACTGGGCATGCACATAGAATTGCCGTTCAGATAAAGTAAAATGTTTAGTTCAAAATGAAAATTTGATTATTCGGGAAGTCTGGAACTTTATTCCCGGAACCTGTAGGAACACTATCCTGAATATGAAACAAATCCAACCTAAGCTGATATCATATTCAATAAGAGCGCCACACTGGTATAATGGACGATATCACAAACTTCAAACAATTAACTCCAGGAAAACCTAAGCGTCTTATCCCTAACTTCCAGAAATACAAATCCAAGAAAACGACAACTACTAAAAGGGGTATGGGGCAATGATTTCACGGTATCACTCCCTAACAACAGATCAGACCTAATCCAGACATACACTTTTATTATTCACGGGAAGCTAAATCCTACGCAACAATCAAAAAATACAAACGACAGGATTTCCAGGGAAATACGGGACTCTCGAACCAGAAAAAAATTCGACAAGAACGACAACGAAATACGGAAACGAGATAGCTCCAGAAATACACTACAACGATAATCCAGAATCCATAACAACAGTCCCTATTCGCCACAAAAAAATATGCTTCCTTTCAAATATTAAAATTCCATGTATAAAAATATCTGTATTATAAGTTAAAAACACACATCGGCCTTCAATAGCTGTGCATATCTCGCTAGTTTAGACGCAAGTCCTCTGTCAAGTCGTCGACTCGTACCGTCCAGCTCTATAATTCTCACACAACGCATCGAATTCGAATTCTCTCTAACGCACACAATACATGAACTTATCTCTCTCGCAAAAAGTAGCGCTCATTTGACGTCGGCTGCGAATTATGAACCAGTAAAGCACGCCTTATACATTCAACGGTGCGGTCTAAAGCGCATACACACGATCATTTTTTCTTTTTGATTCTTTTTGCAATATTTAGGCTTCCAGAAATGCTAGAATCATAATCGTGGGCTCTACGGATTCAGGACGTCAAGGGGTATCCAGTAATGAGTCTGTCAAGTCCCTAGGGTCGTTGGATCATGAGATTTTCAACATGTCATACACCCCGTCTCCCCGAGAAAGAAAAAGACGCAGGCTTTTTCTTGAAAGGAACTATGAAAACTGAAAGTTACTGCTAGAAACGAAAGAAGGCAAAATCACAGACAGCGAGACGAAACTGCGACATCGGTACGAATTAAACTGAAATTATACGAAATAAGCGCTCAGTCAAAGAGAGCGAAACCTGAGTTGTCCGACGAAATGGCATCATCATCAGCCTCGGAATCCTCAGCAGCCGTAACGTAAGGTTCTTCATTGTTTTCACCGGGATTTTCGGAATCGGTATCTTCGCGATATGGCTTTAAGTCCTTGACGTGCCATCGCCCGACAGAACGACCGTCTTCGTTAGTTAATTCATAAACTAGTGGAGATATCACTTTTGAGACAAGACACGGTACAAAACGGGGAGCTAGTTTGGATGAAAATCCATGAGCACCGCTAGACAAGATATAATGACGCTTCCAGACACGGTCGCCGACTTGAAATACGACGGCAGGACGCTTTCCTTTGTTGTAAGCAGTTGCGTGTCTTTCATAAGCCTGAGACAGATGTTGGCGCACTTCATGAAAAACGGCCGGAAGGTCACGCATTTCCTTGGCATAGTGGGCATTGGACCAATCCAATTCTAGGATGTCAACATCGGACAATTTACCATAGAATTGTCCATTTAGCGGGACAAATCGCCCAAAATTAACAAAAGTGGGAACGAAACCGGTAGATTCGTGAACGGCAGTGCGGAGAGCATAAGCGATTTTCGGTACGACTTTATTCCATTCGTGATGGGTCGAATCCGAAAGATAGGAGCGAATGGCAGTTCCAATAGAACGATTTGCTCGTTCTACAAAATTGGCTTGTGGATGATATTTAGCGGTGAACCAGATCTTAGCGCCATATTCTTCGGCCAAATCACGAAGGACTTTAGCGTTAAACTCGGTACCATTGTCACATATAAGCACCTGGGGTGCACCATAAACCAAGAAAACTTCATTTTCGAGATAATCAGCGATAGCGGAAGCGTTAGCAGCTTGAAGAGGTTTCAACAGAACAAATTTGGAAAACCAATCAACAACAACTAATAAGAAACGAAATCCATCTTTTGTTTTCGGCAGAGGTCCAACAATGTCACACCCAATCAATTGCCAGGGAAATTGTACTTTCTTGGGCTGACCCATGAATCCGGGTCGGGCGGCTTGCTCTACTTTCTGAGCGGCACACACGCGGCAACGACCGACAAAACGAGAAACATCACGCCTCATCCGAGGCCAGTAGTACTGTTCACTGACACGGTGGAGAGTCTTTGCGACGCCGAGATGGCCAGAAGTGGGAGGAGAGTGACACGAATCCAGAATTTCGCGTCGCGCACCCTGGGGTACTAAGGCTTTCCATTCGTTCAGATTCGGACCTTGATGGAGTGTAGGAGGAAGACGTTTATACAAACGCCCATTTTGCACACGCCAGTTTCCGTAAGCTTCAGGTTGTTCAAGAACGCGAGTGACTAAATTCTGGTACCACTGGTCAGCGTTACAATGGTCAACGTTGACCTCTATTACCGCCAAATTGATGGGAGAGCGAGATAAGGCATCCGGGACTACATGAAGAGCACCCTTGCGGTGTTCAAACTCCAAATCATACTGCTGGATTTTCAGCGCCCAGCGCGCAAGGCGACCTGTAGGGTCCTTTAAATTTTTGAGCCACAAAAGGGAATGGTGATCGGTTAGGATCTTAAAACGAGAACCTTCAACGTAAGGACGAAATTTTTCGATACCAAAAAGCACAGCCAGACATTCTTTCTCTGTGGTAGAGAATTTTCGTTCAGCAGACGAAAGAGTTCGGCTCGCATACGCAATCGGGACATCTATACCATCACTAGAAACTTGAGTCAAAACACAACCGAGACCTAACTCAGAAGCATCACATTGAATGGTGAAAGGTTTGCCAAAATCAGGACTCGTCAAGACAGGAGCCGACACAAGAGCTTGCTTAATAGCATGGAAGCTTCGGTCCGCCTCATCAGTCCACTGAATACTTTGACCCTTCCGCCGTTTCTTTATGAGTTCCGATATGGGGGCAGTCAGCGTAGAAAAATGCGGGATAAATCGGCGATACCACGAACAAAGGCCGATAAAGCGTTTCACCTCCGTGGTAGTGGTCGGTCGTGCATAATTAAGCATGGCTGCAACCTTATCTGGATCCGTTCGCAAGCCCAATCTATCAACGATAAAACCCAGGAATTTGAGAGACGGCAAACAAAACTCACATTTGTCAAGATTGACCGTCAAGTTAGCGACACTAAAACGTTTACGAACTTCACTTAAAATTTCGAGATGTTTTTCAAAAGTGGGCGTAGCGATAATTATATCATCAAGATATACGAAAACGAACGGCTCCAGTTCAGGGCCTAAAACACGATCCATCAGGCGTTGCTGAGTCTGGGGAGCATTACGCAACCCAAAAGGCATGACGTTAAATTCAAACAAACCGCGACCAGGTATACTAAAAGCGGTTCTTTCGCAAGATTCGGAAGAGAGCGGAATCTGCCAAAAAGCAGATTTCAAATCAATACTAGAAAGAAAACGGGCACCCGATAACATGCTTAATATGTGGTCGACACGAGGTAGAGGATAGGCGTCGGGTTTGGTCACAGCGTTAAGCTTACGCCCGTCAAAACAGAAACGTAACTCACCGTTCGACTTTTTAACCAGTAACACCGGTGAAGACCAGGGACTAATGGAGGGTTTAACAACCTTCAGTTCCAACATTTTGTCAAGTTCTTTATTTAAATGAGTCATCATATACGGTGACAACGGGTACTGCCTCTGTTTTATTGGTTTAGCATCGCCAGTATCTACAACATGTTCAGTAAAAGAGGTACGGCCTAATTTCTCGCCTTCTTGCCACGACAAACACTGAAACGACTCCATTAACAGCGATAATTCATGCTGTTGATCAGCAGTCAGATCGGAACGATCACAAATAGCGTGAACTAAATTCACATTATACGCACACTCGAGAGACTCGGGATTATTTAACGAAAAATACTTATTACGAAAGTCGACAAGAAAATCAAAATTATTGATAAAATCCATTCCAAGGATCAAGGTAGTTTTGACGGAAGGGACCACTAATACGTCAATAAGTCTGACATCGCCATTAACAACAATCGGAAGTAATATGGAACCGGTGACGGACTGAACAGCACCATCAGCAGTGGTAATAGATACGTTGACCGGAGTGATATCCATCGGAAGCATTTTGATGAGGTGCACTCCAAATTCACCAAGAATACTACGGTTCGCCCCAGTGTCCAAGAGAGCAAGAACCTCACGATCAAAAATGTTAACAGTAACATACGGTCGGTTGTCTCCAGGACGGGACGCTAAAACGGGGCTGACCTTTGGTCCGGTGACCGAGGCAGAGGGGGGTTTACAAAATTCAGAAACTACGGTAAGCCATTTTTTCCATGATTCGTTATTCCGGTGAGGGGGCGGAGTCGAAAGGCGTGAACGGAAATATCGACTCCTCACTATTTCGTGCCTTTTACGTTTCCCGACAGGGCAAAATTCTTGGGTGCGGGCTTAGGACATGAGTTAACGAAATGTTTACGACTGCCACATCGATGGCAAAAGCGAGATCGAGGCTCATTACACTCAGCATAGACGTGGCCGGGATTGTGACAGTTCCAGCAAACAATGGAGTTCACGACAGCTGGGGAATCACTGGCATTTTCGAGAGGGGTTGTCGTATTCTCACTCATAGGTCTCCCTTCCATAACTTGAAGACCACTACAACAGGTTCTTTTGTGACTAGAATCGTCCATTTTCATTAGGACTGGTTCTAATTTAATCAAATGTTCAATTAACTCCGTGACGTTACCATTCTCTAGAGACATTATGTGCGGACCATAACAAGGCAAAACATTTTCTTTAATTAGACAAAACTGCTCCTCTTCAGAGGGGGTTACCGATAATCTTGCAAACATATTCTGGATTTTTGTGGTGAAATTAACGACTTTTTCATCGGGTTTCTGTACAGTGCGGTAAATTTCGTGCTTCAGCTGACGATCGAAATTGGCCGGTAAAAAATGCTGTTTTAACGCCGCCACTAGTGAGTCCCAGTCAGTAAATTTACGAGTTTTCATGGCGCGATACCATAGCAGCGCCGATCCCGTAAACAAATCAACCGCAGAACCAAATAAGGCGTGTTTAGACATCCCTCGTGCTAACCGAAGCTCCTCTACACGTTCAATGAAGTCAATCACCGACTGTTTACCGTCAAAAGTTATACCCCATTTGAAGACAGGTGCAAAGTTAGGTTGTTCAACAGAAGTTGCAGATGTATTGGAAACAGAATTGACTAGGGTCGTGTCAGGACCAACTACTTCTAGTTTGGACTCCACTTCGTCTTCAAGAGCCAACACAGCTACTAATTTATTGTCTCTAAACACCTTCGTCTCGGCTTGACCAGTGAACTGAATTCTGAAAATTCTACCCTTGAGATGATTTAATCGACTAGAGATTCGTACGTATTCCTCATCCGTGCTGCTACCTGAAAAGTTCTCTACCAATTCAGTAACAGACGACAGGCTATTATTTATTTCTCCACCATCTCGATCAAGGTCAAAAGCGGAAGGTTCGGGATATTGCACACCAGGACGATGCATATCTTCGGCCAGTAAGCGCCGCAGACATCTCCTACGTCTGTTCTCGTCGTCCGTTCCGGCGATTCCACGAACCAGAAGCTCGTAATTCAGTTCATGTATCCGCAGAAACGATGGATCCATGTCGTAATAAGCTGCCATTTTCTTCGAAAATTTTGCACGTAACACAAAAAATAGACAACAATATTCGTAACGGAATACTAGAGCGTCAATCGATAATGTTCACGCAAGACGAGAAGATAACGTCACTCTAAAGACACACGAAAATCGAAAGTAACGCTAGTTAAAACCATCCAGGTACAGAACGGCTCGAAAAGAAAAATGAAAGGCCCGAAAAAATAAACGAAAGGCCGAAAAGATAAACGAAAGGTCGTCCGGAAAAGCGAAGGCAACACAAAATTTTCCTAACGAGACGAGACGGTATCTTACCACACAGCGCAAAATTATTACCAATTTCTTTAAATAAAACGGAAATAGACGGAAACGAAACACGAATACGAGATCGGTAAAATCACAAAGGGACTAAAATCGAAAGAAAAAATTTCGATAAAAAACCCGCAAGTCAAACAACAAACTAGTGCTTCAGTTGAAAAGAACTCCGAGCCCCACGTTGGCAGGCGCCATTTTGTGACCTTAACCTTCTCAAGCTGTTCTGAGGTATTAGAAGGGATTGGAGAAGTGCCACAGGGCCTAGAGATCACCCTTGTACCACAGCAAGTGAAAGAAGTTCACTTCTGAATTTAATCAGATGCGCGGCTAGCGATCAGCGGATGCTGGGTCGTGGTACGAACAAAACATTGATGGGGAACATTCAAACCAACTGAACACTTTAGATAAACAACCACTGACTTGGGGAACAGCCTGCTATGGCTGCTAAAAAATCCTACCACCTACCACTCGACAAATAAACGACACAACACAGAAGAATAACACAATAGTAGAGTTCTCGAAAATAATTCCAAACGGAATAGCCTAATGAAGGCTTAAAAAATCCTACCACCTACCACTCGACAAATTGACAACACAGTACAGACAACACGCAATACTAGAATTCCCGGAAATGATTACAAAACCACCAGCCTACAGAAGGCTTAATCAAATCCCATCACCTAACACGAAAACACACAAACACTTGACCAACCAGTTGACCAACACGTCCAAGATAGTAATTGGGCTAACGTATCCACCGACAGGAGGTAACAGGGCGCCAAGACTCAGATCGTTAGCTGCCACACCTAGATAGTCCAGACTAGGAGGCTTAGAACGGGGCAGGTCAATGATGATCTTTACTAGTTTAAAATTCACAGCACAATTTACAAAACATTCGAGAAACACGTTAAAAGAAATTTGGACTTGAGAAAGAACCAGCGAAACTAGGGTGCATACACTCAGTTTTATCGAACACCCGGTATAAAGGTCAGGTACACCACAGTTATTATCCGTAGTAACTAATATAAAACAATACACAGCTGATCCACGGGAATTAATAATCTTCCTTAAATAGGACGCCCGGTATATGTCGGTAGTGACGCCACTATATGCTGACAGGTGTGCTAAAATATTGAGGGTTTACAATAGCGGGTCAATTCACAGCAATTGTCAGACTTAAATAAGACACCCGGTATATGTGTCTTTGGATATCCTGATTACTAACAAAAGTGATGGTAAAATCTTGAATAATCAGCTAGAAGTCACTTCATATAATTGACCGACTTGACAAGGACACCCTGTAGATGGGTCTGAAGACACCAACGGGACCTGTCCCGGAAGATGCAATGACAATAAACTCACTATAAAATGACGGTTCAGTTTCAACAGAATTTTATCTTAAACAGGACGCCCGGTATCTCAATGAAATTTTCGTCTCGGAAAATACTCAAAATGTATTGAAATACCGAAAAAATAAAATTAAAATTTCAAACGGGACATAAGCGTCTGTGCAATCAAACCAAACAGTATGAACACCGAAACAAGTCGTAACAACACGAAAACGAGACCAAATTTGTGTTCCTGTTATCCCTCGGGAACACCCTAGCATTTACAATCAATGCCCAACGAATACAAATTTTTATTACTGGGCATGCACATAGAATTGCCGTTCAGATAAAGTAAAATGTTTAGTTCAAAATGAAAATTTGATTATTCGGGAAGTCTGGAACTTTATTCCCGGAACCTGTAGGAACACTATCCTGAATATGAAACAAATCCAACCTAAGCTGATATCATATTCAATAAGAGCGCCACACTGGTATAATGGACGATATCACAAACTTCAAACAATTAACTCCAGGAAAACCTAAGCGTCTTATCCCTAACTTCCAGAAATACAAATCCAAGAAAACGACAACTACTAAAAGGGGTATGGGGCAATGATTTCACGGTATCACTCCCTAACAACAGATCAGACCTAATCCAGACATACACTTTTATTATTCACGGGAAGCTAAATCCTACGCAACAATCAAAAAATACAAACGACAGGATTTCCAGGGAAATACGGGACTCTCGAACCAGGAAAAAATTCGACAAGAACGACAACGAAATACGGAAACGAGATAGCTCCAGAAATACACTACAACGATAATCCAGAATCCATAACAACAGTCCCTATTCGCCACAAAAAAATATGCTTCCTTTCAAATATTAAAATTCCATGTATAAAAATATCTGTATTATAAGTTAAAAACACACATCGGCCTTCAATAGCTGTGCATATCTCGCTAGTTTAGACGCAAGTCCTCTGTCAAGTCGTCGACTCGTACCGTCCAGCTCTATAATTCTCACACAACGCATCGAATTCGAATTCTCTCTAACGCACACAATACATGAACTTATCTCTCTCGCAAAAAGTAGCGCTCATTTGACGTCGGCTGCGAATTATGAACCAGTAAAGCACGCCTTATACATTCAACGGTGCGGTCTAAAGCGCATACACACGATCATTTTTTCTTTTTGATTCTTTTTGCAATATTTAGGCTTCCAGAAATGCTAGAATCATAATCGTGGGCTCTACGGATTCAGGACGTCAAGGGGTATCCAGTAATGAGTCTGTCAAGTCCCTAGGGTCGTTGGATCATGAGATTTTCAACATGTCATAATATATATATATATATATATATATATATATATATATATATATATATATTAATACGCTAAGGTTAAATTTTATATCATTTTATAGATAATTGCTTGCTCTACCGACATCAACAACTAAAAAATCTATTATTGCTTTTGTTGTTGCAAAATAATTAATTATAACAATTATACATTTATTCAGTATATGCAGCAATGCTGCCATCTGACGGTAACTTTGAAACAACGTCAACATGATTGACGGTCGGTAATTTTTTTTGTTTAATTTTAAATCAAAATTCACGTATAAATACTTTTCGTATGGCGGCGCTTCAGCTCAACGTTTTCGATACTTGCGCCTCTATATGACAGTTTTAGAAAAATATTTTCTTGAACCGTCACTGAGCTTTGTAATGTAATACAACAAAAAGAATAAAGAGTGTGGAAATTAAAAACGTTTTTTAGTGCGAATTATTCGCACAGGTATCGCTAGTTATTAATTATATTATTATTCATAGATCTTTTGGCAAAATACACTCACTTTATAGGGTTAGCTAGTAAAATTGTTGTTAGGGCGATAACATGCTCTATTAAACGAATCACTTTGCTTTGAACGGATGCTTGCACTTCCGAATCAGCAAGATTTGCGAACTGAACTAAACTAATTACAAACTATAACGAATTAACGTAACTTAACAAACATAATAATATTATTATGGCAATCAAGTTTGCTGTCACAAATGAGAAATTAAATGTCCCACCGGAGTCGTATAAATAATAATATCTGATAATTTATTGCAGCCAACCGTTATATTATTATAAAGAAAAACTAACATCACAATTCACAATGAATATCTGAGACCACAAAGCAAAATAAATTATGTAGCAATTTGTTTCTTTCTGTAATATAAGTAAAACCGCATGTGTCAGCACAAATTTGAAAAATTAAAATTTTCCTGTTGTTTATAGATGATTATATTGGTCAACCCTAAACATCAATTATTATGCAAGTAAAATGTATCTGTTATACAATGTTTTAAAACTAATCTAATCTAATCTAAATTTTGTATCAAGGCAAGTCATTTTCACTTTAATTTATCTACACTAATATTATAAAGAGGAAAGGTTTGTATTTTTGTGTGTATGTTTGTTATGAATAAACTCAAAAACTACTGTGCCGATTTAAAAAATTCTTTCACCACTAGAAAGTTACATTCACCCTGAGTAACATAGGCTATATTTATTGCTAGAAAATATTAGGGATCCTTACTAAAACTTTAGTAACGTAACCCAAGGTGTAAAAAAATGCCATATTACATCTTTCGTCGCATGCGCTGCGGAAACTATTCATGATAGAACAAATGTATGTTCTACAATATTAAAGAACATATCAATAACTACAAAAAACTTCGCGATACTATATGTCCAACTATTATCGTTATGTCACAATAACCACTTTTTACATTTTAATAATATATATAGATAAAAGACGATGTATATGTAATCTATGGACTCCAAACGGGTAGACCATTTTTGATGAAATTTTCAGACAATCTTTAGATTAGCCCAGCGGGTGATCTTCTGAAGTTTGGTAGCGATCGGATCAACAGAATTTTTTAAATTTCTTTTTGGGAAATAAGATTTTTCTTCAATTTTTGAACATTCACAAATAAAAGCGATTGAATTCGCGCAAATTCAATACACGTTGAGGATTTAATGATAATGATTCTCATCTTTTATATCCTATATATTACATTTACACCCGGGCGAAGCCGGACTGGGCCGCTAGTTTTAAATATAATAAAATTTATCACTAGAAAAATTATCGTCCTTTCTATTTGTTAAAACACAACTGATTAAATGGAAATGTTAAGAACTGAGCAGATTTCATTCATAAGACCATAAATTTCAACCATCCCGGAACAGTGAATGTTGAAGAGAGTTACCAAACATGTGTCGAGTTGATTTGAATGTTAAAAACTTGCGTAAAAACGTTTTATCGATACATACAATTAATAAAGTCGTAATATTGTCTGTATGTAATTGTAAATTAAAACCGAAATACAAATTTTCACATTGTTTATCTGTCTATCTGTTTGTTCGGATCAACTCGAAAACTGCTGAAGCAATTTGTATGGGATACTATATTGTTTGTTTTAAACGAGATGCTTTATATCATAGCGCTTTTACTAAAAAGTTCTGAGCAGTAACCAAAAAACCAACATTAACGGGAGTGACGAATTTCAGTGGATATGTCGGTCACTTACTAGTTAGTAGTCTATTTTTCGAAGAAATGAACATGGGCACATATTTTTATCTTTTTTAGAACACTGCAATAAAAGCATGTCTTTATAAAGTTTTTTTTCTAATACTTTATTTTCGAATTTTTAATTTTGCCTTTTAGCCGCCATATTGGATTTTAAATACTGACACATAGTTTACTGTAATCGACTTGGCATACCCTCTCATTTGATAACAATATCAAGCGGGTTGTAAAGAAATAGATGATACCGCCATTTTATGTCGGCCGCCATTTTGGATTTAGAATGAAGTCACACTGCTGATGGATACTCATGTGGAGGGGATTGTAAAGGAGAAGGTAATGCACCATCTTGTGGTGGCGGCCATTTTGGATCTACCACAATATTCAATGTACTATATTGTATTGTCTTCAGAACCAGACATATGTGTAAAATTTCATCTCAATCGAACAATGGAAATAAGTGAGTCAAATTCAACTTACAAGATTCGATTACAAACCCTCAGACAGACATCGGGACAGATGAAAATTAATAAAGGGTAGTAAAATATCGGAACGACTGGCAACGCTCTGATCTAAACTCTTAAGTAAGTATTGCAAAAAATAGACATAAGCGACGATCTTTTGATTTGGTCGCAGATATAGATTGAACGACACTCCTGGTTTTTATTTTACTGCAACTGAATAAAAACATTTATTACTTCGGAAATGCTCATTAACTCTACTTTTTATGAATCAATGACACAGAACGTAATTATTTCAGTCATAAAGCAAAACTGTAAAAAAATGGTATAGATCGGTAGGTATGACCAATTTTCATTTTATTAGTTTGTAGTTCGCCCAAGCAGTCTCCTATGTCAAAACTTTTCATTATATGGATGATCTTTGTAAATATAATACAGGTGATCAATAAGTCACCGTGGAAATCTATAATAACTGCACTGCACAAAAAGAGAACCGATTAGAAAGCGAAGATATTTGTCAGTATTTATTATAAACAAACTTCTGCCCGTGGCTTGCTCCCGTGAGCGTATATTTTGCTCGTAAATTCGTCCATCTTTATATTAATAGTATATAAAAAATTGTCATAGAAACGAAAAAAAAATAATTTATGTTAATTTGGGATTTGAACCTGAGAGGTTTTGCACTGAATTTATAATATCAACCACGTACTGCATGCGCTTTATTTCTATAGTCCTCTCCTTATCTAAACTATGATCTGAACATAAATACGCATGTACTCATTTGTTTCGTAACGCTCGCTCGATCGTTTTTTCGCATTTCACTGCCAGTCCCGAGTTCTGCGTTAAGAAGCGTAACTCCGTCGCTGTTTTATATATTTGAATGAAATATAAAACGAGACCTCCGTCTGCAGTTCATTTTCTAGCAGGCTTTTCGATTGAACGGTAGATTTTCCCCAAAGATCCGTTCGTGTTAATGTCGACGGGAACATTATCTTTACTCTAATATTAATTGGGTAAAGAGTATCCTGAGCTTTGAGATATGACAGTGGAACAGACAGAAATTCCAGAAACATGTTCTTCCATTCAGGTATCAAGCGAAAAACTCAAAAAAAAAACAAGAAAACGCAATTACAGACACAAGTGTTAATTTTAAGGGGGTATTCTCATGTGACGACTTCGAAAAATCGATTTTTTTTTTCATATTTTAATAGTAAAACCTATCGAAAATATGCTGTGAAAAATAGAGACCGAAATTCCTAGTTTTAAATATGTTAGAACTCATAGTCGCCCGACGCGCCGTAAGCGACTTGTCGGCTCTTGAAACTTTAAACGCATTTTTCTGGAATATTTTCTAAAATTGTCATGGTCCTAAAAAAAAAGTATTCAACCGATTGCTTTGAAATTTATATATGTTCTTCTACTCATTAATGGTTATCGTCCGTACCAAAATTGCTTATTTTCGAAAATATTTTCTTATTTTTTTAACGATTTTTAACAAAAAAATTAACAAAAAACAAACTTTTTATCTACAGTCTGCCATTTTTTTTTCCAATGAAATTGATTAATTTTGGTAGGGCCGATAGCGACATACATACTGAATTCATTGGATTTTTTTATTTCAGACAACATGAACAGCCGCTATTACCATCACTTGCTTTTTTTAGTGTCTAATTTAATTAAAAAAATATATATATAAAAAATGTAAAATAAGAGAAAAAAAATTTTTTTTTACAGTTTAAGATACAAATAAAAACATAAAATAATTAAAATGATTGAATGTTATTGTCGTCTAAAAAAAATTCCCTAAAAAGAGGTAAAATTTATGCGTTCACATGAGAATACCCCCTTAACAAAAATATTAAATTTGAATTTTTCTATTATATACAGTCGCATTTTGATCATTGTATACAACATAGAGTAAATCTGGGAAGTTATTTAAGACAGGAATGACGTATATATATGTAGTTAATATACGTATATCGCAAAGCAATAAATGTAATTAGCAATTTCCACGAGTAATTTCTGAACTATAATATACAGTTTTCGTTCTCATCATAGACAACATAACCTCGACAATAATCGTCAAAGTTATTAAACTAGTTTATACTGATATGTCATATAATAAACAAACGACATTCTGTTATAGTGTGTTCAATGACCTGTCTTATAAATACAACTTGTTTTTTTTTTCACTGAACTTTTATTAAATGTATGGCGGCCATTTTGTAAGTCAACCTGTCACCGCCATACTAATAGCTGATGAGTGACTTTTGCATATATTTCTCCCCAAATATCCAATGAAAAACTCCCTTCTAGTCTATATTTTTAAAGCAGTTATACGAAGGCTGATCAATAAGTACCCGTGTTTGACGACAGATGGCGTTGACGAGTGAAAATGACTTTACCATCGTGTACTGCAGACTTTTAAACGACCTCGTGCTGAGTTGTAGATAAATTCATAGGTTAGGTTATTTTTGACAGCCAGTTGTATCTTTCGTGTTTTGTGTTTTTCGACAAAATGGAAAAAGAGCAATATTGATCCGTAATTCTTTTTTTTTTAAAACATGCGCAGAAATAAAACTGAAGTTGGATGCTGTCTATGTGGACCCTTCACCATCTATGACAACGGTGAGATACTCGTATAAAAAACGAATTACGGATCAATATTGCTCTTCTTCCATTTTGTCGAAAAATACAAAACACGAATGATACAAACTGGCTGTCAAAAATAACCTAACCTATGAATTTATCTACAACTCAGCACGAGGTTGTTTAAAAGTTTGCAGTACACAATGGTAAAGTCAATTTCACTCGTCAACGCTATCTGTCGTCAAACACGGATACTATGGATCAACCTTCGTATTAGTTTTTTTTACCCATCATACAAAGGTTTTAATGACAAATGAGGCACTACTATACATACACGTTTCCAATAAATTATCGATTGTCCTGTCCTTTTTGAATATTAAATTTTAATATAACGAAGAATTGGACTAGATAAAATTAAATTAAAAAAAACTCTATTTCTTTCTAATCCGAGTTCTTTTTAATTTTAATTTCAACAAATCTAGTTCCCCGTTATATTAATATTGAATTTACGATAAACTTGAAATTAGAATTGTAAAACTAGGATTCATTACATAACTTTGAAAGTAGCAAAACCCGAATAAAGAAATATGAAAAAATCGGTTGGGCTATATTTCTCTCAAACCCTAATTTTCAGCGAGTAGTTTATTTTTAACAAAAACTGAGACACTAGAACCTGGTCAATCCAAGTTTCAAATCTTTGTGACTAAAATTTACTAACTAGAAAAATTTCCCTATAACTGATAACACTGTTGTATCCATTGGAATGTTACCTACTTCAAGGAAAAATATATAACTTACTGTTATACTACTATCATGCTACAGATTTAATATTTGCAGTAATAAATGCGAACTGCAAGGTAATAATAATTAATATATAGTGCCTTCTTGTATAGATACACAAGTTTGAATTATGTAATTACTGTTACTACTTGTTAAAGCATTAAAAGTTTTTATCTTTGAGAGAAGTATTTTAACGACGGTGTTCAATTAGGTTCATTTCAACATTTGTATCTATATTTTAATATAAATACGGAAGTATTTCGTATTCAAAATACTACTGAGATGATTCATGTCTAAAAAAAATCAGCTCTCGCATGTAGTGAATTTAATGTTACATTTTGCTTTATTATGATGCATTGATGGTTTAGATATCGTAGAGTAATTGATAACTCATTCCGCCGCGAAAGTGGAAAGATTCGGGTTTAAGCCCCGACGGTGTTGGTGGATAAAAAATATTTTTTTTCTAATTTAGCATTATTACAATGAATGTTTATAACAATTAGTATATTTTGTTATAATATATTGCAAGTTATTAGTTACTATTAATTAAGCACCTCCTTTTATTACAGAATTGTACACGAATTAAATACGATAAATAAATGATGTACATTATGAAGTCAATATTTATAAAATAACAATATACCTATACAATATGCACAAGTTTTTACTAAATCGATATTAAAATTATTTTTCCCAAATATTTAAAACTAGTAGGTACATATAATTGTTCATTGTTTGAATTAATTATGTGCAATTGTTCATAGATTTGTGTTCTCTGTGAACAAATAAATTTTATGCCTCATCAATTCACAATTCGCCATAAATTAGTAATATTTGCCACATGCCGTTCGCAAACAAATTAATGTAAATATTTTGGTACATAAAGTGAATTATAATCAAATATATGTCCGTCTTCTGAAGGTGCCGGTACGTAATTATGTGAAGGTATCAGTGCTGTTACCATAGTTTTATGGTAACTACGGTAACATCACTGCAATCGGTACCCCCGTAAAATTACGTACCTACGCATAAATTTAGAAATCTATCAGAAATAAAGTTATATATAAAGAAAATTGTTTTTATAATAGTTTTTCTTTTTTGATAAAAGCATTTATTATTTAAGTACAGTGCTGGTAGAAAAGTCACACTGATTCCAATAAAAAAATAAAAATTCCGTATATTTTACTTACGAGTGTTCTGAACTAAGCTAAAAAAGATACATCAGAGAACGTGTATTCATTAGAATCAAAATCTTTTCTAAAGTATCAGAGCGATTTTTAAATCGTTTCGAACTTTGCAGTTTTATCAAATTACATTAAAAAAAAAACGCACACATGCTCAATGAACTAACGCTTTATGGAGCTAAAAACCACAAAATACTATCGGTTTAAATTATTTCTCAAAGGTGTTTTCCTTAAATTAATATTTGATACGCCATTTTGGAGATTATTTTTCTCTCTAATGACGAAAACTAAGTTAATATCTTAAAAATAATGTTTTCATTAAAAAAATACAGTTTAAAAATTTTAACGACTTCACTACAAAAAATAATATTCAGAAAAAACAAATGTCACCATCTGGTTTCAATCTCTGAATAGAATATAGAAAAACTTTATTTCCACCCTATTATATTACGTAACTGATCACTTAACGGTGCCTAGTATTCGAACGGGTTCGCTAATATACTTAAATATTGTTTTAGGTTATTTATTTTTCAGCTGTAAATAAATTGCTAGTAGTTTTTAATTTTTGCGAAAAAAGGAAGTTGGAGGAATTAAAAAAATATAACAAAATAAAAATATATTTAAGTAAACTCGTTGTTGTATTATTTTCAGGAAACATAATACAGTCTAAAGCAGTGAAATGAAAATCGTTGTAAAACTTTAGAAAGTGTATTGTGCACGTTTAAAACTTGTTAGTCTTTGAGAACTACTGCAAGCCAGACTTACCCGACATGACACCAAACTTCTACTACTTAAATATACTCAGGCCATATTTTTGCAACTTTAACATCGGCGGTCTAACCAATATTTAATAAAAGTGTCACATTACGAACCGAAGATGATTCAAAAGTTATGAAATTCGGAAGTTTTCACCAGAAGAAAATACTAAAAACGATAATGTCACATGATGACGTTAAAAATAACTTTAGTATAACAGCTTTAGTCTGCTATAATTGTTAAGAAACATTCATTGTTGTAGCACTATATTAGAAAAATTTATTATTCCAACACGTCACCGTCTGGATTTAAACCAGAATCTTTCCACTTTCGCGGCGGAATGAGTTAATCAATTACTCTACGGTGCACACAATTCAACATTTTTAATCCTTCATAACATTTAAGTCCAGACGGTGACGTGTTGGAATAATAAATTTTTCTAATATAGTGCTACAACAATGAATGTTTTTTAACAATTATAGCAGACTAAAGCTATTATACTAAATTAATTCAGCTGGTACGTAGCTACAAGCGTATGTTAAATCTACTAATGTTAAAAATAACTTGAATAATACTGAAAGAATTATCTCGCTGTCTTTAAATTACGAGAATATATTCAATTTTTTGTTCGTAAACGTGATTGATCGCCGTTTGGTCGATCATTATGACGCCCCGCGGCACAAGGTCTCATTTTAGTGTTCTAGTAACTAATCAATCCTTCAATACAGAATTTTATTATAGGGTAGCTCAACGTTTATCCATAGAGCATTTAAAATCCAAAAAAGAGCAGTACGTATTTTGTCTCGAGCTGCAACTCGGGATCACTGCAAAACACTTTTCCAAAATTTAAAAATTATAACCCTACCATCGCTATATTTATATCACTTGGCAATGTTTGCCAAAATAAATATGTCATCATTTAACAGAAATAATGATAACAATGACACAAAAGAATAAAGAAGCACTGCTGCTACCTAAGTATAATGAGTCTAATACTCAGAACAATTTTAATAATAATAATAATAATTTATTTGTGGTGCCATAGTGGATACAAATTGTCAATTCAAAGTCCATCAAGGACAGTAGGTCCATCAAGAACACAGTCGTTCATGACCCAACAAAAATTCGTCTAAATTATAAAAAGCACTTGTTAGCAAAAATTCTTTCAAGCACTTTTCAAATTTTGGTAATTAGCCACAATTTTTAATATTTTGAGACAGCTTGTTAAAAAAAGTAATACCCAGACAATTTGGAGATCTTACAATAATCTATAGTATAAGATATACTTTTATTATAGAAAAACAATTCCAAACTTTTTTTTTTTTTTTAATATAATTTATTTATTTATGAGCGCTTTCGACGATAGTCATCTTCAGATAATACATATTTTATTTACAACGTAAACTGTTAAAAATTAAAAAAATTTTTAAATTTTAACAGTTTACGTTGTAAATAAAATATGTATTATCTGAAGATGACTATCGTCGAAAGCGCTCATAAATAAATAAATTATATTAAAAAAAAAAAAAATTTTGGAATTGTTTTTCTATAATAAAAGTATATCTTATACTATTATATTTTCCAAATTTCTTTACGTAAAATATTATAATGATTACAATAATCTACCTCAATCAATAAAAAAATTACCAATACCTAAGTTTAAAAATAAAATTAATGTAATCTTCACTGAAGCGTGCCATTATAATATCGATTATTTTAAACTTTATTCATGATGTACCTATCACGTATTTTGTACTTTTCTCCTTTGACATGTCACATAGATACATTTGTATCTCAACCTGACCAAATAAATTATTAAAATTTAACTTTTTTAGCGACGTATCTGTTTGAGAAATGTAAGAAATCGAGGGGAAGTAGAACTGCCACATAAATTACATGAAACAGACAAGGACAGAAGCTTGTAGTGTGATTCGCAAGATAGTAAGACAAGAATATTCGGCTTGAATCTGACTTTTAAAATTACGAACAATTGAAGTTCAATATAATTTCTATAATTTGACGTACAAACGGTAGGAACTCATAATATATATTTCGTGTCAATTCAGAAAGGAAAATATTAAATATCATATTTTCTATTTTCAGATATCAGATCAATTTTCGGATTAAACATTTTTTAAATACAAATATATGCTGAAACATCACATAATGTGAGGTTATGATGTTGATATGCTACAGATAATTCATATTAAAAATGCTTTTCTGTAGATTATAGTATGTAAATAAAACTATGGTATGAATGTGACGATCTGTCCATGTGAGAAATTTCACATGACATAAACATCAAAGTGTCCTCTTGAAATGTGTAATGATTTCGCCGTAATTATAATATTAAAAACTAAAGAAGTCAAGCTTCTTATGTGAGCTTATGAGGGTGAGGCTCATTATAATTTTTTAATTATTATTATTATAAGTAATAATTTAGTAACCAAAACAGATGAATCCTAACTCGTGAAATCTTAAATCGATGCTCCGATAAACGAAAAGAATGCATTTTTGTCAACATATTATACAATTTAGTTTTAAACTTAAGACATACAAATGCATTACCACGATCTTATTGTTGTGAATCAAAATAAATAGCAACCGTTGCAGTAACGGATATTGCATTAAACTACTTCTGCAACACACGTATAGTGTACTGTTCCATCATGGAAGAGCGCCATTTCTGTTCATGAACTTAACTGAAATAAAAAGAATCTCTGAAATAACGTGACATAAATACACTTTTCAGACGGATACTTGCACAAAAGACTGAAAACTTTCACTGTGCAACGTTTTCTGTTGAATTTAGTTCATTTATGGGTAAGCGCTTTTAAGCGCGTTCCAGATAAAATATTCGTTTGTGACCATAATTTCAATGTTGATTATACAATTAGTTTTTAGTTACATTTTTTATTAAAATGCACAAAGTTATTGACAGTTCTATGTGCCAACATTGATTTTCCAATTTCGTTTTTAATGACCCTCGTCAATTTATTTATTTCTATCTGACCGGTCCGGATTTTTTTAAAGGTATATCCAATTGTGTCCACATACGCAGTGTCATGGATCTGAAAGGCTCGGAAGTTAGATGCAAATGGAGGTTTGCGCAGGTATAGTCGGTTGAAAAAAACTACGAACTCGCGCTATATTATTATTTTTAATTTTTCTTTAATCTAAAGGTCTAATTCCTTGCACGAAAGTCATCCATCCTGCTCGTACTTGGTGTGGGACTTTGGAGGTTCTCAGCAGACCAATTATCATCTGAATCACCGTATTAGGCATCTTGAAGAACCAAAGAAACAATAATGGCGTACTGGACTGTACTTTATAGCAGGAAAGCGACAATTGACAAGACAACGAACGTTAACCAATCACCGACGAGTGCACGTACTGTGCCGGTAGCTGAGAGGTGGTAGGAGTCTTCCTTTCCCACAAAACTACGCATTTGCGATGCTGTTTGTGACTAAGTTCAGAACCTTTTAGAACCGTGTCGAGTATTACAAACTTTATACTGAGCATTTTCTGGTCTTATAGAGAATTGCCGTTATATGGAGAGAAAGAAAAATCAATACTGTTTTACTATTATAGTATTATTCAATAATAACGCAACTAATTTACGAACATTACTATTAACACAAATAACAACAACGCTAGACAATAAAGCTGCAGTTCTTATCAATTTTGGCAACTTAGAAAGTGCCTACAAACAGTGGGTGCTTTATAAGTTGCCGAAATTACTTGCTTTATAATGACATATGGTCGTTATTTAGAGTGGGTGTGATGCTACATAGAGTGTATCATTGCATGGACAAAAAGGTAAACCAACCAAAGTCGAGTCATTTCGACGTTTTAGGGAGTTTGACGTTAAATCGAGCGACGGTACATGGAGTTTGCACAATACACATATACAAGAGAATATCACTTGAGGATTTAACTTCCACCATACGGTATTTTGGCCAGCTACATTAAATATATCAAAGATGTGTCAAATAAATCGACGTCACAAAAGATCCATGAGGGAAGGTGGGATTCGAATCTACGACAGTCTGTGGTCTGGATTTAGTCAGAGCGTAATAATGTAGCTTTAGTTACTCTAACTAACTTACTTTAACCTAACTTTGAAAGAAAACAACGTGACGTTTTTAGCTGAAAACAATCACATCATCCGAATTTACCGAGCACAATAAACTGTGTTTTCATGAATCTAAGGTTCATTGTTGGAGAATTTTCGAGTAACGGACTGACACAAGACGTTTCTATTTTAGATTATTAGAAAAAAAATATTTATTGATTGTCATATCATAAGCGACTGTCAGATTTTGTGTTCTCACTCCCTCCTTTGCGCGCCACTGATTTTATGGATCAATTCAAACAACGTTGACTGACTATTTCAATATTATTTTCAAACTTACTGGAAAATTACCTTTAATTTGTTTTATTACAGAATCGAATTATTCAAAAGATTAACTCTAAAATCAAATGAGAGATGATAAAAAAAACCTGTAAACATTGTCAGTTATAGATAGATGAAATCCAATGTGGAAATTTTGATTTATTCCACAGAACATCAGAAATGATTCGCGGCAGTCGTAGGAACGCATAAAATGGCGTTTCGTGGCACGTTTTTATATTTTATTACTTTCATTTTTATCGCTCGCTGCGTCTTTTTTATAAAAGACGATCGTAAAATAATCATTTACTTCTGAGCGTTAAAAGGAACATGTTAAGCTTTCATATATACATATAGAGACGTTCCAGTTTCAGGGAAGTACGATAGGATATTTCAAAGATTCCTTACTATCCAAAATGTCCATTGTTCGAACGAATTTAAAACTAAACAAAATGCCCTGGTAGTCGTGGGATTAGATTAGATTCCGTCAATGAATAGGGATGTTGACAATATTCAAACAAAAACATAATTTTAACGAAATGTAGTAGTTTCTATGATAGAAATACTAAAAAACACTATATTTTTCCTTATTTTTAAGGAATTTAATTAATATTTAATAAATAAAACCTAATAAAATCACTCTCAAGTCAGGTGACAACAGACACCAATCAGAGCTCATAACGTCATATATTCATCCGCTGTCAAAAAAAAAACTTCATTGTTTGGTTAATATTTAGTGTGTAATTTATTATTATTTGTTTATAGGAAACGTCAAATTACATGTAACTATAGCAACGACTACGAAACAACTTTTCATCACCTCAGTTTACTAACGTTTATGAGCACAGAATACGCATCTATAGGATGGTAGCTCCCGTGTAAGCTTTTGAGCCTCCTTTGGTATGAACAGGTGACGTCACGCGACTAGTATAGGTGTTTTGGACCGAAATTTGAAACGGGATTTAAAACACATGATTTTTAAGGCTTGAGTTGTATTTAAATAAAAATAATAAATATTTGTGGCAATATTAGGTACTTATGCACGATTTAAAACACTTTCCCAAAAATAGTCAACATCCCTATTATTCGCCCTATAATAATTGATTGTTTGTTTACATGTATGACGTTTTTGTAAATATTTATAAATTTGAATTTGAATTAGACATGGAATCATGGGCAGACTTGTGTGCTTTGAGAAGGAATAATGGGGTTTCATCAATCTTCAAATGGTTGTCATTTTCTAAGTTCTCGCCCGATTTATTTGATTTTAGTTTCAAACGATAGGCCGGTTGACGCTCTGCATATGATTTGCTGGTTTTCGGTTTGGAATTTTTGGTTCGAGTTGTATCGCGATTTTCCAATGTTATTATTATCTGGGACTGCTTCTGGTACTCGGAACTGGTATTATTGGAGAGATTTAGTTCTGACAATCACAATACACTTTGTATTTTCGCGATTTGACCTGTAGTTCCCGAGATATTTAAGTTTTAGTGGAGTATTTTAAGGCATTTAATTTCGACTCATCATCTCCAAGAATGATTATTACTGTTTTTCCCCAATTTTTGTATTACTTTACAGAAAGACACCACCCAGGTTGTAATTTAGTGCGTGCAGTACAGCCAGGTAGTTAGAAAAAAACTATCCAAGGAGAGTGGTCGTTGGTGTTACATCCGCGATAAACCATTTCATCCATCATGTCACAGAGCTATTCTATAGCAGATTTTTTTGGGAGCAACGCCAGTAAAGATGTCTTATACATAAAAAATGTACGCCACTGCACCATATAGCTTTATAGTAACGCAATGCATGTGGTCCCAGTTTACACAGATCCATTTATGACGAGATTAGGTATTCTAACGTTTATTTTTATGGTGACCGAAATCGTTTCATATTATGCATAAACAATCGCTTATAAAAAATAACTATTAAACGCATTTTATTAATGGTTATTACAGAAATCGATACCTGCTGATTTATTACATCTAAATTCTTTCCATAAAACCTTTACGCATATGACAGTTAAATGGAGCAGTAGTAAATTTGAGAAAATAGGGATGTTGACTATTTTTGGGAAAGTGTCTTAAATCCAGAAGCGTAGCGTGCCTTGGCGGGGACCCGTATAAAAAATTGTTTGGGGGCCCTTAGGAAGGGTAAAGATTTCTCACAAAAGAAAAAAAAATGTCTGCATAAAATTAAAAGAAATATTTATTCTTCATAATTATCTGTCACTTTTTCCAAAATTTTTACAAACAATTCAAATTGAATATACACTGTCCTTGCCTTTTTTCGGCAAACTGATTTATTAAATCATTTATAGCTGATGATAGCTAGCTATCTATAGGGGAAATCCGCGATAACCGATGTAGGGTGTTGCCAACTTTTGAACGACGCTTTACGCGGGAAAAAAAGAAATAGCTTTTTTTGACTTTTGTCATTTCTGAAATAAAAAAAAATTTGGGAAGTTTTTATTAATTTTTGCTTACGCACGTTGGGGGCCCCCGTGGTCCGGGGGCCCCGTATAATTGATACGGCATATATGGCGGTAGCTACGCCCCTGCTTAAATCGTGTATAAGTATCCAATATAGCCACAAATATTTATTATTATTTCTTAAATACGACTCAAGCTTTAAAAATCATGTATTTTAAATGTCGTTTCAAATTTCACTCCGAAACGCCAATATTTGTCACGTGACCGAGTTGTGATGTCATGTGTTCATAAACGCTGCTAAACTGACGGGGTGGTGTAAAGTTTTTTCGTACTGGTTGCTATAGTTATATAATAATAATACATTGCACACTAAATATTAACCAAACAATGAAAGCTTTTGACAGCGTGAACAGCGTCAATTGATGTTTACGAATAAGTGACGTCATGCACTCTGATTGGTGATCGTTGTCACGTGACGGGAGAGTGATTTAAATACGTTTTTTTTATTAAATACTAATTAAATTCCTTAAAAATAAGAACACATATTGTGTTTTTTAGTATTTTTATCATAGAAACTACCACGTAACGTTGAAATTATTTAAGAAACAAAACTACAGAAAAATTATAATAAGCCTCACCCTCGTAAGCTCACATAAGAAGTTTAAGTTCTTTAGTTTTTTATATTATTCCGTAGTTTAATTTTTTGTTAGTCAAACTAATTAATAATATTTACACACACACATTTAAAATTCTGTCCTTGTCAGTTTCATGTAATTTAGGAGACTAACTTCCCCTTTCGGGGACAATTCTACTTCCCCTTTTGCGGACAATTCTACTTCCCCCCGATTTTTACTTTTTTCAGACAGATATGCCGCTAAAGAATTTAAATTTCAAAAATCAAAGAAATTGAAAATATGAATTAAAAAAACCGACGTGTGCATGCCTTAATTAAAAACTCGTCCATTTTTATCGACTAAAAAAAGCTAAAATTAAATGAAATTTTATTTTTATTGCTGCAATAAATCACACACTTCGATAATTGTCAATGACTGCGTATTACCAATAGCTATTGACGACCCCATATGCAGCACGTTTTATTAAAAAATTATCAGTTTTAATGAAAATTTAATTATAGTGAGTGTTTAGCTTTTTTCCCGGTACATAATTTAAAACCAGTGACATTTTTAATTACACTTTGGAGTAGAATTGCATCTCGTTTTGTTGGCGCATTTTATATGTCGTTTTTAGAGTGCATTGTTGAAGCTCATTGTTACAGTAAAACATCAAGTTGGTATTTTATGCTATTCAAACTTAATCTCACTAATTACTCCCCCCCCTTTCTTTTTAATCATAGCTCCTGTATCATTCCAGAAACAAATTACATAGAGGGTTGGTCAATAAGTATCCGTTTTTGACGACAGATGGCGTTGACGAGTAAAATTGATTTTACCATCGTGTACTGCAGACTTTTAAACGACCTCGTGCTAAGTTGTAGATAAATTCATAGGTTAGGTTATTTTTGACAGCCAGTTGTATCATTCGTGTTTTGTATTTTTCGACAAAATGGAAAAAGAGCAATATCGACCCGTTATTCGTTTTATATACCGCGGTCATAGGTGATGAAGGGTCCCCATAGACAGCATCCATCTTCATTTTTATTTCTTCGCATGTTTTTAAAAAAAACGAATTACGGATCGATATTGCTCTTTTTTCATTTTATCGACAAATACAAAACACGAATGATTCAACTGGCTGTCAAAAATAACCAGCGTTGCCAGATTTTTTTTTTGCCAAGTCGGGATTTTGGAACTTTTTGAGTGAAAAAAGCGGGATTCTTTCGTCGAAAGCGGGACATAGTGAAAAAACGTATATAATCAGAAGTTTTTAAATATTTATCTTTTTATTTGAGTTCAAATTACGTTTACGCGACAATAGATAGCAAAAATAGCCATAGAAAATGTATTTTAATAAAAATATGATATTTTAAATCAGATTTACCCTATCGTTAAATAGTTGAGTCTTATTCATCTTCTGAATAAAAAAAAAAAATAAAAAAAACAGAAATCAAAATCAAAAAAGTTTTATTCATAAGAAAAATATGGCGTTTCAAACAATAGTCTGAGGAGTGAGTGTTACAAACTGCTACTTACAATAAGAGAATAATTATTTACGCACGGTCGAGTTATCCCCGCAAAGCGGGACTGAGCCTGTCCCGCGCGGGACATTTAATTTTGATTTAAAAATCGGGACGTCTGGCAACGCTGAAAATAACCTAATCTATCAATTTATTTGCAATTGTTTTATTGCTATTTTTTGACATTTAGATTTCAGTGTTAATGAATTATTTTTTCCCTACTAACATGTTATTTTAATTTATAAAAAAAGTTCGTTAATTATTAGACAAACTGCATAAAAACTAAACGAAATTGAATAAGCGTTAATTAGCACACCAACTTCTGTACGAAGCGTTCCTGTTTCGATAACGGCATCTGCTGCACGTTGAATAAAAAATAAAATATATGCACATTTAATTTATCTGCACATAATTGTAATTTAACATTAAAAATTAAATTCCGGCAAACTTTATTTCAATATACTGAAAGCCTCGGTAAAATACATTTCGGTCATTTTTTTAATTAATTTAAATGTACAATTATTTACAAATGAAATTAGGTGGCACCATTTTTGAATTATTTTTAAATTTAATCATTATTTAGATGTGTAAGAACAAAACAAATAATCAAGAAATTCTGATTTATTTGGTGCAAAAAAAAAAAACATTTTCTTTGCATATTTAAATTGATGTTTGACAAAAACATTTTGCCATGTGCGAAAGGTTTTGAAAAACTGATTTCTCCTTTTGAATAAAATCAACCATCGATTTCCGTCTCATTAGTCAACTCGGGAGTGGATGTGTTAAATTCTGTGTACATTGTGTCCCAAAAATCAGACAATTCGACACGAAAACGTATTGCAAGAATTTTTATTTGTGTTAGATTTAAAAACCCCCTTGATATGGGTATCAAATGAGAGGATATGAAAAGCAGAATACAATAAACTGTGTGGCGTTATTTAAATTCCAATATGGCGGCCAAAAGGCGTAGATAACTAAAAATTTAAAAATAAAATATTAGTAAAAAAACTTTTTAAAAACAAGCTTTTATTAAATTGTACTAAAAAAGAAAAAATAACTCTTAATACTTTAGGTTCATACTTATAAAAGCGTGGGTCGATATTATCATAGAGCTTACAACCCACGCTTTTATAACTATGAATCTAAAGTATTGAGTTATTTTTTCTTTTAGTAGTACAATTTAATAAAAGCTTGTTTTTAAAAAGTTTTTTTACTAATATTTTTTTGGCTTAAATTCCGAACATACTAAATTTCAAAGTACTAAAAATTTCAAAATTCCTCAACGATTTTTTTTTACCAAAAATTATGCTAATTTAAAAACTTGAAGCTCGGTTAAGCCCCGCTACCCTTCAGCCAGGTCTGTGTTTTTGTATTCAGATATTAAACAGTACCTCAAATACCTACCCAAAAATGCATACAGTCAAAGCCCTCTAAGTGCACGCTCTCTAAATGCACACGCTCTCTTACTGCACACGAACTCGCCCTCTAAGTGCACGTTCCCCAGCCCCCACTTCGAATAATCTGCGACCAATCACGTGCGACCGTAAGCGCGCTATTTTCAAACTTTCCATTTCCATCATATTCATAGAGTTTTAGAGATATTGTTTATAGCATCTGATTGAATAAAGATAGCTATAGGAGTTAGAAGAGTGGGGATGAAAAAGATCGTAGGGGAAGTGTGCACTTAACGGATGGGCCTCGGTTCCGAGCTGTGCACTTAGAGGGCTTTGACTGTAACAGCTCTTGGTATATAACCCATAGAAATGTTTGGAACACGCTATACAGATATATGTGCGCCAGTCCGTTTATCAGAACTCCCTGGGACATTTGAATGTCCACGTGACGCGCGTGTCGGTTGGAAAAGCAATGTAAACAACGTGGTACAACAGTACTATTTACACAAGCGCATCCCCGTTATGTTAAACGGCACGCACGCACGCAACGCGAATTTCGCCTATTTCGCCGCTTTCCTCCATTACCCGACGCTGACAACGCTTCCACTGAATTTTCAATGGTACTCTCAGGTATTGTAACGTTGCACTGTGGTGTTGTGACACGCAGTTGGTGTTATAAAGGCTCGGCTTTATTAGTGTATTTGCCATATGGCAACATACACTATTGGCGTCGGTCGGATGGCGGGACCTAGGGGTCGGATCAAAATTTCTCGACGTTTCATAACCTCCTAAACACTTTGGCACCATTTTTAAAAATGTTTATATATATATGTATATATATATATATATATATATATATATATATATATTTATATATATAGGTATATATGTGTGCGGGCTATAACTTTCGAAGGAGTTAATTCATTTTAACGAAATTTGGCACACATGTTGGGATCCATGACCGCACGAAGCCTATTTAAAATAGGCCTAATCGGATCAATTTAAGGGTGGCTTTTAGGGGTTGAAAAAAGTTTTTGGGCCCCAAAATACCGAAAAATATCTCAGAATCGTTTCAAAATTGAAATTTAACCCTTTAATAGCAATTAAAAAGTGCCTCTAAAATTTTAGTAAAATCGGCCCAACAGGACCGGACTTACACATTTTTTGAAAACACTAATTTGCAGATAGTGACTTATTTATTGAAGGGTGTCTTTAATTCGGTGTAGACGTTAGATTGATAATAATATTACAATTAAGAAAAAAATGTTATCTTAAGGGGTGTATTAAGGGGTTAAATTTTTTATTTTGCCCAAAAACAAACTTAATTTCACATAATAAAAGTCTAAAACCACACGGTCCTATACAAGCAAATACACTATATTGTCGGCAGGGTTTTGGCACTGCGACCCGGGTTTTTTTAATTTTGTCGTTTTGTGAAGCTAACATATTTTGCAATACCTCGCTTTTATCTATACTAATATTATACGAGCTAAAGTTTGTAAGTTTGGATGTAGTAATCTCCGAAACTGCTTATCCGATTTCAAAAAATTCTCACCAATATTTAGAATGAACCTTCAGAATAGACATAGGCTATATATAGTGTAACCTTAATATAACGAACCTCAATATAACGATTTTCCTTGATTTAACCAATTTTACGAAATCCGCTAGAACTGCCCGTAAAAGTTAATGCAAAATATACCTCTGCATTACGAATACTTTTTGTCATAACGAATAACGAATTTTTAATCATTGCAGAATATGAATAGAAAGTATAATTTACCTCTATTTAACGATTTTTGTTAACTTATAACCTTTACATAACGTATCCTATCAATCAATCACACACAATTCCACAATAACAACAACAATTCATGTCTCGACAGGTTCAGACACGTTCAATTTGTCGTAAGGCTATCATTGTTGTTTGATGTAAAGTAATGTAAGCACTGATGTTGATCATTGTTGTTAGTAAATTTAAAGTTGCAGCGGCTGAGAAATGAAAAAGGTCGCAGAGAACCGAAAAATCATTAAGTATGTAGACAAGAATATTTCAAAGAAAAAATTAGACATCGCTAAAGAGTTCGAAATTCCCGCAAGTACATTGGCCACAATTTTAAAGTTTAAAGATATTTTTTCATAAAAAAATGGGTTTTCTTAACTTGTTAAAACGAATCTTAGACCAACCTAATCTCTATATAATAAACTTCATTATAATGAATTACTTGGTATAACGAATATTTTCTAATTCCCTTCAGCTTTGTTATATCGAGGTTGTATTTCGAATTTATTTAAGCCGACCCTGGTATGAAATGTTCTATGTTCTGGACCAGCAACTAGGACAATAAAATTAAAAGCATTGCTAAACTTATCATAGAGTTATAGAAGCTTTAGAGCGAGATGTGTTTTGCAGTGTGGTTCCTATGCCTGCATTTGGTTAACACGCACGTTCCAACTTCCTACCACAACAGCGGCATTAAATTTAAATCTGTTGACTCAGACGTGAGATTTTACCAAATCTTTTGGTCATATCTCGCTGAAATAATATTAAATTACGTAACTTTCAAACGCAGATGTGGAGAAAATTAAGCTTGCGAAACAATTAACGACTGCATAAATTATGTAATATTTTTGTATTCCGAGCACTGATTTTGTATACAGTTACTGGGTTGCAGAAAGGATTGTCAAATAATTAGATTTGACAAATGGCCTTAGATTGTGAACACACATATTTCTCTATAAGAAAAGCGTTGTAGAATTTTAATTCAATTCTGTTCGAAAAATTTGATCGATTGAAATGTCATTTTTTCTAGACTGTGTATAACATAGTTTTTTGCACAATTTTTACTTCGAAACGGCATTTTTCTACGCATTTTTTTCAAAATTTGACTTGAAAAACGATATTTTTCTGTGTAATCAAGGATTTTGTTTTTATGTGAATACAATCTAATGTTGACAGGGAACTTGAATACGACAGTAAACTGTTCTTGCGTGTATGAAAACTGTAATTGTATTATCATAAGCTAAGGTCATTGTCAAATAGAGCTGTAAAAGTAACGAGAAATTGTGTACCCGCATGTATTCGTTACTAAAACAATCAGCACCCGTTACTTTCGTATCGTTACGTTACTCGTTACTTTAGAGTTTTGATACAATCAAGCACTAGCGTCCAGCTGCTAATACAATGACACGAGTGCGACTCGATGCGATACTTCATGCGAGACTCGAACATGAAGTATCGCATCGACTCGCATTCGCGTCATTGTTAAAATGATTTTAAGAAGAGGTTTATCACAAACAAGTAACAACATACGACAACAATTTAATATGGAAAATTCTTTATTGAGACAACATTAACAATTAAAAACTCTGAAACAAAATAAAACATTCTTTAGTAAAATAAATAATAATGAAAAGAAACATTTGAGAAAAACAATAACTATCTCAAATTATTTATCCAAATTTTCAATTTACAAATTATGCACTGTAAGTGTTAATGTTAAAAATATGCAAAAATACAAAATAGGCCTTTATGTTGTGAAAATTATTATTTACCTCATAAAAAATAGCAACACAACACTTTACACTACTCACCGAGCTACTCACTAAATATTATCTCTTCTAAAATAATGTTACAATGTACGGCGGTATGCGCAGCAATAACGTAATATTATATTTGTATTGTAATGTACCCAACGAATTCAAAATACATCAAAAATGAACGTACACATTACACATACACACGCATACGTACGACGCACGATGTGTTCCAGTTCACGTTCACGTATGATTCGTATTCGTTCGTATAACTATAACGAATCAAACCTGGCTCTGTGTCTGTGACCAGCTCTGTGAATCAAACACTGACATACGACAAATGCGAGTAACGAAATTAATTTGTGAGTAACGATTCGGTACTTCGAGTCAGGCGATATACCCGTTACTCGGTAACGAATACATACGGTTTGCTACAGCTCTATTGTCAAATCCAATTTTTTGACAATGTTTTGTGCAACCCAGCAAGAGTAGAAGATGTCAGGGTACCTCAAACATAGATATTTTAACACGCAATTAAAAAACTAAAACAACACGCATTTATGAACTAAAAAACGCATTTTTTAGTTCACAAAAGCGTGTTGTTTTAGATTTTTTAAACTCTAATATGAATTATAAGACTAAAAAACGTTATTGCATTTGATTATGGGGTAGGCAGCGCAACGTACGTACTAAACAACGTGTTAGCTTGCTTGCTGTAAGTTTTTTTATCTTGGTCAGGATAATGGAACAAACTGATTATATTATTGTATTGTCATCGGTCTTTGATAAGTGTGCAAAGTTTCAGTTTAATCTAAAATTTTGAAGTGGGTGAATTTTACGGTCAAAGATTCCTTTACAAACAAACAAACATACAGGTGAAGCTTATAAAAGCGTGTTAAAAAAATAATCTTCTGAAGATTAAAAAAGGTTAAAAAACAGACATAGATACTAATACGCATTTAAAAGTTAAAATTTTATTCTAGACAGACAAGTAGAACTGACTCAAAAACGACACAACCAATTAAAAAAAATATTTATGTCGTGATGAATCTAACGAGACTTATAAATTTTAATGATATTTAATAAGCGTAATATTTGAAGCAAATGTTAACGTATGATAGGTCCACCATCTCTTGACCGAACTTATGAACTGAAACTCTCAAATCAAGGCTTTATAAATTAAAAATATTAAAATTAATTAAAAATATTAAAATTAAAAATTAATAAAAAGCGCGTTTGACGGTGAAAACATATCGTAGGAAAACAAATCAAAACCCTAAACCAGGCTGTCATTAGAAAAATAACCGGCTCGAGGCAACCTGTCGAACAAATTAAATGTTATACGAATTCGAGTAATTATACTTTCTCTCATACATGAAAAATATCTGCCTTCGGTTAACGTTGCGAACTGACAGAGCATCCCTTAATATAACAGCTCTGCAGCAAAAAATGAATTTTATCTCTGTAAATACAGTAGAATTTTATCCATCAATACATGGATATGAGAAATTGATTATGGAAATACATAAATCATGTTCTATTTTTGAAGTAAAATTTCTTTAACGAGAGTATCTGTTTGAAAATTTCTGTGACATTTAAGGGGAAATAACGCGTTACGTTAAAGGGAAAATACTATAGAAACCTTTGCAATGCGAAATTATATAAATAACTTTATTTCTTTTTTGTCCTTGGTAATTAATATAAAAATGTTTTTTCGGGAAAAAGGACTTTTTAAGTAAACACTTATTTGTTATTTACAGCGACGTTTCGTTCCTTGTTTTTCAAGCTTTTTTTTCAGTTATTAAAGCTTGAAAAAGCTCCAAACAAGGAACGAAACATCGCTGTAAATAACAAATAAGTGTTTACTTACAAAGTCCTTTTTCCCGACAAATCATTTTTATATAAATAACATCTACGACTAAAGAAATTTTACTCCCCGTGAGCTTATGTGGATGGGGCTCACACATATTTAATATCATTTTTAGGGTTCCGTAGGGTAAACTCCTAGTCATTGGACATTACTAGTCATTGGACAGAACACATTTTCATTAGCTATAATAAGAATAAGAACGATACTAATGCAGATTTGAATGATTCATAAAATGAGTCATTCAAATCTGCTTTAGTATCGTTACCCTACCTCAAAAAGGAAAAAAGGAATCCTTATAAGATTACTTCGTTGTCCGTCTGTCTGTCAAAAAGCATTTTATGAAAAAATCCCGACATATATTACAGGCTATAGGGTAGAAAATCCACCCAAGCTTGCTTCAGGCGCTTAAAAAAATTATTGTTTCAGAAAGAATTAATTATATTTTCCTGCCCGTCTTTTGTCTCTTTCTCATTCGTTTTAATGATTAAACTGAACATGTTTATGACTTTGAGAGTGTCCCGGAAACTTTTAGAAATTTTGGTATAAATTGAAACTGCTAGAAGACCCTAACATACTTATTTAAAAGTTTTTAGAACGTGTTCATAAATCATAAATCTTGGAATCAATATTTATTTCCTTAATTTATAAAATTCCTCACAATCGGTATATAAAACTAATTATATTTTCTTGTTTTTTCTTATTACAGAACGCCTGAGGAAGTATAAATAATTACACGAAACGTTGCGCAAAGTAAAAAATTCGTTTTGACTGGTAATCCCCAATCCTTTATCGTCTAAAATTTACTATTATTATAACTAATTATATTAGCAGGTTGTAAAACACAAATGTAATTTTTAACGAATTTGGCGGATTGTCGAAACACCCATGAAATATTTTTCCTTCAAATGGCAGTCGTAAAATTATTCTGTATAAAAAAAATTTAAAACTGAAAAACTCACCTGTAATTATTATCGAGCGGTATTGGCCCGATAGCGACGTTGTCATGATTCTGTCGATTGTTTCGCACCCAGTAATAAGTTAAAGTTTCGCTGGTGGGTTGGGGTGTGAAACGGCATTCGAGGGTCACATCTTCGCCCTCCCGAGTGTCGCGATTTTCTTCTGTTGCGCCGCTGCCCCATGCTGACACGAGGGTCACTACTGCCACCACTGTAACAAAATAAAAACGTTATTAGAATACAAATAAGTTTCAGGATATTTTTTAACATGTTTTTCGAAGACACTGTATTTCGCATGGCAACAAAAACGGGAAATTTATGGTGGGAGGGGCGGGATAGTTCTTATAAAAAATATTGGACTTTCATCACAGAACTTTGAAGTCTATCAGATATGTGCAACTACCACCTGTTATCTAAAAAATGCAGTTAATTAAAACAGTTTGCAAAAAGACTATAAAAGCATCTGGCCTCTAGAAGAACAGATTTGATAATAAGAAGCACGCTTTAATAGCAAACTGAACTAAAAAGTAAAAAATAATTTTTTGTCGTAAAAAAGCGTGTGGTGCTCATTACCTTTTTTATACGACTCTACTTTTACAAATAGCTATCAATGAAATATATTTTATAGTATTATACTAGTTGATATCAAAACTAGTATAAATATTTCTTTGGTAGCTATTTGTAAAAGTAGAGTGGGAGAGTGAGCACCTCACGCTTTTTTACAATAAAAAAATATTTTTTTACTTTTTAGTTCAGTTTGCTATGAAAGCGTGTTTTTCAAGTTTTTTTAAACTATTATTCATTTTTTATTTTTTAGAGTTATTTTTTTATCCCAATAATCCTGGTCAGGATAACCTTATTAAATTATTGTAATGTCATCGGTCCTTAATAAGTGTGCAAAATTCATCTGACGTTTTGAAGTGGATGAATTTCACGTTCAAAGATTCCTTTACAAACATACGTTCAAAGATTCTTTTACAAACATACGTTCAAAGATTTTATTTTTTTTATCCTGAAGGCCCTGGTCAGGATAATGGGACAAACTTATTAAATTCTTGTATTATCATCGGTCCTTGATAAGTGTGCCAAGTTTCAGTTTAATCTGACGTTTTGAAGTGGGTGAATTTCATGTTAAAAGATTCCTTTACAAAATACGTTCAAAAATTCTTTTATAAACATATTTTCAAAGATTTTAGTTTTTTTTATCCTAAAGACCCTGGGACAAACTTTTTACATTATTGTATTATCAATGGTCCTTGATAAGTGTGCAAAGTTTCAGTTTAATCTGATGTTTTCATGTGAGCGAATTTCACGTTCAAAGATTCCTTTACAAACAGGTGAAGATAATAAAAACGTGAAAAATATTATGAATGCAAGAAATAAGTTTAAATTCTCGTTAACAATATTTTTAATACATATGTTGCAAAGGGCATCACCTGAATCCAGTAACAACTGTTTTAAATTCTTATTATTTTCAATTATAAGAACATTTCTGTAACTAGATGTTATATACTCTTATAAATGATTAATAAAGGTTGTCTGACAGAAAAACAGATCATGTTGAATGAATCTTACAAATGAAATTTTTACTTGCTACACAAATCCATGGAGCTGTCTGGAAAGTTTGACAGCTATTTAATAAATCATTTGTATCAAAAAAGTATTGGCGTATGCAGTAAAAGTAACTGCATTCAAACACAGTAGCTGATAGGTTTTAAGGAGATTCGATAGATTACGAACTTCCGTTATTTAATCAAGACGATATTACATCAGGTTCAGAAATAAAACTGGAGTTTTTCGAACTCTATTTTAAGGACAGGCATTAAAGGTTTTTAGAAAAAATGGCAAAACTGTTTTTCACAAAAACCTGGCATTTATTTCACATTGTCTTTTTAAATTAAATATAAATTTCTATACGCTAAGACATAGGTAAATATTTTCAAACGTAAGTCAATTTTGAGACCTTTGTATAACTTTTCAGGGTTCCGTGTCTCAAAAGGAAAAAAGGAACTTAAAAGATCACCTCGTTGTCCGTCTGTCTGTCAAAATCTTTTTTCTCAGTAACGCGTGAAGGTATCAAGTTGAAACTAATATCAAATACTCAGGTCTGCAATCCCTTGGAGCTGTGAAAAAATAAATATTCTAAGTGGACGCTATCAAAAGATATGGTCCTTTATGTCGCATATTTTGAAGGGAATCAAAACCTATAGGGTACTTCCCTTTAACCTAGAATCATTAAATTTGGCATGTAAAGGAAAGTAAAGGGAAAAATCCGAAAACCGTAAATTGGTAGTTACATCACAAAAAAAATAACTTTAATTGTATAAACGTCAAAACAGTGCGGACTAGGACTTCCTGCCATAATATGTTATTATTCATCCGAAAATAAATGCCCTTAAAAAAAATTAAAAAATTAAAAAAAAACTTAAAAATATTTTTTTTCCAAGTACCCGCTAACCATAAATATATCTTAAAAATATTACTCGCTGCGGACAGGATTCGAACCTGTGCGATCAAACACATTAAGCTGCGACAGTCGAGCTACGTGTAGACGTGCCGTTAAAAGAGTATACAAAGAGCACATGTTCCAGTTGACAGTCTCAACTTTTGTTCGCCGTTTGCCGTTCGCTATTTCCGTACGAATTTCGTCTCGCATTCGCCAAGTTAAGCGTGCATAAAGAAGTTTTACTTCAATAAAATAAAATGAGAAAATGTTTTGACACTTTTGGTTAACAACGTGTAAGGGTCTTTAGGTAAGCTGGTCAGTCGATATTGACGGCAAGCTAATTTAGCAGGTTTAATTTATTTAATGCCAATAGGAAATGCACATATCCCAGAGTTATGATCAAAATTTCAAACTGTTTAGAGACATATTCAATTAACAGCATGCCATTCATTCAGAGAAAAACCATTAATTAATAAACTGAATAGACCGCTTGAAAAAACCTCGCTTTGAATAGTTCCACAGGACTTTTCAATACTTGTAATACCTATCAACGTATAAAAGTTCATTATTTTAATTTTCCAATTATAAAAATAGTTCAAGCCGTCAATCGAAAGTAAATAAACAAACTCGAAGCGTACTGAACGCATCCGGGGAATAATTAACTTATTATGTATGTTTATTTGTCTGTTCGCAATTAATTTGAAAACGGTTGAAACAATGCCAATTTGGTTTTTACGCTTGTATCGAGCATTGTCCTGGGAATGTTCTGGGCTGGGCTATATATCATCACGCTAAGTCGCTGGGGAGGAGGTGCAGCAGGCTTACACATGTAGCCAGTTGAACAAAAGTTATCAATAATTGAGAATATAATTATTTTGACAGTAACCTCCTACGCTGCACGATACTAACTATAAAATTTAAGACCCATGTCGAAGGTAACATGTGTAATTTCTTAAAATGTCAACTTATCGCTAATAGAGTAGTACGTAATACTTCAAACTAGCGGTACCTGTGCGAATAATTCGCACTAAAAAACGTTTCTAATTTCTCACACTCTTTATTCTTTTTGTTGTATTACATTACGAAGCTCAGGGACAATTCAAGAAAATATTTTTCTAAAACTGTCATATAGATGCGCCAGTATCGAAAACGTCACTAAAGCGCCACTATATGAAAAGTATTGATACATACGTGAGTTGATTTAAAATTGAACAAAAGAGTTACCGACCGTCAATCATATTGACGGTGTTTCAAAATCAAAGCCGTCAGATGGCAGCATTCCTGTATTGTGTCTTAATGTATATCTATATATATAATTTTAATAATTAATAAATTTACAAAAACAAAAGCAAAAACCCGGGTCGCAGTGCCAAAACCCTGCCGACAATATAGTGTATTTGCTTGTATAGGGCCGTGTGGTTTTATACTTTTATTATGTGAAATTAAGTTTGTTTTTGGGCAAAATAAAAAATTTAACCCCTTAATACACCCCTTAAAATAATATTTTTTTTCTTAATTGTAATATTATTATCAATCTAACGTCTAAGCCGAATTAAATACACCCTTCAATAAATAAGTCACTATCTGCAAACTAGTGTTTTCATAAAATTTGTAAATCCGGTCCTGTCGGGCCGATTTTATTAAAATTTTGGGGACACTTATTAATTACTACCAGATGGTTAAATTTCAATTTTGAAACGATTCGGAGAATTTTTTCGGTATTTTGGGACCCAAAAACATTTTTCAACCCCTAAAAACTACCCTTAAAATAGCCCGATTATGCCCATTTTAAATAGGCTTCTTGCGGTGATGGATTTCAACACGTGGACCAAATTTCGTTAAAATCAATTAACTCTTTCGAAAGTTATTGCCCGCACACATATATATATACGTATATATATATATATATATATATATATATATATATATATATATATATATATATATATATATATATATATATATATATATATATATATATATATATATATATATATATATATATATACATATACATATATATAAACATTTTTAAAAATGGTGCCAAAGTGTTTAGGGGGTTATGAAACGTCGAGAAATTTTGGTCCGACCCCTAGGTCCCGCCATCCGACCGACGCCAATAGTGTATGTTGCCATATGGCAAATACACTAATAATACATTTTTTAGTTGTTGATGTCGGTAGAGCAAGCAATTATCTATAAAATGATATAAAATTTATGTGGAGCAATTGTGTGGTTTTTTCGAAAAAGGGAGGCAAACATCTTAACCTTAACGTATTAATATATATGATGATACTTATAAAGACAGATTAAGTGTAGTAGAACTCGCGCTCTTAGGATTCCACACCGTTATAATACGTAATAATTCCATATAAAATTAAAAATCTATCATTTTCGTGTTTTTTCCTTAGTCGTACCAAATTACAAGATTCTAAGTCAACGGGAATTAAACTGTATGTTTTGATGAGCGTCTGACTAAAAAGACTATGAAAGCACCGAACATTGCTCTAACGAAAAGATAAAATGGATTGAGGGACAAACTGAACTTTGTCGTTGAAAAACTGTTGTCCCCATACATCGACATAGATCGCAGTCAGTTTACCAACTGCAAATAGGTTTATAATCACAAAAAAAAATTGTGATGTTAACTACAAATTGACGATATTCGGATTTTTCTCTTTACTTGTGCTATAAGACATTGCTTCTTGCCAAATTTCATGATTCTAAGTCAACGGGAAGTAGCTTCTATAGGTTTTGATTCCCTTGCGAGTACCAAAAAATGCGGCATAAACGGCCATATCTTTTGATTGCGTTGACTTAGACGTTTGATTTTTTCACAGCTCTAAGGGATTGTAGACCTGAGTATTTGATATTAATTTCAACTTGATATTTACACGCTTTCCTGAGAAAAAGGGCCTTGACAGACAGACAGACGGACAACGAAGTGACAAGGGTTCCTTTTTTTCGTTTGAAATTCGGAACCCTAAAAATAGCGAAAATACGTTATACTTTTAAGCTACTCAATAACCTAACCTACTATCAGAATTTTAAATACTTGTAGTTTCGAAATTCAGAGCTGCATTTTAAAGCAAACTTCTAAATTCGGATAAAATGAAGATTTAATTTTGTTGAGCAGTATTCAAATGAAATATGTAAATGACAATAAAAATGTACATTTAAAGTACAAAATAATTACAGTTCTCTTTTACAATTATCTTAAAAGAACACCTGGCTCTGCGTTAAAACATTTTCGATTAACTCCACGTAAATTTTCAACGTGGAAATATTACTGAAAAGGTAATATTTATAAAAAAAATGCAGTTTTCTATCAGAAGGCAGCAGCTTGTTGAATATAGTTGTACACCCAGTCGCTTAGAGCTGTAGATACTTTTCAGTTTAGTATTATATTCCATTTTGTTACTTTTTCTCTAGACTGCATGTGAATACTCAAAATATAAAATACGAACGCTCTGTGAATGATGTCAGTTCTAATTTCACTTTAATTTACCCCAACAGTAATTGAAACTGTACTACTTGCTTCTGATTGACTAGAAAATAGCCAAGGCCGATTAAAATTCCGTTATTTATTTAAGTAAACTGTAAAACTACTTTAGGCTCGAATAAGGGGTAAATCAGAAACCGAAGTAACGTTCTGTTTATGCAAAAGAGGTACCGACATATTGATAAGTTAGAAATATTATAAGGTAACTATTGAAGCTTCTAGTCAATAGATGGCCGCGGAGTTGTAAAATCTCTAGCTTACCGACAAATTGTGCCAAGTGTCAAAAGTATGCAAAATGTTACATTAGAATGTAAATTAATATATAAATAAGATCAAATAATATCCGTTCAATAAAACAGAAATTCTTTAAAAATGTTTTAGGATTCACAAGCATATTCACTGCGCAAGTATAACTGGCTATACGCTTAAGCATTATTTACATGAATAACATGCAGCTGGCCTAAAATATTCAAAACTTATATTTTATTGCGACTCTTGTGATATTGTTAATTAGTGTATTTGCCATATGGCAACATACACTATTGGCATCGATCGGATGGCGGGACCTAGGTGTCGGACCAAAATTTCTCGACGTTTCATAACCTCCTAAACACTTTGGCACCATTTTTAAAAATAACTTTCGAAAGAGTTAATTGATTTTAACGAAATTTGGCCCACGTGTTGAAATCGATCATCGCAAGAAGCCTATTTAAAATGGGCGTAATCGAGTCATTTTAAGGGTAGTTTTTAGGGGTTGAAAAATGTTTTTGGGCCCCAAAATATCGAAAAAAATCTTAGAATCGTTTCAAAATTGACATATAACCTTTTAGTAGAAATTAAAAAGTGGCCCTAAAATTTTAATAAAATCGACCCGACAGGACCGGACATACAAATTTTATGAAAACACTAGTTGGCAGATAGTGAATTATTTACTGAAAGTTGTATATAATTTGGTATAGAGGTTTGATTGATAATAATATTGCAATTAAGAAAAAAAATGTTATTTTAAGGGGTGTATTAAGGAGTTAAATTTTATATTTTGCCGAAAAACCAACTTAAGTTCGCATAATAAAGCCACACTACCTGTATAAACAAATACACTATATTGTCGGCAGGGTTTTGGCACTGCGACCCGGGTTTTTTTTTCAATTTGCGAGTGAATATTTCCCAAAAAGTGTGATTGGTAAAAAAAAGTTTTACTTCAATCGCGCGTAAAGATTGCACTCACTCTTTTTTTATTAGAAGCCTCCAGTTCCCAGGTTTTAGTCCGAGAACCGGTGAGTTTTAATATGGATTTGCAAAATAAACCGAAAAATATTCTTTTCTTTTAAAGATTTATAACAGTAGTAAAATCCCTATGTCACATTTACCCCCGTGCTGCTCAAATGCGAATATAAGTTGGTTTTTGTATCTGGGAGCCATGCCGTCGCCGGGAGCACTGCAGCTTCTCTTATATCACCAGATCCACTATCCTCATTTCTTGTACTAGCGTCTAAGCTACTTACTATAATACTAGTTTCAAATATGGATTTCTCACATTGCAATTATTAAAAAATATGATTTGAATATGTCGCAATGCTAAATTTAAATTATTTTTTTCAATATTAGTCCTTTGTTCATTTAAATGTCAGATATGAAATTGAATTTTATTTCAATTGAAAATCAAAATCAGAAATTCTGAATAAGATTTGATTGTGAAAATATAAAACGTCTCATAATAATTCAATCAACAAGAAAAAGAATAATAGACTACCATTCTTTACAGCTTTTTTACAGACAGCTGCTATGAAAAGCACGCTAATCAGTATGTTTTATGAATAGGTTATAAGAGATTGTCCGACAGCGACGCTTTTTAATTAAGGGATTCATATTTTAATTCCATAGTACAAACTGTAAACAGTATTCTTACTACAAAAATTAAATTTAATCCAAATTGATATTAGCATCCATGATTTATACAAGTTCAAAAATAAATTAACAGGAACGTGGATAAAAATGTTTATTATAATTAAAACATATTATAATAATATATATATAATAAATTGTATTATAATATTATTGTCTATTGTGAAGTACCTATTATGACGCTCGATGAAGCTCTAATTTTTGATCGAAACGTTGCAGAAGTAATTATAGTGTATTAATTATAATAAACTTTTTCATCCACGATCCTGCTAACTTATTTTTGAAATTAAATTTAATATTTATTAAATCGATGGTTAAGGCTGTCGGAACGCTCTGAATGTTGTTTGTGCTGAGACCCACCGGTAAGGGGCGAGGTAGGCAAAAGACATATTGTGGGTGTGACCTTCTTTAGCTCTGTCTCGCTCAAATAATCCCCACGTTTCAATTTTTGGCTGGTGACAACTACAAGGCTGAAAAATGTTATTGCAAGGGTGCCGCTGTCAATTGATTACTTTAATTTTTGGAAATATTTTGAAGATTTAAAAAACTTTTCCAAAAAAGGAAAAGTCACTTTAGGTTTGTGATGGAACAGTTTTGTGAAATAAGTACGAATAAGGTCATAGTGTGACATTGAAAACGTGTGTTTTTTTAGCACAATTAATGCCAACTTTGTTCTAGTAAATCGTACGTAAATAACAAAAGTAGTTCATTAGAGACCTAGATTTGTTCTTTATCTTCCTTATAGAGAAAGGATTTTTGCAAAATGTTGACGAACAAGTCTACAATTAGTTGACAGCCGAAGCTCTATTTTTGGCTTAAATTCAGAGCGTTCCGACAGCCTTAATGTCCAAAAAGGCATAAACGACGTTTTGTAAATTTCAATTTTGTAAATTAGGTAATATTATAGTCGTTAAATCAATTTTACATTATAACACGGTCGATTTTTACATCATCAACTAGATAGTACATGGACATTTTAATAGTGTGTATTTTAAAATATAATACCTACTACCTCATTTATTTCAATTTTATCGCGTGCTCTATACAATAAAAATGGCCGACACTTATTGGATGACAAACACGTAGAATATTGAAAAATACAGTAATAAAAATATAAAATTAATATCGAAATCCCAGTACAATCTATTTTTCACACAATGACACAAAATACCTTGTAAAAAATATTACTCATATTTTTTCCACTGTAAAATAAATTAATACCGCACTAAATCTATATAAATAAAAATTAAATGTTGTTCGTTGGTAAGCGCATAACGTGAGAACGGCTGGCCCGATTGTAACATTATGTTTAAAATAAACAGTCACATGAGCCGTAATACCATTACGCACGATATGTATGGTATTTTTTGCTATAAAATAGCTAGGTTTCACTTCATTTCCAAACTTTTTGACTTCTGAGCAAACGTCACTTCTGATTGTAGATTATACAAAACAACATTTGACAGACAAGCAGTGGTTTAATATAAAATTGGTATAACTCGACCTGTTTTGGTTTACTTTACCACACTAGTGCTTAAAGCAGCTATTTTATAGTAGGTAGAAGAAATAAATATATTTAAAAACTGCAGATATAGAAATTTGACATAAATGGCTTTGCATTGTGGCCACAAATATGTGTAACAAGATTTTTATTCTCTGCATGACACCACCACCGCGACCGGTGGTGCAACGAAAACAAAAGCACACCTGTGTTACAGTATTGTAAATCAAGCCTCATATTATATAAATGTGCTGCAGCCAAGGATAATCTTTCGTGGCCCACTAAATAACTACAAACACTTATAGAGTAATGTCGTCACCATCTCAACTTGTAAACGAGTTAGTGGTGGGCGTTGATTCAACGAACTAGTTAAATTAACCAATCGTTCGTCAACGAATAATGATTACTATGACGTACCTCATAGTAAAATGCAAACTAAAACTACACACTTTTATAAACTAAAAAATGCAAAATAATTTGGAAACAAAAAAAGCGTGGAGTGCTTAATATCGATAATAAATTTTTCATTTACTAGCTAATTGTAAACGTAGCGCTATTATGACAATAGGGATGTTGACTATTTTTGGGAAAGTGTTTTAAATCGTGCATAAGTACCTAATATTGCTACAAATATTTATTATTTTTATTTAAATACAACTCAAGCCTTAAAAATCATGTATTTTAAATCCCGTTTCAAATTTCGGTCCAAAACGCCAATACTAGTCGCGTGACGTCACCTTTTCATACCAAAGGAGGCTCAAAAGTTTACACGGGAGCTACCATCCTATAGATGCGTATTCTGTGCTCATAAACGTTAGTAAACTGAGGTGATGAAAAATTATTTCGTAGTCGTTGCTATAGTTACATGTAAGTTGACGTTTCCTATAAACAAATAATAATAAATTACACACTATATATTAACCAAATAATGAAGTTTTTTGACAGCTGCTGAACATATGACGTCATGTGCTCTGATTGGTGTCTGTTGTCACGTGACTTGAGAGTGATTTTATTAGGTTTTATTTGTTAAATATTAATTAAATTCCTTAAAAATAAGGAAAAATACAGTGTTTTTTAGTATTTCTATCATAGAAACTACTACTTTTCGTTAAAATTATGTTTTTATTTGAATACAGTCAACATCCCTATTTAAGTAAATAGCATCTCACGATTTTTGTTGTCAAATTATTTAGCATTTTTTCGTTCATAAAAGAGTGTTGTTTTAGTTTAATTTTAATTAAGTCGGTCACTTGTTTGACTTGGCATGTTTTGGTGAACAATAGATGGTTTCACTGTATTTTTTCATTCACATTTATTCGACAATATTGCGAACACTTTTCCGGGCCATGAAAATTCGCACTCAGTCATCACGGTGTAGAGAGAAAGAGAGAGAGGAAATAAGTACACTCATATAAATCTTATGAAAACAAGTTGACAAACGCACTACAGAGAAGTCGCAGTGAGCCATGAGGTCATTTAATTAGAGACGACACATTTCTATACTAAACCACATTACTTATGTTTAATTAAAACTTTGTCAACACACATAAATTACAAACGTGTCTCCTACCACAGAAAATCACATCGCCTTGTCTATTACATTCGGGTTATACGTCTCCTGAATGTTCACTACCTGTGTTACATCTACTTGCAATTATTTCAATAATTAAATACGTGTTATCGTGCCAAAAATAAGAATTTTAGACGGCCTGTGAAATGAGGAACGGTCGATTTCAGGAAATTTCAACTACTAACAGTAAAACTTCTTTAGCGAGGGTTCCTAATTGCAATTTTTACTTCTTCAGCGACGTATCTGTTTGAAAAAAGTAAGAAATCGAAGGGAAGTAGAATTGACCCTTAAAGGGGAAGTTAGTTTGTCTCCTGAATTACATGAAACTGACAAGGATAGAAGTTTATAGAGAATAAAAATGATTTGTCGGGAAAAAGGACTTTTTAAGTAAACACTTATTTGTTATAATTAAATAACAAATAAGTGTTTACTTATGTTTCAATTTAATAAGAACGCTTTCAAGAATGATTTCGTGTGTGTTCTAACTTTTAATATGAAAATAATTGATTTAAACTATGTTCAATAATTATGCATATACCCACCCTATTCATATTAAAAATGTTTTTCTGTAGATTATAGTATGTAAATAAAACTATGGTATGAATGTGACGATCTGTCCATGTGAGAATTTTCACATGACATAAACATCAAAGTGCCCTTTTAAAATGTGTAATAATTTCGCCGTAATTATTATATTAAAAACTAAAAAATAATTTTTAAGTAACACTTCTTTAGCATGCGTATCTAATTGAAAGTTTTTTATGGCGTTAAAGGAGAAATAACGTGTAACATTAAAAGGGAAATATAAGTTGAAAAACCGGACAGGGCATTTAATTTATTTAAATAAAAGAAAATAATTTTAAATCAATAAGAATTCACTTGTGCGTTAACTTTAAAGCAACACCACTACATTGTTGTGGAAATACATATATATTAACAATCATGAAAAGTGAAGTTTCTAGTGTGAAATATTCTTGTATATAAATAAAAAAATCCGGGTCGCAGTGCCAAAACCCTGCCGACAATATAGTGTATTTGCTAATACAGGCAGTGTGGCTTTATGATGCGAACTTAAGTTGGTTTTTGGGCAAACTAAAAAATTTGACTCCTTAATACACCCCTTAAAATAACATTTTTTTTCTTAATTGCAATATTATTATCAATCGAACCTCTATTCTAAATTCAGTAAATAATTCACTGTCTGCAAACTAGTGTTTTCATAAAATTTGTAAATCCGGTTCTGTCGGGCCGATTTTATTAAAATTTTAGGGACACATTTTAATTACTATCAGAGGGTTAAATTTCAATTTTGAAACGAATCGGAGAATTTTTTCGGTATTTTGGGGCCCAAAAACATTTTTCAACCCCCAAAAACTACCCTTAAAATGGCCCGATTAGGCCCATTTTAAATAGGCTTCTTGCGGTGATGGATTTCAACACGTGGGCCAAATTTAGTTGCAATCAATTAACTCTTTCGAAAGTTATTGCCCGCACACATATATATATACGTATATATATATATATATATATATACGTATATATGTATATATATAAATATATATATACATATATATATATAAACATTTTTAAAAATGGTGCCAAAGTGTTTAGGAGGTTATGAAACGTCGAGAAATTTTGGTCCGACCCCTAGGTCCCGCCATCCGACCGACGCCAATAGTGTATGTTGCCATATGGCAAATACACTAATAATTAAATCACGTGTTAATTGTTGACTTAAACTTGTGAAAGTGGTGCAACTAAAAGCACTAATGGGTAAAATGTCAAAGGACAAAGTGTCATGGCAATTGAAAAGTGCAAAGATAGCTTATTCTACTTAGTTGTAATACGCCCTATGAATCCGTAACAGATATTTTATCGTTGTTAACATTTCATGTGTTTACCTGAATGAACACCTCTAATAAGAGTAAAGTTACCCATTTTAGTCTAAACTAAAGCTAAAACATATGTGAATTCATGAAGGGAAAATTCTAGAGATTCAAAATCCCCTTGGATTAATTTATTCAGCCCAAAAAATGTCCTGGTAGACGTGAGATTACCGGTAGACATTAAAAATCATGTACAGTAAAACTTTGTTTAACGCTGCACCGCTTAACGCTGTTTCAGTATTATGCGGTTTCTAAAAAAAAGTTTAGCCACTATAACGTAAATTATGAATTAGTTTATACAAAATGATTCAAATGTTGATAGAAAGTTCAAAGGCAAGACGAACTGTCATTGATGCAATATCTTGCTATCGACAAGAGCTTGCTGAACGAAACAGAAAAAGGCAAACGACGTTAGATGACTTCTTCCCAAAAAACAAAATATGTCAAATAAGTAACCTGCCTCATCACAAACATAAATGGTTTATGAACAAAAATCGATGTTAGCAATAAATAAATCTATAATTAATGTAGTAAGAAAGTATTTAACAATAAATGTTACAAAATTGACCAAAAAAAAACTAACAAATTTTCTTATTCTCGGTTCTGTTTCACTTATGCATGTTATCTACGAAATAAAATGACCTCGTTTAGCGCTGTTTCATATAGCGCAGGAACTTATTGGAACGTATCTCCAGCGTTAAGCGGAGTCTTACTGTATCAGAAATGCAGGCCGCTTGGGCGCTGATGTGGTTTCAACAATATTTAAATGATAATTGTTAGAAAACATTCATTGTTACAATGGTAAATTAGAAATTTTTTTAATTTTTATCCACTGTCACCGTCGGGACTCAAACCCGAATCTTTCCACTGTCGCGGCGGAATGAGTTATCAATTACTCTACGGGTTTGAGTCCCGACGGTGACAGTGGATAAAAATTAAAAAAATTTCTAATTTAGCATTGTAACAACGAATGTTTTCTAACAATTATCATTAGGCATCTACAACTTATGTAGAGAGATCTTATACGTACTATAAACGTAGGAAATATATTTATCAAAATTATATTTAAATGGTTGCAAACGATAGGCCTGTTGACGCTCTGGAGTGGATTTTCCGGTTTTCGGTTTGAAATTTTTGGTTGAGGTTTTATCGCGACTTTTAGGTCGAGGTATTTTAAATTTTTAGGTTGGAATGTTATTATTATTTTCTGTGAATGATTTTGGTACTCGCAATTGGTGTTATTGGAGAAATTTAGTTCTGAGAATCACAACGCACTTTGTATTTTCCCGAGATATTTAAATTTTACATTCACATAATAAACTACTGCCTGTATTAACGAAATATTATATTGTCGGCAGGGTTTTGGCATTGCGATCCGAGGTTTTTTATAATTGTGTCTAGAAAAACAAATTCTCGCTTTATGACTTAACTTTCAAGAAGGCAAACTTTACACTATATACAGAGAAACATTGTTTTTACTGACAGTGTTGTCATAAAGAGACGTTTGAATTTTTTTTATTGAAAAGATTTTTTAAGAAAAAAATATTTATTTAAATATAAACACCGTTCGGTATTTAAAAGAACGGCACCATTCCTCTACGTTCTACGTATCCACTGGCATGTTCTTGAAAAGTTTAAAACATTCGAGCGAAAAAAGCACGGAACTGTGAAGAAAAAATTCACGAAGCATGAAAAAATGTGATACCTGATGATTTTCCTTTTTACATCCCACTTTCGCTATCTCTCTCAGTCTAGTTTATGTTTAACGTGTTATAATATATTATATTTCAGTTATGAAATATTAACCCGTAACCATATGAAAAACGCGAGTGTTCTACTTAACACATTGTCAAGCACGCATGCAACGTTTTCGTTTAAAATGAATGACGACATTATTATTCAAATTAGATTTAGATCACCGCTTTTCGACACATTTTCAATAAAAATAGCAATCGGTTTATGTTGATAATGATAATCTATACATCTACAGATCAGTGTTGCCAGATTTTTTTTTGCCAAGTCGGGATTTTGGAACTTTTTGAGTGAAAAAAGCGGAATTCTTTCGTCGAAAGCGAGACATAGAAAAAAACGTGTATAATCAGAAGTTTTTAAATATTTATCTTTTTTTTGAGTCTAAATTACGTTTACGTGACAATAGATAGCAAAAATAGCCACAGAAAATGTATTTTAATAAAAATATGATATTTTAAATCAGATTTACCCTATCGTTAAATAGTTGAGTCTTATTCGTCTTCTGAATAAAAAAAAAAAATAAAAAAAACAGAAATCAAAATCAAAAAAGTTTTATTCATTAGAAAAATATGGCGTTTCAAACAATAGTCTGAGGAGTGAGTGTTACAAATTGCAACTTACAATAAGAGAATAATTATTTACGCACGGTCGAGTTGTCCCCGAAAAGCGGGACTGAGCCTGTCCCGCGCGGGACATTTAATTGAGTTAAAAATCGGGACGTTCCGCCAAAATCGGGACGTCTGGCAACGCTGCTATGGATACAAATAAAATCGACAATTCCAAACTTTGTACGAAACAGAACTCTTTACAGAAGTAATGATTGATGTATTTGTATATATAGCCAAAGGATTACAAAGTCTACACACGGTGTGAGTTGCAGTTTTAATGAATTTTACAGAAGTTAGTTCAATTAATACAAATAAATAAAATCGTAACGTAGTCTGTAATTAAAGATTCCTAGAGCGAATTTTCCGTTTTCAGTTTGTTCTATCTGTCCGGTCTGTCTGTCGTGTTTGTTCCGGCTAATTTCCGAAACGACTGGACCGATTTTGACGGGACTTTTACTGGCTTAATGTTATAAGGAATAATTTAGGCTACTTTTATTTTAGAAAAACAATTAAGGTTCCGTGCAAAAAAATTAAAACCCATGAAATTGTGAGTAAAATCTGATTCAAATGTCTATGCCTATACAATACAATACAGGCGTGGACTAATGTTTTTTTGGATTCGGGGAACCTCAAAACGAAAAAAAAGAAAAGTTAATTTTGATTTAAGTTAGTATCGTAGGTTGGAATGGTAAAATATGTGAAAATAAAAAAAGCATTGGATAAGCAGAGCTAACAAATTTTCTGATTTATATACACGACAGGAGATTATTTACTATATATTTTCTACGAAATTTTGTGCCCAATTAAAACACTACTAAAGTTTCCAAACAATTTCAGGCTTGAGTTGAGAACACAATTACTTAAAAGAAATGATGGTGCATAATTATGATCACAGAAAAAAAAGATTCGATGGCTTATAATAATACGAAAAAAAGAATAACGGATGAACACAATGAGCAACTATCTAAATGATGAACGTTTATAACATATTTTACAAGCAAACTTAAAAAAAAACAAATCGATTTTAAATCGAAACCAAAGAAACGTCGTAAAATGCATCATTAAAGAACTGAAACAATAAACTCGATGTATTGTGAATGTTTTAACCCATTTACTCCCTGACAAATTTCACCAAACACATTTCTACTATTTACTTGTTTTCCAATAGTTCACATCGCAGTTGTCGTATTTCAAAATAACAACTTCTTAATTATTTCCTAGGCATTAAGACACGTTTTCGATTTACGGCAAAAAAAACTTTTTTTCAATGTCGATATATCTACATGTTGCCAATCTTGCGCAAGCGCAATCTCGATGAATTTTTTAGAATAATTGATTCCTTATACGGCTTTTTGCTTTGCGGCCAAGTTTCGTAGAACGTATCTAGGCCGTAAAGCGAGGTATGGGTGTATAGGCCCTGAAGACGAAATAAAATATTTCGAAACGTTGGCCACAAGCGAAACATCGGTAAAGGTTTTCTATTTTGATTGTTCCTCATCCAAACTCCCTTTCAACAGAGTGAATATTATATTTCTGTGCACGGCTATATTAATTTATACTCATTTGACGAGGCTCACGCATTTTCTTTGTTTCTCTGACTTTCTGCATCTAAATGTTTATGCGACATATTTTCTTCAGTTTGTCTGCTATCATTTCCACATATCTTTATATTAGAATTTATTCCAATAATACAACTTCCAATTGCCATTCTCTTCTTCTCTTCAAATTTTCTTGTTCTGATAATCGTTTGGGCGTCCATTTCAGCTGAGCTACATAACCTCACAATTTAGATAGTAATTTAGCGTAAACGAATGTTGGCATCGGTCGGTGACGTGTTAAAAGTGTGCGACAATTGGACAAGGTACGGTGCACGGGAGATGATAATGAAGGTATGAGAGATGAAACCGCCACCTCGCACGTGCTCTGCGGTCCAATAGTTCCGTCGTCATCTTCCTACACGTCGTTGTCGTCGTCGCAACTAGTTGGAGCTGTGCTGCACACAACAGATACGACAATAATCACAGACACGTGACGTGCATGCGCGTTACACTCGACAAATATTAGAAAACCTACTCTCGAATAAAAGGAAAAAATCGTCCAGGGATTCAGTACCGGCATTAGTATAAATTTATCGTAGTATACCGTATTTCTTTGCCGGATTTGACGGTTTATTTTGGTACCTCTCTGACTTTTTAAAGCACGACGCGAACTAAGCCAACTCAGTTCGCCATCTTTAGAAAATATATGAAAAAACGATCTATACTAATGTATACTAATACGTATAATTTCGGTAACATGAACACAAAAAAATTCTGAGTTCATACTAGCTGTATGTTTATAATATCGAGGTTCGCAAGAAAAATGTACATTAGGATGGTCCCTAACAGGGGTATTGTCGAATTTCTATGCTCCCAGGGGGTCAGTTGTTACAAATATTTTAGAAATAATATTTAGATTATAATAGCTATCGTCTGCTATAATTGTTAAGAGACATCCATTAATGCTATATTAGAAAAATTTATTTTTCAAACAGGTCACCGTCGGGACTTAAACCCGAATCTTTCCGCTTTCGCAGCGGAATGAGTTGTCAATTACTCTACGGTGCACACAATTCAATATTTAATTCTTCTTAATAAATCAATTTGCAACTCTAAATTCACTACATGCCAGAGCCAATTATTTTAGCTATTGCTAGACACGAACTCTCACAGTAGTGAGAGTAATGAATGAATCAAAGATGAACTTTCCATTATTAAAAATTGAATTGTGTGCACCGTACAGTAATAGATAACTCATTCCGCCGCGAAAGTGGAAAGATGCGGGTTTAAGTCCCGACGGTGACGTATTTGAAAAATATTTTTTTCTAATATAGCATTGCAACAATGTATGTCTCTTAACAATTGTTCACGTCCGTTATAATTAATAAGTTTTTTTTATTTTTTAATTTAGTTTAACTATATTAAATTTGAATAGTCCAATTTCCCGTTAAAAAATAAAAAAGCTATTATAATGTTTATGAATTTAGTCGAGTACGAAACTATAAGGTATGTATATTTCCTAATATAATAATATTTAGTTTACTAGTAAACGTTTAAACTTTGTTTTTATATAATTATGTTCTACGAAGGATATTAAACAATTATGAATTACATTTGCACTGATTCTTCACTCGGCACTTAGTAGAATATGATTAATAATAACAGATAAATAAAAACACTTGAAAATTCTACAAAAAAAAATTTTGCGGAAATTTCAAGTGCTTTTATTTATATGCTATTAATTATGAATACACTGTAACAATACTTCATTTCTATTTAAAACCATCAAATATATTTATATTACATAATACAATTAATAAAAATATAAATAGTTTATAAAGTTCTTACATTAGGATTCGTTGAAGTCCGGGCATGTCATACCCAGCCACATTTTTGGTGTTTACATATTCTCACCATACTCTCGCCGAATTAGGTATTAACAAGAAATTGAATATATTCCTGACGATGCTAATTTATTTAGCGAAACACAGTCGAAGTTACAATTTAATATTGGTATTAAGGACAGCTTACTTTTGTGTTTTAATCCCAACATTTCTTATTATTTCTGCAAACAGAACAGTGAATCAAATCGAATGATAAAATATTTAAGCGGAAAACAAAATAACAATAGAAAGGAGGTTTTTAAAAATCATTTGATTTGAAAAGGAAACGACAAATTTATATTTACGGCCCTGATAATGGGAGTTAGAAAACAATTGTAAAGACCGCGCTCAGAACACAAATCAAAACAAAAGCACACCACAATGGTTTAATACCCGACCATTTGATTCACTAAGTTTAACGCTCCATCGGCTCAACCGTTTCGCTGTTACACTTTTACAATCGATGTGTGATTACAACAGAACAGTCGAATAAGTCATTACATTTCGATAAAAACAGACCTACTGTTCTGCTCTTCTGTGTAAAAACGTTAAAAATACATTTTACATATTTAGCACATTTTAATTCGACCGACTATATACTTTGTAAAAGATAGAATTCAATAGAATAGAACATCGTCTTTATCGAGCCAATCGGTATAATAGCGTCAAAAATACACATAATTTCACTTAAAATATGTCAAAATTTTCACATTATGAATAGTAAGTATAAGAAAGACATAAAACAAGAAACCACCCTTAAAATAGGGATGTTGACTATTTTTGGGAAAGTGTTTTAAATCGTGCATAAGTACGAAATATTGCCACAAATATTTATTATTTTTATTTAAATACAACTCAAGCCTTAAAAATCATGTATTTTAAGTCCCGTTTCAAATTTCGGTCCAAAACGCCAATAGTAGTCGCGTGACGTCACCTGTTCATACCAAAGGAGGCTCAAACGTTTACACGGGACCTATCATCCTATAGATGCGTATTCTGTGCTCATAAACGTTAGTAAACTGAGGTGATGAAAAGTTGTGTACTCGTACTCACAGTGCTGGATTTACACTAGAGGCACTAGGGGCTAATGCCCAGGGCGGCAAATTTCTAGGGGCGGCAAAATTTTTAGTAAAGAGAATATGTATCGTATTATTCATAATGTTTTAAAAGTTTTTGGGTCGATCATAATTTGTTTGATATGATCATTATTTTAGTTTAAATCGCACGCTGCAAAATGCACAAATTGTCCAGTTTGCGAATCAAAAAGTCAGACGCGTTTGCCTTTAAAAAGATGTATAATATGTCACAACTTATGAGCAATCGGTTTGTTTGGCAATTTATGATTTTTAATACGAAAAAGAATTTTTTTATGTAATTATGCCGTTTATAATAAAAAGATGTTCGACTATAAATGAATTATTTTATTTATTTGAAAATTGTATACCGCTTTAGGTAATGGGGCGGCATTTTTCACAGAGCCCCAGGGCGGCACTTAGAGTAAATCCGGCCCTGCGTACTCATGTCTTTTTGAGTACTTCTTGAAGACTCGTTTCAAAGTAGGTATTCTGTCCAGTTCCACTGCAGGCCAAATAGATTTTGAGTTATAGGGCTTCGAAAGTAGCTCAAAATTGTAATTGTCGCACTTGGCTGATACACTACCGTGTATCTAGATCAAGATATTGATGTATGACGCATCGAATTTATATTTCTTCCACTTTGAAAATCAATAGAGCGGCAATTTGCCAGTAAGACACTATAAACACGATGTCTCTTATCGCGATAACGAGCGTAATCTCTTATCGTTGGTAACACTGTCGGAACATCTATCGATTCAATCACTGTAATGTGTGAACATTTATCACCATTTATAGTGTCGCCAACCTAATGTAATTGCATGCATCAACACCGCCCTTCATAGCTGATATGATATTATATGATAATATCGTTACAAACCTCTGTAACATAGTTATTTTATCACATTTATACATAATGAAAATGACAAAACTAAACGCTGAAGTTATGATTTTAATTCAGTCCGAAGGGTTGCCAATCCGAGAACAAACTAATTTAAAACCAACATTTCCATCTTAAAACTCACGGTATTAAAAACTTAGCCATTTTTAGGGTTCCGTACCTCAAAAGGAAAAAGGGACCCTTATAGGATCACTCAGTTGCCAGTCTGCCTGTCAAGACCCTTTCTCTCAGGAACGCGTGGAGGTATCAAGTTGAAATTAATATCAAATACTCAGGTCTAGAGTTCCTTGGGGCTGTGAAAAAATCCACCTTCAAAGTCAGCGGGCTCAAAAGATTCGCAAGGGAGTCTAAACCTATAGGGTACTTCCCGTTGACCTAGAATAATAAATTTTGGCAAAAAACAATGTCTTATAGTACAAGCAAAGGGAAAAATCCGAAAACCGCGAAAGTGTAGTTACATAAAAAAATATTGTTATTCAAACATATACAATTAAGTTAGCAGGAAAGTGGACAAATTGATGTAAATCAATAAACCAATTATTAATTTAGCGACGTTTCGGTCATTTATTTGACCTTCATCAGGCATCTATAAAGTACAGCACATGTTAAAATTAAACCTGATGAAGCTCAAATAAATGACCGAAACGTCGCTAAATTAATAATTGGTTTATTGATTTACATCAATTTGTCCACTTTCCTGCTAACTTAATTGTATATGTTCAAAAAAAATGTGGACGCAACAATTTCCAATGTAATATTGTTATTATAAGTCTTAGGTAGGTCAAAAATTCTAGCCTAGGAGTCCGCATCAAAATACGTGTATCATAATATACTCAGTTTTTAATCATAATTCGTTCTGGTCGTTTAATTACCGGTTGGAAAACAAGCTGTACATAAACAACAACGGTTTGATACAAATATTGCGAAATGAATCCCTTTGCCAATAGTTGTATAGAGTTCTAACTTTTCCAGTTTCAATCTAAATATAAATTAACGAACAATTATTCATTGTGATTGAAGTATAATAATTAATAATGCAAGCCATAATAAATACAAAGCTTTTAATTATGAATATACAATTTTGTGTAACTAATTCCACTGTAAAATATTTTGTTCAAAAATATAATTAGTAATTTATACTTTACACAATGTTTTATCTTTTGCATACCAGCTGTTAAACCTGGCGTTGCCCGTGTTCATTTCGTATTTTAGATGCTTTTATACTAATCGCTACTCGCGACCCCACCCACGATTAAGATAAACAATATTTTATAACTCGTTTGACAGCAACAACAGTAGTGGAGTTTTCGGCTCCATCGTTTTACTATCTTGTCTTGCGAGGCTACGACCCGCTCGATTGTAACATTTTTTTCGTCGACTTACGCTGCAAACTTGATCTCCACCTTTTTATTTTAACGCGATAATACATAGTCTATGTCCATCCTGAAGATCCAGTCTAAATATTGGCAAAAAAGATTTGAAATCGGATGAGTCGTTTCGGAGATTACCTGCTACATCTAAACTTTATTTCTTTATAATGTTACTAGCGGTACCTGTGCGAATAATTCGCACTAAGATTCGTTTCCAATTTCTCACACTATTTATAACTTTCTTCTTTTTGTTGTATTACATTACGAAGATCAGTGACGGTTCTAGAAAATATTTTTCTAAAACTGTCATATAGAGGCGCAAATATAGAAAACGTTGAGCTGAAGCGCTGCCACACGAAAAGTATTTATACGTGAATTTTATTAAAAATTAAGCAAAAAAAATTTACCGATCGCCAATCATGTTGACGTTGTTTCAAAATCAAAGCCGTCAGATGTCAGCATTGCTGTATTGTGTTTTAATGTATAGCTATATATATAATTTTAATAATTAATAAATTTACAAAAACAACAGCAATAATAAATTTTTTGGTTGTTGATGTCGGTAGAGCAAGCAATTATCTATAAAATAATATAAAATTTAAGTGGAGCAACTGTGTGGTTTTTTCGAAAAAGGGAGGCAAACATTTTGACCTTAACGTATTAATATATATGATGATGATTATAAATGCATAACCTATAAATCACTTTCAGTCGTTTTATGGAACCACGAAAACCAATCGATTGAACGATTTTCAAGTCATAAAAGGCTATCTTAATATCCTACATTGCCGATTTCGATTTTGTTTCGGGTTTCGCTCGTAAAATATACAAGCACAATATTAAAATTCTATTCGACGCAATTTTTAGCCTCCACTCGAAAAAATAAAATTTTGGGTTTCATATTTTTAAAGCTAGTCGTATTTACAGCATTCGAACTCTGAAAATGGTGTAAAGCACACCGAAATGTTAGTGAGAATGCAATTTTAACTTTAGTACTGTGTTTTATTGATCCTATGCCACGGATTTTATCCAAACTTATCCAGTCGTATTTATCTTCAATTTTTAAATCTTATAGTACCTACTTATGTTTAATTTTAAATAATAGTGTCAGCTTTTGTCGTATTCTTAGCTCAATTAACCGAATGTATACTATATATTGATATTTCGAATTTTACTTCATTCGAGTATGTTTTTGATTTTCTTATAAAACATTATGCTGTTGAAAAAGTTATAGGTTATGTACACGGCCTATAACGATGTGACAATAATATAACAATGCGCAGTAGACCTGATTTCACAGTTGAGCGCTCCTGACTAACGATTCTCGACTACCGTACATCGTGCATATTACATCGAGCGTGACGTCATCGAGATAAAGAAACAACCTATATACTAGCGATATCAGCGGAATCACGGTACAGGACAGGTCAGATTTCAATAATGACCTTGTAAGGATCGACTAGTCACTATAATTTAGAATACAAACGCTCTATAACTCCGACCATAAGGGTCTATTGAGCTTGTGAACGCAGTAGAAGCTGTCAAATTACATACAGCAGGTACTCTCAGCATTTCAAGCGCAGCAAAGAGACCAATTATTATGTAATCTTTTATACCAAAATTATTCTTGATACTAAAAAAAATTGTTTAGATCCTACGTATCCTACTGTACCCCTTAAATTATATTTGATTATATTAATATTTTTTTCTCAAATATAATTTAAGGGATACAGTGTTTTTCTCAAACCAACTAACGTAGGATCCAAACAATTTTTATTTAAAATGGGCGTAATTGGGGCATTTTAAGGGTAGTTTTTAGGGGTTGAAAAATGTTTTTGGGCCCCAAAATACCGAAAAAATTCTCAGAATCGTTTCAAAATTGACATTTAACCCTTTAGTAGTAATTAAAAGGTGTCCCTGAAATTTAAATAAAATCGGCCCGACAGGACCGGACTTACAAATTTTATGAAAACACTAGTTTACAAATAGTGAATTATTTACTGAAAGTTGTATATAATTTGGTATAGAGGTTCGATTTATAATAATATTGCAATTAAGAAAAAAAATTTTATTTTAAGGGGTGTATTAAGGAGTAAAATTTTTTATTTTGCCCAAAAACCAACTTAAGCTCGCAAAATAAAGCCACACTGCCTGTATAAGCAAATACACTATATTGTCGGCAGGGTTTTGGCACTGCGACCCGGGTTTTTTTAATTTGTATAATAATTCTGATTTAACTTGGTACTTTAAATAAAAAAAAGTGGCCAAGTGCGAATCGGACTCGCACGCGAAGGATTTCGTACCACCGTACAATATTTATTAATTTACCAAAAAATTTTTTCTGTCAACTATTTTTTAATTTATTTTAATAAAAATAAAAAAAAAATAAAGAATTTTGTAAACGTTTATGAGTATAAGTAATGTATAATAAGTTATTGTTATTTAACTATATAAATCAAGAAGCCTGAAGAAGATTTAATAAAAAAACCGAAACGTCGCTGAATTGATTGTATATTTTTATTTTGTCCAATTTCCTGATAATTTTTAAACTTAAAAAATTATGGATGATAATATTAATATATATTTATTAACTTTATGTTATTAGTGTATTTGCCATATGGCAACATACACTATTGGCGTCGGTCGGATGGCGGGACCTAGGGGTCGGACCAAAATTTCTCGACGTTTCATAACCTCCTAAACACTTTGGCGCCATTTTTAAATATATATATATATATATATATATATATATATGTGTGTGTGTGCGGGCAATAACTTTCGAAAGAGTTAATTGATTTTAACGAAATTTAGCCCACGTGTTGAAATCCATCGTCGCACAAAGCTTATTTAAAATGGGCGGAATCGGGGCATTTTAAGGGTAGTTTTTAGGGGTTGAAAAATGTTTTTGGGCCCCAAAATACCGAAAAAATTCTCAGAATCGTTTCAAAATTGACATTTAACCCGCTAATAGCAATAAAAAAGTGCCCCTAAAATTTTAATAAAATCGGCTCAACAGGACCGGACTTACAAATTTTTTGAAAACACTAATTTGCAGATAGTGACTTATTTATTGAAGGGTGTATTTAATTCGGTGCAGACGTTAGATTGATAATAATATTACAATTAAGAAAAAAAATGTTATTTTAAGGGGTGTATTAAGGGGCTAAATTTTTTATTTTGCCCAAAAACAAACTTAATTTCACATAATAAGAGTATAAAACCACACGGCCCTATACAAGCACATACACTATATTGTCGGCAGGGTTTTGGCACTGCGACCCGGGTTTTTTTTTATTATTTGTTGTTATAGCGTCTATAGTAATATACACTAAGGCGCAGAAATACCTGAACTCATAGCTTTTAAGAAATTCCGTTTGATGTCGCTAGTATGCACTATTATTACGTTTATAAAAAAAATGTTTTTTTTTGTGATGTAACTACAAATATGCGGTTTTCATATTTTTCCCTTTACTGTGCTACAAGACTTTGCTTCTTGCCAAATTTCATGATTCTAGGTCAACGGGAAGTACCCCATAGGTTTTGATTTCCTTGCGCGTGTCAATATATAGGGCATAAATGCCCATATCTTTTGAGCGCGCTGACTTTGAAGGTGGATTTTTTCACAGCTCGAAGGAACTCTAGACCTGAATATTTGATATTAATTTCAACTTCATACCTCCACGAGTTCCTAAAAAAAAGGGCCTTGACAGACAGACGGACAAAGAAGAGATCCTATAAAAACTCCTTATTTCCTTTTAAGGTACGATACCCTAAAAAACTAATTTTGGTTTTGATTTACATACGACAAAATGGATTACGAAAATTCCGCAGAATATATTTCTGAGCTTAAATCTTGTTGGCAATCTAATTTCGCCGCTAAATTAAAACTTATCCGGGCAAACAGGGACAGTAATGCGATCATTAGATCTGGAGCAGCCTGTATATAAATGTAGAGGGTATTATAAATTATATGTTTGCCTACACAGGCATAATGACAACCCAAGTTGATGGTTTCTCTTCATGACAAAGTTAAAGTACCTACTTGAAGGACAGTTGCATCTAGTCAACTCAGAATGTGGGCAGAAATTCAAAAGTTGAAACGAATTATTATTATATACTTATATATAATATGAAAAGAACTAGTAATAACAGTGTTGTTATATTTGGTCGAAGGAGCTTTCAATTTACAATAATAAATTACCAAACCAAAATGGTTGAAACTTGTTCACAAAACATTTGAAGAAGCATTGTACCATGTCACTAAATTTAAAAGTATAAAACGTAGGAAGATATTTTCAAAGCTAACGTAAATTATTATTAAATGATGAATTGAAGACATGGATATCAGAGGCGTAGTCAAAAATTAAACTGTAAAGTTCAATTCCAGATACATATATGTTATAATAGAAAACAGTATCACGGGCAATTGGAATAATGAAAATAAATCAATTTAAACACTCATTGATTGCAACGTAAAGAAAAGTCGAAACGTTGCAATTAATGAGTGTTTAAATTGATTTATTTTCATTATTCCAATTACCCGTGATACTGTTTTCTATCAAAAATTAAAATTAACAGTATTGGATCACTTTCACAGTTTGTGCTGTTTCCAGCGGTAAGAGGCGAGGTAGGCAAAAGACATATTGTAGGTGTGACCTTCTTTAGCTCTGTCTCGCTCAAATCATCCGCACGTTTCAATTTTTGGCTGGTGCCAACTACGAGGCTAAAAGATGCTATTGCAAGGGTGGCGCTGTCAATTGATTACTCTAATTTTTGGAAAAAAACTTTTCCGAAAAAGGAAGAATCACTTTAGGTTTGTGATGGAACAGTTTTGTGAAATAAGTACGAATAAGGTCGTAGTGTGTCATTGAAAACGTGTGTTTTTTTGGCACAATTAATGCCAACTTTTTTCTAGTAAATCGTACATACATTACAAAAGTAGTCCATTAGAGATCTAGATTTGTCCTTTATCTTCCTTACAGAGAAAGAATTTTTGCAGAATGTTGACGAATAAGTCTACAATCAGTTGACAGCCGAAGCTCTATTTTTGGCTTAAATTCAGAGCGTTCCGACAGCCTTAAGAAATGCAAATTATTTTTGTAATATAAAAAGGTCATGGCATACGAACATGCATTCAAAACTTGCTTTTTGCGGTATATTGGAAGTATGAAACTTCCAAATCCGTCGAGATCTTGATTTTGTCATTACCACGACTTTCTTGACTCCGATCATCGCTAGAAACTCGAAAATAAAAAAAAGAAACATTCCAAAATGTTTTTTAACAATTTTAGTAGTGAGGATTGGATTTAAGAGATTGTTGCGAGCGGAGATTTATACTAAATTCCACATTGTATAATTTAAAATAGAAGACGTCAACGAAAAATGCTCGCTTGAATAAACAAATAGTTAATTGTTAGAGTAAACAGTCGAAAAAAAACAATTGTTTTATATAAAAAACTGTCAGAACAAAAGCTAATACTCCAGAGTGTACATCGTACAGAAACTATAACAACTATATGTATTAAAATATACAGGGTGTAATGTAATATGAATAAAATGTTAAGAATACTTTTGATCGTTGACAAGTTGCTATTTATGTTGAATTATCAAGGTACGACCTACCGGTTTCTAGCTCCTTATGTAAGTATTGATGAACGTATCAATCGAATTTTGTGATTTAGTATTCTAAATTATAATACTCGCCACGGTTCTAAGAGGTTCTGAAGTTAGTCACAAACAGCGTCGCAAATGCATATTTTAGAGCCGTCCTGGTTGTTTTGTGGGAAAGAAAGACTCCTACCACTTCACAGTTACCGGCATAGAACGTGCGCTCGTCGGTGATTGGTTATCGCTGGTTGTCGTGTCACTTGTCGCTGTCCTGCTATAAAGTACACTTCAGTAAGCTATTATTAAGTGGTTTCTTTGATTGTTAATTGATCAAGATGCCTAATACAGTTTTGCATAGACAAGCACGAAAAATAATTTTTTGGATGACTTTATGCAAGGAATTAGACCTTTAGATTAAAGAAGTATTAAAAAATTAAAAATAATAGTCGTTTTTCAACCGTCTGTACCTGCGCAAGCCTGCATTTGCATGTAACTTCAGAACGTTTTAGAACCGTGGCGCGTATTATACGTTGAGGATCGTTTTTGAAGCTATACTTATTTTGGCACATTGGAGGATTAAATTTTCCTTGATACGGAACTTCGTACGCAGCATGCAACGAAAATGAGACACCATGAAGTTAGTTGTTAATTTAATATGAATGCACTACGTGTATCGGCAAGGTTGAAATCGTCAATAAAGCTGACTCTTCGATGCAGCATAGTGTTACTTTGTATTCATAGATGACATATCTCATTTCTTTACTACAATGTCCACCTATTATCCAAAGTAAATAAGTACTACTCGAGGTGAACAGATTAACTTTTAACTATATTTATCATCTCCCTAGAAATCCTATTTTATTTTATCAACGTACATCTTTAACGAAAATGTGAATATCAATTATCGCGACCACGCCAAAGAAGTATAACTTCTGCCCCGCGTACATAAGTGCCCGCACCATTTTTTAAACATCAAACGTTAAATAACACAAGCAGCTCAATGAAAAGCTATTTCTAAAACCATTTCAAACGCAATCAAACGCTGTTTTATGTAGTAACGTAATATTTATCAGGTTTTCAAACCCGCTGTTTTATTTTGTGTGCAAATAAGGATTTAAAATGTTTTTTTTTTATATCACAGCTTGTATACGACGTACAGAGGAGAGTTGGTGGCTTCGTTATTTGATGTCGCTATAAAAAAGCTGTTAATTCACATTCTTCAGTTGCGTTTTTTATTCGGAAACCATATTAAAGATCGTAATATTATACATTTCTTTTACGTGCTACGCCGCCATCTTATAAATTATTATAATATAAAGCGCGGCCTTCTTGATAACATTGCATTATTGAGCTCTTGACACGGCTTAGGAGCAGTTTGACCTCTAAGTGGTATCATAGAGAATAAAATCCGAGCTCCGGAGGCAGTGGCGGAATTACACATTTTCCAAGTATAGGCTGTTAAATTTTGGCCGTCCTTATCTCTACAATTGTCAGTTTCTAAATTATATTTACAATCTAACAATTTGGTTGAAATTTCACAAAAAAAGATTTTTGGATATATTTTTTAGCTAATCAACGCTCAATCATGTAAATTAATAAGGCGGGGTAATGACTACTTACACAATAATGTACATTCGGTAAACGTAATTACCCGATATAAGAACACACCGTATCTTCTCTTGTTTGTTTTATCTATTGTTTCGTGCCTATTTTTTTTTTTAATTTAACTTCTTTAGCAACGTATCTGTTTGAAAAAAGTATGAAATCGAGGGGAACTAGAATGAAACAAATTAAGGGGAAGTTAGTTTGTTCCCTAAATTACATGAAACTGACCAGGACAGAAGTTTATAGTGTGTTGCATTGTGATTCGCGAAATAGTAAGACAAGGATGAACGGCTTGAATCTGACGTTTAAAACTACTAACAACTGAAGTACAAAATAATTTCTGTAATTTGACGTACAAACGGTAGGAATTCATATGTTTCATGTAAATTCGGAAAGGAAAATATTAAATATCATATTCTCAGATATCAGAACAACTTTTGGGTTAAACATTTTTTAAATACAAGTATATGTTGAAACGTCACATAATGTGAGGTTATGATGTTGATATACTACAGACAATTCATATTAAAAATGTTTTTCTGTAGATTATAGAATGTAAATAAAACTATGGTATGAATATGACGATCCTTCCATGTGAGAAATTTTCATTTGACATAAACATCAAAGTGGCCTCTTAAAATGTGTAATAATTTCGCCGCAATAATAATAGTAAAAACTAAAGAAGTTAAACTTGTTATGTGAGCTTATGACTTTAGTTTTCGTTTTTATTTTTTAATTTTCTGCTAAGAAAATTAAAAATTTTCGAAAAATCGGGAAGTTATTGTTTTCAGTCCAATTTTGAGGTTAATTATTTATATTTTGTTTACTTATAGATAGCAAGCATATAATATTATTATTTTACAATGTCTAATCAAAATTATGACGTAGAGAATAGAAATTCCTTTGACATACGTATAAAAACTAGGGTATCGGTGGTCTCGCTTGATTGTACTGTGCCGGTAGTACAGGGAACTAATGATGGACGTAATGACCGAGCGAGAAAGATGCCAACACGACCGCCATTAAAAAACCTTTACCGAACAATTTAAATTGTGTTTTGAAAATTACAAACTAGCTTTTAAAGATACTTCGCCATCGAATACGGTCTTAATGCAGGTAAAAATGCAGTGGGTCAGTAATTGTTATAAACAAAGACCCTTTACACAAGTGTTTCTAAGTAGTAAAGCTACTACAGAACGATTCTAAATAAGTAGTTCTCTCATAGTACTCGGCCCAGTCTATAAACAAGTGAGGTTATGTCTGTAAAAAACATTTTTACGTAGCTGAACATGTATTAATTGATAGTGTAAATAGCAATTCAAAAATTTTCAAATGCTTTAAAGTTCAATTTTAATAATTAATGATAACAAAACTAGTTTTAACACGCTTTTTGTAGCTTCACCTGTATGTTTGGCAAATGTTTGTGAAGGAATCTTTGAATGTGAAATTCACCCATTTCAAAACGTCAGATTAAACTGAAATTTTGCACACTTATCAAAGACCGATGACAATACACCAATTTAATAAGTTTGTCCTATTATCCTGATCAGGACCTTCAGGATAAAAAAAAAAACTTGAAAAATTACAGCAATCTAACACGCTGTACAGCGACGTACGTTGCGTTGCTTACCCCATGTTAAATTCAATATTCTTTTTTAGTCTTATAATTAACATTAGAAAGAATTAAAAGACTACACTTTTATAAACTAAAAAATGCAAAATAATTTGACAACAAAATTAGCATTCCTGTAAAAAAATATCTACTTAAATTTTTATAATAGCTCTATAAATAAATAATAAATAAATGTATTACCGATATTAAGCACTCCACGTTTTTTAAAGTAAAGCTAATTTTGTTGTCAAATTATTTTGCATTTGTCATAAAAGCGTGTTGTTTTAGTTTTTTAAACTCTATTTTTTTTATTAAACTATAGAAGTCAATAATTTTAAACACCTGGTTAATTAAAAAAAAAATATGATACGAAAAAAATATTCTTCCCATCTTAACTTACAATATTCGTTTGGAATTTATTTTAAATTATTATAAAAATCACGTCTTTTATTCTCAGAAAGACTCAAATATAAAGACGTGTCAATTTACAACACAAAGACTACTTATTTTCTTTTTGAAAGAAAAGAAATTCAATTACCTTTATTAACAGCCTGAAATATAAAGCGCTTACAAAAATCTTTCTTATTTTCAGAAACTGCTGATGTGCCATTTTTTTCTTGCTGTGCACACAAAAAAAAAAAACAATCTCCATTATATAATTTGATGTCGACCAACGCAACATGAAAATATGTCGTGTTTTCTTCTCAGAAGTAGTTTTTAATGACAGCTTGTTTATAAACAGCACTGCGTTCCACCAAACATGACAGAACACAAAAAAGTGCAATAAATACTTACATAAGTACAATACATTCTTTTAAATTTGATGTAATCCATCATTTAATCACATTACTTTTTATCTTTCAATACTAAAATAATATTGGAAATTGTTGCGTCCATATTTTTTCAAACATACACAATAAAGTTAGCAGGTAAGTGGACCAATGATGTAAATCAATAAACCAATTATTAATTTAGCGACGTTTCGGTCATTTATTTGATCTTCATCAGGCATCTATAAAGTACAGCACATGATAAAATTAAGTACACAACCAAATATACAAATGTTTACAAACACAGCATATTTATATACCGTGTATTAAGGTAAATATGCTGAGTTTGTGAACATTTATATATTTGATTGTGTACTTAATTTTAACATGTGCTGTACTTTATAGATGCCTGATGAAGTCAAACAAATGACCGAAACGTCGCTAAATTAATAATTGCGGTTTATTGATTTACATCATTGGTCCACTTACCTGCTAACTTAATTGTGTATACTAAAATAATAGTTTATGTATCCAGTTTGTAATGCATTATTACATGACGAATTGTGACATTGTAATAACGAGCGATTTTCTTTTTGGTATCTCGAATAGATTAGAAATCCGGATTGCAAAACATTCTTTTTTGGATTGTAATATTGTTGAAATGTACCCAATCTTCGTATCGTCGTACGCTAATGATCTTAGATGTCGAGCGTCTATAGTCTACAATCTCTCTATCTCTTCTTATCGTTTCCTCTTCGTAAGTGTTACAAATTGCAACTTACAATAAGAGAATAATTATTTACGCACGGTCGAGTTATCCCCGAAAAGCGGGACTGAGCCTGTCCCGCGCGGGACATGTAATTTTGATTTAAAAATCGGGACGTCTGGCAACGCTGCTTGTGTCTGTCTTCTGGTTATTGTAGTAGCCGTAATATATAGATAGAATTAAAAGTTTTTTTTTTCAATAGATTCCTATTTAAATTTAGTGTACAATAATGATATCTGTGGTCACCAAGCTTCTAATAAAGCGGGCTGAGGAGTAGCCAAAAAACGGAAATTATGCAAGCGAAGTCGCGGGTAAAGACTAGTTAAAATAATTATTTCGGTGAAACAACGCATGAAGCGCCACTTGCACTCAAATATCTGTGACATATCTGTGAGAACAAACCAACAAAAGATCCCCGTCGGTTTATAACAAGTGCAATTTTCGATAATTATATCATTGCATCCGCATTTAACTTTACCAAACATAATAATGAGAATGTGATTCTTTAAATTTTATTGTTCTTTGTAACCAACACCGATTGTATGCATTCTTATAAGGTCGTCACAAAAAATAAAGAATTACAACTTACACTTCAATTAAACTGCGCTACAAAGAAGTTCTACTACACTGGCACGTCGTACGAATTAAAATAATTAATACATTTCTAAGGTCTACAAATTGTATAATAAAAACTGAAAGTATTTCATAAACGTTTCCCTAATTTTTCTGATAAATATAATGCAGGTACATAGGACGTTTTTGTTTTAATTTTTGAAGTAAAACTTCTTTAGGCACAATATCAGAGGTACCTCAGATCTTTTCTACCGGAAGTAACTTTTTACCACGGAAGTAATGTTCTGTTTATGCAAAGGAAAATCGACATATTGGTAAGTTAGAAATTTTATAAGATAACTGTTGAAGCTTTTAGTCGATGGTTGGGCCGCAAAGATGTAAATTTTCTAGCTAACCGACAATTCATTTTGTCACGTGCAAAATGTTACATAATTAAATTAGTTTATATAGATGAAAGTCGAAAGAACATCCGTTCAAAAAAGCAGCAATTACTGTAAAATATGTTTTAGGATACACAAAAATACACACTGCGCAAGTATAACTGGCTATACGCTTATGCATTATTTACATGAATAACGTGCAGCTAGCCCAAAACATTCTAACCTTATATTACAACTCCTATCCATATGTGCTCATAAAATGTTATTGTTAATTTTCAGTTTGCAAGTGAATATATCCCAAAAAGTGACAGCGATAAAAAAAAGGTTTTATTTCACTTACGTGTAAAGGTTACACGCACTTTTTTTTAAATAATAGAGGCTTTGTTTAAAAAATAAAGAAAAGTACTTTTACATTAGTAGACAAAAGACAGACTGATTGTTACCATGATCACGTGTTAATTCCAAGAATTTTTATGATTTATTTTTGTGATGTATGAGACACGAAGTTCTGAGAAAAATCACACCTAACAATTGTGTTGTAATTTCAAATAAGTTCAAAAATAAATCTGGAAATATTTATATCTGCCCTGCTCGCTAAAAATCGTTTTCACTGCTGACGTCACAAATCAAGAAAGGTACATTTCCATACAGGAATATAATAAAAGTATCTGAAAGTTTATAACTTATCTACTTTTATTTATACTGCTGACAGATCAATGGGTGTTTACAGGGCTAATTGGAACATCAACGAAATGTTTAACCATGCCTTTTTTATTTTTGTACGTGCAAGAAACAATTCATTTAATTAAAAAATGACTGCTACGCTACTGACTGACACAATTATGTCTTGCCTAACACTCAATTGTCACTGATGTTGTTTTGTTAACAAAATTATACGATTTAAACGACTAGAAAGTCTGTGTGATTTTGTTTAAATTATACTATAAAAAGTACAATCTAAATATAAATGAAAAAAAACCCGGGTCGCAGTGCCAAAACCCTGGCGACAATATAGTGTATTTGCTTGTATAGGGCCGTGTGGTTTTATACTTTTATTATGTGAAATTAAGTTTGTTTTTGGGCAAAATAAAAAATTTAACCCCTTAATACACCCCTTAAAATAACATTTTTTTTCTTAATTGTAATATTATTATCAATCTAACGTCTACATTGAATTATATACACCCTTCAATAAATAAGTCACTATCTGCAAACTAGTGTTTTCATAAAATTTGTAAATCCGGTCCTGTCGGGCCGATTTTATTAAAATTTTGGGGACACTTTTTAATTACTACCAAAGGGTTAAATTTCAATTTTGAAACGATTCGGAGAATTTTTTCGGTATTTTGGGGCCCAAAAACATTTTTCAACCCCTAAAAACTACCCTTAAAATAGCCCGATTAGGCCCATTTTAAATAGGCTTCTTGCGGTGATGGATTTCAACACGTGGTCCAAATTTCGTTGAAATCAATTAACTCTTTCGAAAGTTATTGCGCGTACACACATATATATATATATATATATATATATATATATATATATATATATATATATATATATATATATATATATACATATATATATAAACATTTTTAAAAATGGTGCCAATGTGTTTAGGAGGTTATGAAACGTCGAGAAATTTTGGTCCGACCCCTAGGTCCCGCCATCCAACCGACGCCAATAGTGTATGTTGCCATATGGCAAATACACTAAAAAGTCGTAAAATTTGCTTTAAAAATAAATCTTGTTACAACCGATGCTAATTCTGACATCTTTTAAAACCTAAAAAATGATTAATTAAAAAAAGTAGGTAATAAATTATGATAAAAAAATTTCTGAGAAAGGAATTCTTTACGGTGGGATGGATTTTTGAAGGCGGAGCTCATCGGTACCGAAACGAGAAATAATGAATTTTATATTTTATCATATATACTTCTGCTGAAGAAGTTTTCATTATTTTTTTGCAAACATGGGTAGATTAAAAAAAATACATCAGTTTGTCTGCGACACAATTTAAAATTTCTCAGAAGTTATAAGCCTGAAAAGTTTGAAAAAAAAGACGCTCCCACGCGCATATCTGTACCTTTTTTTGAAATAACGTTCGTAGCTTCAAAGAAATTAATTTCGTAAGATTTTTATTTTTATCGTTTTATCGCAATTAGAAGCTTGAATTTTTGACAGGAACTTTAAAAAGAGCAAAGAAAAAATAATTTAGCTTTTGTTTTGGAAAAAATACGAGATAAAATTTAAAAAAAATCTATTTAAAAATTTTAAGTGTTTATAGAAACAGACGCTGCTGAACGCAATTTTGAATTATAGTTTTTAAGTTTTCCAAAAATTGCTTCTAATTTAAAAGAGATACAAAAGTTTTTCTAAAAATCTTTGATAAATATATGAAAAAAATTTCGATAAAAAAGCTGGTTTGTACTTTAAATTTGAATATTAATTAAAACAATGCTAATTCTGTGAGATACAGAAACACAGATTCTTAAGCAACACAAATAGAAAGTGTCACCTTGTTAATTTTATTCTTTTCTGCGTTGTTTTGGTAAAAAGTATCTTTTTTACTTTAAAATGCCAAGAATATTAGCCTACTTTATAGAAAAATGTTGTTGACACCAATTAAAACACTATAGGATATTCTAAAAACATAATACAACAGATTCGTGGTCTTTTTTTCTAAATATAAATTGCAGATTAAAAGAATTGTTCAAATAGTTTTACATTTATCAATGTCTAATTTATTCAGACTACGGTTTGCAAACAAATTTTCTTTATACTATACCGGAAGTACATACTTTTTGATTCGATTTTAGATCAGAAAGTATGACATTTCTGATTTGTTGTTGTGACAAACTGCAATTACATTCATATCGTCTGTATTGTCATGCGCACTGATACGTGAGAGAGACTAGCGACTTTGTCAAGTCACATGTTGGCCCATAGATGTCTATGTTTACGCCTGTAAGTAGCTATTTGCTGTTATACTGACATTATGAGATGCATGTGTCATTACGTATATAACCTCAACAATTTATCACTTCAAAGTAGTTTTTTTTATATATTGGTGAAAGTGCGTACTTTCGGCATGGTATGAAGAAAAATAGTATACACCTCAAGAACAGAAAGCCGAAAGTCCTGCACTGCGCGACAAATGATGCCCTCTACTGCGCCTCGAGCATCATGTGGCGCAGTGCAGGAAATTCAACTTTCTGCTCTTGTGGTGTTAATATACTATTTGTTAAAAAAAATTGGAATTTGTCAATGGAAATCGATCTGTAGTAAAAAGAAACATATACATTGTGTTATCGAATTTCTAAGAACTGTACGAATATTCAGATTTTTTGATAGATTTAACAAATAGAGGAAGGTAGTATGTTTATTAGCACCGTGGTTAAAAACCGGGCTTTTTATTGATTTTAACGACACATTTCCTCTACATAAAAGTTACGCGAAAATGCGTAACGAAATTTAACAAAATCTTCTATGTTCAACATAAAAAGTCGTTTACTTTTTCATTTAACATAGTAGTTTGTTTTTAAATAAACACTCTAAATTCACTCCGCTATTTCCAGCAAAAAACACATCCGAAGAGAGATTTGAATGACAATTGAATGACGCACATACAGTTACACCAACTTCAATCAACCAAAACAGTGTTTACCTTGCCAGCAGACGTTTAAATACTTCATTAGAAAACAACTTAATGTTTGATTTTATTTCTTCAACAATAATTAAAAAAATCATTTAAAACTAAAAAATGCAAAATAATTTCAAAATTAGCTTTACTGTAAAAAGCGTGGAGTGCTTAATATCGGTAATAAATTTTTCATTTACTGTAAACGTAGAGCTATTATGAAAATTTAAGTAGATAGCACCCCATGCTTTTTACAGTAAAGCTAATTTTGCTGTTAAATTATTTTGCATTTTTTAGTTCACAAAAAAAGTATTGTTTAAGTGTTTTTAAACTCTAATTTTAATTATAAGACTAACAAACAATGTTGCATTTGACTATGGGGTGTGCAACGTAACGTACATCACTGTACAGCGTGTTAGCTTGCTTGCTGTAATTTTTCAAGTTTTTTTATCCTTAAGGTTCTGGTCAGGATAATGGGACAAACTTAAAAAATTACTGTTCCTGATATGTGTGCATTGTTTCAGTTTAATCTGACGTTCTGAAGTGGGTGAATTTAACGGTCAAAGATTCCTTTACAAACAAACAAACATACAGGTGAAGCTAATAAAAGCGTGTTAAAAACAGTGAGTATCCAATACTCAGAAGGAGCCAAGATATGTACAAATGTTCCAATTTATATATAATGACAGCTAAAGAAAAAAAAATCAGCTGACCAAGGAGGATAGAATATAGCAGGAAGTGAAACTGCGTCATTATCGCTACAGACATTTCGCTTAATCTAGATAGAGAAACAGTAAAAATGTTTACACATCAAAAATAAATTTGAAACAAATTATTTCTACTCTATCAATAAAATACACGACGAACACACAAAATAAAATTTTAAATTTCGATACGATATCAAGTTATATATAAAAAGTCCGTCTTGTTTCTGCGTAGTGTATTAGATAGTTTAAGAACATAAGAATACACTGTGTTATTTTAATTTTGAACAAGCCAATAATTCAGAGTTAACCATGGCACTTAACATATTCGGCCATTATTATTTTGATTTTGCTGTACACCGCTGAGCCCGTCACCAGGTGTTTTTGTCAGGTAAATAATATAATATACCTCTATTTATATGCCTGCCGGGTTCGTGTTCTATACAGGCATCGAGTGTCCCGTGTCGCCAACGCCAAACAATGCGTAGGATGTGAGACGTGTGATGAAACCCAATCGACGTAGTCTCGATTGATAAGAAAAGAAACTCGTTAACCTTTTCGCTACAGTTTTTTTTTTAAACACGTTCGACTGCATTTAATCAAGACTTCATATTTTGTTTTACTTATTTACTAGTACATTTAAACTAGAAATTTAAATTATCTTTTTTAAAACAATATTTTCATGTGATGGTCATCATTTTCGTGAACATCGGGTCCATAGACATATTTTATAATTTTTCTTGACATCTTTCTTCATGGCAATCTCACTTTTTAAAAATGTTGTTTACTATTTCTAAGCTAAGTGTATTCTTTGTTGTTAGTATAGCATCTAACCGCTACACTACAAAGCGCGGTTAAATCGCTTATTATACGTTTATATAAAAAAAAACTACATATTTTCACAATTTTCTCTGATCTTAATTAATATTTTTTAATTTTACATGATTTTCATGACAAAAATCCCACGAATTATCCTGATTTTCAAGTTTTTCAATTTGATGAATCATGTTCTGCTTAAAGTTGACATATTTTTAATTTAATAATATATTGGAAGTTTGTAAACCGATGTTTATTGCTGTTCGTAGTCTTATTGATGTTGAAATCGGTGGGAATTGGACAATTTATAAAAAGAGTTCACGCTGAATAAGCTGGACGTTTCGTTATTAATTTCAAATTCCTCAGGAATCGGTAGCTATTTCTGATATTTAATATCATCCTTTCACACATTTTTTTCCAGTTTAAAACAGATTTGGCAAACACTGCCGCTAACCTATTCAGTTTTTTGGTTTTCAACTAAATGGAGATCTTCATTTTGTTGAAAACAAATGACATACATAAATCTGGAATTTAAAATTTAAGCTAAAAATGTCGTAGCAGAAACCCAGCATTATGATTTACCTTATTTAGCATGCGTTTCCTGTGAACATTCTACGTATATTTGTTAAATTAAGACATAAATCAATTCGAAGAAATAATTTAAAATATACACTGTTTTTTGAAGGTACCGTTAAACTGTTGCAGTTTCCTGCTATTGTTGTCAAATCATTGCCATCTATCAACAACATATGTTGATTTCAACAATTACCAAACAAGTAACAAAATCCAGTAAAACATGACCTCTGTTAATTTAATTAAAAATATTTCTATAGATATTGATATAGATAATTAATTAATAAAAAAATTCAGAAGTATACATTTTTAGAAGTTCTAATTACTCCAGCATAAATACATTTCTTTAGAATCAAGAACAAAGATGGCTGTATATAAAAAAAACTAGTTAATCAGAAAAAAATAGTAGATTATAAAAATTAACATGTGGTGTGAAACCCACGCACTGCAAAGACAGAAAAAGACAAAAGATAATAGTATTCAACTGTCTTAACGTATTACACGGAGAATAAGACGACAGGATAATTATGTCAGTGATAATTAGTTAAAGAAGGATAGATTTTAATATAAAACAAAACTTTCTGATATAAAAAGAACGTTAAACAAAGACGGCATGTATTGCATACATTAATGAGCAATGAAAAGAAACAGAAAACCACCTGAGGGGTGTCCTATAAAAAAAGATCAAATATAAGATTTACATGATGGAGTAAGTAAGACAGGCAGATATTCCGTGTAAAGGAACTTGATTAACATTGTGGCCGAAGTGACGTAAGGGACAGAAAACAAGTCTTTTGTTATTGCTGCTACTAGAGTCAGTGACGTCGATTGTTTTAAAAACCAACGGTTAAAATTTAAAAATCTATATTTAACGAGTTACTCGTATGATTGAGAATTGAAGTCTCTTTACGCAAACTACTTTTAAAGTTAATATTTTGTAATTTAAAGTGCAACAGATAATGTTTGATTGGTACTTTTATGAATGAATTTCCTTAATATATGTATATACAGTATAACTAGCTTTCACCAGCGGGCTCGCAATGTTAAGTGTTATCGAAATTGGTTGAGTCGTTCTCGAGAACCAGGACTTTTAGGATAAAAAAACTTGAAAAATTACAGCAAGCAAGCTAACACGCTGTACAGTAACGTACGTTGCGTTGGCTATTCCATAGACACAATCAATATTGTTTTTTAGTCTTATAATTAAAAATAGATTTTAAAAAACTTCGCTCGCGTACCGTGACACTTGCTTTTATAAATGTGTAGTTAGAGTACATTATAGGAAACTATAAAAATTCGCCCTCCAATTTGTATAAAAACAGAAAATACAACGTAGACTTTGTTAAAAATTACTGACATTACAAATCGTCTTGCGACTAGGATTCTACAATATATATAGTATATATTATGACGTATACAGACGTTTCCCAGGCGAAACTTTTTTATTCAAAAAGTACACTTTTACGAAAAACACAGAAAAACTAATAGCACACACGTGAAAAAGAAATGTTCAAGAATGTATTTCAACAATAACATTGTTGAAATCAATAATTTTTAACGTTTAATCAATAATTATTAACACAGCCGATTTTGCAACAAATTCACTACTCACTGACAGTTCGATGCTCAGATTTTTTTTCTAATCAGTGTTACCAACGGCCAAAAGACACTCGTTTTTTATACGCTTTTATTAGTCTCACCTGTATAATAAGTATGTTTGTTTGGAATTTTTCAACGTGAAATTCACCTATTTCAAATCGTCAGAACAAACTAAACCTTTGTTCACTTATCAAGGACCGATGACAATAGAATAATTTTATAAGTATCCTGACCACGGCCTTCAGGATAAAAAAAACTTACCTACTTCAAAACGTCAGATTCTACTTAAATTTTCATAATAGCTCTACGTTTACAATTAGCTAGTAAATGAAAAATTTATTACCGATATTAAGCACTCCACGATTTTTATAGTAACGCTAATTGTATTGTCAAATTATTTAGCATTTTTTAGTTCATAAAAGCGTGTTGTTTCAGTTTTTTGAAACTCTAATTTTAATTAAAAGACTAAAAACAATTTGCATTTGCAGGTAGGGTCACTGTACGGCGTTTTAGCTTGCTTGCTGTAATTTTTCAAGTTTTTTTTCCTGTGGGTCCTGGTGAAGATAATGGGATAAACTTATTAAATTATTGTATTGTCATCGGTCCTTGATAAGTGTCCAAAGTTTCAGTTTAATCTGACGTTATGACGTGGGTTAATTTCACGTTCAAAGATTTTTTCTACAAACACAGGTGAAGCTAATAGCAATTTGGTGAATTAATATTTGCAGATTTAGGCTAGAAACACGATGTTTTCTAATCGGTTACCCCGAGAGTCGAGTGATTTTCGGCGCCACTGGATAAGTCTGAGAGCAAAAGCCGGCCGGTCGGTCGAACGGGGCCGCAGCAGTATAACGGCCGTGCCTCAACCTCTTGTATAAGACGCGATGTATATATAAATAATATATATTTATATAGGTATTACATACTATGTATACAGGTGTCCGTTGAAAAAAACAATTAATATTGATAAAGAATATTGCCAAAAGACAATCGTATTACAATACCTACTAATGTTTAACACATGGATGACCGTCTTTTAGTACAAGTTATTGGTGCCTTCCTACCTCCATCCTACATATTTTGGCTGATTACTATATTTTAATACAATAACTTGTTGCTTCTGGCTCCAGTTATAAAATGTCGTTTCAGAAAACCCGTTTTAAAGCGAATTTTCTTTAGCGTCGTTGCCCGCTCGGCCGCTAGGTTTATATTTTTATAATATTTAATTAAATCTATACTAAAATTATACAGTTATAAAGTTTGGATGGAGGTGGTAATCTCCGAAACTACTCATCCGATTTCAACAATCTTTTCACCAATACTTAGAATCGACCTTCAGGATGAACATGGGTTATATCAGTGGTTCTTAACCTTTTTGGAGGTCCTGAGCCCCACCAGTTTCATATACGAATTCACTGAACCCTTCTTAATTTGAAAAATAAAATATGATTTATTCAAAATGATGGACAAGCGAGGCGTGTCATCACAAATCATATGAGTCGGGTGTGTGTCTTGACCTCCGCTGAACCTACGAGACTGACTCACCGAACCCCTGAAGTTCGATCGAACCCAGGTTAAGAACCACTGGGTTATATATTATCGCGTTAAAATAAAAGCGCTTTTCGTGGATTTTGCACCGTAAGTCGACGAATAAACTGTTGTTTACTATCAAGAGAAGCGCAGCCTCGCATGGTACAATTCTAAAACGGTGGAACCGAAGGCTTCACTAATTCTGTTATTGTCGAACGAGCTAGAAAACATTGTTTACCTAAATCGCATGTGGAGCCGGGAGTAACGGCCAGTGTTAGATCAAAAACGTAAATCTGATTATTACTGAGTGACTCGCATTCGGGAGGTCCGGGTTCGATTCCCGGCGGGGGCAGATGTGGCTGGGACTTTTTCCTACTGCCTTTCGCCGAGAAACGGTAATTCCTGTACCGGCCATCTTGATTGAGGTTTTCCATGGTTTCCCTCAATTAATTCCAGATAAATATCGAGGTGGTTCCTTATTTGAGGCCATGGCCGATTACCTATCAAACTCCTAGTTCAAAAATTACCTACCTTATCCTAATTTCCTGTAATTCCTTCATTCGCCCATTGCTATTATATAAGTTGAAGTTTAAGAAATGTAGAAAAAACGGGAAGTGGTAAAATGAAAAATAGTAATGGTGCGAATGGCGTCTGTTATGACATAAAGTCGAGAAACGGACGTTAAACGCATTATTATTATTATTTTGAGAGAGAGATTGTAGATTATAGACGCTCAATAGCTGAGGTTATCTGTGGTTATATGCGGGACGTCCCGTTTCTGATACCCTTAACGAGACGTCCCGCTCAGGGTGTGTGCGGGACGCTAAATATCCCGCTTTTTACGCGTTGTTTACGATTTTTATAATTTTGTATTTAAAAATAAAAAAATCCTTAAAAGTGCAAAATGTCAAGAAAAATACTCATTTAAAAAGTAATTTATAGTTTTCATAATAAAGTCTAAATTACACTATAACTGTTTTTTTAGGAAATATCGACTATTATTAATCTAACAAGATACTTTATTTTACTTCTTCTCATCCTGATTTGTAAAGAAAATTTCGCGTTTTTTTGCATTCTAAATAAAATTAGTTGGATCCCGCTTTTTAAACCCTTGTCCCGCATTTGAAATCACTATTTCCCGCAAATTTGCATTTTAAAGTTGGCAAGCCTAGTTATCTGCGTCTATAGTGACGTATTTCATCATGAACGCCTGTATATGGGAGTGCATGCGTGGCGACGACCGGAGAACCGAAGGGCCGGCTGCGTTGACGACGATCACGACAAAAACTTGACTGGTTTGGCCTGCCTTAGCCTGGCTGCATCATAAACAACACACATAAACACGTTCTAAAGTCGAATACACCACACACAACAAATCAACAGATTACCCGCCAAAATAATAAAAAAACTCACTTTTACGCGCGATTGAAGTGAAACTTCTTTGGCGTTGAGTAGGGTTGCCATCCGTCCGGATTTCCCCGGATTTGTCCTAGTTTGTAGGGCATCCGGGGAGCGTCCGGGCGGGCTTCATTTGTAGTCCGGGTTCTCATAACAGAGTATATTAATAATTTGTTTTTCATTTTAAGAGTAAAAAAAACCCGGGTCGCAGTGCCAAAACCCTGCCGACAATATAGTGCATTTGCTTATACAGGCAGTGTGGGTTTATTATGCGAACTTAAGTTGCTTTTTGAGCAAAATAAAAAATTTGACTCCTTAATACACCCCTTAAAATAACATTTTTTTTCTTAATTGCAATATTATTATCAATCGAACCTCTATACCAAATTATATACAACTTTCAGTAAATAATTCACTATCTGCAAACTAGTGTTTTCATAAAATTTGTAAGTCCGGTCCTGTCGGGCCGATTTTATTAAAATTTTATGTACACTTTTTAATTACTACTAAAGGGTTAAATGTCAATTTTGAAACGATTCTGAGAATTTTTTCGATATTTTGGGGCCCAAAAACATTTTTCAACCCCTAAAAACTACCCTTAAAATGACCCGATTACGCCCATTTTAAATAGGCTTCTTGCGGTGATGGATTTCAACACGTGGGCCAAATTTCGTTAAAATCAATTGACTCCTTCGAAAGTTATTGCCCGCACACATATATATATATATATATATACGTATATATATATATATATATATATATATATATATAAATATATATATATATATACATATATATATAAACATTTTTAAAAATGGTGCCAAAGTGTTTAGGAGGTTATGAAACGTCGAGAAATTTTGGTCCGACCCCTAGGTCCCGCCATCCGACCGACGCCAATAGTGTATGTTGCCATATGGCAAATACACTAAAAAATCTAACTGATTATTAAAACAATTTGTAACAAACTGTAATAAGATTCTGTTAACAGACATGATCACTCAAATTGTAATATTACAGAAATAAAAAGACGGTTGTATTTTGAGTCAAATTTAATAAAAACAAAACAACAACGTTTCGACAGTTATTTGGCTGTCTTCTTCAGGTCTAAAAACAAACAATTAGCAGAACATAAAATACATACCATGTGAAGTAAAATTATAATGTACGACTTCATAAGATTGTGACAAGTACATCCATATCGTTTTTTAATCAACTTAAAAAAAGTATTGTTGTTAGATATAAAACTTCTATCCGAACCAATTTTGATAAAACATGTCTAAGAACCACCGCTAGAAAACCTGCTTTCAAACAAAAAAAACCGCATCCAAATCGGTTCACCCGTTTAAGAACTACGGTGCCACATACACACATAGCGATCAAACTTATAACACCCCTCTTTTTTGCGTCCGGGGTTAAAAAGATAACTTAGTGTAAAATCATCAGCAAACAGCTGGACTTTAAACTTCGCGCCATACAGCTGTGTATTCAACTTCTCGCGTACACTGTTGCCACATTTACGCGCTTTGCATGCATTAATGTCTCTACCAACGTCTTTTTAAAAGACGGTGGAGCAATTTGATTGTGTGCGTGTATCATCGACACATACAATGATGACGTTATGGCAAACACCTGCTCGTCTGTCAGTTGATCGCATGTTGCATGCAGCAAGTAGGTACGTTAAGTCTGTTTCACGCTTCAGATGGCCCGATGGCCGCCGAAATTTAAATAACTATGTAGGGTAAACACACACCAATGTCACACTTAAAAAACGCGGCGGAGATGAACATCTACTTTCATCTGCAATCGGTGTCGTAGTCAGCATACGCCAGAGGTTTCTATCACCAAGTGCAACGTGTCCATGATTATCAGCTCTTCCTTGACCGTTCGAATCACCAATAGCAATACTAATACAGTAAGAGCGCGCTTAACGCGGGAGATATGTTTGAATAAATTCCTGCGCTATATTAAACACGAGGTCATCTTAATACGTAGATAATAGGCATAAGTGAAACAGAACCGAGAATAAGAAAATTTGTTAGTATTTTTTGTTCAATTTTGTAACATTTATTGTTAAATACTGTTTTATCACATTAATTATTAATTGTTAGTATCGACTTTTGTTCATAAAACTTTTATGAAAATCAAATAAAAGTTCGAGTAAGAAGCTGTTTGTGATGAGGTAGGTTCCTCATTTGATATTTGTTTTTTGTGAAGAAGTCATCTAATGCCTTTTTCTGTTTCGTTCAACAAGCTATTGTCGATAGCAAGATATTGCATCAATGACACTTCGTCTTGCCTTTGAACTTCTATGTTAAATACTTTTTTATCCCATTAATTATAGATTTATGTATTGCTAATATCGATTTTTGTTTATAAAACATTCATGAAAATCAAATAAAAGTTCGAGTAAGAAGTTGTTTGTGAGGAGGAAGGTTCCTCATTTGACATATTTTGTTTTTTGTGAAGAAGTCATCTAATGTGTTTGTCTCTTTCTGTTTCGTTCAGCAAGCTGTTATCGATAGCAAGATATTGCATCCTTCTCACTTCGTCTTGCCTTTGAACTTCTATCAACATTTGAATCATTTTGTATAAACTGACCCATAATTTACGTTACAGTGGTTAAACTTTTTAGTGCATTTGCCATAAGGCAACATACACTATTGGCGTCGGTCGGATGGCGGGACCTAGGGGTCGGACCAAAATTTCTCGACGTTTCATAACCTCCTAAACACGTTGGCACCATTTTTAAAAATGTTTATATATATATATGTATATATATATGTGTGTACGCGCGATAACTTTCGAAAGAGTTAATTGATTTCAACGAAATTTGGGCCACGTGTTGAAACCCATCACCGCAAGAAGCCTATTTAAAATGGGCCTAATCGGGCTATTTTAAGGGTAGTTTTTAGGGGTTGAAAACTGTTTTTGGGCCCCAAAATACCGAAAAAATTCTTCGAATCGTTTCAAAATTGAAATTTAACCCTTCGGTAGTGATTAAAAAGTGTCCCCACAATTTTGATAAAATCGGCCCGACAGGACCGGATTTACAAATTTTATGAAAACACTAGTTTGCAGATAGTGACTTATTTATTGAAGGGTGTATTTAATTCAGTGTAGACGTTAGATTGATAATAATATTACAATTAAGGAAAAAATGTTATTTTAGGGGGTGTATTAAGGGGTTAATTTTTTTATTTTGCCCAAAAACAAACTTAATTTTACATAATAAAAGTATAAAACCACACGGCCCTACACAAGCAAATACACTATATTGTCGGCAGGGTTTTGGCACTGCGACCCGGGTTTTTTTTTTTTAGAAACAGTGTAATACTGAAAGAGCATTAAGCGGAGCAGCGTTAAGCGAGGTCTTAGCGTATATTACAAGCCTAGCTGTCCGGTTTGGCTGTTCTTGCTCACAGCTTATCCCCTCTTGTAAACTCAGTTCCTGAAACTTCTCTCGAAGATGTTTCGTATCTTTCGCTAATCCACACTTTAGCATCTCTTTAATTAACAATATACTCCGATTTCATCATAACATGTCACAAGGACGAACGGTCACAAATCAAAGTAGGTATGTGTTTGATATTCCTGAGGATGGACTTATTGTCCGGAACGGTCGTCGAGAAATAATCTAAAAATAATTTTTGTAGAATTTTCAAGTGTTTTTATTTATTTATCATTTATTAATCATGTTCTACCAAGTGCCGAATGAAAAATCAATGCAAATTATTCGATATATTTCTATCCACAAAAATTGGTACCTATTTAGAAAAATAATTACTGGTGCGTTGCCCACGATATAGCAAACATACAAAAACCAATTTGAGTGAACTAAAGTACACAAAACAATACTGTCTTGATGCAACATAGACTGATGAGCCATATGATCGTGACGTAACACTGCAAACAAAACTTCAATTGTTCGTCTGTTACTTAGATGACAATTTGTGCGCGAGAGCATATGTACGAAATTATGGTTGGTTGTTTTAAATATAACCGATGCAGCTGCTGTTTTCATTATGTTGGTCAATGAAGTGTTAACATTTTTCTTTATGTAGAAACCACAAGGTTAAGGTGAAAATATCATATTATATACCACCATACTTTATATACACATAGTATTTACTATTCGTATAAACCTACATGTCTACATTGTATTCATATACCAAGCCCAACGAAATTATTATTTTGTCCAGTCTTAATATGTATCTGTTACGGGCTATGTATTGAATAACGTCAATACATGCATAATGGGCTAAACTGTAATTTTTTAATAACAATATTTTTACTAAATAATAATATTGTCATTTGGACAATTAAATGTTAAAACAAACAAACATTGATATGCGACGTTCGTCTTTTTATTATGACATTATCAAGCAACTCAAGTCAACTGACAACAATTAAATAATAATATACAAATAACTCTACACTATCAAATAATTAGATATTCATGAGCATAGACGGGATTCGAACCCACGAAAGTGCAGTTCAGAAGCCACGACGCTGACCACTACACCACACTGTCCTTTCTTTCAAAACTGACATTTCACGGTCGAGAAGTTATAAATGACATTGTTGTATAAGTCATTGATGGTAAATGGTATATCATGTTCTTTTCTTCCTTATTTCGAAAATCGACGGTTAAATGTCACTTGGTACCTAAACTTCCGACAGTATTGCGAGTGAAGCCGCGGGTAGAGGTTAGTATAAGTACTATCAAATTTATCTGTAGCATATATACATAGAAAGAATATTATACGTTGTGGTGTGTGTACAATCTAATTCCAATTCGATGTTGTAATGTTGTGGCTTGAATCTGTCATGTCATAAATGTATTTACTTCTGGATTTCTACCGTGCTGACGCAGTCGTATTGGTTTCTTATTTACTAAACAAGAGAAAGGCGTTTTTTTGTCTACACGCTATAAATATTGAGACCGATTTAACTATATAGAGTCTTTAACACAGCTCTGGTATGTGCCTATGTTTTAATACAAGCCAACCAACAAGAAACATTAATTATTGCCACTTTGTTAAGGCGGCAGCATGCCTGTGCCAAGGGAGCGCCTGCCAAAAGTGCAAATTATGGTTATGCAAAAATATAATTTCGTCAAAAAATATATGACTGTCGATAAAAGAATTGTTTCAAAACAAGTTTTTACTATTCACTATTGAGATGAGTCGACTTCATCATCAAGTCGGTGACATGAAAATTGAAAATATTGTATTGTCATCTGATACACATATGTAAAAGGCTATGTTATTTATGGACTCCAAAACGGCTGGATCGATTTTAATGAAATATTCAGGCAGTCTTTAGATTAACCCATCGGACGATTCTGTGAAGTTTGGCAGCGATCGAATCAACAGATATTTTTTTTTTTGGCATTTTGATTTTTTTTTTCGATTTTTGAACATTCACAATTAACAGCGATTGAATTTGCGCAAATTCAACAGACTTTGAAAATTTTATGATAACGATTCTCGTCTTTCATATACTATATATTACATTTACACCCGGGTGAAGCCGGCTGGGCTGCTAGTAGTGAAAAAAATCAATTTGTTTATAAATTATTGTTTTAATTATCCACCTAAACAGGATCACGCTTTAAATCGAAATGGCCGAAACGTCATAAAGTTTTTTCTTTGTTTTTTAATAAACGGGTAGTGAAACCAATCGTTTGTTTTAATATTATCTACTAAAAGCAATAAAGTCCAAATTTCAAAGAAGAATAATTTTAGTGAATCAAAGTCTGCAAAACATCAATCCGTTAAACACTTCTAAAAATAGAACCACTTGAAAAGCAAAAATCTAATTTTAAAGACATTGAACTGGAAACATTTACAGATAAATCTAATTAATAATTTAATTGCCTTTCATCTGATTAGAATCACAAACATTAATTGGATATAATTATATTTACATGATAGTAACAATTAGCCAACCCCTCCGTAAACGCGAAAGATGCAAATGAGGCCATGTGTGTCGCTGTGACGTATGTTTGCACAGCCATGCATGAGTTAAATCGTCAACGTTATTTTACTGTTCATGAGAGATAAAACGTATTGCAGATTCAAAACAAAGATAAACGTGCAAATCGTTTAATAATGTAGTTAACACGATCGCCTCACAATGAATCATCTTTATAGTCCATCCAACGTATGTTCGATATTTCAAAACGATTCTTTAATCTCCAGTGTTTTTCAAAATAGGTTCCGTGGAAAAGTTCAGGGGTTTCGCGAGACAAAATGATAATTAACTTAGATTTGATAAAGATTTATTTTGGAAAAAAAAATATCGTTGAAAAAAATGTTAGTAATTATTACTGGTTGTTATTTTAGAATGTTCCGCTTTTAAGATTTTTATAAAAGAGGAAATACAGTGTAAACCCTATATAGCGACGCTGAAGGGACTTGGCATTTTCCGGCGTTACATGGAGAGAAAGACAAATCAATATTGTTTTACTATTATAGTATTATTTAATAACAACGCATAAAATTTATAGACAAACATTACTATTAACACAAATAACAACTGTTATTGCGTAAAATCTGTTGTTCTTCGTCTCATGTTTTTTGCTTATGTATTTTTCTTACGTATTTTGCCGAAATTACTTGCTTTATAATGACATATGGTCGTTATTTAGAGTGGGTGTCATGCTACATAGAGTGTATCATTATATGGACAAAAAGGCAAACCAAGCAAAGTCGAGTAATTTCGACGTTTTAGGGAGTTTGACGTTAAATCGAGTGATGTATTTACATTTTTAAGCACATAATAAACAAAACGCTGTGCAAGAGAAATAAACAAAAATATAAAATATAATTGCAAGTAATTTCATTTTGTTTAATATAAAAAAACAGTTTATCAAAAAATAAAAAACACTTAGTATATCAACGCACTAAAAATAGAAAATACGTTTTTCTCTTCTATAGAGATTACAAGGGAGGGGCATTCGACGAATTAAATTAAATATAGACACGGCGAGTGCCCCACGCTCTAAATGTTATACAAAAGAATTGAATATATTTTCTACTTTTCAGTGCCTTGATATAAACATGCTTTTTAGATTTATTTGAAACTATAAATGTCCTTCACTTTTATAATATGATACAACGAAACACATATAGGTACAGTGAGCGTCCCACGCTTTTAAATGGTACAGAAGAGAGAAAAACTTATATTTTATATTATAATGCGTTGTATAAGCATGTTTTCTTTTAATATATTTATTTTTTCCAAAATTTATATTTGAATTTCAAAGAACGGAACGCACGCATTAACACCCTCACTTCCACCACATGTTTTATTGCCATTTATTTTTTTTTACTTTTTATATAAATATTGAAACCAAAATATCAAAAAATTGTCGTCAAAACTATATACCACTACAAACTTTCGCGTCATCTTGACATTTGGAAGAGGGTGAAAATAGTGTTGAAAGATTTTTTTACATGTATATTCACATACAAGTTAGTAAAACTATAGGCGTGTTAAAAAGAGAGAACAAATAAATTTGTTAATGTCGAGTTAAAAGGAGTGTCCAAAATGCTTGCACTTTGAATAAATATTTCAAGTAAATCAGGCGTTAACAACAGCATCATTTGCGAATCATAATTACAACATGCAGCAAAGGTAATAATAAAATTGTTATTTGTTAGTGGGTACCTACTACTTTATTCTTGAACACAATAAACATTTTTATTCATTATTCATAATGTTAACACCGACATCTGCTAGGCAGACTGATTTCTATAAACGGGTGGTGGCGGCACACGTGTCTGTGACCTTTAAATCTGCATTAAATGCATCATCCTAATTTATATCATACTGAAATAAAAAAACTTAAAAAAAATATAGTAACCTCCTTCACAAAAAATTAACTAAAAAAACAAAAATAATGAAATTTTGAGATCGGAGTCAATTTAATTACTTAAAAAATAGTCGTTTTTTATTTATATCTATTTAATTACTAAAACTTTTTACACACTTAACTACTTTTATTAATGTGGCTCCGACCTCAAAACTTCATTATGTTCTCTTTTTTAGTGTTAATATTATTTTTTTTTACTTTTTAGTGGATCTGATTTCGCACATTTTTCGTAGGATTTCGTAATTGCTTTGTTTATAAATTATAAAATGTCAACATCGGTAGTTATCGTGGTGATACAATAATTATTTAAAAATTGCAAATTTTGGTTCACAACTGACATATATCGTGGAACTTACATTAAAAACTACTGAGTCGATTTAAGTAAAATTTTTGTGGGACTATTTTGGCGGTCTGCTCTATTAAATACGACAAGAATCATCAAAATCGGTTAACAAATGCTGGAGATATGATTTATAATATATATATTTTTTGAAGTCATTTTAAAACGGATGAACCGGTTTTAACAAAAACGATACGGTACCAATCTGATAACACTCTGAACCAAACGGTGTTACAATTTTTCAAATCGGTTTACAATTGACGGAGCTATCGCGGAGCATACACTGTCTTCGTATAGTGACGTATATTTCTAAGGGTGTAGGGACAGATCGCCTGGGACGATCGGAGTTTTTTATTGTCAACTCATAGTTTTTCCTTTTTCACTTTTGATCTCAGGGTGCAAAATTCGGAAATACGTCCCTGACTTTTCAGGTAAAATATTTTTTCGCCATATGGTTCTGGTGAACCTGGCGCCAGGTGCTTGGAGCATCAGGCTGTATACACCCACAAAAATGTTTGTGACGTCAGTAAAATAGAAAAAAAATATTAACTTGGGCCAACGATCTGAAATCAATATATCATGATTTTCAACATTTCAACATTTGTTGAGCAATTAAAAACCGTAAAGCCATATAAAATTAAGAAAAGATTAAAAAATTACAAAAGAATATAGTTTTTCAAATGCTTTAATCATAAAAACTAAACATTGTGTCATTTGAAAACGAAAAACTATTCATGACATTGTAATGCTAAGAAATGGACGTTAAAACCAAATCAATAATTTAATACCATCAAAACTATATAAACAGTGAAAATAACTGCACAAGTGGTACCCTGAAATAGTAATCATGCGAGTGGCGTAGTAATCGAGAAACGAACTTTAAACAATCGAAAATCGTTGCGACAGATTCCTGCCACATAGGCATATAAAAAAATCAGTTTGTAAATCCGTAACACAAAATTTTAACTTAATTAATGGCTCTTCAATTAATCATTTCGCTAAACCGTTTTAACTGAAAAAAATGTAACAAACTACATACGAACAAGTGTCATTGAACGTACATTTAAATTAATTTGCATATTACGTATACAGATGTACATGTGTATAAAAAAATACTAACATTACTAACGACATCTTCTACGTCATAAGTATGTATATATCTAACACTAAGTTACGACTAACTATAGTTGGCTTCGGCAACACTGTATGACCATATGTTGTATACAAATGCGCATGTGTTAGTGTTCATATGTTTTTGGATATCAACTATAGATGATCAAGAAGATGTTAATTTCTTGAGAAAAGTATAATACGCGCCACGGTTCTAAAAGGTTCTGAAGTTAGATGCAAATGGAGGCTTGCGCAGGTACAGTCGTTTGAAAAACTACAAACTCGCGCTATATTATTATTTTTAATTTTTCTTTAATCTAAAGGTCTAATGCCTTGCATAAAGTCACCCAAAAAATTATTTTTCGTGCTTGTCTATGCAAAACTGTATTAGGCATCTTGATCAATTAACAATCAAAGAAACATCTTAACAATAGCGTACTAAACTGTACTTTATAGCAGGAAAGCGACAAGTGACACGACAACCAGCCATACCAATCACCGACGAGCGCACGTTCTGTGCCGGTAACTGGGAGGTGGTGGGAGTCTTCCTTTCCCGCAAAACAACCAGGGCGGCTCTAAAATATGCATTTGCGACGCTGTTTGTGACTAACTTCAGAACCTTTTAGAACCGTGGCGAGTATTATGCCTACTGCGTAAGTTTTATCTATAACTAGCTGTTACCCGCGAATTTAACAAAAAATGTCTAGTTCGCAGAATTTACGAAAAGTTAATTATTCTTTGTTGAAAGTAAGTTTGGATGAGGAACAATCAAAAGAAAAAAGCTTTACCGATGTTTCGCTTATGGCCAACGTTTCGAAATAGATTATTTCATCATCATTAGGACCTTAGGCAAGTCAATGCGTTGATTAAATAAAATATTTCGAAACGTTGGCCACAAGCGAAACATCGGTCAAGTTTTTTTCTTTTGATTGTTTCTCATCCAAACTTCCTTTCAAAGATTACATTACTGGAACAAAATAAATATTAACAAATTAATACTTCTGTATTCCTCGTAAAGAAATGCTCATGCTAAGTTTGATTTCATTCTTCTTTTTTGCGAGTCGATGTTTCGTGTTTTTTGAGGTTTTTTTTTTTTGAAGATTATTACTCAAAGCAAGTAAAAATACTCGGTAGATTTACGTTAACAATTAATTAGTATTTATATTGGATATATACTTCCCTATTTGAATCGGATTGTTTACAATTTCATGGGTTTTAATTTTTTGGGTGGAACCCTAATAATTTTTCTAAAATAATAAGAAGACTGTGGTGGAAAATTTTGGCTAATCGTATTATTTTTTCCACATTATATATTTTCTTCAATCGATTGATTATTCTACTCAATAACACAACATTCGATCAGTGAAAAATAATAAAATATTTATCTTACAATGTTTAGTAATTCAGAATCCTATGTGGTGGGATGACGGGTATATGTGGTGGAGGTATCAGGTGCGGAATGCAAATAGACTCCAGAATTTCATTGTATTTAGACGCAAAAATTAAATACACAAATACTTGCACACATTTTTTTATTATTCAGAATAAAAATATTAACTCTAAAATATTAACAACATTGAACGATTTCTTGTTGTTGTACTTTTAAATTTTTACGACAAAATGATCCTCACCAATATATGGATTTATCAAATCCCGTTTGACATTAGCGCGGCTGAGGACGTCACATGTTAATTCAAGTGTGAAGGCTTTCACGTCTGGTGCTGTTGTAAAACTTCTTCGTTTCCGGGTTTGGACGCCGTGGCCCATTGGTATTTCTACCTGACGGTTGTGTAATAATGGTGGGTTGCACAAAACATTGTCAAAAAATTGGGTTTGACAATGATCTTAGATTGTTTTAATATAATTACAGTTTTTATACTTGCAATGCCATATTCAAACTTCCTGTCATGTACAACATTAGATTGTATCACTCAAAAACAAATGCACGATCTACACAGAAAAAGTTCGTTTTTCAAGTCAAATTTTGATTAAAATGCGCAGAAAAATGTCGTTTTGAAGTAAAAATTATGCTAAAAAACTACGTTAAATACAAGTATACACAGTTTAGAAAAAATAAAATTTCAAACGATCAATTATTTTTCGAACAGAATCGACTTAAAATTCTACAATGCTTTTCACAATCTAAGGTCATTGTTAAATCAAATTATCTGCGACAATCCATTCAGCAACCTAGAATAAGTTTAGTAAGTTTGATTTAAATCAGTCCAGCCGTTTTTAAGTAATTTTAGCATACATTTGAATGAGAATCGTACTCAGTGTTGCCAGATTTTTTTTTTTGCCAAGTCGGGATTTTGGAACTTTTTGAGTGAAAAAAGCGGGATTCTTTCGTCGAAAGCGGGACAAAGTAAAAAAACGTATATAATCAGAAGTTTTTAAATATTTATTAGTGTATTTGCCATATGGCAACATACACTATTGGCGTCGGTCGGATGGCGGGACCTAGGGGTCGGACCAAAATTTCTCGACGTTTCATAACCTCCTAAACACTTTGCCACCATTTTTAAAAATGTTTATATATATATATATATATATATATATATATAGGTATATATGTGTGCGGGCTATAACTTTCGAAGAAGTTAATTTATTTTAACGAAATTTGGCACACATGTTGGAATCCATCACCGCACGAAGCCTATTTAAAATGGGCCCAATCGGGCCATTTTAAGGGTAGTTTTTAGGGGTTGAAAAATGTTTTTGAGGCCCAAAATACCGAAAAAATTCTCAGAATCGTTTCAAAATTGAAATTTAACCCTCTGGTAGTAATTAAAAAGTGTCCCTAAAATTTTAATAAAATCGGCCTGACAGGACCGGACTTACAAATTTTATGAAAACACTAGTTTGCAGATAGTGAATTATTTACTGAAAGTTGCATATAATTTGGTATAGAGGTTCGATTGATAATAATATTGCAATTAAGAAAAAAAATGTTATTTTAAGGGCTGTATTAAGGAGTAAAATTTTTTATTTTGCCCAAAAACCAACTTAAGTTCGCATAATAAAGCCTCACTGCCTGTATCAGCAAATACACTATATTGTTGGCAGGGTTTTGGCACTGCGACCCGGGTTTTCTTTTTATTTGAGTTCAAATTACGGTTACGTGACAATAGATAGCAAAAATAGCTATAGAAAATGTATTTTAATAAAAATATGATATTTTAAATCAGATTTGCCCTATCGCTAAATAGTTGAGTCTTATTCGTCGTCTGAATAAAAAAAATAAAAAAAGCAGAAATCAAAATCAAAAAAGTTTTATTCATTAGAAAAATATGGCGTTTCAAACAATAGTCTGAGGAGTGAGTGTTACAAATTGCAACTTACAATAAGAGAATAATTATTTACGTACGGTCGAGTTATCCCCGAAAAGCGGGACTGAGCCTGTCCCGCGCGGGACATTTAATTTTGATTAAAAAATCGGGACGTCCCGCCAAAATCGGGACGTCTGGCAACGCTGATCGTACTACAGATTTTCTAGTTTTCTAGGTTAGATGAAATCCTGTCCGCATCGTTTATATCTTTTGGAAAGAACTGTACACGTTGTACGGCTGGCATACGGTTTAACATCCAGGTAGACTGAGGTAACAAAACACACCTAAGTCAGACTCCGCATCACACACATGTGTGTCGCGCTCTCTTTCTCTCTATCTCTCCCTCTTTATCTCTCTGTGTTCTCAATGCTTCAGGTTCTCCTAGCACGTCATATAGAAAGAACATATTATATATTCGAATCGAACACGTATGTATAGACTAGCCCATAGGCAACACACATATAAAGGTGCCCCATGCAATCAGCATCCTCCACTCACGCGCTCACATAACGCGTGTCTCAGTGGTGACTCGCCATCACTTGACTTCAAGTCACTCAAATAAAATTGAAACTTGTTTGATTTTAACCCATTTTTTTCCAGTGGTCCAAATTTGGAACTCTGTATGGCTGTCACAGTCAGCGTTGCCAGACGTCCCGATTTTGGCGGGACGTCCCGATTTTTAAATCAAAATTAAATGTCCCGCGCGGGACAGGCTCAGTCCCGCTTTTCGGGGATAACTCGACCGTGCATAAATAATTATTCTCTTATTGTAAGTTGCAATTTGTAACACTCACTCCTCAGACTATTGTTTGAAGTGGCCAATTTCCAAACCAACTGCAAAAACCCATAGGAATGAAACAAGAGTAGATTATGATTTATTAAAGATTATTAATTACAAATGTTAGTGGTTCAATGACACATTATTGTATTATGGTAAACATGATTTCGTTTGACTGAACAGCATGGCACGTTGTATAAGGCGTGAAGTTCGTGAAGACAACAATAATTATAATTTTCAATCTCGTTGTGATCAGACGCATCAAGACGAAGTCTAAATGCGTTTGATCACAACGAGATTGAAAATTATAATTATTATTTGTTTCGCAAGCGTTGCTAATAGAAACTTCAAACAAAACAATGTTGTGGTCGACAATTAATGTTGTCACTAGGAGACCCAACATCAGTAACATTAATGTTTTGTCGCAGGTCATGAAAAAAGTTGAAACGGAAAGATTCAAAATGTCACGGCGCGCCGTCACTGGAAACTGTGTACAAAGGCCTATATGTGTTGGTTTGGCCGATGCAGCATGGCGCGTTCTAGTCGCCATGTTGTTGTTGGAACAGAAGGTCAAGAAACGGTAGAAACAACATTGTATGTTGTATGTAGTGTGTGCCAAGAAGAAAAACTCCACTCAACCTCAAGATATCCACACACTACACATAATGTCATATTATGTATGTATTGTATGTACAATTAATATAAAACGCCGTGGTTTTTTTATGCTTCAACAGAGCCGGATTTGAAGTAAAGCGACAGGGAACTACATCTCCAAGGTGCAATTGAAATACGAAGTCAACTCCAATTCTAAAGAGACGCTGATGGCCTCAGCTGTTAAGAGTCTATAATCTACAATTCTTCTTCTTCAATTATGGATATTGATTTTTTTTTTAAGAAAGAGATTAAATTTGAAGGAGCGCAGTGGACTACAACCTTACGAATGTTTTTAAAAGATTTATTTTATGACCCCACTATAGATTCACAATTTTGAATACGATTTTGCTGAAGACACCAAAGCTTAATCTCGGAGTCTATACTAATTTCCAGTTGCTAATAAATTCATTATAGTTCTGTTCTCATGGAAACGTAAGTCTTTATTGCAGCGAGCAGCGCTAAATAAAACAATCAAATACATGCGATTTTTATCTGAGAAATTTTTTAGTATGTCGCAACTTTAATTCTTCATTTAAAGAACAATTGAAAACACATTAAAAAAACTGTTTTTGCCCTCTTCCCCTATAAAATAGCTACTTTTCGTGTCTGTATTTATAACGGTAGTAAAATGACCAATTTATTTTCAAAAGAGGCCTATCAGTTACCATTTAAACGCATTAAGAGGAATGGAGATAGCACAGCAGACTTAGTTTTCGTAAACAAACTCAAATAGATTGCAATTGACTACACAGACCTACTTATTATGACGCGAAAACCAGCAATTTTATAAGAGGTACGTGGAAAAAATGTAGGTTATATCTCGAACGTAATGCTATTATGACTCATGCGACTGTTAAAACTCCCTGACACTCGTTTTTCCATATTGTCACGACATGTATAAAATAGCATCATTAACGTTCAGAAATATAATCTACTGTTTTTTATCTTGAAAATGTTTAGGGCGTTAATTTTTTGTCACCATAAGTTCTTCCTCTAAACAGTGTACAAAAACAGTGGACCTCCATTCAAATACAACATTTTTTTTCGGATTTGTAAATTCTATAAGAACCTCGAATTTGTTATCGCGTCTTGTGATCCCCACATCCTTAAAACCGGCCCTGATTTTCTAATAAAAAATACAGTGAACGTGTATTTAAGTACAATTATATAAATATTTACACACATTAGAATTACAATTTACTCTTTAGCTTGAAATATTTCCATAGCTGCAATTGCTCGGAAACGAATTGCTAACTAGTAAGGCTAAATAGTAGTAATAATTGTTTCTCAACAATCAGAACTAATGTCGCCATACTTATATTTTTAAATTGTAATTTTTGGCCCGAGGCAAATTTATGTCCACTATCCTAACATCCGTATACCATCCCTCTTGTGTTCCTGTTATATTATATTCTGCTGCATTAAGCGTTGTTTGTATTCGAGATCAGTCAAACTTTATTTCAAATTCATTTAGAAACTAGCTCTGGCTAACTACTTGTCAGAGCCGTTCTTTAAAAAAAATATTAACCTCCTTCAAAAAAGTCACTAAAAAGATGAAAATAATAATGAATTTTTACTTAAATCGGTTCAGTGGTTTTTAAAAATGTGCGAAATCAAATCCACCACTAAAAAGTACAAAATAAAAAAACTTAAAAAAAAATATTAACCTCCTTCAAAAAAGTCACTAAAAAGATGAAAATAATAATGAAATTTTGAAGTCGGTTCCAATTTAATAAAAATAGATGCCTATTAATTTTAAGTTTCAGTAATAAAATTGGCACCAACCTCGCGTACTTTTTTTAAGCAAAGGGACCACTTAATCTCAGCAGAATTTTAATTCAGGATCTTTCGATCGAAAAGCATTGTACACCTCTACGATAATCGCTCGGTTTTGTTTTAAGAAACTATATTATATCCGCGTCATTTATAAGTAACTAAAGAAGATCTACAAAAGTTTTTTTCTTATGTTTCCTTATTTATTTTATTTAATGGAAAACAATGTCAAATTTCCAAACATACAATCTAGTCGATTTAAATATTTAAATATAAGAATATAAGAAAGAACATGTAGATTTTTTTCTCCGCAGGCAAATATTTTTATTTTCTTTGAAAATTTTCATTTTGTTCGTCTAGAAATATTTCAGTGACGTTCGAACTTTTCAAGCTATAACATTCCTAAACAAGAAGCAAAGAAGTTATTATACATTGTTAGCATGGGCGAGGCTGAACTTGAAATGTGAAAGTATTAAAATTATAGGTGGGTACACAATATATACACGGTATCCTACAAACAACTGATTCTTAATACTCTAATGATGGCACTGGATCTGAGAGATCCTTGCGATAGTAACAGTGAAAAACTATGCTCAAATACCAAAAAGTAGTATTATAATTAATAATTGGTGTACATGTTTTTAGCACAAATTTTAATAAAGCGTTTCTGAAAAATAAAGCTTATACCATTTCCCCAGACAAAATTACAGACAGAAAATTCCTCAATTATCATTGGTTATCGTTTACAGATCTCAGAGATCCAACGCCACCAATTACTATGTCCACCATTGGAGAGTTAATCAGTCGACACACATGTTTTTTTTGCACCTTCGAAACTTAGAGTGAAAAATAATAAGATTCGTAAATAGACAATAGAATAGCAATCGTTTGCTATAATTGTTAAGAAGCATCCATTGTTGCAATCAGGGGCGTAGCTACCGCCGTATCTGCCGTATCAATTATACGGGGCCCCCGAGCCACGGGGGCCCCCAACGTGCGTAAGCAAAAATAAATAAAAACTTCCCAATTTTTTTTTTATTTCAGAAGTGACAAAAGTCAAAAAAAGCAATTTCTTTTTTTCCCGCGTAAAGCGTGCGTTCAAAAGTTGGCAACACCCTACATCGGTTATCGCGGGCTGCGGGATTTCCCCGTTTAAGTCCTTTTCTTCAAGTGGGGGAAGGGCCCCCAAACAAATTTTTATACGGGGCCCCGCCAAGGCACACTACGCTTCTGGTTGCAATGCTATATTAGAAAAATGTATTTTCAAACATCTGTCACCGTCGGGACTACTCGAATCTTTCCACTTTCGCGGCGGAATGAGTTATTAGTTACTCAACGGTGCCATATAACTCATTCCGGCGCGAAAGTGGAAAGATTCGGGTTTGAGTCCCGACGGTGACAGTTGTTTGAAAATAAATTTTTCTAATATAGCTTTGCAACAATGGATGTTTCTTAACAATTATAGCAAACGATCGCTATTATACTATTTACGAATCTTATTATTTTACACCCTGTATATAGTATGTACAATTATGGAGACAACTTAACTAGCATTGGTACATATTTAGTCACGTACATATTATTAATTCCATTTAATATTGCTAAATAAGATTATTACCGCCTACATAAATATATAATTTATCACGAAATTCACCAGAATTACTTTAACGTCGGTTCCACAGAAAACCACAAATCCATGCATAAGATTAAGTACCTAACCTAACTTACTTAATGACTACAATATGTAAAATGTAAATATGACGACTACGTATATAAAAATTAGTCAGTTTCCAAATATTTCCGGTGATAAGTGCACTTAACCTATTCATTTTAACCTATTCATCTTCAGCATGGCGGATTTGAGGTAACACAAAGCTAGTGACGATTTTTCTCATAGTATTTCCTCAAACCTGAGATTTTGTGAGTTCATTCAAGGCACTCTCCTGAACGTAAAAACCGCAGTCTGGCAGCTGAGATCGGGGACAATGCCCGGATGGACGCGGTGTCACTACATTTATTTCCTCATGTTTGATTTTTTCTAAGCGATAACAAAAACTCAAGTCTGGCATTTCGTACCCGGAACAACCATCGTCTGGGAAAGGGTTGAATATATCGAAATCCATAATTTTTATTTTAAACAATTCGCTTTTTTTATATAATCTTAAAAACGCCACCATGGTTTTGGTAGGCAATTTTGACATTTATCATTTAGTGGAGTGCCGTAAGGTTTATACCTTGGAATCCAGGGCCAGTCAATGAATCTTCATAAAAACTATTGGACTGCATTGTTAAAAGCTCAAATAAAAAAGTTAAATAAAAAAATTTGCCGCTCTCGAATGCGGGGTGGATGCCACCCCTTCTCGGGGGTAAAAAATGTTTCGTTGAAAATAAGCACGGAAATGGATAGGTTGACTAATTCTAAGCAACTTTTGTTCTATAAAGTTTTTTCTGAAAGACCATACTTTTCGACTTTTTCGCGAGTGTGTCAATTTTGCAATCCACGTTTTCAGATGTTTTTTCCCGAATAACTGAAAAAGTAAGTATTTTATCGAAAAAATCATTCTTACTAAAAATGTAGCTTATAAAAAAACAAAAATAATGGTGAGTTTATAGTGTCTGTAGACCCAATACAAACGGAGTACTACCTTGTTGAAGATTGGTTCTTATTCGTCAAAAGCCAAAATTGCAAGTTTCAACGTGAAGTTACCAAAATACAATGCGTTTTTCGGGGGAAACTCTTGGAAGATTTTTTGAAGTGCTTGAAAGAACCTTTATTTTTATTTTTTATAGAAGTCCCTAGCATCAAAAATATTTTTTTTGTCTATTTCAAAAAAAAAAAACAATAAAAAATTAAAGGTTGATTATGCCCCCCTCGCAATAAGATTACTGAAATACCGTATATGTGTAAAATTCTTGTGTTTTATATAACAACATGTTTATAAAGACGACAGTATAATTATCCAGAAAAAGTCAAGTTTTTTTTTTATTAAACAAGAAACTGGAATCAGTGCTGTTATTATAGGCACTTTATTAGGTATAACAAGTTAGGTTATGCAACATGATATGAACTTTTCTCATTGTTTTAACTTCGTTGCGTTCACAGAACCAGTGGTGTACTCCGAAATGCACTTAGAATTTTTGAAGAATCGATTTATTTATTTTTTCATATTCTTAAAGTATGATGTTTCAAGAATATTCTCTGAAAATTTCAAGTCAATCCGATGAATAGTTTTCGAGATATTCAGTAATTACTTAAGCAACATCGAACCTCTAGATTGTGACTAGAGCACGTTTAAACGCGTTTTTCTGAAAATGGTGTTTTTTCATTCGAAAACCACTCGGTGGATATTGATGAAATATTGATATTTTCTTTTTGGCATTAAAAACTAGTCTTTCATCGAAGGATATTGTTTTTTGTTGAAAATTACTATTTTTTTTAAACAATTAACTTTTAACATTTTATCGAAAATCAGAGTCTAAAGTTTCGAAAGCCGCCACTTTGTGAATTTTCAAAAAAAAGCTTCGATTAAAGACGGGACTTATTATTAAACTATAGGTTTATTTTTGGTTTTTTTTAATTTAGATGATCCAGAAGGCTGCTGTGTTGGTCACCGCGGGGCACTACTCGCGGGAGAGGGTCCAACTAAGATGGCGATATTTTAACAATTAATAATTTTTTTTTTGTAAAAGTTAAGTTCAAGCATTGCATGAAAACTCTGTATAATTTATTTTGTAAAATAAACTTAATTACTATAAAAAATAATTTTTTGAAAATAGACCTTTTTTTACGCTTCTACCCCCTTAATATACAAGATTAATCGTTATTAGCTTTTTTTTATTATCTTCAAAATCTACCCGGGCAAACGAACGCCGAAAAGCTAATATTACCAAAAATTGTATTGATGCGATTCGCTCGCGTGAACGCTGTTCTTACTCGTAAATCTACTCGAATTAACATCTGTTTTTGATACGAGTTCATCTTAAGTTCGGAAAAACTTCTCTACAGTTTGAGTTAAGTCAGTGAATCAAATTTAATACAGTATAATAGCTATCATTTCCTATAATTTGTTAAGAAACATCCATTGCTGGGTTGCCAGATGGGGCGATTTGTCGCGAATTGGGCGATTTTTTTCATGGATACGCTCCTTTTTTTAAGTTTGGGCGACAAGTCGCAAATTAGGCTCTCTTTAAGTTTAGAAAATTTAACTTGAGACTGAATATTTGTATGACAAGTATTATAGGAATAATATTTTTAATTTAATTCGTTCAGTATTAATGTCGATATAACTAGTCATTAGAAGTTATATTTATATTACTAAATACTTAATTATCATAAAAACTTACTGTTATAAATTATTATAAGGATAAACCTAAAAAAATGTATTTAATACATAAAAATTCTGTATGGTACCTTGTACTTTTTAAGTAATAAATTAAAATGATTTATATGAAGACATTAAATATATTCTTGATATTCTATTATATTCTTGATTTTCGCATTGACTATAATATTATAAAAGAGTATACAAAAAAAGTCTTATGTACTACTAGTGTTTTTTCAAACTTTCATTGGGCGACTTTTAAGAATATTTTACGACTTTCGATCATAGATGGGGCGACTTGAATTAAAATTTTCTGGCAACCCTGAATTCCATTGTTAACAGTGCAATATTATAGAAATGTATTTTCAAAGAACGGTCACCGTCGGGACTCAAATCCGAATGTTTCCACTTTCGCGGTAGAATGAGTTATCAGTTATTCTACGGTGCCATATCTCAACAGTTAATCCTTTGGGTTTGAGTCACGACGGTGAAAAAAATATATTTTTCTAATATAGCATTGTAACAATGGACGTTTCTTAACTATTATAGCAAACGATAGCTATTATCCTGTGCATGAATTTAGTTTTACGAACTATAACGTATGAAGATTTAGTAATCGAATTTAATCTAAAGCATTAATAATATTGACTCTACCAACAGTAATAGATATATTAACAAAATAAAATTACTTGCAATACTGTTCAATTGGTTTTTATTGATATAAAATACTACGTTTCAACCAAACTTTGTGGTTCTTTTCAAGTACAAAATTAAAATTACAATTGTTTAAATAAAATTAAAACAAATTATTAAAAATGGTTACTAAATTTTTATAAAATATATAATCTATGGTAATGAAACGCTATATATTGAAACAATGAGTGACACAAAAAACTTAAAACAAGGAATAAATTATTGTAATAATTTGGTTGAAACGTAGTATTTGATATCAATAAAAACCAACTGAACAGTTTTGCAAGTAATTTTATTTTGTTAATTAATCTAAAGCAGTTCTGACATTTCGGAATGATGTCAGTAATAGTAAACTAAATTCTGGAAACGCACTATGAAGTCTGTGTCACATAAAAAATACCATAAAAACCCGTAAAAAACCCAATTAAGACAAAACATTTGAAGATTATGCATGCTGCAAATGAACGGGCCCTAGCTCCTCGCCCTGGATACGCCACTGTGTATAGTAATATGTCGCAAGAAGAGATACTGGAATACTGTCAACAGACGTACAGACAAAACTTGTTTTTTACTTAAAGTAAACAATGAGCTTCAATTATCGTTACAGCAAAAGAATTAATTCTTTCGTATAAAGTTCAATGCATTTAACGGAATCAGATAATAACTAGTGTGTTTGCAAGCAATTCAATTACAAACATTTTTCTTGAAAGTTCTCCGGGGACAACGATATATATATATATATATATATATATATATATATATATATATATATATATATATATATATATATATATATATATATATATATTTGTACTGCGACGCATTTGCTCCCACTAGCTGTGTGATCGCGTTAGTTTGATATGTCTTACAGATACAAAATAAATTCTCCGATATGAATATTAAAAATAAAAAAATAATAATAACACAGCGATGAAAGGTTAGACAAAATAATGCATGAAAAATAGCAAACTGAGTAGTTGTTAAACTACGTCATGACATCTCTCGAAAGTGTTATAGGTTAGGAAGGTGTCAAAGATTTAGACAAAAAACTTGGAACGTGTCGCGGGACACGCGTTTGGAACGAAGTCCCTTTCGTATAAGACGTTTTTCGTAACACGTTTTATATAATCTAAAAATACCCGGTATAATCTAAAAACATCCGGCATAATCAAAAAACACCCGGTATAATCTAAAAACATCCGGTATAATCTAAAAACACCCGGTATCACCGTATACCAGTATACATTATTAGTCTTACGGTTTTTCGTGACACATTACATTTTTTGTCTTACGGTTTTTCGTGACATGTTACATTTTTTCTCGGCTAGATCTCCTCGCTAACCCGCGATAAGGAACTTCGTTCCAAAAAAAAAAACACTAAAGATTTCAATCCTTCATTCAAAATTCTTGATTTTGGTATTCATTTTTCTGTAAAAACAAGATTGAAGCATATATTTCTCTTCTGTGCTTGCATCGATTTTCCCCAAAAACAATAGGGCTGTTCATATTTGCATATGAAATATAATCCCAAAATTTAGTTTCATAATCCGCTCATCCGTTTGACTTGTATTGTGTTCAAACATAAACCGACAAACAGACGCAGAGACTTTTTCCAAACATGTCTATCTTTTTTGGATTCAGGAAGACCTCAAAACGAAACAATATTGTAAAATTTTGTAAAGTGAATTTTGATCTAAATTATATCATTCCCCACCAGTGGGCTGGAATGGTAAAATATCGAATGAAAGAAACTTTTCATAATAAAACTAAAGAATTAGGAAATAATTTGGTATACCTATAATACTGACGCTATTACGTATAAACATAAATTATTCATTTATTATTATAAAAACAGACACGTTCTGATTTTCTTTAGTAAACAAACTGTTAACAATTCATTAGAAACCGGTCATGTATGAACTAATTTTAACGACGGAAATTAATATCCGTTAATTATCTAGACCTAAAAATAAATCACCGGAAAAGCCAACAAATTTTGTATTAAATGCAGTTTAAAAAATTCTATGTTGACCAACAAAGATTTTACCGGATAACGTTATAAGTTTGCAATCAGTCGACTTTCAAATCGCATGTACCTAGCTGAAAAACTAACTTATAGACGTTCAACATCTATGGTCATCAACGCAAATCAACTATTATAATACTGCTTGAAGTGTCTTACCATTAAAATTTGAACATTGTTCTGTTGAAAAATATGCACTCACCTGAAACAAAAATTAAAAAAGTATTAATACAACTAAAGGCAACATTTTTTTTGGTAATTTATTTTTCTCTATACCCGGCTGAAAGTACGTACTTTCAACTTCGATTTTAAGGCAGAAAGTTTAACATTTGTGGAATTACTCGCACGCCATCTGTAACAGCGGGCCGAAATAGTTTTCTCGTGCACACTGATACGAAAGTACCTACGTACTTTCGACCGGGTATAAAGAAAAATAATATACACCACACGGCTAGAAAGTTGAAATTCCTGCCCTTGCGGTGTAATATAGTAGGTTTGAATTATTTGTCGCCGAAATAATATGGTTGTCGACTTCCTCTTACAGAAGAGGGGTAAACATCGTGAATCTTGTATAATATGAGATATTTTGTGACCTTGTAATAACAAATCAGTGGTTTTTTCATAGAAATGCGAGGGGTCACGGATTAAACATTCAGATCCGATTACAATGGCAATTGCAAAACCCCAAAAAGGGTGGCTGTAGGGTTTCGCCTGATTATTACAAAAAAAAAGAGGGAAGAGGTTTAGTAAAAATTTTTACACATACAAAAAATATTAGATAATACTTCACCCTGTAAATGTTTTTAATACTTCGTCTAGAACAAAAGTTTTCTTCCCTTCTTAATTATATTACAACTCGGGATTTTTAATGATTCAAAATTAAAATTAGCGTATTAAGTCGTGTTAATTAATAACGATAGAAATATGCAAGTTCTGAAATGTTGATAACTATAACAATTAATAACAGCAGTAGTTGGTGTGTTAATTATTTACTTGGATTCTGTGAAGAATTTCTCTATTGTTAAACGACGACTGAGAACTTTAATACTATTATTTAGTTTTGTTTGCAAAACTTGTAAAATTTAAATAATTTGTAAATAATAATAATATTGTTCCGCGATTTTCCATAAGGCCGACTAGGCGGCTAGATATTAGGGGCGGCCGCGTCTTTAACAAATAAGTTCATATTGTAGCTCACTAAATAATGGAGCTATGACGGGTAATTAAATAGTAATATAAATATAAAACTCCTGAGCTATGAAGTAAATATTTTGTAGCGGGTAAAGACAATGTTGTTTTCGTAAGTAAGCACTTTACATTTTTACGATACTAAATCAGTAAACAAATATTTATTTTAAACATAAAACAAAATGAAATTACTTGCAATTACTGTTCAAATTAATTTTTTATTTATAAGACGTTTCGACCAAATATTTATTTTATTCTGTTGTAGTATTTGTTGTTATAGCGGCAACAGAAATACATCATCTGTGAAATTTGAACTGTCTAACTATCACGGTTCATGAGATACAGCCTGGTGACAGACGGACGGACAGTGGATACTTAGTAATAGGGTCCCGTTTTACCCTTTGGGTACGGAACCCTAAAAAAAGGAGGCTACTGCTAAACGGCTTAGAGTGACATAGATTGCTAGTCCGCCTCTAACGATTTTAGACATAATTATCTTTAAAAATAGCTCACCAAGAAACTTTGCTAATCGAATCATCAGTTTCAAATATCGTAAGCCCTGAGTTATACTCCATGGTGTTTTTTTGCATGTTAAGATGGCAAATTTTATTGAAAAAAGAAATATGAAATGCAAAATATTAAACAACCGTCAACTTAAAAAAATATTATAAATAATCAAAAATAGTAAAAACATATTAATTTGAATTTCAAGATTGGCTGATTTTTCTGAGATTAAAGATAGCGAAATTTCTGCATGCTATAATCTTTTTGCAAACGGTCCTGTCATATATAAAGAAAACCGCATCAAAATCGGTTCAGCCATTGACAAGTTATATACAGACATATAAATGACCCCCTGTTTTAGGTCGAGGGTTAAAAATATTCTATTGCTGAAGCAAATCAGTAATGTCGGTGAGATTCTACTACATTTAAATGTAAAAATAATTATCAGATTTTATAACAATAAATAATATTCTCAGGTGTAACAATGGCTGTTGTACTTTTGTGTTTCTTTTTAACAATTCATTAACATAATGGAGTTAAAAAATACGTAATATAACAGTAAGCTGTAAAACTCACACCACGTAATACTCGCTTTATAACAGGTCAAAGTTTTACAGAAATAAAAGATAAATATTTATAGGCGCGTTGTTTTTCAAACAAAAACTTTTTAATTAAAAAATAAAGGCGCACTTTAATGATTACTATAGTCGTTCCAACTAAATAAAACAACATATAATTAGTATATTTTAAATTTAATATTACGTTTTACCAATTATCAAAAAGTATTATCAATTTATTTATTTTCTGTGTTCGTAATTATGTTTTTCTTATTAATGAATACAAAAAAGCACACACAAAAAGCTAACTCAATTAGTCATTTTTTAACAATTTTTTCCCCTTATAATAGCCTAGATTGTAAGGACGTCATTGTTTAACCGGCGCCATTATAATTCATAAGAAAACCTTGTTTCCAGGTTCTAGAAAAATAATTGAAACGCTCTGCCAACATAAAAAAAAACTGAGTTACCATTATGTTTGATCATTATTTAAAATGACAGCCATATATATTCATAAAAAAGCTCTTTCCAACCAATAAATTCATAAAAATTAAAAGCTCTAACTCTATGGGACCAATTACATCAATATGAATACCGAAAGTGGTTTTTTCGCTGTCGTATCAGATTCTCGAAAAGTTGCCTAGGCAAGTAATTGAAGTCACTTTTGTGAAAGTTTCAACCTCTATAAGTCTATAAATTCACCGAGCTGGGTAGAGTAGTGGTGACAGCACTAGACTCGCATTCAAGAGGTACCGGGTTCGAATCCCGGCGGGGAAAGATGTGGCTGGGACTTTTTCCTACTGCCTCTCGCCGAGAAACGGTAATTCCTGTACCGGCCATCTTGATTGAGGTTTTCCATGGTTTCCTTCAATTAATTCCAGATAAATATCGAGATGGTTCCTTATTTGAGGCTATGGCCGATTACCTATCAAACTCCTAGTTCAAAAATTACCTATCTTATCCTAATTTCCTATAATTCCTTCATTCGCCCATTGCTATTACATAAGTTGAAGTTGTAAAAAATGTAGAAAATAACGGGAAGTGGTAGATGAAAAAATAGTAATGGTGCGAATGGCGTCTGTTATGACATAAAGTCGAGAAACGGACGTTAAACGCATTATTATTATTATAAGTCTATAAATTCGAAACCATTTTGTACGTCGGTCGCTTGGACTATAAGAGCAATTTAAATAAATCATGACTGAAACTGAATTTTGTAAGTCGTTAAGAAAATACACGTTATAAAGAAAAATGGAAAATGTATTGGGAAGAATTGGAAAATGATATTTCCTACCTTCTTTTCATTATTTCCCACCTTCTTTTCATTATTTCCCGTGAATAAGAAAGATTTCCCCACTTTTATAGCTTTATTGCTAATATATAATAATATGCGAATAATATGTGCCTCATTGAAGTCGACTGGAAAATAAAATACCGAAACATTATACTGTTCTGATTTTATTAAAATCTATAGCTTTTCGAAATATGCACCTTTATATGTATTTAAGTACAAATACCTGGAGGAACGCTGCCTATTATAAAAGTTCTCGCCCCAAAAATTAAAAATATAAAAAGAAAAATACTTTTATAAAGACAAGCTGTTATTACAGTGTACTCGAAAGTATAAAAATAAGTTTTAATAGTTTAGGTTCTTAATTATAAAAGCGTGGGCCGTGACTATAATAGAGCTTACAACCCACGCTTTTATAAATATGAACTTATATTATCATTAAAATTATTTTTAACGTCACACAGTTTACACTATTTTACTTGTCATACTTTCTCATTTCATACTCATACAAAGGGATTGTAAGGAAATAGATGATTCGCCATTTTATGTCTGCCACCATTTTGGATTTGGAATGAAGTACGTATATCATCTAAAAAATTTTACAAAAGCAAGAAATTAGGACCTTTTTATTTATGGAAGATTTATTCGATGAGGTGTTAATTTATCAGAGATATTTTTACCTACTAATATAATTGAATAATGAATATTTGTACGACAATTTTCCCCTATTTTCCACTACGGATATTCATGTAAGCAAATGTGGAATAATATTTTACTCTCGGCAGTGCCATTCATCGGGAAATTTTTTAATGCTTTTTTTATTTTTTCATCTATTATTAAACATAATACGGCCATATATTTTTGTTTCATATATATTTAACGACTTCACTTGCGTGAACATCGATTTTGCTTCCAGAATCGTTTGCACCTTTCAACTCTGACGGAAATAATATTTTTAACCAAGCGTAGTTATAGGTAAAAAGTAACTACAGAACCATGCACCAAGTGTCATAAAAAATCGGTTCGGACGTGATATCGGTTCAAAGAAATAAAAATTCAGAAAACTCATTCCTCCATGAAGACAAATATTCAAAAACCAACAAGAAAATGAAATTCCAATGTGATGAGATGTTAGTACCGTTTTGATTGTAGCCAAGATCGCAGAATTGTCGTTGTTTAAGGTATTTTTGTCTACTACAAGGGGAGTTCCCAGATACTGATCAAAGTTTCTACTGGATTAAATATTAATAGAAATTGTAATTTGAAGATAATGCAACATATTAGACTATTATTAACTACTAAGTACTCTACATTTATAATTAGCTAGTAAATGAAAAATTTATTACCGATATTAAGCAATCCACGCTTTTTACAGTAAAGCTAATTTTGTTGTCAAATTATTCTGCATATTTTAGTTTTTTTTTAAATTCTAATTTTATTTATAACACTAAAAAACTATATTCGATTTGACTATGCGGTAGGCAACGCAACGCACGTCACTGTACAGCGTGTTAGCTAGCTTGTTGTATTTTAAAAGTTTTTTTTATCCTGAAGGTCCTGGTCAGGATAATGAGACAAATTTATTAAATTATTGCATTGTCGTCGATCATTAATAAGTGTGCAAGGTTTCAGTTTAATCTGACGTTTTGAAGTGGGTAAATTTTCCGTTCAAAGATTCCTTTACAAACATACATTCAAAGATTTAATTTATTTTTTATCCAGAAGATCCTGGTCAGGATAATGGGACAAACTTATTAAATTATTGTATTGTCTTTGGTCCTTGATAAGTATGCAAAGTTTCAGTTTAATCTGGCGTTTTGAAGTGGGTGAATTCCACGTTCAAAAATTCCTTTACAAACAAACAAACAGGTGAAGCTAATAAAACCGTGTTAAAAAATGATGTTGAACGGTTTTTGCACCGAAATAGAAGGAGTAACAGCTGACTGACTTAAAGGAAGTCTATACCGTATTTATAACAGCTGTAATGAGAGAGTTTCAGACACAGGGAATGACCTGTCGTCGACCGGACCTAGTCCTTCATCAGAAGAGAAGTCTTTAGGCAGTCGGTTTTCAGTGGACAGCGCTGAAGCGAGTGACGTGGCAGATAATGCAAGTTCTCTCCCTCGGCAATGAGATATGAAGATATCGCATGCTAGTTGCTGGACGCCGCTAATAGATTATTCAACGTCACATCACATTTCACATAGACGTTGCAAAGATTATACACAACGTGTACCGAATGTCCAAGAAAATATTTCCATAGGAAATGATGCGTCACTTGTCCACCATTTTTAACACGCTTTTATTAGCTCCGTGTGTATGTTTGTAACGAAATCTTTGAACGCGAAGTTCACCTACTTCAAAACATCAGATTAAACTGAAACTTTGCACACTTATTAAAGAGCGATGACAAAACAATAATTTAATAAGTTTGTCCCATTATCCTGACCAGGACCTTCAGGTTAAGAAAAATAAAATCTTTGAATGTATGTAACGGAATCTTTGAACGTGAAATTCACCTACTTCAAAACGTCAGATTAAACTGAAACTTTTCACACTTATCAAGGACCGATGACAATACAATAATTTATTAAGTTTGTTCCATTATCATGACCAGGACCTTCAGGAGAAAAAAACTTGAAAAATTACAACAAGTAAACTAAACACGCTGTACAGTGACGTACGTTGAGTTGCCTGGCTCATAGTCAAATGTCATATTTTGTTTTTTAGTATTATAATTAAAATTAGAGTTTAAAAAAACTTAAACAAGACGTTCTTAAAAATGCAAAATAATTTAACAACAAAGTTAGTTTTACTGTAAAAACCGTGGAGTACTTAATATTTGTAATAAATTTTTCATTTACTAGTTACATAATTGTAAACGTAGAGCTAATACGAAAATTTAAAAAGATCGCACCCCACGCTTTTTACAGTAAAGCTAGTTTTGTTGTCAAATTATTTTGCATTTTTTAGTTCATAAAAGAGTGTTGTTTTAATTTTTGTTAATCCTAAATTTATTTAGTGTATTTGCCACATATAGCACATACAGTCAGATCTCGCTTAACGCCGCTCTACTTAACGCTGTTTCCGAAAAAAATGCTTAGCCACTATAACGTAAATGATGGATCAATTTATACAAAATAACTCAAATGTTTATAGAAGTTCAAAGGCAACACGAAGTGTCATTGATACAATATCTTCCTATCGCGGAGTTAAAGTTAGGTAGAAATTTAACAGCGCCGTTAATTTTAACATTGACCATATTTCTCAATTAGCTAATACTTTTTTTGTGCAGCCACGCCCGGATTTCTAATAAAACATAATACTGTAACCAGGCGACGTTATTTGTTTTATCTATAATATATTAACAAACACAGCTGTCGAATGTTACACCACCCGCCACCGAGAGTGATTTCAACGATTGACTGACAAATATAAACTAGAGTCGTTCCAAAAAAATATAACGTCGGGGAAGCCTAGCTTCGCCAGCCAAAAAGTATTATATACTTTATCGATCGATATTGCACGTTTCATCTGTCCAGTATCTGTCCAGTCATTTTCGGGTTATTTATATGTATTCGCATACAAAAGTATTTTATTTGAACACGCTGTACACGCAGAATATATAAAAGAAGGTATCTTCTATACCGGCGGTTTTTCACGAAACACGCAAATCCTCACTCAGACTGCCCATCCAACGTTACTGTCATTATTTCATTATATTGTCTATGTATATAAATACTTATGTGATATTATAATCCAAACCACAGGTCGCCCATGCGCACGATCCCCCCAAAGGAAATACGACAGGTATCCTCCTCCAAAACGCAATACCGTTTCCTATAAACACTAACATAATATAAAGAGGTCAAGTTTGTTTCTTTGGTTATATCTACGCTAATCATAGAAACTAAAAACCCGGGTCGCAGTGCCAAAACCCTGCCGACAATATAGTGTATTTACTAATATAGGCAGTGTGGCTTTATTATGCGAACTTAAGTTGGTTTTTTGGGCAAAATAAAAAATTTGACTCCTTAATACACCCCTTAAAAGAACATTTTTTTCTCAGTTGCAATATTATTATCAATCGAACCTCTAAACTAAATTATATACACCTTTCAGCAAATAATTCACTATCTGCAAACTAGTGTTTTCATAAAATTTGTAAATCCGGTCCTGTCGGGCCGATTTTATTAAAATTTTAGGAGCGCTTTTTAATTGCTATTAAAGGGTTAAATTTCAATTTTGAAACGATTCTGAGAATTTTTTAGGCATTTTTGGGCCCAAAAACTTTTTTCAACCCCTAAAAACTACCCTTAAAATGGTCCGATTGGGTCCATTTTAAATAGGGTTCTTGCGGTGGTGGATTCCAACATGTGGGCAAAATTTCGTAAAAATCAATTAACTCTTTCGAAAGTTATAGCGCACACACACACATATATATATATATATATATATATATATATATATATATATATATATACACATATATATAAACATTTTTAAAAATGGTGCCAAAGTGTTTAGAAGGTTATGAAACGTCGAGAAATTTTGGTCCGACCCCTAGGTCCCGCCATCCGACCAACGCCAATAGTGTATGTTGCCTATGGCAAATACACTAATAAACCGATAAAATTATAAAAAAACCCGGGTCGCAGTGCCCAAACCCTGCCGACAATATAGTGTATTTGCTAACACAGGCAGTCTGGTTTTATTACATGAACTTAAGTTTTTTTTTGGTAAAAATAAAAAATTTAACCCCTTGATACACCCCTTAAATTAACAGTTTGTTTCTTAATTGCAACATTATTATCATCGAACATTTACACCAAATTAAATACACCTTTCAGTAAATAACTCACTATCTGCAAACTAGTGTTTTCATAAAATTTGTAAGTCCGGTCCTGTCGGGCCGATTTTATTGAAATTTTAGGGCCACTTTTTAAATGCTACTAAAGGGTTAAATTTCAATTTTGAAACGATTCTGAGAATTTTTTAGGTATTTTGGGGCCCAAAAACATTTTCCAACCCCTAAAAACTACCCTTAAAATGGCCCGATTAGGCCCATTTTAAATAGGCTTCTTGCGGTGATGGATTTCAACACGTGGGCCTAATTTAGTTGAAATCAATTAACTCTTTCGAAAGTTATTGCCCGCACACACATATATATATATATATATATACGTATATATATAAATATATATATATATATATATATATACATATATATATAAACATTTTTAAAAATGGTGCCGAAGTGTTTAGAAGGTTATGAAACGTCGAGAAATTTTGGTCCGACCCCTAGGTCCCGCCATCCGACCAACGCCAATAGTGTATGTTGCCTATGGCGATAAAATTATAAAATAAGAGGAATGATTAGGATCAATATAGTGAAAATGCTAAATTATCTTAGATCGCGATCTAAGATAATTTAGCATTTTCATTATATTGGTCCTAATCATTCCTCTGATTTTATAATTTTGTCATGAATCAATTGGATCTTATCATCTCACCCACCAATAAAGCGATTTGACAAACTCCTTCATGGTTTAAAAGGCTACGTCTAAAGGACGAAAATGTAACGCAATCCGAGGAGTCTGAGATCTCTGCACAAAATTAATGTCCGCTGACCAAATTTTAAGAGATACGATAAAATGATATACGAGACTAGTCGCTACCCGCGGATCTGTACGCGATTTAGATGAAACACAGCAGCGAGAACTGTAGTGGAGGCTTCGACTCTACCGTATTGCTACCTTACCTCGCGAGGCTGCTGTAGGAATTAATTATTGACTCCTTAGAAAACGATTTTAGGTCTATTCCTACCCAATTTCAAATCTGTGGAAGTTATAATTCAAAAACGGGAATCTTATATCTATAACGGCCCGCAAAAATATACCCTTCATTTGGCTATTCAAATAACAAATACAATCAAAACTGTTTACGACGACACCGTTTAGAACAACATATCGGTTATATTGAGCAAAATCATGGGTCCCGGCTGAATGCTATATGACCGCAAAAACACTGCTTTTTACGACATTGCTTATTACGACATGCCGCATTAAGCGACGACATTTAATGTAATATCTTCATATCTTCGGAGAATTATAACTGTTAGAACGACCAGCTGTATTGTAAACAAAATTCGTACGCACAGAAGTGTTCCAAACAGACTAAAATTACAGATTTTATGAATACAGAAAAATGATAATGAGAAAATTATTCCTATTAAATCTATGGATTTATGTACCTACACATTAAATAATACTACATCTACACTATAAATATAAAGAGGAAAGATTTATATTTTTGTGTGTGTGTATGTTTGTAATGAATAAACTCAAAAACTACTGTGCAGATTTAAAAAATTCTTTCACCATTAGAAAGCTTCATTCACTCTGAGTAACATAGGCTATATTTATTGCTAGAAAATATTAAGGATCCTTACTAAAGCTTTAGTAACGTAACCCAAGGTGTAAAAAAAAATGCCGTAAAACATCTTTCGTCGCATGCGCTGCGGAAACTATTGATGATAGAACAAAAGTATGTTCTACAATATTACAGAACATATCAATAACTACAAAAAACTTCGCGATATTATATGTCCAACTATTATCGTTATGTCACAATAACCACTTTTTACATTTTAATAATCTATATAGATAAAAGACGATGTATATACGTAATCTATGGACTCCAAACGGGTAGACCATTTTTGATGAAATTTTCAGACAATCTTTAGATTAGCCTAGCGGGTGATCTTCTGAAGTTTGGTAGCGATCGGATCAACAGAATTTTTTAAATTTCTTTTTGGGAAATAAGATTATTCTTCGATTTTTGAACATTCACAAATAAAAGCGATTGAATTCGCGCAAATTCAATACACGTTGAGAATTAAATGATAATGATTCTCATCTTTTATATCCTATAGATTACATTTACACCCGGGTGAAGCCGGACTGGGCCGCTAGTACTTAATAAAAAATTACTTTGTATCTCGAACACATCATCGGTTGTAACGACTATCGGTTTTTACGACTAAATTAGAGCAGACCCTTCGATGTCGTTATAACAGATTTTTACTGTACTTTTAACAGAGTATCGGAAAACTAAACATGTACATTATATAAATATGTCCATGATTAGTTAATAGTATATATAAAATTAATCACTTTTCCGAAGAAGAGAGCTGGAGATATCATTTTATACCCTTTAAAATGAGAGAGGTCTGATGTAGAGATAAAGCAGTCCAGCTGAGCCAACTTTAACCTGCATACGTACCATTAAAAACCCTTTTCATACAAAAGAGACATACGACACAAATACCGCCATACTCTGCTATAGTATATACGCCACCCTGTCCTGGTGATGAAAGAAACGATAAATGTAACAAAATTTTCATAGCTTTCAGTTTAAAATTCATACGATTTATCAATCAATTGATCTTTATTCGCTGGTTCGTTCGCGTTGCTGTCGTTTTTGACTGAAACCTTACCAACAACAAATTTCCTTCAAAGTGGTATGCCAACAGCGTTGCCAGATTTTTTTTTGCCAAGTCGGGATTTTGAAACTTTTTGAGTGAAAAAAGCGGGATTCCTTCGTCGAAAGCGGGACATAGTAAAGAAACGTATATAATCAGAAGTTTTTAAATATTTATCTTTTTATTTGAGTTCAAATTACGTTTACGTGACAATAGATAGCAAAAATAGCCATAGAAAATGTATTTTAATAAAAATATGATATTTTAAATCAGATTTAGCCTATCGTTAAATAGTTGAGTCTTATTCGTCTTTTGAATAAAAAAAATAAAAAAAAACAGAAATCAAAATCAAAAAAGTTTTATTCATTAGAAAAATATGGCGTTTCAAACAATAGTCTGAGGAGTGAGTGTTACAAATTGCAACTGACAATAAGAGAATAATTATTTACGCACGGTCGAGTTATCCCTGAAAAGCGGGACTGAGCCCGTCCCGCGCGGGACATTTAATTTTGATATAAAAATCGGGACGTCTGGCAACGCTGTATGCCAATATCTAAGTGTTAAAATTATTCCGGATATCTATCAAACACCCCAAAGTGCCATATTTAGAGTGCGCCCGAAGACCTGTTTTTTGGTCAAAAACGTCTTCAGTTTTTTAGCAAAAGAAACTTCAGAAAATACGTACTATTTTAAGCTAAACGCAATTGCGCTGAAGTGAAATTTATGGATGTCTTGTTTTTAACACGGTTTTTTAGCTTCAACTGCTTGTTTGTTTGTAAAGGTATCTTTGAACGTGAAATTCACCCGCTTCACAATGTCAGATTAAACTGAAATGTTGCACACGTATCGATGACACAATAATTCAATAAATTTTTTCCATTATCCTGATCAAAATCTTCAGAATAAAAAAATAAGACGAAAAAAGAAATAGTAGTTTAAAAAAACTAAAAAAACACTCTTCAATATTGGTGAAAAAAAATTTGAAATCGGATAAGTAGTTTCGGAACCAAAACTTACAAACTTTACCTCTTATAATAATAGTACTGATCAAAGGAACGCGTACTGCGCATGACATCGGAGCTATAATGTTCAACCAATCCGATGACGTGTTCAGTCTCTCATTTATTGTGACTGTGCCATTGCTGTTAATTTGAACTGATTCAGTTCACAATCTGTACAGTACAGCCTCGATATAACAAAGTTGAAGGGAATTAGAAAATATTCGTTACACCAAGTAATTCTTTATAATGAAATTTGTTATATAGAGGTTAGGTTGATCTAAGATTCGTTTTAACAAGGTAAGATAATCCATTTGCTTCTGAAAACTTATCTTTAAACTTTAAAATTGTGACCATTGTACTTGCGGGAATTTCGAACACTTTAGCGATGTCTAATTTTTTCTTTGTAGGATTCTCGTCTACATACATAATGATTTTTGGTTTCTCTGCGACGGTTAAGGAACACCTTTTTCGTTTCTCACCCGCTGCAACTTTAAATTTACTAACAACAGTGACCCACAGCAATGTTTACATTCACCAAACAACAATGATTGTCGTACGATAAATTTAACGTGTCTGAACCTGTTGAGACATAAATTGTTGTCGTTATTGTGGAATTGTGTGTGATTGATTGGTAGAATACGTTATGTAAAGGTTATAAGTTTACAAAAATCGTTAGAGGTTCTATTTATATTCTGCAATAACTGAAAATTCGTTATAAAGAGGTTTTTGAGAAAACGTATTCGTAATGTAGAGGTATATTTTGCATTAACCCTTACGGGTAGTTCTAGACGATTTCGAAAAATTTGTTAAATCAAGGAAATTGTTACATTGACGTTCGTTATATTCAGGTTACACTGTATTACGATTCAACTCTGAAATTAAAGTATGACGTGACAAGCAAGCTACTTTCAGCAAGACTGGATTTGTGTGCGCTCGGGTCGGCATTGCAGAGTACAGCCGGTCGGCCGCAGTCCATTTCGGACGCTTTCAGCACTGGCGCTAATCCGAAACGGACGTGTCGCGTTGTCACGGCCACAAATAAAGGCATATTACGTAATCCACATATCTCAGTTTGCTTTGGGCGACGGACGAACGTGCATATTTACCCATCCAATGGACGGACAGATTCCTCGACGGAAATCAGGTTTATGTTTTAGTTAAGGGTTGAAGCTACGGATAGAACATTTGTAGGTCAATATTTTATCTACCAGTGACCGAACTAATGTGTCCAAACGTGATGAGGATGCATTGAGGTTCTCGTCAAACAAAAGGACAAGTTCCTTTTCTCTTCAGAGGAGATCTTTACTGAAAATCATTTGAATACGAATTAAATTGAATTTTTACAACAAAAAAATAATTTTATTCAGGCTTCGCACAAGAACGGTTTTGAAAATGAAGGAGACGAAAGAATGTTGTGTTTTATTTTAAAGCTTGTTCCGATCCTGACTATGAATTAAATAGATAAAAAGTTATCCGAAGACTGTGTATTTTAATTAGTTTAAAGATATTTTTAAGAACTATTTAACTTTAAAACGTAGACTAACATGGAAATGACGAAGCTACTAATTTATGACATAGTTAATACATAAATCTTTTATGACGCCTGAGGAAGGAATAATAAATTTCGAAACGTTGCGTTAATAATAGTTTAGCATTGACTTATTTTGGATCCTAAGTAATTTTCCATCTATTTAGTTGTGTTTTATATTACGTAGACGAGGGTGGGGAACTCCCGAACCGTTCTATTCAAAAATTAGATGGGGATGGGGAACTCCTGAGCCGTTTTGTCCAAAAATTATTTTTTTTGTAATAATTACACAAGGGATGACTCTTAAACCGTGCCGTCCAAAAATTTAAACACTTTTTGATATTCTGTAGTCAATTAAATATTTTCAATAACTAGATAACTAAACAAAAGATGTGATTAGCTGAATCTTTCTATGAAGGCGCCAATTATTTTTCAAGAAAAATCGATTAAAAATTCTACTATGCGGAGAAATATTACGGTCACAATTTAAAGTCAGTGCCAAATAAGATTTTTTGACAACGCTTTCTGCAATTTGGCATTAGTGTTACATTTTGCGAGAAGTAGTGACTCTCGGACATAAAATCTTTGGAAAGCCTACTTAGTGAGTAAATGAATTAGACAAGGTAAGTAACTTGAATGGCTTCATCTATTTTTATGAAATGCAGAATAGTGTTTAGAGGACGTAGACTATTATTGGCACAGCACAACGAACCCTTTGTAGTAACCGGATATTTTTATGTTCTGCGATTTAAAAACCAAACGATTTCAAAAATATCGCCTCTACCCTTAAATAAACCAACGACGTCTATAGAAGAACGTTGGTTCTACAGTATTGTGAGGGTGGTTTATTGTATTATTTCATACAGAATGTATATTTTACTTACATTTTCATCGCAGTCGTTGAATGTTTGTAGGTTTATTAGCGAGAAATGAGAGGCCATAAATTCAGGTTGATAACCTTTTGACGGGTTAAATTTGTTTTTCAATTATTTCCGTAAACCATCTGTGCTATATTGAATATCGACTCGTCATTTTATCGGGATCGAAGTCTTCTGCATTTTTATCAGTTGTTCTTTTGAATAATAGATATTTAATTCAGAGCACAAAACTGCATTTCTTTGCTCATTACGTAATGCCGTGGACGATTCAGGGCAAAAAATAAGCTATCCCCCTTCAATTTAAAAAATACTAACAAAAAAAACACAAAATATCAAAAAGTTAGAAGATTTCAAGCTCAGTAAAATGACGGGTCGATGTTTAATGTATAGTTTGCAAGATATTAAAAACAAAAAAAAAAAACAAATTAAATCCTTCTTTCGTTCGTCATTGGACATTAGCAGTCCGGATTTATAATCTCCCATTTCCCACCAAAAAATGTACCCAAATTCAACGATTGCTATAAAAATATAGTAGCACATATAGTTTGCAAGATATTAAAAAAAAAAATTAAATCCTTCTCTAATAATAATAATAATGTGTTTAACGTCCGTTTCTCGACTTTATGTCATAACAGACGCCATTCGCACCATTAATATTTTCCATCTACCACACTTCCCGTTATTTTTCTACATTTTTAAAACTTCAACTTGTGTAATAGCAATGGGCGAATGAAGGAATTATAGGAAATTAGGATAAGGTGCGTAATTTTTGAACTAGGAGTTTGATAGGTAATCGGCCATGGCCTCAAATAAGGAACCATCTCGATATTTATCTGGAATTAATTGAGGGAAACCATGGAAAACCTCAATCAAGATGGTCGGTACAGGAATTACCATTTCTCGGCGAGAGGCAGTAGGAAAAAGTCCCAGCCACATCTGCCCCCGCCGGGATTCGAACCCGGACCTCCCGAATGCGAGTCTAGTGCTGTACCACTACTCTACCCAGCTCGGTTCAAATAAGGAACCATCTCGATATTTATCTGCAATTAATTGAGGGAAACCATGGAAAACTTCAATCAAGATGGCCGGTACAGGAATTACCGTTTCTCGGCGAGAGGCAGTAGGAAAAAGTCCCAGCCACATCTGCCCCCGCCGGGATTCGAACCCGGACCTCCCGAATGCGAGCCTAGTGCTGTCACCACTACTCTACCCAGCTCGGTACTAAAAAATTAAATCCTTCTCTAGTGCGTCATTGAAGATCGACACTCCGGATTTATAATCTCCCATTTTCCACCAAAAAATGTACCAAAATGCAACGATTGTGATAAAAATGTAAAGTAAACGTCATTTTTAGTGACATTCCGACTGGGTTATATGTGGCAGTGAACGGGTGTTGCATCCCCACTGTGCTATAAGATGGACCTCGGTTTATTGAATGAGTGTCAGATAACGCGTTAGACGTTAGTAGCAAACACGCTATTGACTGTATCTAGATGAAATGACTCTGGTGACACGACGCTGCTCTAGAACACACCGATAAAGCACAAACTTCTGATTAGTAGTTTTTTTTTTGTTCTACTTTTATAGAAGACTAGCGGTCCGGTCCGGATTCGCACGGGTAGCACTAATTATCTATAGCCATAAAAGATGAGAATAATTATCATAAAATTCTCAAAGTGTATTGACTTTGCGTGAATTCAATCGCTTTAATTGTGAAATATTCGAAAATGGAAGAAAAATCAAAATTGCCAAAAAAAAAGAAAAAAGTATTCTGTTGATTCGATCGCTCCCAAACTTCACAGGATCACCCGCTGGGTTAATCTAAAGATTAAACATACGAGGTTGACTCTAATTAAAAGAAAATTAATTAGAGTGGTTGTGATCCTTGATGATTGTTGGAATAAGTTTGGATAAAATCCGTGGCACAGGATCAATAAAACACAATACTGAAGTTCTTACTATAGTAACAATGCAATCTTAACTTCAGTATTGTGTTTTATTGATCCTGTGCCACGGATTTTATCCAAACTTATTCCAATTAAACATACGTACATACATCGCCTTTTATATATACAGATTAGCAGTTTCCCTTAGAAGCTTAGAATAATAATTTTTTCGAGAACTCTCGATATCAAGACGTAATGAGACAATTACATGGCTTGTAGGCGTGGGTAACCTTTAAAAATAGTAAGGTATAGGAAGGAAGATGGAAGGAATGGTTAAACGAAAACTGATTCTTATAGGCGCCGGCCCTAGGGTAGAGCTTGAGGAACGGTCGCTCTGCGCACCAGGTGGCAAGGGCCGTGAAAGAGCCAAATCAAATGCGTAAAACAATTTCCAGTGCAAAATAAAATTTTGATGGAGTCTTTTGAAAGGCGCGAGGGCAGTGTTTCCAGATCTGATTTTTAAAAGTCCGTAGGGAGACGCTGAAAAATCCAGAAATTTCCAAAATTGCCTCTAGATAAATCCGTAGGTCTACAGTGTTGATGTTTGCAATAACAGTTGACTTTTGAAAATTTGGGATTTATTTATTTAACATAAAACCGAAGTACAATTTACGTGAAGTGAAAGCGTCGACCAAAGGGCGCTGAAAGACAATCTCGCTCTTCCCTGAATCATGGACTAAGACCGGCGCTGCTTATAGATATGTAATGAAATAGAGTTGGGTAACTCAGATCTGAACCGGTTCAAAGAGCCGACTCCGAAAGAAGATCCGTGAGAGCCGACTCACTTTTTTTTGAGCCGACGGATCAACGGATCCGCATAACTCAGTGAAACACTTAACACACAGAAGCACATTTTACACTTACGTATCAGTTCTCGCTTTGATGCATCTGTCAGCTCAAATGACTCATGCATCACATGTTTGGCTATGCATTCTTGATTCTATACAGGTCGTGATATGATTGACTGAACTAGATAACTCAGTGGCAGACTGCAGTAACATATTCAGAACTCGGCTCTTTTTGAACCGGTTCGGTGAGCCGGCTCACATACGGGATCCAGATGCGAAGATGCAGATCACTAAAAAGACCCGTTTTTCCCATCTGTATAATGAAATCTCGGCACATTTTTGTAACAAAATGTCTGTTTAGTGTGCGACCAATCCTAGCATTCACATCCAGCAGTACAAATGGCGATACCGTAACAATAGAGTATTCTCAGAGTAACTGAGCGCCGATACCAAAACCAATCCTTGAGTGGTCAGTTGGTGAGATAGTGTTATGTCGATATTACAGAGCTCTGTTGAACAGAAAACGTATAGGTTGTGTTATCGAATAGAAACAGGCTGCGCTTTGCGAATAGAGACTTCCCTGACGGTTTGACACCGGCCTTCTCTAATTGACAAGTCTAATCAAAATACAAATCTCTCTACAGGACCTTTATTTGGCGGTTCATAGATTGGTAAACCGCAGCACTTATTCAAGTTGAAGGATAATGTCGAAGGATAGGACAAACCCAACGGGAAACAAGTTTTCATTTTCCCCGTTTAAAATTTATGATGTTAAGTTCTGATCACCAATACATATATTTTTTCTTCTGATCTCAAACCGGATTATGAAAAACAATCCAGTCGTTTTGTAATGAAACCAATACAAACAAAATTTTGAAAACGTATTCCCGAGTCTAGGTATCACAAAAATTACCTGAAAATCCCGTCAGAAATTCCATTAGTATTTTACATTTTGATACTGATGAAGAATTGAATACCTATATAAAAATTTAAATAATACAAGATACTGATGACTTTAGATGTTGGGCGTCTATACTCTACAATCAATCAAATAATACAATTGACAGCACTGAATTAATACCACTATTTTAGTTATGCAAAAAGATAAATAACCGGTCAAATATCCGGTTAAATAACAGTGGCTATTTAATATTATTATACAAGGCTGCGCAGAAAGTTTTGCGCATGATTTACAGTCCAGATTTTAATATTAATTGTATAACCAATATCTACATATATTTACTTAATTCTTTCGAATAACTGTGAAAAACGGCGTTATTGTTTTGTTTTTTGTTGTTCTAAGAAAGAGAAACCGGAATTCGCCATTTTGTTTTATAGATAGCCGGTCAAAAGGATTATTATCATACATAACCGGTCATTTTATATCACATCAATGTTTATAAAATGCAAACATACAACATTATGAACCTTAATATTACTTTGTCTAACAAATTAAGTAGACCCAAAGCACGAATATGAGGTTAATGTAACAATAATTTGTCGATCGTTAATCAGATATGATCCATTAGACCGTTATATGACTAGCAGATATAACTAGATACTTGTGTATATGTTACGGACCGATCTCAATACGGTTTTATAATAAACAGTATAATAGCTATTGTTTGCTATAATTGTTAAGAAACATCCATTGTTACAACGCTATATTAGAAAAATATATTTTCAAGCAACTGTTACTGTTGGGACTCAAACCAGAATCTTTCCACTTTTGCGGCGGAATGAGTTATCAATTACTCTACGCTGCCATAACTGTTAATTTTTCATAATAAAGCAAATTGCAATACTAAATTCACATTATACGAGAGCTAATTTTAGCTTCGATAATGCTAGACATGAACCTTCACAATAGTGAGAGTGACGAATGAATCAAAGATGAAATTTTCATTCATTAATCTGTCCTAAGTCACAGAATATTTCTATTTCGTCTGTCCCAATACAAGTTTGTCTTGGTGGAAATATTTCTTGCATTATTATATAGCCTCAATGTTTAACTGTCAAGCTAGCAAACGAACAAGTTTCGTGTGAGGCCAAACTAGCAGCGCTCACTGTCGACCTGCCAGCAACATACCATGCACAGCAAGCCTGCAGAAAAATCCAGCAAACGACCTAGCATCGTGTGTGCCATACACTGGTACTTCGACATGCGAGTGTCCTAACATACGAGTTTTGTTAGATACGTGCTCGTCGAGAAGCACTCTCAGGAACTGACGACCGAGGAGTTACAAGAGTTACAGTCGTAGCAGCATACGAAGGTTCTGCAAGAAATTGGTTTCGAGGAGGAGCCAAAGGTGGAGGAGGTTATCTCTACAAGTGAGATAAAGGAGATCTTGGGAATGTGGCAGAGAGTTTCACAATTCGTGGACAAGAAACACCTCGAAAAAGTTGCAACTGGTCGTGCATCGGAGCTATTTAATGACACTTGCTAACTCATTTCAGTTACATTCTGAAAGGGAGGAAGAAACAAACTTCCTTGGACAGATTTTTTTTAAATGGCCGGTAGGTAGGGTTGCCAGGCGTCCGGATAAAGCAGGACATAGGCTTTTTGATTGCGTGTTCGGCCAATATTAAACAGTGTCCGGCTTTTTAGGTTTTTCACATTTCGCAAACGAGCGAGGCTTATTTGACAATTGCCTTTATTTAATTTAAGAATAATTTAAAAATGTTTATCTAGAATTTAATTTTGACTCATGGCTTTATTTGACTGATAGAAAATAAATTATTTGGACTGATTTGGCGTTTTAATTATTTTTTATTTATTTTTCAATTAGAATTTAACAAGATTTATGGTAATAATAAAAAAAGCTTGGTTCTACATAATTTTTTTTTGTCGAGAAAAAATCCTCAATAATATAGGGTGTCCGGCTTTTTTACCCAAATGTCCGGCCAAACTGGCTGGTCTGTTCGGCTTTTAGGTTTGGCGTCCTGGCAACCCTACTTGCAGGTGAAAGTGAGGAAAGCGTGGCGAAAAAGACAAAGACCAGTGAAGAGAAAAACAGTGACGAAAATTAAGCGAAAGTAACACCTCCGCTAATATCTTCCGTAAGCTCAAGTCATTTATGAAAATAATAATAATAATGCGTTTAACGTCCGTTTTTCGACTTTATGTCATAACAGACGTCATTCGCACCATTACTATTTTCCATCTACCACACTTCCCGTTATTTTTCTACATTTATAAAACTTCAACTTATGTAATAGCAATGGGCGAATGAAGGAATTATAGGAAATTAGGATAAGGTAGGCAATTTTTGAACTAGGAGTTTGATAGGTAATCAGCCAGGGCCTCAAATAAAGAACCATCTCGATATTTATCTGGAATTAATTGAGGGAAACCATAGAAAACCTCAATCAAGATGGCCGGTACAGGAATTACCGTTTCTCGGCGAGAGGCAGTAGGAAAAAGTCCCAGCCACATCTGCCCCCGCCGGGATTCGAATCCGGACCTCCCGAATGCGAGTCTAGTGCTGTCACCACTACTCTACCCAGCTCGGTCAAGTCATTTATAAAAAACATGTTTCTGATTCAAAAACACGTAACAAAAACAAGTTTGGGGGCTGAAACGGACTAATAGCAGTTCAATTAATTTAAATGGAGAAATTTACTTTGAGATACGAACAAATTGAGTATATCGAGGTTCCACTGTACTTTAATCTTTCACGTGAAACTGCAACTTTAAAATTCTCCCAGTTGGACTGCAACATATCAGTCGTGTTTGTGTAACATGTGGAGTAGGTACATGCTATGAACTCTCTCAGCTGCACGGCATACCCCGTCGGGTCGACTTGATCTCTCTCCACACAGCTAGAGCACTTCACATCCGGTGTGATCTGCGATCAAGACAACGTTCGAGTTCAACGCAACTAACGCACGGCATGTGACCATATAACGTGGCCAACATGGCCCAAATACCGACGGACAGACGGACATTCTATGTTATTACGTCAATACTTCGGTAGCATGTCTATCTCGCTGCTCCGCTAATTGCTAATAGGATCGATATCAGATCAATAACTGATATAATTGGAAACTTATACCGTTGCTAGTGAAAATTAATAAATTTAAATCACGTCTCATTAAAATAACGGAATTCTAATATGTAACAAGTTTAAATATAGAAAATTGACAAAAAAACTGGTTTTTAGAATGATAAAAAACGGAACCTTTATATCACAACGATCATCGTGCAAAGAGGTCTTTATAACTAGGGTTGCCATCCGTCCGGGTTTCCCCGGATTTGTCCTAGTTTAGAGGGCATCCGGGGAGCGTCCGGGTTTTCATAACAGAGCATATTAATAATTTGTTTTATTTTAAGAATAAAAAAATTTTAACTGATTATTAAAACAATTTGTAACAAACTGTAATAAGATTCTGTTTTGTTAGGTACATTAAAAATGATGAGAAAAGATGACTAAATTTAATTTTAAGGTCTGAAAATAAATAGAAGGGTGATTTATGACATTTTCAACTGTTTTTTATTACACTGACTATGATTAAAAAAAACCTGTTGACATGTCCGAGTTCTGGGCTCTAAAATCCAGGGTTTTCACGGGTCTTGTCCTGGTTGCCAAATTTTATAGATGGCAACCCTATTAATTATAACCAACAACATTCTAACATTGTTAAGTCCTATATATATTTTATTTCAATGCATGTAAAATTAAACTTATAAATAATTTTCCGACTAATCAGTCCGTCCATGACTAATAATACAAGGTAAATTTGTAAAAATAATGGAGGTTCAAATTGCCCTGGAATTAACACTTTCAGTAATTTGTCTGCCGAAATAAAAAATTTAAACATCAGTCAGTTTGAAACTACATGAAAAAATTTTCTCATTCAGCAATGTGCTATTCAATTGATGAATATTTTAAATATTTTATATTAGATTTATATTATGATTAGGATTTTTATAATCACACTTTTTGGTGATATGAAAATAAATCTTATTATTATTATTATGAGATTTCTCTACCCGTCCGTTCATCTAGGAAATCGCAAAGCCTCAAACTTTCTAAGTTCTTAAAATTGCAATTTTGCATGCAGATATTCCAGGAGTTGTTTGGTAAAAAAAATATTTGGAAAAGACTCCTTTCAAAAAGTATATGATAGTACTTATAGGTTATGTTTCTAATGCTTGATGACATATATGCTATGGCAAATGTGACATTACGTAAAAAACTAGCAAAATAGTGCCATTTTCCACTTGTGAAACTGGAATAGTAAAAGAATATATTGAAAAAAAAGGTACGCGGTGCGAACTTAGGACTTAGTTTTTCCTAGTTTTTTCCTAGTTTTTCCTAGATGAACGGACGGGTAGAGAAATCTCATAATATTTTATGTGTATGTAAATTCCGGGCAAACATTTGATAACAACGTAAACATTAATTTGGTGATTAATATTCAACAAATTTCCGACTATTAACAAACAAAATGCAAAAATGTATTCAACTTGAAATAGACAATCAACAAAACAGTTCAGTTCACGATGGAAAATTGCTCTGTATTTATGTCAAACGTAAAAAATATTTTGTATACGTATATAAACCAAAGATAACATTGTATGTAATACGAACCATATTGGCTGTATGAAGTAGAACTAACAATTATAAAAGACAGACTATAATTACTTGAGGACAGATAAGCCAAACACCTGAAATATTAATAACAGGCACTACTTTAAATAGAGGGTGACTAGCCGTGAATCTAACGCTAATGATTTCCAAGCAATCACCTTCCTGTAATGTTCGCTTTTTTGTGCATATCAAATCACACAATGACCTTTTTTTATTTTAATGCTTCTTTATAAATTTCCTACTTACTTCGGAGTAGTACTGTTTAGTCGAGGTATTATACTGCTGGCTTACCCAACGTAGACACATTATGTGATTGTGTGCCCTACAGAAGTACCTGAAGCAGGCCTGCAGACGTTTAGGTTTCCCTGTAAAATTTGAGTATTCCCTATTTTTTTCAAAATTTTAGGTTCAGTAGTTCGGAGAGAACTGATAAGGGAAGAAGACGCTCGATTTTCGTATATTTTCTCAGATATCTTTTAAACTACGGGCTTTAAAATTATATAAAAAAAATATATATTAAATTTCTTAGAACGCGCCCTTTCATTGATACGCCATATGATGCACTTGAAAAATAAATTTTTTTTAATTTTCTGATTTGACCCTCAAAATACACCACAAAATTGTAATTCGTTTATTTACGCAATTGTCCTGCATGAACCTAACTCCTATATATGTATCAAAGTTCAACTTTTTTATTCAGTTGATTCAGAGAAATACGCTGAGAGAATACGCTGTGACAGATGGACAGACGAACACGAGAGTGATCCTATAAGGGTTCCGTTTTTTCATCAAATATACGGAACCGTAAAAATGGTTAATAAATCGGTTCTTAGGATTGCTTTTAAAAGATCTAAAAATGTATTAGAAACAATTATTTATTTTGTTCTCAACTGAACTACTGAATAAATTATTGTAAATTTTATAGACGCCTGACAACGTAGGCCATAAGCGTCTATAGCTAAAGAACTAATAGATAATTTGTCTGGGGGACAAAGAAGAAACAACGATTCTTGGCCATTATTGTGTCGATAAAACATGTATTTTATATAAGATTAGTTTTCCCTTACGTTAAGAACATTTTTTAAGCGACTACTCACCCCTTTTAGTAAAAACGCGATGATACAAAATATAACCTATCCTATCCCCTAAACTAAAACAAACCAGCCACTTTTTTAAGTAACCCAGTACAAATAGACAAAAATTATGAAAATGAATGTGCCTACATCTAAACCGAAATTTCGTTAAAAACTTGCAATCACAGAGTTAACATTTTATTTGTTTGCGTCGATCTTATGATGTGAGGGAAAATGTATCTCAAAATTTGAGAAATGAAATGGGTTTTATCTGAAACACGATTTTTGGGCTTGAAGCGATGTTATAAAAGTATGTCTAAAAAACAAAAATGCGCGGGTAGCAACTCTATATCTTTAACTTTACATCAAACAAAAGTCAGAACAGTCCAGAAAATAATTAACGTTCATCATAAAGTAAGAATTATACACTTAAAATATATTTATAAATACATAAATTTGTTCTTCTTTAATTTATAATATAGCGAGTTTTCTTTTGTGAACTGCGAAAACAAGGAAAACAAACGAAAAGAGCAAAGTTAAAAGACAACTGAAAGTCGACGCCAGTGCTACGACGACATAAGAATATCGAAGCAAGGATTTCTCAGGGGTAAGAAAAATATGTCTTAAATAAAGACTGGATAAAACAGCGGAAACCGTAAAATTCCTCATATTTATTACAAAATAATATAAAGGAAAAGATCACAGTCGAGAGATTTAATTATTTTCTGGAAAAACCGCATGTGTCATAATATTGGCGTTTTATTGCGAACTGTTCTAAAAATATGTGTAATAACTATATTCCAAAAAATATGATTACAAGAATATTCGAAAACAGGTAATAGATCTATTGCATAAAAAAAACAAAAATCGCAACCCGCTTCGTTTCATAAAACAAATCACGAAGTTCAACAAAAATTTACTGTTAATGTTCAAAATTATGTTACAAGAAAAAATAGTCAAAAAAAAGTTTACGAATCCATGCAATTAATTTGAGATTTTGTTGTAACAGTTTTAATTCTTAAAACGCAATATTTTATTAGTCTAGAACGCTTTATCGATTTTAATTTTTTTAGCTTCAAACTTCAAACCGTTGCAATTATTTTCTTAAAAATATACCGACATTTTTTTCTTTCCACATTCATCTGCTTAATAAGTGTTCGGCATCGGGTCCTTTATAAAAACGACCCAGCGGGGTCCAATGTAATAACAGTGTATACGCAAAAAGACCCGAAGCAGTTTATAACGGCAAAAGCAGTGTAGGGAACGTACTCTGTTGGCTTGTACAGTTCTGGTGTCTTTACTGGGCGTTAAACTCACTACTCTGACGCGCAACTGGTAAATCAAGGACCGACAGGATTTTCAACTATGTTGCAAAATTAATTTTGAGTTAATAATATGGTTTTTCAATTTAAAAAAGCCGTATTCTACACGTTAATTTAAATTATTATAGATTCGAGTTATATTCGCAGAGTTAACATCCTCAAAAAGACTCTAAAAATATTTATTGATTATGCTTTTAGTAACTAAAACGAGAATCGAGATTTTATTTAAAAATAGTCTGGTCTTGGATAACACATTTTATTTTGCGTTGATTTATCTATTATAAAAATATGGTCGCGAAAAAAACGGAAAAATTTATTCATGCAACTATGACGTTCTTAGAAACACTTACCTATAAAATAACGTCGTTGAATTGGGGAACACATTTTGGAGTTTTCTTTGAAAGTGAGATTTTGTCAAAATCAAGCCACAATATCAATTATGTCGTCCTGAACATTATAAATACACAAAACAATTTTTTTAAATAACAATTTTTTTTACAAAGTTTGTTAGAATTAATAGTCTCCAATGACTAGAGCGGAATTAATCTAAATTTTCAAAAATTGCGTTAACAATATTCATACAAAACCGCACTTATTTCACAAATTCAACTGAAATCACTTTCCAAAAATCAAGACACTAGAACCAATTGTTACACAAAATTCTGCGCAGTTACAGTCCAAATGTTGCGTAATTTTTTATTTATAAATCCAATATGGTAATTGCACTGTAAACAATTCATATAATCACAAATCCACACATGATTCGTCACTGAAGTTTTTTAATAAAGTAAATAAACAAACACGTATATCCAAAACAAGTTTTTTGCAAACACAATTCAAAATATCCAGATGGCACACTGCAAATCCACAATGTAAACGGTCCTCACGAAAGGGCACTAATTATTAAAACACGTCAATCCAAAAACAACTGAAAATCCACTATAAAAAACACAAGCAAAAAAATCACGCTGAATTTCGTCCATCCTTATATACAGATCTACACTGTGCAAGTACAGCAACTATACTAAAACCTAACCGCCGACTGCGTTACTGAGAAAGCCATTAAGAGTCGAGTGTCAGGTCTGCCAACAAAGGGAATTGAATATATCTACATAAGTAATACCAACCTTCACTTTCCCTCACCATACACATCGGAAGCTAATGTACGCGGAGGTATACGACCACATGAAGAAGAAGTTGTGTTTAACGTGCAGTTTAATGAAACTATCGCATTAATACCAACTAAAATCTGCTCCCATCTGCAACGCAGAGCTGTAGTGTTGCGGTGTTGGTGCCTCTGTTACTCGTTGCGCGTGTGTTTTGTTTTATGTGCCTATACTGCCTAAGCAGGTAACGTGCCTTCAGCTTAACGTCGCCGCAGCTGAACTTTTTCGGTGGCGACATTTCCAAGTAGTTCAATTTTTAAAATAATTCATCGACAAATTAAAACACACTAAATTAGTTTTATTCTATTTTTAAAATTGTCTTAGCGTCTCTTCAACTGAGAAGTTCCATTGCAACACCAACACTTTTTTATCGACTTCAAAAAACAAATAAAAAAGATTATTAAATTCGTCACGTAAAGTTTTTCAAGCAAGAATTTAAAACACAACTGGTGACATTTTACAGCAATTAAAGTGGATATTGTAGGAAATTTAACAAAATTCTCAAATCAAACAATTATATTTATTATTTCGATCTCGTTCACGTTTTAATTCAACTAATCGCATTTTACAAAAATATCTTCAAAATTATATCGTGTTACGTAAGCATATTACTTCATTAGATTTGATGTTCTAATAAAGGTCAGTTTCAAAAATGTGGGCATAGCGGTACGAAATAGGTGGATTTCCCACAGTATCGATAAATAGGTCTCAAAAATCTAAAATGGTATTATTTTTTGTGCTGCTATTTGTAAACCTCAACCAATTTTGTTACTCGAAGTGTCTTTTAATTCTTAGAACTTTTTTAATTACAAGATAGTCAGGAAAACAGACTATGTAGTATATGTATTTCATACATATGTGAATAATTACAATGACGTAACAATACAATTAGTTATGCATATTTACAATTTTTATTTTTTGTGTTCTTTTATAATTTATTGTTATGATATAAACTCATATAATTAAATTATTTCACGGCTGCAATTTCTAATTATATAAATAGACACTTAATTTTTATATTCAGTATGGCACTACAAAATGGCCGTGTGCTTTAATTGTTCAATTTTTTTTCTCTTTGTAAGATGAGACAGCATTTTTTTCAGTTTAGTTATATTTGGAAAAACTGTCAGAAAGTATAAACGATTATTACCCGATTGCCAAGAAGGGTTATGTTTTTTGCGCGTATCTATGGTATCTACTTGTATGTACGTGACATTCAGCGTTGCCAGACGTCCCGATTTTTAAATCAAAATTAAATGTCCCGCGCGGGACAGGCTCAGTCCCCCTATTCGGGGAGAACTCGACCGTGCGTAAATAATTATTCACTTATTGTAAGTTGCAATTTGTAACACTCGCTCCTCAGACTATTGTTTGAAACGCCATATTTTTCTAATGAATAAAACTTTTTTGATTTTGATTTCTGTTTTTTTTATTTTTTTTATTCAGAAGACGAATAAGACTCAACTATGTAACGACAGGGTAAATCTGATTTAAAATACCATATTTTTATTAAAATACAATTTCTATGGCTATTTTTGCTATTTATTGTCACGTAAACGTAATTTGAACCCAAATAAAAAGATAAATATTTAAAAACTTCTGATTATATACGCTTTTTTACTATGTCCCGCTTTCGACGAAAGAATCCCGCTTTTTTCACTCAAAAAGTTACAAAATCCCGACTTTGCAAAAAAAAAATCTGGCAACGCTGGTGATATTCTTTATTACCTTGTATCATCCAAACGGCTGGACGGATTTCTAAAATTAATTTGTCTCGGCAACCCAAGGGTCCTAGCATAGGTGACGTCAAAAAAAATCAATATCGCGGATTTTAGGTGTCATAATATGTGGCTCGAATTTTTTTTCTCCAAATAAATTCAATAGGGTATCAAAATGAAGAATATTGCTTTAGTTTAGTATTCTATTGACAAAAAATCTACGCATACTTTTTCACAGTGTATAGAGATTTATCTTCGAGGAAAAACAGAATTAGATTTTTGAATATTTTTACAATATGTATGCTTATTATATAACATTTATAAATGTTTCAATACTTGAATAAATAATGAATGCTACGCTCTGTATATGGAAGGATTCAAAATATTTAATTAACACAGAATTGTTCAAAGAGGGCTTTAAAAATTATAACCTTTGACTGCAAACCAAGATCTAGTGGGTTATGTTTTTAGTGTGTATGATATTATGGCACATGTTTGATTGTAACATTGTATAAAAAATAAAACAGTTTTTTTATACTTGCATAATTTTTTTTCTGTTTTCATGTACCTGCTGTATTTTTTTTTATTATTCAGTTTAAAATAATTTCGACTTAAAACTATTGAACGCTGCAATTTATTATTTATGTATTTAAAAAAAAATCCCGAGCATCAAGGGGGGCACCTGCCTCTACCTGCGCCCCTTGGCGACGCCCCTATCATTAATGAATTATACAAGACTAATAATAATATTGAAATGCAAATTGAATTTATCAAAACCCTAATAGTTTTAATAATGTTTTGGCGTAAAATTAATAACAGTCAAATAAATAATTAGATAATCGTATTTTTATTATTACTAATTATAATGAAATAACAAAGAAAACCAATTATGATGGACGCGCTTTGTTTGCTATAAAATCCCATCTTAGATTCGTTTTTGTTTCGTAGAAAAACAAAACACGAACTATAATTTGGTATTTTAAAACTTTGCGTGTTTCCGATTTTTTAAGGTAATTATTTGTGGATCATCTTAAGAAAAAATTGTAGCTGCATCACGAAATAATGAATATTAGAACCTAGTTTGGATTAATATTATATTTAAATATATTTTAACAATGACGAAGTCGAAATATATTTCCAACTATCTAAAAAAAAAGTTAGCTTACCCGCGATTTCGCTCGTATTAATGTCTGTTTTAATAGATATCTTATTTTAACCCGAATAAAATCCGCTCAGTCATTCTCCAGTGATTTTCAGAAATAGTGCCAAGCTGCTTAGAATAATAACGTCGAGAAATTTTGGTCCCGTCATCCGACCGGCAGCAGTAGCCGCCCATGTGCCATTTATGACAAATACACTAAAAACAAACTGTTATCCTTAAGCCAATCGGAGATTTTTCACTGTTTCGTTTATAGATCTGACTAGAGTGACAGGATTATTATTGCCCTATTTAAGTCTGTAGTATTATCTGCAAGCAGTAAGTCGCATACTCTGTATTCTAAAGTGGTAAGTCATTTATATAAATTTATACAAATAAAAATCAATTGCCGCTTGTATGAAAGATCATCACTTGAGAACGGCTCGACCGATTTGGCTGATTTTTTTTGTTGTGTTCGTAATTGTTAGGACAAAGTTAGTACAAAAAAAAAATTGGAAAACCCACCAGATTAGTCGAAAATTTGAATGGTATTTTTGTATGAAAATCTCAATTTAGTACAGTTAAATTAGTAAAAAAGTAATTATTAATTTATTTAATGACAATTTATTGCTATAGTTGTAGGTTTCCCACACATAAAAGCAAATTGAGTTTCACTAAATAATGCGCCTTAAAATGTTCAAGTATTCTACCTCTGACAGCTTTTTCAAAAAGTTTACTTAATATCAGTACCAAAGAAATCGGTTTGAAGTTTGTTAATAAACCAGTAGAGCTCTTTTCATAAGTACAAAATAGCAATTTTATAGAAAAGTCAATTTCAGTTAATATAAAGTTGCAAAAATATATCAAATAACTAGGGTAAATCGAAACTTCGAGATATGTATTTTCAAAATAATTGTATAAGAGATATTAAGAAGACCTTGAAATTCAAAATAGTAAAAATAAAGACATAAAAGAAAACCTGTGAAAGATTATATGAAAGGTATATATATAAGTGTCAGCTTTGAAGAGGATTTATGAATATTAAATCATAAAATATTTGTAAACATTGAAAAACAATAGGTCATTATTTTTTTATTATCTTAATTTTTGGTCAAGCATTTCCAATATTGTTTTGGGTCACTGATGTACAGGAGAAAACATTTTCTTTTATATTTTATATAACATTGAAAATATAAGAATTTCTAAAAAAAACCATCTAAGAATTTTAACGTCAATATGTTAAAAATTTAGACTACTTTTTAGACTGAATGTAAACCCTACATTCAGTTTGATAATTAATTTGACGACTAAATTTTTACATATGTCGAGGTTGAAATTTTTTAGTGATTTTTTTACAAATTCTAATATTTTCAATTTTATATAAATTGGAAAATAATTGATTGAGAAACTGCCTCCAAATATCATAGCAAGTGAGATTGTTTAAAAAAATTATTTATAAAGTTAAATAAACTGATTCTACCAACAGTAATAGATATATTTACGAAATGTTATTTTTTTAAACTTAAAAAAAACTTTAAAAAAAATATTAACCTCCTTCAAAAAAATCACTAAAAAGATGAAAATAATGAAATTTTGAGGTCGGATCTAATTTCATTACAAAAACTTTTAATTACATATCTACTTTTAGGCGCCGACCTCAAAATTTCATTATTTTCATCTTTTTAGTGATTTTTTTGAAGGAGGTAAATATATTTTTTTTAAAGTTTTTTTATTTTTTACTTTTTAATGGTGGATTTGATTTCGCACATTTTTGAAGATTTCCCTCGATTTCTCCAGGGTTCCATCATCAGATCCTGACCTGATCACCATGGGACCACCTGGGATGTATACCCTTTCAAACAAAAAGAGAATTTTTTAAATCGGTTTAGGCGTTGTCGAGTAATCGGGGAACATACATAAAAAATAAAAAAAAAAAAAGATTCCGACGAATTGAGAACCTCCTCCTTTTTTTTGAAATCGGTTAAACAGAACCACAAAAGTGGTTGAAACGTTGTTATTTATTCCAATAAATAAATTTGAAAATTATAGCAAGTAGCTTCATTTCGTAAATATATTTATAAAGTTATTTGCAATATGTGAATTTTTAATATTCCCACAGAACTAATAATAGTGTGGTTTGAATTTATTCCTGCATTGTGTTCGCATTTCTTAAAGAAAAACATATTTCTTATACATAAAGGTTGAAGATTTGATTCCAAGAATTTTATGACAATCAATTTTACCTGAACCAGCCGTAAAAATATATAACAGGTAAAAAGAACCTGCACAGTGTGCCATATTTCTTTTTCGGATAGTTTTTTTTTGCCACCTTCTATGCAATAAACAAAAGTACATACTTGAACAAAAGAGTATGTAGTTTTCAATAAACAAAAACACAATACAATTTTTATTTGAAGTTAAATCTTAAACTTCAATATTTTACATGCTATTTCGGGTAAGTGGTGCGATGAGAATACTTGATTTATATTGAGCGGGTGAGAGCACCAGATTCCCATTCGGGAGGTACCGGGCTCGAATTCCGGCGGAGGCAGATGTGGCTGGGACCTTTTCCTACTGCCTCTCGCCGAGAAACGGTAATTCCTGTATCGGCCATCTTGTTGAGATTTTCTATGGGTTTCCTCAATTAATTTCAGATAAATATCGAGCTGGTTCCTTATTCGAAGCCATGACACATTCATTTTTTTTCTTGTATGAGACTCGGTTGTGGAGTTATGGACAACGAAAGAAGTAGACATTTTTTGGATAGTGCTGCTGGGATTACTGAGTAAATAAAAAAATATTTTATGTAGTGATTTATCGAGAAAAAATAAATGGTTTTTATATTATGGAACAATAATATGAAAAAATAATATTTTTTTGAGAGAAAACCGGAAAAAAATGGTCGAAGTTAAAAAAAAATTGTGTTAAAAAGTTCACTTCCGGTTTTCTCTCAAAAAAATATTATTTTTTCATATTATTGTTCCATAATATAAAAACCATTTATTTTTTTCTCGAATCACTACATAAAATATTTTTTCATTTACTCCGCAATCTCAGCAGCACTATCCAAAAAATGTCTACTTCATAGTTGGTGCAATCTTTCGTAATCCATAACTCCACAACCGAGTCTCATACAAGAAAAAAAAAACCCGGGTCGCAGTGCCAAAACCCTGCCGACAATATAGTGTATTTGCTGATACAGGCAGTGTGGCTTTATTATGCGAACTTAAGTTAGTTTCTGGGTCCAAAAAAAATTTTACTCCTTAATACAGCCCTTAAAATAACATTTTTTTTCTTAATTGCAATATTATTATCAATCGAACCTCTATACCAAATTATATACAACTTTCAGTAAATAATTCACTATCTGCAAACTAGTGTTTTCATAAAAGTTGTAAGTCCGGTCCTGTCGGGCCGATTTTATTAAAATTTTAGGGAAACTTTTTAATTACTACCGGAGGGTTAAATTTCAATTTTGAAACGATTCGGAGAATTTTTTCGGTATTTTGGGCCCCAAAAACATTTTTCAACCCCTAAAAACTACCCTTAAAATGGCCCGATTGGGCCCATTTTAAATAGGCTTCGTGCGGTGATGGATTCCAACATGTGTGCCAAATTTAGTTAAAATAAATTAACTTCTTCGAAAGTTATAGCCCGCACACATATATACCTATATATATATATATATATATATACATACATATATATATAAACATTTTTAAAAATGGTGGCAAAGTGTTTAGGAGGTTATGAAACGTCGAGAAATTTTGGTCCGACCCCTAGGTCCCGTCATCCGACCGATGCCAATAGTGTATGTTGCCATATGGCAAATACACTAAAAATGAATGTGTACATGCATGTCCTCAAGGACTATAATTAACCTGAATATGAGCGAAATTCAAGATGTCACTTTTTTTCTTATGTCCGCTTCACGTGGAATGCCCCTATTTTAAATTTTTATTCAAAATCTTCTCTTTTTTTAAATCAATAACGAAACTACTATTTGTAAAATTCTGTATAAAAATTATTTTCAATACAAGCTTAACAAAGAATTTAAAAACGAGAAAAACTTTTAATAAAAATACGTTTTCATCTAATCTGTATTTTGTGTATGCATATTTGATATAGGATTTGTAAAAAGTTAATGAATATTGAATATACAGTATTTTTAAACTTAAAGTTTCATAAACTAAATTTCCCGTAGGTACGTCAAAAGTTGGCTTGTATCTATTTTCATAAAAACTTCTAATGAAATGTTTCTCAATTCTACCGAGAGTATGAAACTATTAAATATTGATTTAAAGAATCCACAGTATGCACTCCTCAGTGTTCAGAATTAAAAAAACCTTTTATAAAAAAGAACCACTAAACGGAGACATCATAAAATGTTGAGATCGGCACCAATTTAATAACTAAAACGGTTTGGGTATGTCGTAGCCAGATCTTAGAATTGATCATTTCATAATATGGCCGACCAATTTCATGAAATGGTTGTATTTCATGATGTGACATTTCATGAATTGGTCGGCCACATCATGAAATGATCAATTCTAAGATCTGGCCACACCAGGTATAATATACAGTGTGTCTCAACCGACGTTGGCTAACATGGGTAACTTTGTTATTAGTGGAGATAGAAAGTCGGTTAAATGGGCAAAGTAGTGCAGAAAATTGGGCTCATTAACGTCCCGTCGAAAAAACAATTGAATTTTGGACACCCTATGAATTTATTCAGAAAATAGTGAAAATTGCCATTTATGAAAACTGGCCGTAACTTTTTTATTTATGAAGATATTTGAAAATTTTACTAACCATTCTTTGATAACTTTTTAAGGTCTTTTCAGTGGCGTAGGTTTAATTTTTTTATTTCCACTACATAATGAAATATTGACATGAACTTTGGTTTTTCTTATGGACGGCATTTTTGATTTTCAGATATTCAAATTGTGCTTATTTTTCTGAATAATTTGACATAGCATATCCTATATCTAAACCAATCAGAAGCTACAAAACTGACCAAAATAGCTTTTTGACGTTATCCATACCGATCGAAGTGTGCCGTGTAAAACAAAATTAGTTGAAACAAATACTGTATATCGACAGGCCAACAATCTGTCGAGCGATCGCTACAGTTTTGCTAATTCATTTTGTTTGATTTACTCTCTAAGATGGCTCAAGCATTCTCAAATTTGGAGAAACAGGCTATTTTTGCGCATACATTCAGCGTAACAAAAATACCACGTAGGCTCAAGCAGAATACTTGAACCTTTATCCAGAAAGGCGACAGCTTTATTCAATAACTTTTAGGAACCTAAATAGAAATTTAAAGGTATACGGTTCATTTTCAAAGAAAAAAGGCAACATTCAACACTGTGAAGAAGAATTAGTTTTAGCAAACTTTGAAATTGTATACTAAAGGCTGTATTCAATTTATTGCACATGTTGAATTGAAAATAAAAACAGCAAAAAATTTCACCTTTAATTCACAATTATTTTTGGCTCTCGGTTGAGTGAAGGTTCATTTTCTAACAGTGCCTAATGTAAAATTAGATCTCGAAGAATGTAGAATAATGTTGAAAATGTGCTAAATTATGAGAAGTGTTGACTGTTTAAATACGTCCCTGTAGAATAACTGGTAATTCAAACGCCGCGATAATGGGAAATTATAAAGATTATAAAGTTTGGATATAGGAGGTAATCTCTGAAACTACTCACCCGATTTTAAAAAATGTTTCACCAATATTTAGAATGGACCGTCAGAATGGTCGTAGGCTATATATTATCGCGTTAAAATAAAAGCGCTTTTCGTGGAGACTAATTTTGCAACGTAAGTCGACGAAAAAACTGTTGTTACTATCGAGCGGGGCGCAGCCTCGCAAAGCAAGATCGTAAAACTACTGTTGTTGCTGTCAAGCAGTTATAAAACATTGTTTATCTTAATCGCGTGTGAAGTCGCGAGTAGCGGCTAGTTGATAATATTGCAATTAAGAAAAGAATTAATATTTTAAAGGATGTATTAAGGGGTTAAAGTTTCTTTTTTGCTTACACAATAAAGCCACAATACCAGGATTAGCTAATACACTAAAGGATTTTTTCAAAATTTATGAACAACCTAAAAGCGTTCTACACGTATAAAAATGGAACGACAATTAATAATTAACTTATTAAGCAACTTCGTTATAAGTTTTTAAAAACAAGGACTATAGCTTTAAGAAAGAAAATTTTCATCTGCTTAAAAATTAACTGTTAGAAATTATAACAGACTGAATTTCCATTAAGTTTTTTGTTTACTTTACGCTAAAAAATAATTAAAAGTTCATTTTCATTAAAATCAACATGCCGCGTTAGCTGGGTTGTAGGCAATGCAAGTTTTAAAATAATGTTAAGGAAGACGAAGGACAAGTGAATACCTTTCTTACCTTTTTACTTTAACTACAAGCCTTAGGGCCGAGAAAAAGGCATGTAACCTAGTGAATAATGTATATCAGTTCCCTTAACTGAAGAATAATAAAATATGTGCCGACGTATCAAAGATTGCTTTTAAACTAACCGAAATTCAAACTGAACGTATTTATAAACTTACAATTTTTAAAGTTTAAGAATAGCCGAGCTCTAAGAGATGTCTGTTACAAAAAACAGTTTTCATACTCTAACCAAGAGCTGATGATACTAAAAAAAACCGGCCAAGTGCGAGTCGGACTCGCGCACGAAGGGTTCCGTATCTATAAAACCGAACAAAAAAATCACGTTTGTTGTATGGGAGCCCCTTTAAATATTTGTTTTACTCTGTTTTTTTTAGTATTTGTTGTTATAGCGGCAACAGAAATACATCATCTGTGAAAATTTCAACTGTCTAGCTATCACGGCTCATGAGATACAGACTGGTGACAGACGGACGGACAGATAAGGCTTAGTAATAGGGTCCCGTTTTATCCTTTGGGTACGGAACCCTAAAAATAAATGATAAAATTATGTGAATACAATAATTTATCAAACAAGAAATTCACAAAAACACGAGGTTGATTTGTTATTTCAATTTGAAAATTACAATTTTGCGACATGTCAAAAAACGCTGCCCGCCATGATGGTTTGAAGTGCGGCGTCAGACTTGTAGTAAACACAAACTACCAAGAAGGTAAAACACACACATGCCTACATAAACACAAGACTCACACTCACACAACACACGCTTAAATAAAGACTAAACTAGCCTGGTGTAAATCATACCGAGTCATATTTGCACTTGTTTGTATACTACAAGAATGACGTCACGGTAGGTAAACATTACGGCTCGTGTTTTCACGCCAACTTATATATTGTATTAACTTTGAGTGTTATTTCATCTTATAAGAGTGAAATTCAGAAGCATGCATATTAATCTATATAATTAAAAATTTAGAAAAAAACCCCGACACAAAAAATCTATAAGAAGTTAAATAAGAAAAGAACTGATGACCTTGAAACGGCTGGACTGATTTTGATAAAACATGTCTAAGAACCACCGCTTGAAAACCTGCTTTCAAACTAAAAAAAACCGCATCTAAATCAGTTCAGTCGTTTAAGAGCTAAGGTGCCACCAGCGTTGCCAGATTTTTTTTGCCAAGTCGGGATTTTGGAACTTTTTGATTGAAAAAAGCGGGATTCCTTCGTCGAAAGCGGGACATAGTAAAGAAACGTATATAATCAGAAGTTTTTAAATATTTATCTTTTTATTTGAGTTCAAATTACGTTTACGTGATAATAGATAGCAAAAATAGCCATAGAAAATGTATTTTAATAAAAATATGATATTTTAAATCAGATTTACCCTATCGTTAAATAGTTGAGTCTTATTCGTCTTCTGAATAAAAAAATAAAAAAAACAGAAATCAAAATTATCATTAGAAAAATATTGCGTTTCAAACAATAGTCTGAGGAGTGAGTGTTACAAATTGCAACTTACAATAAGAGAGTAATTATTTACGCACGGTCCAGTTATCTCCGAAAAGCGGGACTGAACCTGTCCCGCGCGGGATATTTAATTTTGATTGGAAAATCGGGACGTCCCGCAAAATCGGGACGTCTGGCAATGCTGGGTGCCACAGACGCAGACAACACACATAGCAGTCAAACTTATAACACCCCTCTTTTTGCGGCGGGGGCTAAAAATGAATATATTTAAGTGAAACAAAAATTCTTGTGGACTAATACTACGATATGAACATTTTAAGACAATTTAAAAATAACAGTCAAATAGTCTATTTGGCCCTTCTTGCATTTTGTTAATGAATTTTACAAAATGGCGAAAGAAAGAATAAAAAGGTTAGATGGGCTGTCATATATTCTCGAGATTTATAAGACGATTTTTCTCAACTTTCTACTCAAATAAATTTTTACACAAATAATGGATTTATTGATAAATTTTAGACATTGATAGTTCCGATACAGGCAATATTACAGCGAAGAAAAAGAACTTTGAAGAAATTTTGTATCGCTAACTTTTTATGCCTACGGACCACGCGAAGGCGTTTTGAACAGTAATCTTTTGTCCGTGTGAAAACAACCGAAAATCAATTCTAAGGTAAAAAGATATAGCACTCAGATAAAAGCAGCTAGGTATAGGAAAGATAAAATATGGATGCTGTTAAAAATAATAGGGCTCATACAAAATTTTCGTACTACATTGTAGTAAAATTTTATTATTCAACGCCAGAGGTTTATACAAGGTGTTAAACAAGAGATTGGAAATTCAAAATGAAAAAAAAAATGGTCCGTGGCAGAAGTTATCCTTCTTTGGCCTGATCGCGATAATTGATATTCACATTTTCGTTGAAGACCTACATTGATATTTTGGTTGGTCTATATACGTACGTCCGAGCGATACAGATCGCAAACTTTGACGAAACGCCACTTGATATTTATTTTTATAGTTTAAAATTTTTTTTAATCTTTTTTATATTGTTTTAATTTGTTATTATTTTCAGTTTTTAACATACAGTGGAAAACTTAGTAGGCTGTGCACTTTTGATTTTACCAATTTATCAATTTATTTGAATTTTTCAACTAAAACTGGAAAAGATTCTCTACACAGGTCGTAGTAGAATTTTCACGTTTTTCTTTTTAAAGTTTAACGTCTTTAGCGACGTATCTGTTTGAAAAAAGTAAAAAATCGAGGGGAAGTAGAATCCACCCCTAAAGGGGAAGTTAGTTTGTCTTCTAAATTACATTAAACTGACAAGGACAGAAGTTTATAGTGTATGTGTAAATATTACTAATTTGTTTGACATAACAAAAAATTAAAGTTGGGAATAATATTAAAAACTAAAGAAGTTAAACTTCTTATGTAAGCTTATGAGGGTAAGGCTCATTATAATTTTTTTTTGCTTTTTTATTTTCCAGGTTTCGGAATAGTTGGTTCAAAATGTTTATGTTTTACGTTTTATAACGTTATTTTGACATTGATTTGGCACCATTCACGCATTGTTGTATATGCATGATTGAATATCATTATGTGAACTTAAAATTGCTTTCGTTAAACAAATCAAACCCTTAAGACATCCCGTAAAATGATAGATTTTTTTCAATTTCAATATATGGCAAGCATTTTATCAATCAAATGTCTGCACCGAATTCAGCGTTGCCAAACGTCCCGATTTTTAAATCAAAATTAAATGTCCCGCGCTGGACAGGCTCAGTCCCGCTTTTCGAGGATAACTAGACCGTGCGTAAATAATTATTCTCTTATTGTAAGTTGCAATTTGTAACACTCACTCCTCAGACTATTGTTTGAAACGCCATATTTTTCTAATGAATAAAACTTTTTGATTTTGATTTCTGTTTTTTTTTTTATTTTTTTTATTCAGAAGACGAATAAGACTGAACTATTTAATGATCTGATTTAAAATATCATATTTTATTAAAGTACATTTTCTATGGCTATTTTTGCTATTGTCACGTAAACGTAATTTGAACTCTAATAAAAAGATAAATATTAAAAACTTCTGATTATATACGTTTTTTTACTATGTCCCGCTTTCGACGAAAGAATCTTGCTTTTTTCACTCAAAAAGTTCCAAAATCCCGACTTGGCAAAAAAAAAATCTGGCAACGCTGACCGAATTATAAACCTACTATACTCATTATTCGAAAACTAAAATTGTAAACTTTGTTCAAATTTTAAGTCCTTTTGTAAATAAATTTTATTCAATTTTATTTAAAACATACCAATTTTAAAATAACAAAAAAAAAACACACATTCCTAATTATCACTTACATTGAAGTAAAAAAGACTGCCTTCTTTTTTGTGCATGGAACTTATACAGTTTTTTTGTGGCAGGTTAAAAGGATACATTTTTGAGAGGTTGGTATTATTCTCTTATGTCTCAGATCTTAAAATACCGAAGGGGAATCTGTACCTTTTGACGGAACCGACATCTATTTAAAATTGACGTTCCGTAAGATGGTTTATTTTAAATATACTACCCATGTATAATGACTGATGATGTAATATGTATCAACATACCACGAAAATTTCTTAAGTGGAAAATAAATAGCCTTATTTTAAAAATTATTCAACTTAAATTTTAATTCTCTTTTTTCAGATTTAGTAGACTCGAATACCGAAATGTTCTGCTTCATCTCCCAAACATGTCCTTGATTGATATATTTATTAAAAATACGTGTGGCACTCGGGGACTGCCGCGGTAAAGCTATTGCATAGCATTTTTTATTAACTTATGCAATTATAATTATTTATTTATTTTATTTATGCAGTATTTTTTTTTCTTTGATATTAATTCAAGTTACACTTTTTGAGCGTGGTGACCGATAAGAAAACAAATTTTTTTTTTATTGAATAAATGAAAAGTTAATATTGTTTAAAATATTTTTATTATCTTACAATACATGTAGGTTATTCAGGAATTTTTATCATTGAGAGTATAGGTTTATGGTAACTGAAATAAGAAACATAAGTTTGAGACTTGATATCCTCTAAATATTTTCTTTCACTATTTTTTTATCACTTTCTTCATTAATAAATGCACTTTGTTTATTCATATTTAAAACACTTTATACACAAATAAAGATAGAATCAGTTATGAGCAGTTAGCAGCTAGTCTACACGCATACGTCTAGTCGCACGCACACAAACACCGTGCCGAAGTCTGCCGAACTGAAACGACGTTAGACGATGCACGGCTTTCAACGCCGCACCGCTGTGCCGGTCGGAGTGGGGGGTGTTAGGTTTATTTTCGTTACGGAATTTCTTGATTCGGTTGCCGCGCTCAAAGCCCGCGATAAAAGCTATGCAATAGCTTAAAAACTACTATTCATGTTTTTCTAAAATATATTGAAAAATGCATGTGGCATCCCCGCTTTATTTTACCTTTTCTCTTACTATTCGTCCTACTTTTGTCGTAGAGAAATAATATATTATATAGTCTACGGTACTCGGGAAAAAGTAGGAGTTTTAACAGTGAAATAATTTTTTAAATCGGTTTAGTTGTTCTTAATAATACCCGTCGAAAACAAACCAAAGTGCACATTACATAGATTATCTCCGATTAGAGATGGGAAAAACGGGTCTTTTTTATGATCTGCATCTTTGCATCTGGATCCCGTATGTGAGCCGACTCACTGAACCGGTTCAAAAAGAGCCAAGTTCTGAATATGTTATTGCAGTCTGCCACTGAGTTACCTAGTTCAGTCAATCATATCACGACCTGTATAGAATTAAGAATGCATAGCCAAACATGTGATGCATGAGTCATTTGAGCTGACAGATGCATCAAAGCAAGAACTGATACGTAAGTGTAAAAGGTGCTTCTGTGTGTTAAGTGTTTCACTGAGTTATGCGGATCCGTTGATCCGTCGGCTCAAAAAAAAGTGAGTCGGTTCTCACGGATCTTCTGTCGGAGTCGGCTCTTTGAACCGATTCAGATCTGAGTTACCCAACTCTAGGTTGAGCAGTAAATCAGGTTTTTCGAAAAAATTAACTGACTTATGCCGCACCTGTATAACAATATATATGGAAATAATTACATAAGTCCGTTAAACTTTTCTTAATACACTGTGCTTTATATATTTTACTTTTAATTTATGAGTCTACCATATGTTATATATGTTTTTGTAATTTGACGAGTCCTGTTTCCGTAGCTTTATGGATAATAAACTTTATTATTGTTAGAAATATATAATAAATAAAATGGCTGAGGGAAAGCGAAAATGTTATTGGAATGCCTTAAAAGCAAACAAACGCGCGGAAATTAGATAGAAATCTGCAAAATTCAAAATACAGACGCTTCACCAAATTTAAATTTTGTTATTTTTACACTCCGTATATAGAATGATTCAAAATGTTATTGCGAACGCAATAACCAAAGTATCAAAGAAAAATCTAAAAGAATTTTGCATATAAACACATTGCCGATTAGTCCATTTATACTGGGTTGCAGAAAGCATTGTCAGAATTAGAAAATCATTATTGATAATGACCTTGCATTGTGACTACCTATATTTAGAAACAAGAAACAGAGCTGGGTAGAGTAGTGGTGACAGCACTAGACTCGCATTCGGGAGGTACCGGGTTCGAATCCCGGGGGGGCAAATGTGGCTGGGACTTTTTCCTACTGCCTCTCGCCGACAAACGGTAATCCCTGTACCGGCTATCTTGATTGAGGTTTTCCATGGTTTCCCTCAATTAATTCCAAATAAATATCGAGATGGTTCCTTATTTGAGGCCATGACCGATTACCTATCAAACTCCTAGTTCACAAATTGCCTACTTTATCCTAATTTCCTATAATTCCTTCTTTCGCCCATTGCTATAATACATAAGTTGAAGTTGTAAAAAAATGTAGAAAATAACGGGAGTGGTAGATGAAAAAATAGTAATGGTGCTGTTATGACATAAAGTCGATAAACGGACGTTAAACGCATTATTATTATTATTATTATTATTTAGAAACAAGACGGAAAGACCTTAAAAAGTTTAAAATTTGGTTTAGGTTAATGTTCGGTTAGACAATGACCTTAGATTGTGGCCACATATATTGCCCCAGAAGAATAGCATTGTAGAATTTTAAATCGACCCAGCTCGAAATATAATTGTATAATTGCATCAATTTTTTTAAACTATGTTTACATGTATTTAGTATATTTTTTTCACGATTTTCACTTGAAATCAACATTTTGCTACGCATTTTTATCAAAATTTAGCTTCAAATGCGATTTTTTTCTATGTAGGCCAGTCATTTGTTTTTGTGTGAATACAATCGAATGTTCTACATGGTGCAAAGTGATAATGTATAATTTCCGCTATTCATTCAAAAATTCATTCCAATTTCTAATAATGTCTTCAGTATATAGTGGTGTTTATCCAATAGAATGTGGAGGAAGGTTTGGTTGAGGATCGAGAAATAAGCTTTGCCAATGTTACGCTAATGGCTAACGTTTCGAAAAATGTATTTTCATCTTCAGGGCCTCAAGATGGAAATAAATTTTTCGAAACGTTATTATTTCTCGATCCTGAACCAAACCTTCCTTCAGCGTGATTTCTAATAATATAAAATACTAGCTGCCCCGTTCGGCTTTTCCCGGAAGCAAATAGCTATTTTCACTCACTGATCATCCCCCTTTTTCATTAGCATAATAATGCATTGTTTTTTTCATTGTGAACAACTTTTCTTAGTGACGCTTTTGCGTACTATGAACGGAAAGGTACTTTACCTGAAACGAAAAGAGGTTTTGCTCAACTGTAAAGGCCTACATGATTTAAAAAAATAGAAAGTAAACTAAAAATAAGTTTCAGACCAAGCAGGGCGGAATCCCAAAATATGAAATTCCAATTCGAAAATTTTTTGTCAATCTCACCTATTGTGAACTCAATTCGGGGACAGACTTTATAATATTATTTAAAAATATAAAATTACCAGGAATGTGGACAGTAGATTGTTAAAAACGCAGACTATCAATACCGCGACGTTTCGACCATTTTATTTGGGTTTCATCAGGTGTCTTGATTTATAATGCGTAACAATACGAGCTTATCATACACCATCCTTCAGATTCACCCATCATAATTAAAAAAAACTCGTTTATTTTATTAATTAAAACAGCTAACAGAATTAATAAAATTAACGAGTTTTGTGATTTATGATGAGTGAGTCTGAAGAATGGTGTATGATAAGTTCGTATTGTTACGCATTATAAATCAAGACGCCTGATGAAGACCAAATAAAATGGTCAAAACGTCGCGGAATTGATAGTCTGCGTTTTTAACAATCTACTGTCCACATTCCTGATAATGTTATAATTTGATTTCAATAATCATGGATGATAACATTAATATATATTATTGTTCTGAAATAGTTCAATGAACTTTTGGGCGTCCATTAATTACGTGAGGTGTTCAAGGGGGGGAGGGGTCAAGCTTAAGCTTTCCAAATCTCCTTAGGGGAGAGGGGGGTTTTTAGGAAATATCACGTAATTTTTTTTTAGTAAAAAACGGTGTAAAATTGCGTGAAACAAATTATGTTTTTGTTTTTTTTTTTAATCCAACGCAATTACAGCCAGAACACAAATTTAAAAAAATCTCACGTGAGATTTGGGGAGGGGGAAGGGAGTTGAGGAAAATCTTGCAAAATCTCACCAAAGGGGGCGGGGGGTCAAAAAATCCTAAAAAATGCCTCACGTAATTTATGGACGCCCCCTTATAACATTCTTCCTTTGAAGTCATTTCGATTTGGATACAGTAATTTTATTTGAACAAAAAAAGAAAAAATCTATTGAGTATTCAGTATTCAGACGTAGATAAAAAAAAATACATCCAAGAAAACTATTTCGTTAACCGTGTACACTTCGTTTTTAAATAAATTTTTTATGTCAATGATGGATTGCCCCCTTTCTTTTTGAACTCGCACGCTCATGTAGAAGGCGTCAACGTGTAATCCATCTCCCGATGTAACAATGTGCACCCCAGTTTATTTTAGTTACGTACATTTGTGCGTTTTTACGCGTGACATAATGCTGTCTCATCGTATTTACGTTGCTGGCAAACCGATTCAAACAATATTATAATATAAATGACGAAATTTTATTAGGATTGACGCACTGTCCAGATATTTTTATACAACTTTACATAAAAACACCTCTTTTTGCGTTATTTCTTTTTCCTTTATAAAAATATTAACCTCCTTAAAAAAATCACTAAAAACATGAAAATAATGAAATATAATAAAAGTAGATATGTAATTAAAAGTTTCAGTAATGAAATTGGCTCCGACCTAAAAATTTCATTATTTTCGTCTTTTTAGTGACTTTTCTAATAATAATAATAATAATAATAATGCGTTTAACGTCCGTTTCTCGACTTTATGTCATAACAGACGCCACTCGCACCATTACTATTTTCCATTTACCACCTCCCGTTATTTCCTACATTTTTTAAAACTTCAACTTATATAATAGCAATGGGCGAATGAAGGAATTATAGGAAATTAGGATAAGGTAGGTAATTTTTGAACTAGGAGTTTGATAGGTAATCGGCCATGGCCTCAAATAAGGAACCATCTCGATATTTATCTGGAATTAATTGAGGTAATTCATGGAAAACCTCAATCAAGATGGCCGGTACAGGAATTACCGTTTCTCGGCGAGAGGCAGTAGGAAAAAGTCCCAGCCACATCTGCCCCTGCCGGGATTCGAACCCGTACCTCCCGAATGCGAGTCTAGTGCTGTACCACTACTCTACCCAGCTCGGTTAATAATAAAAGTAGATATGTAATTAAAAGTTTCAGTAATGAAATTGGCTCCGACCTAAAAATTTCATTATTTTCGTCTTTTTAGTGACTTTTCTAAAGGAGGTTAATATATTTTTTTTTGTTTTTTTATTTTTTACTTTTTAGTGGATTTGATTTCGTACATTTTTATTAATAATATTGTGTAGTTGCTTAGTTAGTAAATTACAATAAAAAAACTCCTGAACCGATTTAAATACGATTTATGTGGAATCACCCTGAAGGTATGCTCTATTAAATAAGAAAAGAATCATCATCAAAATCGGTTCACAAATGCTGGCGATATAAGGTAGCATTCATATAAAAAATATGTTTTTGATGTCAATTAAAACGGATGAACCGATTTCAATAAAAACTATATGAGACCAATCTGGTAGCATTCTGAACAAAATGGCGCTAAAATTTTTCAAATCGGTCCATAACTGGCGGAATAATCGCGTAACAAACATACAAAAAAAACATACAGACCCACCTTTTTTTGAAGTCGGTTAAAAAACTAGCGGCCCGGTCAGGTTTCGCACGGGTACCAATCTAATTATCTATAGCCATAAGAGATGAGAATCATTATCAAAAAACTCTCAACGTTTAGAAGAAGCTTTTCTACACGTCGTAAACACATAACTTGTTTAGCTATATTAAAATTTATTGTCACTGGAAAAAAAAACTCCACCTTTCTTTGAGACAACAAAATTGAAAAAATCAAAATATTTTGCTACAACATTATAATCAGTCACATGTAAAAAAAATATAATGAGCCTCACCCTCATAAGCTCACATAAGAAGTTTAACTTCTTTAGTTTTTAATATTAAGTATTCCCAAGTTTAATTTTTTTTATGTCAAACTAATTAATAATAGAAAACAGTATCACGGGTAATTGGAATAATGAAAATAAATCAATTTAAAAACTCATTGATTGCAACGTTTCGTCTTTTCTTTAATTAAGACTTTTTCAAGCTCTCAATATGTTTAAGCGATAGTTAAACTATGATGTAATATGCAATTTGGCATTACAAAAAACAATTATAATAATAATTGTTTTTTGTAATGCCAAATTGCATATTATAAATTATTCCAATTACTCGTGATACTGTTTTCTATTATAAAATTGAACTTTAAAGACTAATTAATAATATTTACACATGCTTAGCAACACACTATGAACTTTTGTACTTGTCAGTTTCATGTAATTTAGGAGACAGACTAACTTCCCCTTTCGGGACCAATTCTACTTCCCCTCGATTTTTAACTTTTTTCAAACAGATACGTCGCTAAAGAAGTTAAACTTCAAAAATTTAGTGACATAAACAATATGTCAATATTTTCTATTGCATAATTAAACGGTTTTATTTCACGTTCCGTACATTTCAAAAAGTAAACTTACCAAAAAAGTGAATTAGCTTTGAAACTTACCTGAAACAAAAAATATATCATTAGATACAGATTGTACAATTAAAAAAAAAACAAAAAACAGACTCATTTCTAATTCAAAATATCTGAAAAACCAAAAAACAAATGATTGAAGACAGATAAATATCACTTTTCAAGCTAAATTTTGATCAAAATGCATAGAAAAAAGTTGTTTCAAACTGTATTTTGTATAAAAAACAATGTTTTATTTTTATATAAAATGGTATATCCAATTGTATATGCCCACAAATATAGAGCATATGCATATATAAAGAGAAAATCACTTGGGGATTTGACAACCACCATAATGCATTTTGGCCAGCAACATTAAATATCAAATAAATCGACATCACAAAGAATCCATGGGCAGAGGTGGGATTCGAACCCACAACAGTTCGGTCAAGAAGCCAGTACTCTACCCTCTAGAGTGTAGACCATAACTATCCCCAAAAACGATGTTAAATACATATACTATACACAGTTTCAATCGATCAATTATTTTTCAAACAGTATCGATTTAAAATTCTACAATGCTCATCTTATGCAGAAATATGTGTGGTCACAATCTAAGGTCACTGTCAAATCAGATTTTTTGACAATGCTTTCTGCAATCCAGCAAAAACTGTTTCTCTAAGTTATGTCAAATCAAGCATAAACGTTGCTCTATTGCATGTGGGAAAAATGGCACACCTATCATTAAGAATAAATATTAAAGCGGCTTTGTACGTTTTCTGTCAATGATAGCAGATAGCCGGTATCGTGCAACTAAATGATTTTGCGTGACGTATTTAGTATCAATTACGTAATACGGCGGAAACGGTTCAACGGAGAACACAAATTATAAATGCATTTCCTCTAATTACACGCAAATTGTCAACTGGATGTAATGAATGACTAATGAGTGAGTGAAGAGATGCTATAAATGTATATATAAATATGTACGTTAGTTAATTGGCTTGAACTCTACATCTCTGACTTGATTGTGAGAGATGACCTCGCTATAATCAACCGAGACGAAACTACAGAGACGATCACAATTACTTCATCCGTACGACCAGATGGTCGGGAAACTCAAAGTCCGGACACTATGGTAGTGATGAGCAAAATCGATCTTGGTCTTGGTCTTGAGGATTCCGCAAGACCAACCCATGAGTCAAGACCATACTTCTACTAGCAAGACCAAGACCCAATGTGTAAGAACCAGGAAAAAGAGAGGTTTTGGGTTCACCTCAATGAACATTAATTAATCAAACATTCCGCAAGACCAACCCATGAGTCAAGACCATACTTCTACTAGCAATACCAAGGCCAAGACCAAAAGAACAAAACCAAGACCGAATAAGCAAGACCGAGACCCAATGTGTAAGAACCAGGAAACAGAGAGGTTTTGGGTTCACCTCAATGAACATTAATCAATCAAACATTCCGCAAGACCAACCCATGAGTCCAGACCATACTTCTACTAGCAATACCAAGGGCAAGACCAAATGAACAAAACCAAGACCGAAAAAGCAAGACCAAGACCCAATGCGTAAGAACTAGGAAAAAGAGATATTTTGAGTTCAACTCAATGAACATTAATTAATCAAAACGGCGCATCACTGGAACACTAGATCGGTCCAGCATGACTAGACAAAAAGTGCCAGCCGATTGACGCTTGTTGCTAGAGATTGAAATCCAGCGGCATTTTCAATCCAGCTGGAGTAAATCAAATCCAACTGGATCCAGCGCGGATCCAGGATTAATCGATTTTTCAAATAAATGTAATAATTTTTTAACTCTAGAAACTGTAAAACTACATTTAGATCAAATATTTGTTTTTTTAGCGTTAGTAAAGTACTCTAATACTAGTAAGTAATAGTTACGAGTATCCGGAGTATAATTATTAATTTTCACAATACAGTCTTAAAAAACCTAAATTTATTGATATTCTAGATATTTGAAATAGTTATTCGTTTACTTATTTTACAAACTATGTAGTCTCAGTTTCTCAGTCTCAATCATTTTAGATATAAAATTGCGTTTCCCTTTTATAAAATCTTTAGTTAACTCTTATTAGAAACAAACTTTAATATAAATAATATTATATAATTTAAGACTTGACTTGTGTTTTAAAGAATAAAGCCAATCATTTATGTAAGTAACAGTTTTTTGTTACTTTTTTTAAAGTAAGATCTCAAAAAAGAAATGTTATTGATGGTGTTATCTCCCAACTGCAAATATACCCGAATGCGGAAAGGGCTCTCTCTACCTCTACGCTGGTTGGTTTAAGAGTCATCAAATAATCATAGATTAAAGTTAGGTTTTCACCTCTTACTCTCTCACTTTCATTTCTTTCTTCAATATCTTATCATAATCCTTCTCAGACCCAGTTAATTACTTGTTTTTAGCCGATTGCGAAACCGCACCGCTGGATCCAATGTCAGATTTTAAATTCAGCAAGGCCAAAAATGTGCTGGATCCAGCTGGATTACTGGAACCAGCATTGCAATCCCTACTCGTTGCTGCTTGCTGGCTGCGAGTCTTGTTCGTACGTATCCGCGGTTTTAAGAAGTGATTGCAGATTTTGATTTGTTAGACAGTTTAATTTATCAGAAAAAAATTAAATGGCAAAAAATTCAGTTTATTGATATCTACACAAATTCTATTCGTCATTTCAATTCAAAATGCCACACCCTATATAAATAGGCTAAACTTAATTGCCATTGTTGTGATGCGAAACCAAATTCCCCTTTTACGTGTTGAACGCATTCTTTTCATACAGAGTAGAATTCCAATAATAAAGACTGCACCACTTCTGTTGGATTACAAACGTTTTTTTATCATCATTGCACATATTTCTCATTAAAAAATTAAAAAAGTAGTATACACCGAGCCAGAAATTTTCACTCTGTAGTCTGCCTGCAAAGGAATTTAATTAAAATAAATTACGAATTTTCAGGAAGTCATCAATTTATTTCCATCGTTTATTTAGCTTATATTCAAAAGCTATAATTTGCAAAAAATTGATATAAAAGAAACTTGCTTAAATATCTAGAATAGAAGTGTGTATTTATGTGTGCAAAATTGTTTAATAGGACTAGTCGCTACCCGCTGCTTCGCACGCGATTGAGATGAAACTCGGCAGCAACAATAATAGTGGAGTCTTTGGCTCCACCGTATTGCAATCTTGCAAAAAACACGAAATGAAGTAGATAAACTCTTTCCTGTTAATAAGAAAAAACACATAGCGTCCTGAATTAATAGATTAATAATAAATTGATCCTCTATTTCACCACCTTCAAGTTTTTTTTTGAAGACCTCAGGATGCAATCTATCTCCTTGCTAAATTTTATCACAATCTGTTCAGTGGTTTAGGCGTGAAAAAGTAATAGACAGACGAATAGACAGATATACAGACTTTCGCATTTATAATATTAGCATGTTGGTGTAACCGCGTACGGTAGTAAATAATAAACGTGGTTCATTATGGGTTACGGAATTCAGAACCAAACCCGGTCTTCATTCGATCTTTGACACGGTTAACATGTTAGTGATAATAATGGAACTTGTTTGTGCTTCCACTAAAAGGTGTATTTTATCCGCGTTTAACGGTACAGTGCTGTGCAAATGAAAGCTGATTTAGTGTTTCCATCATCGCAATTGATAGTATAATCGGTCGGCCAATAAATCATGTAAAGGTTGCTCCAGGTTTTTAACCGAACGTAACAGTTCAGGAAGAAAGAAAATGACAAGTTCTTGCCACATTTGTTATAAACACATAATTTAAAAAAAAAACTGGGCAAGTGCGAGTCGAACTCGAGGGTTCCGTACTATTTTTCATGTTACATAAATTTAACATAAATAAAAAAACAGGTCAAGTGCGAGTCGAACTCGTGAGAAGAGGGTACCAGAGGAATAAGTACCAGAGGAATAAATACATTGTATTTATAATAAATATAATAAAATTTGTAACAAAAATTACAAAGAATATTTTATTTATAACAAATAATTCCGTACTATTCCGTTTTCCGTGAGTACTTTAAGACTTAAGATTTTCGTTTAGGTTTTCCTGGAAAATATGGGTGAGACCCAACATTCCCTATTTTTTTCAAAATTTTAGGCTCAGTAGTTTCAGATATAGGGGGGGGGGGAGAATGATCAATTATTCGTCTATTTTCTTAAATAACTTTTAAACTATTTATTTTAAGATTATTTGAGACCCTTATTACAAACCCTTTCGTTTGATATATGTCACACGGTACAGTTTGCTAACCTTTTTTTTTAATTTCCTAATTTTTCCACAACAATTACCCTCATGTTCAAAATTAATTTACGTTACACGTCCGTCTTTGGGTCAACGACTTACATATATGTATCTAATTTCAACTCAATCGGTCCAGTAGTTCGGCGCAAATTGGCTTTGACAGTGGGACAGACAGACACCCGAGTAATCCTATAAGGGTTCCGTTTTTTTCCTTTTGAGGTAAGGAACCCTAAAAAGAAAAAAAAAACACGCAAGTACTGTATATTAAACCTGTGTGCGCTGAACATTATAAAACTATTGGTAAATGTGCAGAATGAATATTTTTGAAGTTATATATCTTTTGGCGCACTGAGAGCAAATGTTTCTCGATTAAAAAATTGCAGTTTAAAAATCTTAACAATTTCATTACAGAAAAAAACATTCACAAAAAACAAATGTCACCATCTCGTGGCAATCTGTTTATTTTAGCAGTTGTCGGTAATATTAAGTGACGTAGTGGCGCTGAAGTCTCTGAATAGAATAGAATAAAATGTATTTCCACTCTGCTATATTACATAACTAATCACTAACGGTGCAAAGTATTCGCACGGGTCCGCTAGTACTATCTTAGTACAGTCGGTAAGGGATCTAGGATTACATAGCTCAAACATCCTTAAACTCCCCGATAGGATGTTTTCTGAAAAATTTAAAACGAACATGGAAAAAATTTTCTTGGGAACAATAGACCAATAATGCAATGTATATATTTAATACATTTTATTTGCCAACGTTTCGACTTGGATCCAGTCTTTTTCAAGGCGCTAAAATATTATTTCACACTAAAGTCAATTTTTCTATCAACATAAATATATGTAACATACAAATGTAATAAGGTATTATTTTATTATAGAAAGATAATTTATTTTATTTTCTTGAGCACATGTCACTTTTTAGTGTATTTGCCATATGGCAACATACACTATTGGCGTCGGTCGGATGGCGGGACCTAGGGGTCGGACCAAAATTTCTCGACGTTTCATAACCTTCTAAACACTTTGGCACCATTTTTAAAAATGTTTATATATATATATATATATATATATATATATATATATATATATATATGTGTGTGTGTGTGTGTGTGTACGCGCGATAACTTTCGAAAGAGTTAATTGATTTCAACGAAATTTGGGCCACATGTTGAAATCCATCACCGCAAGAAGCCTATTTAAAATGGACCTAATCGGGCTATTTTAAGGGTAGTTTTTAGGGGTTGAAAAATGTTTTTGGGCCCCAAAATACCGAAAAAATTCTCCGAATCGTTTCAAAATTGAAATTTAACCCTTTGGTAGTGATTAAAAAGTGTCCCCACAATTTTAATAAAATCGGCCCGACAGGACCGGATTTACAAATTTTATGAAAACACTAGTTTGCAGATAGTGACTTATTTATTGAAGGGTGTATATAATTTGGTATAGAGGTTCGATTTATAATAATATTGCAATTAAGAAAAAAAAATGTTATTTTAAGGGGTGTATTAAGGAGTAAAATTTTTTATTTTGCCCAAAAACCAACTTAAGCTCACAAAATAAAGCCACACTGCCTGTATAGGCAAATACACTATATTGTCGGCAGGGTTTTGGCACTGCGACCCGGGTTTTTTTTTTTAAACACAATTTTTATTTCTTTTCGTTTTGTTTCGTTCGTTGAAAAAGACTGGATCCAAGTCGAAACGTTGGCAAATAAAATGTATTAAATATATACACTGCATTATTGGTCAATTGTTCCCAAGAAAATTTTTTCCATATTAAAACTATATAGACAGATTACTCAATACGTTTAAAATGAACGTTTTCACGCTAGTGTATACACGCATGCGGTTTATTATTTATAGTTAGCTGAACAAAAGGCCAGAGCCTATGATATTATCTTCTATCTCCTATACCTATTCTACACATACATATTATATGCAGTGTCTCAGTTATTGACTATTGTGTATTTTACTTACATGCAACACTGTTTAGTAGATATTTAATTTGTTTTCAACTTCGAAAAAATATGTTAAATTAATGACTTTGTGTATAAAATGACTTTCTACTTGGTGTGAACTACTCGAATTTGATTGGGTATTTTTTTCAACTTTTCTTGCACACGATTTGAGATATATCTAATATTACAAAGATGTAACATTTGTAAGTTTGAATGTAGGAGACAATCTCCGAAACTACCCATCCGATTTCAAAATTTTGTCACCAATATTTAGAATGGACCTTCAGGATATATATTATCGCGTTAAAATAAAAGGACTTTTCGTGGAGACCAATAATATATAAAAAACTCGGGTCGCAGTGCCAAAACCCTGCCAACAATATAGTGTATTTGTTAATACAGGCAGTGTAGCTTTATTACGCGAACTTAAGTTGGTTTTTGGGCAAAATAAAAAATTTGACTCCTTAATACAACCTTAAAATAACATTTTTTTTTAATTACAATATTATTATCAATTGAACCTCTATACGAAATTATATACACCTTTCAGTAAATAATTCACTATTTGCAAACTAATTTTTTCATAAAATTTACAAATCCGGTTCTGTCGGGCCGATTTTATTAAAATTTTAGGGACACTTTTTAATTATCACCAGAGGGTTAAATTTCAATTTTGAAACGATTCTGAGAATTTTATCGGTATTTTTGAGCCCAAAAACTGTTTTCAACCCCTAAAAACCACCCTTAAAATGATCCGATTGGACCCATTCTAAATAGGCTTCGTGCGGTGATGAATTCCAACATGCGTGCCAAATTTCGTTACAATGAATTAACTCTTTCGAAAATTATTGCCCGCACATATATATATATGTATATATATATATAAACATTTTTAAAAATGGTGCCAAAGTGTTTAGGAGGCTATGAAACGTCGAGAAATTTTGGTCCGATCCCTAGGTCCCGCCATCCGACCGATGCCAATAGTGTATGTTGCCATATGGCAAATACACTAAAAATGGGCATTGTTATATCAATAACCGATCATCATGAAAGTTGCCACATGTATAAATGTATTTGTTGTAATTCGCCACAAGACCGTAATACGGGGGATCCGAAGGCTCCACTACATGTTGTCGCTGTCGTGTTTCATCTCAATCGAACTTAAAACTGATTTAAATACTTTCAGATAAACGCTGAATTGAAATTCAGTTAACTAATTATAAATCGTTTTTCTGAATCGATTGGAGTATCTTAATGTAAATATAACGAAAAATGTAAAGAAATATTTTTGACAGAAAACACTGTTTGGAATAATTATGTCATTTCAAATTTAAGTTGAGAAATATTGATTAATTTTTTTAAGTATACTTAAAATTGCCATTTCTGATATGAACAGTTATTTAATTTTGGCAATTTTACCTTCTTATAATATCAAGAATATTTTGCCTACGTTTCAGAGATAATTAAGGACTAGATTTCGAAACTGTAAATCAAAATTCAATAAAAGTGTTACGTTAAAGCCGATAAGTTTACCATGCCTTTTAGAAGTCTAGTGTTTTTAATGAGCTTTAGATATTTTTGCGGTCAACAATATTTTCTATCCAAGATAACTAATGGAAAAAGACTGAAACAATAATGTATTAGAAATAGCCATATTTAAAAAAATCATTAAAATTTACCTTGTTAAGATATGATTTATGCGGTTACCTTTTGAACCATTCAAATAAAATATCTTTTGAACACCAATAAGAAAATACCGCATTTATAGAAATTTCCAATATTTCTTTGACAAATTAGTTCTGATAAAAATATAATCAAGATTATTTATTTCCATATTTTTAGGGTTCCGTACCTCAAAAGGAAAAAACGAACCCTTATAGGGTTGTCCTTCGTTGTCCGTCTATCTGTTTATCTGTCGGTCAAGGCCCTTTTTCTCAGGAACGCGTGAAGGTATCAAGTTGAAATTAATTCATCTTTAAAGTTCAATTCCAGATATATGTTATAATAGAAAACAGTATCACGGGTAATTGGAATGATGAAAATAAATCTATTTAAACACTCATTGAAGACGAAACGTTGCAATCAATGAGTGTTTAAATTGATTTATTTTCATCATTCCAATTACCCGTGATACTGTTTTCTGTTGAAATTAATATCAAATACTCAAGTCTGCAATCCCTTGGAGCTGTGAAAAAATCAAACCTAAGTCAACGCAATCAAACGATACGGTCGTTTGGGCCGCATATTTTGACACTCGCAAAGGAATCAAAACCTATACAGGATACTTCCCGTTGACCTAGAATCATGAAATTTGGCAATTTAAAGGGAAAAAATCAGAAAACAGTAAACTTGTAGTTACATTACAAAAAAAATATCTTTCCTGCGATTATAAACTTATTTGCAGTTGGTAAACTGACCGCGACGGCCAAGTGCGATTCCCGTAATGGACGGTTAAGCCCCTTCAGTCTGTGTTTTTGTATTCGGATATTGCTAAAGGGGTATTGTACAAATTTTCACAGTGCCTCAAATACCTATAGACCAGGGTCGATAATTTTTGAGACCAAAAAAAATTATAGATTGGAAAAGGTAGAGAATATAACAAAAATGAAAGGAAAAATAAATTACGGTCGATCTGAGGTCGGGAAGGGAAGGGGGTGAGTTTTTAAGGGTAAAAAACGGTTTATCTCGATTTCCGGCAAAACTACAAGCCCTATGAAAAAAAGTTAAACGGCAAAGTTGTAGGTAATAAAAATATTTACAACTTTTGTTTTTACACTTTTTTCACAGAACCTCAATATTTATGTGAAAAATTCAAATAACCAAGTTTTTGGTTTTTTATTTTTATCTTTTGCAAAAAAAATTATTTTTTCACGAAATTTGGTGAAAACTTACCTTTTTATGTCCCAAACATACAGTAATTTTTTTGATTTAAAATATTCATTTTTTCACCTTATTTTGACTTAATATCGAAAAAGCACCCTAATTTTCAATCGAAAATTCTCACGTCAAAATATCTGCTTTTTTAAAAAAGTCGGTGGGCTTTTTGTTCCTTGAAATCTCTACTTTCTGATGGTATGAAAAAAAATATACATTACTACAGTAAATGTTCTCAGAAAATGCAAATAAGTTATCTTAAAATAGCAATAAATAGGCATCTACGCATATAATTATATGCGTAGATTATATGCATAGATGCCTATTTATTGCTATTTTTTTTCACTTTTTACCATTTTCAAAGCTATAGACCCTGGTCTACTACCCAAAAATGTCTAACAGCTCTCGCGCTAATAAGCAATCAACAAATCCGAACAAAGCCGGACTGGGCCCTCAATAACCTAATAAATAAATTTTTAGTTTCTGTTAACGCGTGTGAAGCTGCGGGTAACAGCTAGTTGATAGATAAATCTGAATAAACGTCACTTCACAAATTATTAAGAAAACTATCTACAAAATTTAAGATAACAATAGTTCTGCAATTTCAAAGCAATTAATAAATTAATTAAAGCAGTCATTCTACCGTTAATTGCGAGATGGCAATCATGTCTGACTTTCGCTTATTGAATTAAACTATATCCACGACAGTTGTATAGTTAGCACGACGTAGGACCTGACTACATAGCTATTACAGAATTCGCTTGGATACCGGATGAATTCATAAACGCCATGAAGTTATGTAATGACGAAAAAAATCGAAAACGAGGTTTCGACAGGTTTTAATATTTCATGGTCCCTGCATATCCCTTTATGCCTGAGAGAAAAATGTGGTTACGTGGTTTCCTTAGTGTCCAAAACATTGTTTTGGACACTTGTTTCTGTGTTAATCTACACTAATACTATAAAGAGGAAAGATTTGTATTTTTGTGTGTATGTTTGTAATGAATAAACTCAAAAACTACTGTGCCGATTTAAAAAATTCTTTCACCATTAGAAAGCTACATACACCCTAAGCAACATAGGCTATATTTATTGCTAGAAAATATTTGGGATCCTTACTAAAACTTTAGTAACGTAACCCAAGGTGTAAAAAAATGCTATAAAACATATTTATTCGCATGCGCTGCGGAAACTATTGATGATAGAACAAAAGTATGCCCTACAATATTAAAGAACATATCAATAACTACAAAAAACTTCGCGATACTATATGTCCAACTATTATCGTTATATCACAATAACCACTTTTTACATTTTAATAATCTATAAAGACGGTGTATATTATGTAATCTATGAACTCCAAACGGGTAGACCATTTTTGATGAAATTTTCAGACAATCTTGTTCGTTATTATTTGAAAAAATATTACATTGTTTAAAAATCTTCTTTTTCCCGGGTGACACAATCTATATTATTATTATTTATTTGAGGAGAACGGAATGCAAGTAAGGTTCCAAACGCTCCCGGAATTCCAGGAGTCTCTTGGAATTGAGCTCTGAAAATTAAAATCTTCCGGTTCCGGGAGGGAATTTAAGATAAACAAAATTCTCCCGGAACTTCAAGTTGCTTGAAAAACATATCGCGCGTTGTATGGTGGGTCGCGGAGTGAACAAAGGAAAAAAACCGTTCAAATGAAGAACATGTCAGGGTAGAAATCAAGACGTTTTTCAATTCTAAAATGAAGTTTTTTAAAGTCAGTTCAAGACCAGATATTTTGAAATCTATACTTTCAAATGTAAAATATAAGTTCAAAGTAAAATAGAAATTAATGAAAATCGTTTTCTCTTGGATTTAGATAGCCAAGAGCTCTGACAACCCTAAACGCAAGGCAAGAGATTGACAATATTTGCTTAAATTATTTATGTAATCATTGATTCTTTTACATTAATTTCTGCCGTTTTGTTAAAAATAATGAATAAAATGCATGTGAGCATAACAAAAGAATTAACAAGTAACAACAATTTTCATATTAAATCTATAATGTACAATCTGTCTAATAATTAAAGAAATATAATAATAATAATAATGCGTTTAACGTCCGTTTGTCGACTTTTATGTCATAACAGACACCATTCGCACAATTACTATTTTCCATTTTACCACTACCCGTTATTTTCTCCATTTCTAAAACTTCAACTTAACCAATAGCAACGGGCAAATGAAGGAATTATAGGAAATTAGGATAGAATAGGCAATTTTTGAACTGGAAGTTTGATGGGTAATCGGCCATGGCCTTGAGTAAGGAACCATCTCGATATTTATCTGGAATTAATTGAGGGAAACCATGAAAAACCTCAATCAAGATGGCCGGTATACGAATTATCGTTTTTGGCGAGAGGCAGTAGGAAAAAGTCTCAGCCACATCTGCCCCCGCCGGGACTCGAACCCCTACCTCCCGAATGCGAGTCTAGTGCTGTCACCACTACGCTACCCAGCTCGGTTTAATTAAAGTAATATATACAGAGAATGATTGTAGGTCGTTTAGGTAAAGAGTTATTGTTGAAAACTAGCGACTGATGTATTTTTTACACCAACCGCAATCGAGTGTTAATTTGTTGGTGTTTGGGGAAACGTTCTGTTTATTATCGTGTAAAGTGTGCTTTAAAACTGAATACTTCACCCAGTATGTTGTGATAGTGCACAGCTCTGTATTATCTAGCGCAGCGGTTCTTAACCTTTCTGCAGCCAAGAGCACATGCAAGTTTTCTAAAGAAGAAATTGGTAACCACTACTTTTGTAAAACTACGAGTCGAATTTAATATTTATGTATATGATAATCTATCTCATAAGCGTATACACAGTATACTATTGTAAAATATTAAATTCTACTGACTTTATTTCTTTTTTGTCCTTGGTAATTAACCCTGCTGTTCTCCTCGGGTCTATATGACCCAAAATCATATTGATGACTTAGTAACTTTTTTGTTTCTTAATATTTTTACCTGATATTTTGTGACTTTGTCTCTTGCTTGATCTAGTTAAGATGCCTCTATAGGTTTTTAAAAAATACATCTAGAATTTTTTTTATACATGATTGTTACACAAATACTCCTTGGGTCAATATGACCCAAAATTAAATTTGACTGGTAGAGCGGATATATACATTATGTTTAATTACATTATCTGCAAATTTGATTGTTTTGCTGATATCAAACGTGTGCTATCATGTGTTTTCAATAGCAGAGAAGTTTGAAAGAATTCCTGCATGTCTGTTTCAGAACTGCGCAGGTTAAATAATTTGTTTACATCATACAAGTTGGGTCAAATGCTCCTCAAAAGAAATCTTACGATGTTAGGGACTGTCAGGAAGAACAAACCTGAGCTACCTGTCATGGGAGTAAATAAAAATATACATAGCTCTAACTTTTATTTTACTAAGGATACCACAGTTGTTTCATACATTCCAAAAAAAAATAAGAAAGTCATACTAATGAGCACACTTCATAATAGTAAACAAATAAGCGAGAGAGATGACAAAAAGCCACAAATTATACTTGACTATAATTCTACAAAAGGAGCAGTTGACACACTGGATCAGCTAAATGGAACCTACACTTGCAAACGAAAAACAAATCGGTGGCATATGATTTTGTTTTATAATATCTTAGATACCAGTGCTTATAACGCGTTTGTCTTATGGCGTGAAATAAATCCAGATTGGAATAAACACGTTTTATTTAGAAGAAGAATATTTTAGAGCAACTAGGCAAGCAACTGGTAGATCCCTACATTTCATCAAGAAAACATCTCCCTCGCACTGAACAAGCTGCCACTATTGTAGCTAATATTCAAGGAACATTAGTTGAAGAAATAGAAGCACCACTACTTGGGACCAGTAACAAAAATAAATGAGCTCGCTGCAAATTTTGTCCCCCAAAATGTGACAACAAAACCAATATGACTTGTTGTAAATGCACCAAATATTTGTGTAAAGCTCACGTGACATATTATTGTCCTGACTGCAAGAAGTAACGTATTATATTATAATAATGAGAAAAAAACTATTCTGTTCTGTTCTAAAATTAGTTTATTTTGCTTTTTGTTACAGCTAAAACGATGTATTTAAAAAATTAAGTTTATAGTGCACAAAGGTTTAAGTTATTTTGAGCTGATTTTGTATTTCAGATATCGGGTCACTATGACCCGAAGGAGTACAAATGTATAGTTTGACCGAGGAGAACAGCAGGGTTAATATAAAAATGATTTTTCGGGAAAAAGGACTTTTTTTTTAATTTATAAGTAAACACTTAATATTTTATTTTCAGCGACATTTCGTTCCTTGTTTGGAACTTTATTTATTTTTTGATAAAGTTCCAAACAAGGAACGAAACGTTGCTGAAAATAAAATATTAAGTGTTTACTTATAAATAAAAAAAAAGTCCTTTTTCCCGAAAAATCATTTTTATATTAAATTCTACTCTTTCTCACTTAAATGTATTGATGGGCGCCATAGCGCCTGCAGGCACCATGTTGGAAACCACTGATCTAGTGCATTGTACCATAGGCTACACTACGCTATGCGATAATATAGGTGCTAAATCTGTGTTCACAAAACATAACCGATTATTACGAAATTTTGAAGTAAAATTTCTTTAGTCGCAGTTATTTCAAAAGAGGAAGAAGAAATTTATAAAATTCTGTTGATCCGATCGCTACCAAACTTCAGAAGATCACCTGCTGGGCTAATCTAAAGATTGTCTGAAAATTTCATCAAAAATGGTCTACCCGTTTGGAGTCCATAGATTACATATACATCGTCTTTTATCTATATAGATTATTAAAATGTAAAAAGTGGTTATTGTGACATAACGATAATAGTTGGAGATATAGCATCGCGAAGGTTTTTGTAGTTATTGATATGTTCTTTAATATTGTAGAACATACTTTTGTTCTATCATCAATAGTTTCCGCAGCGCATGCGACGAAAGATGTTTTATGGCACTTTTTTTACACCTTGGATTACGTTACTAAAGTTTTAGTAAGGATCCCTAATATTTTCTAGCAATAAATATAGCCTATGTTACTCAGTGTGAATGTAGCTTTTATAATAATTTTTTAAATCGGCACAGTAGTTTTTGAGTTTATTCATTACAAACATACACACACACAAAAATACAAATCTTTCCTCTTTATAATATTAGTGTAGATATTTGTATAGGATTTTTCACAGCACCAAGAGATTGCAGATCTGAGTATTAGATATTCATTTTATCTTGATATTTCCACGCGTTCCTGAGAAAAAGGGTCTTCATAGACAGATGATAAGGGTTCCTTTTTTCCTTTTGAGATCCAGAACCCTAAAAATGAACATGAGATGCTTTGTCTTTTGGCCACAGATATACAATATACACTGTATATTCGTATATAAGTAGCCGCAATATAGTATATCCCTTATCCAGACTGGGAAGGATATCAAGCAGCTCGTAGACTGGACTAGTTTACATAAATCTGCAACTCATTTGCATACGTAATAATGCATAGTACATGCAATATCTCCAGGGGAAAAGCAAGACACGTTTATATTATGGTTAAAATTGGACTTCTAAAATACAACATTCGTATACAAAATATAAATGATCAGGCCACTGACCAAATAATATAATAATATTCATAACTAGTTATTTCATATAAAGTTAAGGTGGGGTTTTTCTCTACCATATGCCAAAATAATCTGTCTCTTTTTTAAGAAGACGCGCCAGTTAGTATACCAATATATATTAGGTATATTATATGACAGGTTATGATTGCTAGATAAGATTCGTTTTTAATCACTTTTGTTTATTATGTTAAATTCCGATTTTACGTTTTCAAGGTATAGGTCGTATGTAGTTTTGATGACAATACAATATTCTGATGATAATAATATATTTATTTCCTAAAAACTGCTCCATAAAAGGATAAGGATTAGTCAAGTATAAACATATATGTATATGTCGTAGGATAATTAAAAAAATCGGATTTGAGGTCTGGATTGAAAACCAGCTTTAAGCTGAACTCCACGCCAATTGATAAAATTTTTATTTATCAATAAAGGCATTTATTACTATTATTATTAAAATCCTAAGACGTTTGCAAAAAAACAGGTAATTGGAATCCGATTTTTTGCAAACGTCTTACGATCTTCCTAGGATTTCTAGGATTTTTGCGAAAATTCGATTTTTTTAATTATCCTGCGCCATATATATCCAAAAAAATCATTTTTCGAAAAAAAAAGTTTTCCAAAAAAATTAAATTAAAAATTTTAAAAAACCCCGGACACAAAAAAACCTATAAAAAGTTAAAAAATAAAATTTCTGGGCCTGGTCCTTAACTTTAATATTTAAATACCTAGTTAGTAATATTTTGTGATTCAAGGGTCGTCGCGTCGGGGGACCGCTAAATTATTTTATTTATTTAGCGGTTCCTCGACGCGACGACGCTTGAATCACAAAATATTACTAATCCAGGTCCAGAAATTTTATTTTGCAACTTTTTATAGATTTTTTTGTGTCGGGGGTTTTTAAATTTGCAAATTAATTTTTATTTTAAAATCTTTAAACTTACATTATAGATAAAAACAGAATACAAGTTATGCGTTAAAGATCTAAGTTTTTTTGTGTAGGGGTTTTTTTTTAAATTTTTAATTAAATTTTTGGTGACTTTTTTGAAGAAGTTTAGTTTTTTTTTGAAGTTTTTTTTATGTGATATGGATTTTCAATTAGGTGCCTGTATATTAAGGAAGATTTGGTTGAGAATCAATAATAAGCTTTACCAAAGTTTCGCTGTGGCCAACGTTTCCAAAAATATATATTTATCTACAGAACCTTAAGCTGCTCGAATGGTGGTAAATTCGACCAGCTTAAGGCCCTGAAGATTAAAATAAATTTTTCGAAACGTTGACCATAGCGAAACTTTGGTAAAGCTTATTTATTTATTGATCCTCAACCAAATCTTCCTTTACTGTGACATTCTACTGGATCAACACCACCATATACGAAGACCCTGTATATTAAGGTTTAGTTAACTAAAAAAAACTAGCTTAACAAACATCTGTAGAAATCGAGAATTATAATTAAATGCCAAAGATATGAACTGTACAAATAAAAATAGTCATAAGAGGTGATAAATTTTATGAGAAAAATCTAGTAATTATATATTCTGATATGCACAAATTACGTAAGTTTACAACAAAAAACGTGTGTATGTATAGATTACAATCGCGATAAGAAAAGATTATTGTACACAGATTTTATATTTATAGAACAGGGCTGAGCAAATTACATTTTATACAAATTGCTGAACCTTAGTATTTGAAATTAATCAACTTGATACCTTCATGCGTTCCTGAGAAAAAGGGTCTTAAGGTTGTCGGAACGCTCTGAATTTAAGCCAAAAAATAGAGCTTCGGCTGTCAACTGATTGTAGACTTATTCGTCAACATTCTGCAAAAATTCTTTCTCTATAAGGAAGATAAAGGACAAATCTAGGTCTCTAATGGACTACTTTTGTAATTTATTTACGATTTACTAAAAAAAAATTGGCATTAATGGTGCTAAAAAAACACACGTTTTCAATGTCACACTATGACTTTATTCGTGCTTATTTCACAAAACTGTTCCATCACAAACCTAAAGTGACTCTTCCTTTTTCGGAAAAGTTTTTTAAATCTTCAAAATATTTACAAAAACTAGAGTAATCAATTGACAGCGGCACTCTTGCAAAAAAAATTTTTAGCCTCGTAGTTGGCACTAGCCAAAAATTGAAACGTGCGGATGATTTGAGCGAGACAGAGCTAAAGAAGGTCACACCAACAATATGTCTTTTGCCTACCTCGCCTCTTACCGCTGGGTTTCAGCACAAACAAAATTCAGAGCGTTCCGACAGCCTAAACAACGACGTGATCCTATAAGGGTTCCTTTTTTTCTTTTTTGAGATACGGAATCCTAAAAAAGAAAATGTCTTATTGTTCCCGACAGACAATACATTTATCGACTCTTAGCTGTTATTAATAATACGTCAGCTCGGTCGTTAGTTTTCCGAGAGTCGAGCAATTTACCACACTCATTACTTTGAACAAGCGCGGAGACAATAAGGTAACCACCTACAATCTATAATAGGTATCGAGATATAATAAATCATATAGTGTTTGTACCATGTTACTATATAAATCAATGGTCACAAAACAAAATAGCTCTAGTCAAACTTTTAGTAAATTTAGATTTAAACTTCCCGTGAGTTCATAACTTACAATAATGACGCAATCGTTCATTTTTAATGAAAATAGACTACGGCTTGAAACTACACGAGCATTTTGAACGACAAATCTAACTAAATTCATGCATTATAATAGTAATTTGAAAAGTTGAAAATCATAAAAAAAGGGTTAAGTGCGAGTCGACCTCGCGAGAAGAAGGTTTTCCATACTATTCCGTTTTCCGTGAGTACTTTAAGACTTAAGATTTTCGTTTAGGTTTTCCTGTAAAGTGTAAACTATGGGTGAGAGCCGACATTCCCTATTTATTTCAAAATTTTAGGCTCAGTAGTTTCGGAAATAAGGGAGGGGAATGGTCAACTTTCATCTATTTTCTTAAATAATTTTAAAACTATTTATCTTAAAATTATAAAAAAATATATATGAGATTCTCACAAGCTCTTTTATCGGATATGTTACACGATACACATGGTTTGCAAAACTTTTTTTTAATTTTCTAATTTTTCTAATGTTTTGGTAGTTTGGTACTGCTACCAAATCACCAAAACAATATTCTCCTAAATTCGATGTCTAAAAGCATATAATATACCGATTCTTTGACTTTCGTTGATAAATATAACCGAAGGTTTAACAAAAATTCCTAATGAATCGTCTTGCAGTGGCGGATTTACCAGCAGGCTGAGTAGGCTGAAGCCTAGGGCGGCAGATTTTAGGGGCGGCAAATTTGACCCAAAAAATTTTGTCTTACAAAAATAAAAAAAAAAACACTATTATATACATGATAGAGGAAACGAGTTTCGAGAATTTAACAAAAATTTCAATATTTTAGTACTGTACTGAATACTCTAACGTCTATATGAAAAATTACTAAACGCTCTGTAAAATATACTTTAGTGATCATGAATTTTTAAAATATTCCAATAGCGTTTCAATATTACAATTTAAATTTTGTAATTTTTACTCATTTTTTTTATTAATCACAACTATAATTTTTTTCTCCATGTACCTAAATGTTAGGTTCATTCGACGTGTAATATGTTTCAACACTTAAATATTTGTTTTGTACAACGTATTTGCGTAGTCGTTTTTGGGTCCCTGACATACCTTACCCCGCCTTTTAATTAGTACATAATTGAGCTTTTTTTAGCTCGGAAGTACACCCAAAAACTATTTCTCGTGTTATCTTCACTAAATCGTAAGTTGTAAAATTAATCTAGAAACTAATACAACGATCCCCTAGTTCACAATCATAAAGACGATAGAGCACAAATCATACAGTTGCAATTTCATTAACAGAATAAATGTAATTAATATGATTGCGAACTAGAATATCGAATTTCAGAGGTCAGTAGGGACGGCAAAAATTTAATAGCCTACCGGCGGCAAATTTGTAAATTCGCCACTGCCGTCTTGTCTTGTGGTCGTAGATATGTTGTTACAGAAGTCAAAGGTACACTTTGTGCACGTAATTATAATCGTGTTTAGGTTATAGGCCACTCGGGTACTAAACTTTGATAGCTTTTAATGATTATAAATGATTTTAAACTCCCATACATACAAACACACCATCCATATTAGACGTCGTTTAATAATGACCACACATATTAATAAATTGTCTAATAATAATGTGTTATTATCTTCAAATAGGGGTCGGAAACCTTCGAGAAAAATATTAATTATTTCCGAATATATAGTATCCTTAATTTTTTTTTATAACTATTCATATATTTAAGATATTAGTTATGCTTTAGGTATAGAAATTTGGAAGTATAATGATTGTAAAAGTGCTTTAAGGCTTTCGGAACGCTCTGAATTTAAGCCACACTACGAGGCTAAAAAATGCTGTTGCAAGGGTGCCGCTGTCAGTTGATTACTCTAATTTTTGGAAATATTTTGAAGATTTAAAAAACTTTTCCGAGAAAGGAAGAGTCACTTTAGATTTGCGATGGAACAAGTTTGTAAAATAAGTACGAATAAGGTCGTAGTGTGACATTGAAAACGTGTGTTTTTTGGCACAATTAATGCCAACTTTTTCCTAGTAAATCGTACATAAATTACAAAATTAGTCCATTAGAGACCTAGATTTGTCCTTTATCTTCCTTACAGAGAAAGAATTTTTGCAAAATAAGTCCTATTTTTGGCTTAAATTCAGAGCGTTCCGACAGCCTTAAAGAAAAACGATTCCAAAATTTAAAATTTATAGTCAATTTTTTATTATAAGCGCTTTCGACGTAAGTCATCATCAGATAAAATATAAAATGAACATTTTAAGGTAGTTGTCGTGGTACAATATTGTCAAAAAGTTATAGATTATACGCGTCACAAAAGTATACTAGCTTGTAGCTAAGTGATCCATAATTTATACGCAAGACTGTACCCGTGGAAACGTAACCCATACAGTATTCATATGCATGTAGGTATACTTTTCTATAAATTGTTGAACTTTAAACCGTCATTTATAAATAATTCGACGGTTAAAAATTTTTTCTTATTTTTTTTTAAGTTCATAACAAATGCATTGAAAGACTGTCAGTTTTTGGAAAGTTTCTGACAGTTAGTTCTTTTTTTATAAATAAGAAACTGGTTCAGAACTACAGAGATAGTGTACAATCAATGTTAATTATCCAATTTTTAATTGAATTTATCTCGGATTATATACGGTCGATCGACTTCAAATTTTCAGGGTAATTGTATTATCATCCCCTTAATAAGTATACAAAAATTAAGAATTTTCTGACGGTGTGCCTTAACCACGACAACTACCTTAAATTAAATTGTTAAAATAGTATCAAAATTTTATCACAATGGCTTCTAATAACTTTAGAAGGTGAAAGAAGGTCAGGAACACTTTAATGACATAAATTATAATAACTTTATAATATGTTTATATAAGTTATTATTCTCTATTTTGCTAAAGATTAAATTCAAATTATTTTCTGTAATTAAATGCATATTATTTTTGACAATTTCAAATTTCTCCAATTCGTTACGAATTAATCCTTTTTGTGATTTATGCAAAATTTTAAAAATATTGTTTATCTGTAATATGGAAAGCAAAAGTTGATTTGTGATTATTAAAGTTTTTATAGATGCTCTACAACTAATTAGTTTGAAGTCTCCACGAAATTTCTTGCGATATAGCGTGAACTGTCGATATGAGGACAAGAGTCCAGACATTAGCAAAAGGAAGAGTTCATTAAGGATTCACTAATTACCACATATGACAGGTCGTCATTAGTACCATAAATACCCTTCATCAATAATTAAAGATAATATGTCAGTCCACAGGACAACTAGGCAAAACCACTAAGCAATAAAGTGAGACTGCTTTCAAGAACGCTACGTACAGTTAATCTTCTGCGGTGAAAACTATATTGCATAATCCTCTTTATCATCAAAGTTTCCGTTCACGAGTGTCTGTGTTCACTAAAAACACGACAACTAAACGCATCTAAATACGATTTTTACCACTCGATAGCTTATTTTTTAGGGAAGGTTTAAGATTATAAAAGACTCGGTTCGCAGTGCCAAAACCCTGCCAATAATATAGTGTATTTTTCATCTTCGATTCCCAGTGTCACTTGTAGGTGACAGAAGTTTAATATTTTTTTCTACCACACGGAGATTTTATTATTTAATTCCATTACCATTGTTGCAAAGCCAATAAGTAAAACTATTAATATTTTTTTTCTAACAGCACTAGCCAAATGTCATCTGTCAAATATAATCAGATGTTTCGCGCGAAATTCGAGCAGTTTGTGTTTGTGTAATCTCTTGCGATAAAAAGTGAAATAAAAATGTCTAAACCGTAACTATTGTTATTTTTTCTTATTGCGTGTAATAAATAAATAAATAAGCTATTGCACAAATTTTTTTATTGGTAAAAATAACTTCGAACACGTTTTTTACGACATTGGAAATATGCCGTGTCACCTACGGGTGACACTGGGCATTGTAATAACCGTTTATGCCGCAACGGAAGTTCTTAAAAGGAATAATTTTTTCCGTTTTTGCAACATTTTTCATTGATGCTCCATTCCTACTGGTCTTAGCTTGATATTATGTAGCCTATAGCCTTCCTCGATAAATGAATTATCCAACAAAAAAATAATTTTTCAATTCAAACCAGTATTTCCTGAGATTACCGCGCTCAAACAACCAAACAAACAAACAAACAAACTCTTCAGCTTTATGATATTAGAATAGATAAGTGTTTTGTTTCTTTCAGATAAACTATTTTTATTATAAAGAAACTGACATATCTAAATATAAATAAATATCATTATAAATTCTAACGATTTATTCTTACCGTAACAATAAGAAACAATCTGTGTCTGCTTCAAAGTCCTAATTTCACAACGCCCAGTGTCACCTGTAGGTGACACCCCCATAAAAGAAAATTGGGGTAGTTTATTTTTTATTTATATTTTTTCTTGTCATAACCAAATGTATATAAGGTATTTTATTTAAAAAGAAACCAAAAATCTTTATTAACTTGGACATGGGAATTGAAGAGTTAAGTCCAGATAAATATCGAGACTGTTCTTTATTCGAGGGGCCGATTACCTATCAAACTTCTATATGTTCACAAAGTTGCCTATCTTATCCTAATTTTCTGTAATTCCTTCATTAGTAATTAAGTTCAAAAAATAGCGAGAAGGGTGGTAGATGGAAACTAGTATAATACTCGCCACGGTTCTAAAAGGTTCTGAAGTTAGTCACAAACGGCGTCGCAAATGCATATTTTAGAGCCGTCCTGGTTGTTTTGTGGGAAAGGAAAACTCCCACCACCCCCCAGTTACCGGCACAGAACGTACACTCGTCGGTGCTTGGTTATCGCTGGTTGTCTTGTCACTTGTCGCTTTCCTGCTATAAAGTGCAGTCCAGTACGCTATGTTGTTTCTTTGATTGTTAATTGATCAAGATGCCTAATACAGTTTTGCATAGACAAGCACGAAAAATATTTTTTTGGATGACTTTATGCGAGGAATTAGACCTTTAGATTAAAGAATAATTAAAAAATTAAAAATAATAATATAGGGCGAGTTTGTAGTTTTTCAACCGACTGTACCTGCGCATTCGTAAGCCTCCATTTGCATCTAACTTCCGAGCCTTTCATATCCATGGCGCGTACTATAATGGACGAAGCCGTGAGCAAAGACAAATAGGCACTAAAATAATTCATGCTAATGAAAAATATTCTATTATTAGAATCGACTGATTACACGAAAATTTGCTTTTTCTCAGAAATGATTTTTAATTTATTTGGTTTTGGTTTAAAGTACAGAAGTGTAGTGCATACTGTATAGATTGATACTTCCCACGAATTGAGTTATTCAAATTGTACGGCTTAAACTTGCGCAAGAATCCATTTTGGATGTGATTTGTTTAAATAAACAGCTGCATGAGAAACCGGTAGATGACAATTGAGCAAGAGACCAGAGGTCAAAATGAATAGTGGGTGTTTGTTAGGAAACGGAATATGCACTAAACAATAATATTAATATGCAGTGCTGCATTAAATGCAATCTTGTAAAAAGAAACACTAAAACGAACAAATACCACAAGTCATTAAATAAATAATGCTACAGAGGAATATAGATTTTTAAAAGAAAAGATTGCTCTAAACATAGAAAACAGTATCACGGGTAATTGGAATAATGAAAATAAATCAATTTAAACACTCATTCATTGCAACGTTTCGTCTTTTCTTTAATTAAGACTTTTTCAAGCTCTCAATATGCTTAAATGATAGTAAAAACATGATATAATATGCAATTTGGCATTACAAAAAAAGACAAAACGTTGCAATCAATGAGTGTTTAAATTGATTTATTTTCATTATTCCAATTACCCGTGATACTGTTTTCTATTATTACATATATCTGGAATTGAACTTTAAAGATGAATTGTTCCAAACTTTTAACTTGATTATAAACTGTTCAGATGCTATCCAAAAGTTCATAGGAAGAACCATCGTCGCATTTTGTTTTTAATAATCATTTTTGAATCGAACGACCTTCGTTTTGCAGTTAATATAATGGTACAAAATTTTTCTCAAGACCACAGCTTGTTTACTGACCAAATTTTATACATACTTAGCCGTATTCTACTATTTTTGTTCTAATCACTGTTCTTACGTAACCACAGTGATTACAAAATTTATAAACACTGGCTGTAATCACTAATGTTTAATATGCTATTCAGGTAAAGCATTAATAACAAGTGATTATGCGAGTGTTTACAAATCTTTTTTGTCACTCGTTTTCAAAAAAACGTACCTATAAAGAGTTGTCTGAATTTAATTACAAGTCTATTTTTGTGCGGTTACCACGGTTATATACTTTTGAATTTTGTGTTAGCTGTCAAGTGCTGAAAATAATTAATTATTAATAATAATAATTATTATTATGGATAATAAAATTACAAAAAGACGACAAAAAAAGTATCATCTAGTCAATACAAATTGATGATTGATTTTCGTCATTGGTTCTGTAATATCTCCTATGTGCAAAAAGTAAATGTTGCAGGAAAGGCTAAAAAGTGATTATTTCAGCAATAGATGGTAAGAAACTAGCAATTTCAGAGGTATATTTCTAATTCATACTTATCTTCACTGCAACATGTTTATTAAGAAGAAGTATTTTCTTAAAAATATTAATTAACGGTAATTTCAGATTTATTGGCACATAGGAGGTATTACAGAATCAATGACGTTTTATTGACGCTAATAAAAATATGTTGAGTGGAAAACTTTCATCAACCGAATCCACAATTTATTGTGGATAAAAAATGGAAAAAATTAGCCCTTATACTGAATTCCAATTCGAATTTTGAATTAAAAAAAAACGTAAAAGAATAATAAAAAAATGTATAACGCGTGTACGTTATAATATAATTCTATTATTAACCTGTTTTCATTCACAATTAACTCCAAAATAAGTAAGTGACATATTTCCCGTCCATTTTAATTAATAAACATTCGAAGTGTCAGCTTAACAACACCTATTTACAAGTTACAATTTATCCACTCTTATAAACACGTCACATGATCATTTTAACCACTTGTGGCAATAACTTTGCTTAGCAGAATAAGAAACAAATAAAAGTGGTTTCCCAGAGTGTTTATGTTGCTAAGCACTTGGTAATCACCGTGATTATCATTAGTAGAATAGCCCTGAATGTACAAACCGCCATTCGCGGCTCCACACGCGAAATGTTCTATAGTTCGCTCGGCAGCAACAACGGCTCCACAATTTTAGAATCTTGCCTTGCAAGGCTGCGGACCGCTGGATGGTAACCACAGTTTTTTCGTCGACTTACGTTGCAAAATTGGTCTCCACGAAAAGCGCCTTTAATTTTAACGCGATAATATATAATCTATGTTCATCCTGAAGGTCTGTTCTAAATATTGGTTAAACATTTTTTTGAAATCGGATGAGTAGTTTCAGAGATTACCTCCTACATCCAAACTTTACCTCTTTATAATATTAGAATAGATAGTATATTTTTGCCCCACTGTCCATAAAGTAGCTACTATTCTAGCACGTATGCAGGCATGTAAAATGATTCATCCCGTACTAGTGCAGTAATGAAAAACAAAAGTAGTTATTTAATGTCACTAACTATAGTAACATTGTGTCAGTGCACTGACCGGGATATCATTTTTATTTAATAGATCAGAAGTAAAGTTTGAGATACAAATACATTGTCAAATTTTTTAAAAATAATTTAATGAAAACCAGTTATTTTAAAATGTAAAAAATAGCAATTATTGACTTTTTTTCTTTTTTGTCCTTGGTAATTAATATAAAAATGATTTGTCGGGAAAAAGGACTTTCTAAGTAAACACTTATTTGTTATTTATAGCGATGTTTCGTTCCTTGCTTGGAATTACAGTTATAAAGCTTGAAAAAGTTCCAATCAAGGAACGAAACGTCGGTATAAATAATAAATAAGTGTTTACTTAAAAAGTCCTTTTTCCCGACAAATCATTTTTATAATAGCAATTATCTTCGGAGAAATGATATCATGACTTGTGTGAGTGTTACAACTAGCTGAAGCTCGTTTTGACAGAATGTTACTCGTTAATTATAAACTTAATTCCACTCTAGATATACAAAACTGCTATTATATCTACGCACGCTGTAGTGTAGGAAATGACGTATTTTGTTTTGAAAGTGTAACCAACACGTAATTGAGATAGAAAACTTTAAGTTCCGTAATATATAGAAAGAATATCTATTTTTATCTGCAGAGAAATGCATAGAACATAGGCATATCTCCATCTCAAATTGTTGGTTACAGATTCAGTGCATTGTGTCAAATGAGAATAAGCCATATATCATTGGCTAGACTACAAACCTGATACCAAATTTACAGGGGACAGTAAAAACGGAATAACTTCTATATAAGTTGCATATTTGTCTGGTTTACGTACAGCATTATTTAGAGAAAATCTGTTATCTTTTGGAGTTGTTCGATGATGACATTAAAATCTAAAATTCGGCAAAAGTGGAATTTACTGGTTTTTAGTCGAAGCCAATGACATGAGCTTTCTATATAAATATTGCATACCTACATCAGATTGTAAAATATGTTCCCGGGAAATTTGGAACTGTGGTCGCAAAATTCATTTTATTAGCTGTGATTAATTAAGGATTAAGCTTCACAAAATTTGACTTGCTGATTAAAAATTTCAAAAAATTCATATTTGTGTTTTAAAAATTAAACTAAAAAAACGCCATATTCGTCAATATTTTTATAGCACGTCACGAGATTTCGAAATACGGGGAGGCAAATTAACATTTTGAAGTTTTTTCTTTATAAACATATGTTAAAAATAGTGACAAATTCAATAATTTTGTTCAAATCTAATTTGTTCTGTGCAAAAGTTTGTGTAAAACTTGTGCTAATTTTCTCGTTTTTATCTGATTTAAAATCGATTGTTCAGATCAAATAAACTGTAAAAACTTAGCTTAAAGTCATGTGGGAAAAATGGTGAATACTTCTATTTTATTTTGAAGCATTAACATCAAATATTAATTAAGATTTTTCATAAAAATTGAAGATTTCCGAAACGTAAGTACATTTTAGATTCCTCACGTAATTAATGCACTGAGTAACAAATCAAATTTGAAAGCCGACCAATTTCTGTACACGATTTGATTTCAATTCGTTCCTTAAAACCTTAAATTTTTGTTTATTCGGAACACTTGGCATATGTTTATCAACAATGTGTTTTAATACCGCATTTGAAGTATGTACTAGTATCAAAACTAATTTTCTTTAAAAGCAGTAGCTGTTCATAGAACTGGCAACAGGCCATGAAAAATAAACTCTTGTAATTATGAGTCAATATTTTATTGTCGAGTTCATAGATTTAAATTCTTATAGAAGCTTTCAGTCAATAAAAAATTGCATTACAATCAACGTTTCTAAGTCTCAGTGCACCACTTTTTCATGTTACATAAATTTAACATAAATAAAAAAACAGATCAAGTGCGAGTCGAACTCGCGAGAAGAGCGTTCCGTACTATACCGTTTTCCTTGAGTACTTTAAGACTTAGTATTTTCGTTTAGGTTTTCCTGTAAACTATGGGTGAGACCCGACACTCCCTATTTTTTTCAAAATTTTAGGCTCAGTTGTTTCGGAGATAAGGGGGGAATGGTCAATTGTTCATCTATTGTCTTAAATAACTTTAAAACTATTTATTTAACAATTATATATTTGAGACCCTTACTACAAGCCCTTTCATTTGATATGTTACACGGTACAGTTTGCAAAACTTTTTTTTTATTTCCTAATTTGCCCTCAAAAATGACCCCCATGTTCAAAAATCATTCATTTACGTTACACGTTCGTCTTTGGGTCCCCGACTTACATATGTGTACTAAATTTCAATTCAATCGGTCCAGTAGTTTCGGAGCAAATTGGCTGTGACAGACAGACGGACAGATACGCACGAGTGATCCTATAAGGGTTCCGTTTTTTCTTTTTGTTGTACGGAACCCTGAAAACATGCTATCAATATAAAAAAAACTATTACAAACTCTCAATATGAGAACAACTTCGTTGTTTTATGAAATAGCTATATTGACGTTATCAGAAACAATTTCCACAACATATTCGTTGCCTGCTGCGTGCGCAACTTCCGTAATAGAAAAAATTGTATCCTCAGTGCGCTAAAAGAAGTATAACTTCAAAAACCAGAGTTCAGTATTATCATAGATATAAACGAGCAGCTGCTGGTTTATAATGTATATAGAAAATACCAGGCTAAAGAGGCGTGGTTCTGTCCAAAGGCTATAAGCCTCAAACGTTTGTACGTAACTAATAATAAATATACGGTAGACAAAAAAAGACGATGATAAAAAAATTACTATCGAGAGAGAGATATTCAAATCGACGAGATGATTAGAGAACTGCTTTTGCTTTATTGTTTACGTTAAGCGCGCAACTGGTCCGCTGGCTATAGAGAAATTCGATCTGCCAGATATCTGATCCACGACTAAGTATTAACTTGAGCAACAGCTCTTACTACTGCTTGTTTTGTGGTAAAGAGCAAACCACACAGAGTTTGTTACTGAATTGTGTTGGGTCAATGACAGAATCATATACTGTCGACGCGGCTCGCATCAATCTGGGGGCACGGTAGGGATGTCAGAAGTGCCAAAAAGTATCGATATATATCGTATCGATATTTTTTTCGAGTATCGATATCGGTACCGATATATTTTAAAAAAATATCGATATATCGGTGCAACTTTAAAGAGAACATTAGCACTCGAAGAAATTTTGTATATATACTGGTTAGCTTAATGTAATGTCAAAGAGCAATTAACGGACATTATTTCTAATAAATCAAGTAATAAATAATTATCTGAAATCAAAAACAACGAAAAGAATTTTTTTTTTGTTTATTAATCAAACGTCTAATACATTTAGAAGCAGATAATTTTAGAGATTAATTGAACAATTAATAAAGCCAAGGATGGCGAACATATGGCATGCGTGCCAGAGGTGACATTCGACAGAAAATTGTTGGTACAGCATGAATTGAGGTGTAAATCTAAATAATTAAAAATATTCTAGATGTTGTAGAAATGAAATGAAATACTGCATGAATAGCTATTTTGACTGTTTATTATTACGAAATTATCGAAAAATCCGGTGAAAAAGAAACGTATTTGTGGAGTTTACGATATTTTCGGAATAATTAACGTCCAACGGCCATGGTCAGTCGCGGTAGTATATATAAGTGTTGCTATTAGAAAAAAATATCGGTTTTCGATATTCGGAATTTTATATCGATATATCGAAATATTAAATATCGCCCAAAAATATCGATATAACAAATAAAAATCGCGATATATCGATATTTTTTCGACATTCCTAGGCTTCACATCAATCTGGTGGTGCGCCCGCTAAGTCAAACCAAAGGAGCGGAACCCTACCTACCTTTTCTGGAAACGTGTCATCGTATTTTCGAACCGTCATAGTTTCGGTCTGGATAATGCTAGAAAGCTGAAATTTTCAGGATAAGATGTCTTTAGCAGACTTATCAAACGCACCATGTATCAATGGTCTAGCTTTTATGATTTCAGATTTATTGTCATCTGAAATACGTCGATTTCGTCATTGACTCACTCTCTAATTGATAATCATCAAAACATCTAGGGTATTTCCTGAAGTCATAGAAAACTGAAATTTGGTATGTAGGCTAGGATTTCCATATAAGCAAAAGAAAAATTAAGAAATTGGAAACTTTCTCCCTCACACATCTCGTATGGAGGGCGCATAAAAGAATAGGTGCAAAATTGGTCCACAAACCTTCATTGACGAAAAATAGTGAAAAAAATCATCTAGACGCCTGCCAAAAAGAAATGAAGCCCACCAAAAACAATTCATGTGAAGTTGGTGACCAAGACTCACAAGTTCATAATGCTTTCACTATTAAAATGTTATGAGATCTCTAATAGAGCCTATTTTACATAAGTGTAAAGACAGCTGATCAATCCTCTAGATAATAGAGCCTATAGCACTGTTCGATAACTGTCCACTAGAGATGAGAAAAACGGGTCTTTTTAGTGATCTGCATCTTCGCATCTGGATCCCGTATGTGAGCCGGCTCACCGAACCGGTTCAAAAAGAGCCGAGTTCTGAATATATTGTTACTGCAGTCTGCCACTGAGTTACTTAGTTCAGCCAATCATATCACTACCTGTATAGAATCAAGAATGCATAGCCAAACATGTGATGCATGAGTCATTTGAGCTGACAGATGTATCAAAGCAAGAATTGATACGTAAGTGTAAAATGTGCTTCTGTGTGTTAAGTGTTTTACTGAGTTATGCAGATCCGTTGATCCGTCGGCTCAAAGAAAAGTGAGTCGGCTCTCACGGATCTTCTGTCGGAGTCGGCTCTTTGAACCGGTTCAGATCTGAGTTACCCAACTCTACTGTCCACACAAATTTGAGAATAATATAATTTACTTGTATATAAATTGTGCCTATAGAATTTGGTGCAAACGTTAAAAAAATAATTACCAATTCTTCAAACAGGAAAAAAACTTAATCATTTTATATGACATAGTAAAAGATATTTTTTTAGTTAATTAACAACAATAACAATACGTCACGTTGAGGAAAATGAAGACAATTAGATCCAACGTAATGACGCAAACCAAGTCTATCGAAAGTATCGGATTATACGGGACCTGCTTGTACCTTACAGCACAGAATACGTAAAAAGATTTACAATACGGTCGAATCGTTTGGTGTAGCGACGGCTTTAGTTAAATCAACTTCCAGCCTGTTGGCGATCAATGTGGAGTGATTTTTGTTTTTTAATTGTCGCACGGTATTATGTGGCCGAAGGCAGTGTTCTGTGCCGGTCGGTAAGGAGGTTACCTATACATATGCCTGTCGGTACGGCCGTACGGGTGGTTCTGATCTACATTAGATTGATATTTAATACTGACCAAGCCAAGGCACACGTGATATTTCATTCTGCCAGTCATTATAATTATGATTACGTTATTATGTTTTTATTCATCACTTTTATTAAGCCAACAGATTCGGTTCGGAACGGAATAATACGAACATTTTGATGAAAAAAAAACTGTAAATGAATGTTCGCCCAGTGAACTGAGGCCATATGTGGCTCTTCGTTTATTATTTTTTTTGTTCTCTGTTGCAAGTGAATTGATATGGTTTAACCAGCAACGACAGAAAAAAAACAAACAAACAAACGAAGGATTATGCCATGGATAGTGCACTGAACCAATTGAGCAGAGTGTACCAGCGTTGCCAGACGTCCCGATTTTTAAATCAAAATTACATGTCCCGCGCGGGACAGGCTCAGTCCCGCTTTTTGGGGATAACTCGACCGTGCGTAAATAATTATTCTCTTATTGTAAGTTGCAATTTGTAACACTCACTCCTCAGACTATTGTTTGAAACGCCATGTTTTTCTAATGAATAAAACTTTTTTGATTTTGATTTCTGTTTTTTTTTATTTTTTTTATTCAGAAGACGAATAAGACTCAACTATTTAACAATAGGGTAAATCTGATTTAAAATATCATATATATAGGATATAATAAAGCATTTGTAATAATAATTCTATCCATTGAATTCAAATATGTATTCACACAAACTTTACCGAAGAAAAAATTTTGCACTGAAAACTTTCAATGAGTAGTTGCAATGAATCAATTCAACTGGACTTTCGAGGTTTTAACTCTCGAGCCCCCCCAGACTTGGATCCTAGATCCGCCACTGAAGAAAACAGTTCATTACGAATTATATATAATTCAATTTTGTAGTTTTCTCTTATTTTATGTAAGTGCTTATTTAAGTTCTATGTCGACGGGGAAAAGGTCCAAAAATCTATAAAATTATAAAATATATATGTGTGAAAAAAAAAACTATCAATCGGTGGCAGCTGGTATCCTTGAAAAGATAAAAATGTATGTATCGTAGTTATTTAGGGGGTTAATTATCATCGACTTATACAAGTTCACAAGTCAATGAACTGATTTCTTGTAAATCTGAATATATTGAATTTAATATCTCAAATTTATGTAAACTTGTGCAGCTTCAGAGAAACATGTTATACATTCTACAACATATGCTGTATCATTTATAGTTTAACATTTTATATAATATGCACGTGCTTATATACGTAGATTAAGACGGGCCCGGTATTTCATTAATTTAATAAATCAATATAAAATTATGTGGGGAAATAAGGAATAAACAACCCTCTTATTTACCAGGTTATTATTACACAGGCCTACAAAATTAACATTTTTTTTTTTTTTTGATGCCTTAGATTTTAGAACTGATTTTAACTATATTTAGGGCTCTGAATCTAAATATGAATTCAGTTTTTCTCTATCAGCTCTACTTTTTTAGATGTGTTTCTTTAATGTGCAGTAACTTAATGAATTAACACCTCCAGGTATAAGCATTGCTATAAAACGAAAACTATGTCTATGATTCGTTAATATAATATGTCTATAGACTTTATTTGTGAAGGTATTATTACCGACATAGTATTAAGGCTGTTGGAACGCTCTAAATTTAAGCCAAAAATAGACCTTCGGCTGATTGTAGACTTATTCGTCAACATTCTGCAAAAATTCTTTCTCTATAAGGAAGATAAGGGACAAAATATCTAGGTCTCTAATGGACTACTTTTGTAATTTATGTACGATTTACTAGAACAAAGTTGGCATTAATTGTGCCAAAAAAACATACGTTTTCAATGTCACACTACGATCTTATTCGTTTTTATTCCACAAAAATGTTTCATCACAAACATAAAGTGACTTCCTTTTTCGGAAAAGTTTTTTAAATCCTCAAAATATTTCCAAAAATTAGAGTAATCAATTGACAGCGGCACCCTTGCAATAGCATCTTTTAGCCTCGTAGTTGGCACCAGCCAATAATTGAAACGTGCGGATGATTTGAGCGATACAGAGCTAAAGAAGGTCACACCCACAATATGTCTTTTGCCTACCTCGCCTCTTACCGCTGGGTCTCAGCACAAACTGTGTGAAAGTGATCCAACGCTGTTAATCCTTAGTTAAATAAGTGTGTTAGTCATCTTAAGTATTTAATTTAGATCAAAATTGCCCTTTAAACCATTTAATTTAGATTAATACAGAAATTGACAAATCCGGGAAAAGTCGGACCGGGTATTAATTGTTAATTATAATTTATTTTGATAAGTACCTTAATATTTTTAACGCCACAACAAAAAACTTTGTTACAATAAATAAAAGTGTAACGTACTGTTTAAGTTACAGGTTTTCCGTAAAAACCAGTATTTATGCGAGCGGGGGAGGGGAACTGATATTCCCGAGAGAGAAGAGCGGTCAAAAGCGATCGAAGTTGCGCATTCAGGCTGGTTTAAAATATGATTGAAAAACTGATCCATATAATGAATCTGTTTCTAAGGCTACGTTACATAAGTTATATATTACATATTATGTAGCCCACGGCTATTTTTTTAGTTTCATACATAATGTATAAAAGTGGTGCAAAAATAAATCTTGATAAATATTCAACGTCCGCATACTATCAGAGCATAGAAAATGTTTTCAAATATTTGAACACATCATTTTATCGAGAAAATTTCGTAGATATTTTATTTCCTAGCTTATATTCTAGATCTAGGAAATTCTCGTTGGTAAGTATACATAATATAGCTAGATCATTGTATGAGCTGCATCTAGAATCAGGGGCGGATAAAATCAACTATTCCGGCCCGGGAAACAAGATTCCGGTGTCGTCAACATGAATATTATTATTTATATAGGTATGTGATTAACTGGCGATTATATATAACACCCGACAATAATACATAATCACCATTTTTGCCGGTAAATATGAAAAATAAATGCAAATTTATCGAATTAACCAATTTGTTTACATAATTCCCAACTCGTAATGGCAAATGTAATAAATATCATGACTCATTGAGCCAGTAGAATACAATGCAGTTTTTTGAGTAGTTACTAGTCAGGAGGATATTGTTTGCTTTATTTATTAGTGTATTTGTCATAAATAGCACATACACTATTGGCATCGGTCGGATAGCGGGACCTAGGGGTCGGTCCAAAATTTTTCGACGTTTCACATCATTCTAAGCAACTTGGCACCATTTTTGAAAATGTTTATATATATATGTCTCGTCTATTTAAATTAAAACTGTTATATAAAGTTTTTTTCTAAAAAACAAAAAATCCGGCTCCGTTAGGTTCTGTCCTGTATCTATAAGTGTGCCAAATTTCAACTTTCTAAGTCTACCGGGGCCTTCTAGAAGGTCTGGAAAGACATCCGGACACACATTAGGAAATATGTAGAAGATATGAAATTGATTGCTTAGAAATTGATTAAGAAGGAAAAGACGCAACTCAAAGATCTCTCAGAACTTCGGGAAAACTCTAAAATCTCTCTAGGTTTGGCGCTATGACTTCCTTACAACGTATACTCAAGATTTCGACAGCATTACCATTTCGCAAAATATATGTTTTCATATTTTATTATTTCGTTCAGAAGTCCCACATATTCTTAAATTTACATATAGTGTATAGAATTCATATGTGTGTGTATTACGTCTATATGTAGCATGTAATGCTAAAACTCTGTTCAACAGGTGGCAAACGCCGGGAGGCACTAGGTACTGTACTGGTCTATATTATTATGTGCTGTACTCTATATACGATGTAATACTTCACCACGTAACCCAAGGATGCGGAAACTTATAGAAGTTGCGACGAAGTTTTGCAGCAAACAAGTTTAAAAAAACTAAAAAACACGCTTTGATAACGCACCAAAAATTATAAAATAATAAATAAATACTGGATTTGTAAAGATATAGCTTATCTTATTCTACTTGTCAAACTCTTTCATTTGATATTCATGTCAAGAGGATTGTGAACAAAAAGGGAATCCTCCATTTTGGGGCGTCCGTCATATTATATTTACAATGATGTCACATAACTCATCGTATTCCACTCCACTAGTCCACCTTTCATTTAATACAGATGTTAAGAGGCTTGTCAACAAAAAAGTAATCCGTCATCTTGAAACGACCGCCATATTGGATTTATGTATTGTCACCGGACTTAAACAAAATTTCAAACACCCAGCTTAATTTGATCTAGTCGATATTTTGACTTCAAGATTGGACCCAAACTGATACACTACCAAACATGCAAAGTTAAATAAAAACTTGTAATTAGTTCGTAGTACTATGAAGTTACTGCTTTCCAGCCCTAGGGAAAAATACGACCAGCTGAGAGATGTATTTTATGTCTGGCAAAAAAAAAACATAACGTGCAAACCTCGCGACAGTCAGCCCTGGTCGTTATACGACACCGACTTTCTATTAACACATGATTACAACGTTTTGTTTCCCTCGTCTCTCGACTATACTCCTTGGATAGCAATCTATAATATCCATGTACAGTAAGACCCCACTTAACGCGGGAGATACGTTCCAATAAGTTCCTGCGCTATACGAAACGAGGTCATCTTAATACGTTGATAATAGGCATAAGTGAAATAGAACCGAGAATAAGAAAATTTGTTAGTTTTAATTTTGCAATACATATTTATTGTTAAATACTTTTTTATCAAATTAGTTATAAATTTATGAATTGCTAACATTGATTTTTGCTCATAAAACATTTATGAAAATCAAATAAAAAATCAAGAGTAAGAAGCTATGTTTGTGATGAGAAAGGTTCCTCATTTGACATATTTTATTATTTGTGTAGAAGTCATCTAAAGTCGTTTGATTTTTTCTCTTTCGTTCAGCAAGCTGTTGTCGATAGCAAGATCCACTTCGTCTTACCTTTGAACTTCTATCAACATTTGAATCGGTTTGTATAAACTGATCCATAATTTACGTTATAGTGGCTAAACTTTTTTTTTAGAAATCGTGTAATACTGAAACAGCGTTAAGCGAGGTCTTACTGTAATATCTGACACAGTCATAAAAAGTAAATGATCTGTGATTCATTTGTAATTTTGTTGCAGAGGAAATGAAACCGGCGTTTTTATTTGTTTGATTGAAAAAAAGTAATAGAAAACTTTCTAAAGATTAATCAACATTATGATTTCTTTTGTAATTAAATGTGTACTAAAAACAGACAATAATAACTTTTCGTTTCAATTGTATTCGACGTTTGACATTTTAATCGAACAGCGCACGTATTCTTATTATTGTTTTTTATTGTATTTGCCATATGGCACATACACTATTGGCGTCAGTCGGATGGCGGGACCTAGGAGTCGGACCAAAATTTCTAGACGTTTTATAGTCTCCGGAACAGTTTGGCACTAGTTTTGAAAATGTTTATATCTACACTAGTCGCAGAAATTAAAGGCCATTAAAAAAAAATAAAATTTTTCAGTAATTTTTAACAGGCTGTAACTTGGAGGAAAATGGTCATACAGGAAATAATAAAAAAGGAAATTGTAGCTTAAAGTGTCTCATTTTCGAATCTGGACTTCAAATTTTTTTTAGCGCAAGCGATTTTTGAGTTATCGTACAAAAACCAACGAAGAAAAATTTTTTCAAATTTTTTAACGTCTTTAACACAGTCTATGGGCTTTGGTAAATTTTTTTTGGTGATTTCATTCTGAAACTCTTTTAAAAAATTTAATTAGCTTTAATTTGACCTTCTTGAAAGCTCTGTACGATGATTTGGCGCTGAGTTATCGCCATTCAAAGTAAAAAAGTCTTTTTTGACTTTGATAATTAATTACCCGGGACATAATGATCATACATAAATAAAGTAGGGTTTTGTAAACTGCAAAATATTTCCTACAAAAAGGGATTAGTGGTTTTCGAAGGAAACATTTTTTTCGAAGTGAAAATGTTGAATGAAAAAAAGGTAAAAAATAGCATTTTTAAGGATATTTGGATAACTTGGTATAAACTTTGCATATAATGGATAAACGAAGGATATCGTCTATACGTTTTCAACCTCAAAGTGTCCCAAAAGTGCCCTAAAAGTTTCAAAGCGCTGCGATTTTTTTTCTATATATATATATATATATGTGTGTGTTAGCACGATAACTCTCGACAGATTTAATTGATTTAAACGAAATTTGGTCCATATATTGGAAGCTACCACTGCACGAAGCTTATTTAAGATGGGCTTAATAGGATTATTTTAAGGAGTGCATTTAGAGATTGAAAAATTTCTTGAGCCCCTAACACGCCGAAAAATGCTTGGAATTGATTCAAAATAGAAATTTAACCCTTATTAAAATGTGTTCCTAAAATTTTAATACAATCAACTTGGCAGGGCCGGGCTTTTAAATTTTATGAAAACACTTGCGGATAGAGAATTATGCTTACTGAAAGCTGTATATAATTTTGTGCAGATGATGAATTGATAAAACATACGTTATATTGAAATTAAGAAAAAAACATTTGTATGTTAAGGGTTTTTTTGTCAAAAAACAAACGTAAATTTCCGTAATAAAGCCACAATACCTGTATCAGCAAATACACCGTATTGTCGGTAGGGTTTTAGCACTGCGACCGGAGTTTTTATTTTTAAATGCTATCAGAGAAAAGCTTAAACTGGTTCATTTTCTGAGATGCAATTTATTTGTCACTGGCGTTTGACACGCTTCAATTTCTAATATAGTAATCATGCAATGCGTGAATGATGTATTGTTCTTGTGTTAAAAAAATGAAAATCGCTACCTACTTCAAATTAAACATCTATTTTTAGACAAAATGTGGGACAAAGTCAACAGTGAAATCTCACTAATTTTAGGTCTTCCGTTTCGGAACACCTTTGAATTACCGAAAATTTCAAATTCCGAAGAAGATATGGATTACCGACGCCGGAGTACCATAAACTCGTTTGTAAATGTTTGATATATATTATACTAGCGGCCCAGTTCAACTTCGGCCGGGTGTAAATGTAATATATAGGATATAAAAGATAAGAATCATTATCATTAAATTCTCAACGTGTATTGAATTTGCGCGAATTTAATCGCTTTTATTTGTGAATGTTCAAAATTCGAAGAAAAATCTTATTTCCCAAAAAAGAAATTTAAAAAATTCTGTTGATCTGATCGCTACCAAACTTCAAAAGATCACCCGCTTGGCTAATCTAAAGATTGTCTGAAAATTTCATCAAAAATGGTCTACCCGTTTGGAGTCCATAGATTACATATACATCGTCTTTTATCTTTTAAAATGTAAAAAGTGGTTATTGTGACATAACGTAATAGTTGGACATATAGTATCGTGAAGTTTTTTTCTAGTTATTGATATGTTCTTTAATATTGTAGAACATACTTTTGTTCTATCATTAATAGTTTCCGCAGCGCATGCGACGAAAGATGTTTTATGATATTTTTTTTACACCTTGGGTTACGTTACTAAAGTTTCAGTAAGGATCCCTAATATTTTCTAGCAATAAATATAGCCTATGTTACCCAGGGTGAATGTAGCTTTCTAATGGTGAAAGAATTTTTTAAATCGGCACAGTAGTTTTTGAGTTTATTCATTACAAACATACACACACAAAAATACAAATCTTTCCTCTTTATAATATCAGTGTAGAATAAAGGTCGTTTGCAAGATGTCATCGCTATAAACGGAAATGATTTTTTTCTGTCAAAGACTGCATTAGCTTGAGCGAAGTCGCGAATAAAGGCTAGTGAATAATTAATAAATTAATTATTTATTTGTAATACGGTTTAAGAAAATGTATAATCAAAATTTTAGAAATTAATCCAAAGAAAGCTTTTATTACGAAGTAGAGTTAGAGATACAGTAAAATTTTATGATGTTTTGCAACGAATATAATTTTACATAAATTTAAATATAAAAGCAACACATTTTAAAAATAAACATAAATTTCCATCACAAAGCACACAAATTTGTTTTTTACAATCTTTAAAATTATGTTGAAATTTAAAACACAAAAAGCAGAGTTATATTGCGTAAAAAATAATAAGTACACTGTGCCACGCTTTTGCAATTTATTTCAAAATGGTTGAACAGGTCAAAGGCGTTTTTGTTTTAATAATATTTTTTTTAATAAAATTCCATTTGTTATTCGTTTTAGCGCGATAACTACATTTAGGATGGTAAAGTCTTGTGTTCTTTATTTTTGGTGAAATATACCAGCAGGTCATAATGAAAAGTAAATTATAGACGCTCAATATCTAAGGTCATCAGCGTCATAATGAAAACATTACTGCTTATCATAAACGTGAGTAAAAAGTATTTTTTCTTTGCATTATTAAAAACGGGATTTTTTCTATCAGTATTATTAACTACACAAAACTAATAAACTAATATAAAAATAATTTGTCGGGAAAAAGGACTTTTTAAGTAAACACTTATTTGTTATTTATAGCGACGTTTCGTCTCTTGCTTGGGACTTTTTCAAGCTTTTAACTTTTATATCTACTTGATCAAAACATTTAATAGTTATAAAGCTTGAAAAAGTCCCAAGCAAGGGACGAAACGTCGCTATAAATAACAAATAAGTGTTTACTTAAAAAGTCCTTTTTCCCGACAAATCATTTTTATATTAATTACCAAGGACAAAAAAGAAAAAAGTCGAATAAACTAAGATTTCTGCGATTTTTACAAGCCTTTATTTAATTTTACCTATCCCGGTATCTGTTTATTATTTTTAGTATTTTGTTGCAAACATCATTAAAATTTTTTATCCTGTACATGATATTAAAACGTAATTCGATATTTTGCAGGTATAAGAACAAAACATCGATTGACTACCAAACAAAAATTAATTAAAAATGAAAAATGTGCCTTTAAAAAGTATTATAATCCAATTTTAAAAATTATAAGGGTATATATCAGTACATAATCTTTTGTGTCCATATAATGGCTTAATTTCATTAGTAAGGGATCTAAGCTACACGTATAAAATATTTCACTGACGCAAATTTAAATTGAACGATAATTGTATTAACCCTAGTTATAAATAATATAGATGAGTTTTAAACAAAATTTACTTGTTTTGGCGTACGTTAATGCATTACCGTTTTTACCACACTTGGGAAGATGACAAAAATTAATCTCAGAACAAAAGTCTGTAATAGCACCACGAAGCATATTTGAAATGAAAGTTCATTAATAGTATATTACGCCGTAAAGGCCAAGTTGAAATTCCTGCACTGCGCGTAACATGACGTCCGAGGCGAAGCCGAGGACATCATATGTCACGCAGTACAGGAATTTCAACTTTCTGGCCGTATGGTGTATAATTTCTTCATACCATGCCGAAAGTACGTACTTTTGTGCATGATATGAAGAAAATAATAAATGATATGTAGTTTAAAAAAAAAACTAAAAAACGCGCTTTTATGACGCACTAAAAATTATAAAATAATGATTAATTCAAAAAGTGTGGAGTGCTTTTTGAATTAGTCATTTCTTCATAATTTCTTTCTAATTCAAAAAGCGTGAAGCGCTCGTTGGTTATGTGTACTTTTAATTAATTTAGACAAAGCGCTCCACACTTTCTAAATTATAATAACAAATAAATAAAAACACTTGAAAATTATACAAAAATTTTCTGAATTAGTCATTTGACACAAAAGAAATGACAAGTTTCTAATGATTACCTAGCATATCTATCATCCATTGGGTATTGAATAAAAAATAAAAGTTAATTTTATAATTTTTAGTGCGGGATAAAAGCGTATTTTTCAGTTTTTTAAACTACATATAATTTATTTTTTACTTTTTAGTGTTAATTACTTTTCTAACCGTCGTTTTCTTTGCGTTGCTGTCTCCAATGGTTTTAGTTTTTTTTTTAGTTTTCATTTTATTTCCACGAGCATCAGATCAGCTCGATATGGCACAAAATTATTATATTTCCATCGGTATTACATACGTTTGCAAAGTTTCAAATCTATAAGACGATTAGAAGTTGGTTAAATTCGACATCCAAGATTTGCTTACGTACATAGTTACGGTTGAAGGGTGTTAACACTGTTGTATCACTTTCACACAGTTTGTGCTGAGACCCAGCGGTAAGAGGCGAGGTAGGCAAAAGACATATTGTGGGTGTGACCTTCTTTAGCTTTGTCTCGCACAAATCATCCGCACGTTTCAATTTTTGGCTGGTACCCACTACGAGGCTAAAAGATGCTATTGCAAGGGTGCCGCTGTCAATTGATTACTCTAATTTTTGGAAATATTTTGAAGATTTAAAAAAACTTTTCCGAAAAAGTAAGAGTCACTTTAGGCTTGTGATGGAACAGTTTTCTGAAATAAATACGAATAAGGTCGTAGTATGACATTGAAAACGTGTGTTTTTTTGGCATAATTAATGCCAACTTTTTTCTAGTAAATCGTACATAAATTACAAAAGTAGCTCATTAGAAACCTAGATTTGTCCTCTATCTTTCTTATAGAGAAAGAATTTTTGCAGAATGTTGACGAATAAGTCTACAATCAGTTGACAGACGAAGCTCTATTTTTGGCAATTCAGAGCGTTCCGACAGCCTTAAAATCCAATTTCAATGTATGAAAAATGTTGTTAGAAAAGTATGAACGTTCTTTTTCATTGATACAACGTACATTTACGGTTCTGTGTGGCCAATATCAAGAAAACTAAATTGCAGATAGAGCTTAGATTACAATTTTATATAATTTTTAGTATTGATTATAAAATTAAACTTGATTAAATTCTCATCGGAAGAGATTTTTTTTGCACGAAATGGTGGTACTGGGTTTCATGTTTATTAAAAAAGCAATATAATTGTTCGTGCATTACAGCTGAATAAATATTTGGAGTTCATAAAAGCATCGTAAGTTATAATTATCGAGTGGAGAGGAAACTGTTAAAAACAAAATCAGATCATAGTATATAATTTGTATAGCTAGGGTTGTCCATTTTCACAATAATAAGAAAGTTTGATAAAACCGATTTTTTATACTTATAAGTATGATAATTTTTATTACTCTTTATTGTTTACAAAATAATAGACTATTTTTTATTTTACAGGTAGTTTTCTTGTTTGGTAAACAATGAAATTTTTCCAATTTTGAGCAAAATTAAAATGTTGAAATCGAACTAGTGAATTCGTTAGCAAAGTCAGAAGTGCATACCTCTTAAAATAATTTGTACGATAAAAAAAAAAGAATAAAAAAATATAAAGACAATTTAGAGAAAAATATAAATAAGTACTCGTAATAAAAAAATAGAAAAGAAATTGATGAATCATATTATAGTCGTTCTTAGGAAGTTTGTAAATTTTTCAGTACATTGGGAAGTTATAGTAATGGGTACGAAAATAAAAAATTTTCAACATATTTTTTTGTTTCAAGGTTACAACAATATTTTAACACTATTTTTGAAAAGATTTCTTTCTCTCTCTCTCTCTCTCTCTCTCTGTCTGTCCATACTTAGGCACGCGGTCATTTCTTTTTAAAACGAAACTTCAAGAATAAAAAATAAAAAAATGATAAAGACCCTGTTAGGGTACTAATCGACGCGTATTAACGTAAATATTATCTGAAAGATTTTTTCAAAATCAATCTAGCTGTTCTTTTGTTTAAACAACAAGACTGAAAAAATAGTATTCAACACGAAATTTTGCAAATAAAAAATTCCAACCAATTGGGCGCCAGAACCATTCCAGCTTCAAAAATATTATAATATTAATATTAATATAAATATTATAATAAATAAATAATGTATATATCAGATCCTTTTGATGTTAATAATATTATAAATATTTTAGAGGAATTAGGATCAATGTCTTTTAATTTCATTGATCCTAATTCCTCTAAAATATTTATAATAATAAATAAAATTAAATATCTGTTAAAGCGTGCGGGGACGCGGGTATTTTCTACTAATAAATATTACGAAATTTACTATTCATTTTTATGGTTACATAATATAACATGTAAACCAAATTTTGGAAGGGGATATTTAATATGCAAATGTGAAGAGCCCTATTGTTTTTGAGAAAAATCGACGCATGCCCAGACGAAATATATGCTGTAACGTTGTTTTTTGTATAATGCTGGTATATTTTTTACAACGGTTTATTATTCTAGTTATTTTTCCAAGAAAACTCCGCAAAAAATTTTTTTTGTAAATATTATGAAAATAAAAAGAAGCTGCTGTTCTTTTGTTCTGAAGATCTGTCAAAAATTAATTAGGTAGCTGACAAGCATGCTTTGGTTAATTTTTACATGTGAAATCATATTACGTAGCCAAAAAAAATAGCAAATTTTTAAATTATTTATTTATTACTAGTCGTTACCCGCTTTAACGCTATTATTATTATAAATGTCAATGTTTTCGAAGTTGGAATAGTTCTGTCGCCCAATTGGCTGCAATTTTTTATTTATTAATGCATTAACTAGAAATACAAAATAATTTCTTCATTTCCAAAGATACTAGCGCAAAAATTTTTTATTGTTATACGACATTGTATGTTTTTTTGTACAATTTTGGAAGAATAAATTCTTCTTGACGTTTTTTTCTTTTTTGTCCTTGGTAATTAATATAAAAATGATTTGTCGGGAAAAAGGACTTTTTAAGTAAACACTTATTTGTTATTTATAGCGACGTTTCGTCCCTTGCTTGGAACTTTTTCAAGCTTTATAACTATGAAATGTTTTGATCAAGTAGATATAAAAGTTAAAATACACATGTAAATATAAATTTCAGTTAACCAATTGTTCATTAAAAAGTTTGTAATAATTCCATTTTTAAAAAATATTTTTACGGTTGATGTTCAAACTATTTTATTTTATTGACGCTTAGTAAATAAAATAAATTAAAATAGTTTGAACATCAACCGTAAAAATATTTTTTAAAAACGGAATTATTACAAACTTTTTGAACAATTGGTTAACTCAAATTTATATTTACATGTGTATTTTAACTTTTATATCTACTTGATCAAAACATTTAATACTTATAAAGCTTGAAAAAGTCCCAAGCAAGGGACGAAACGTTGCTATAAATAACAAATAAGTGTTGACTTAAAAATACCTTTTTCCCGACAAATCATTTTTAAATAAATTCTTCTATTCTAACATAACGTAATATCCAATTAATATTTAACATTTAATGGATACGAATACCTAACGCTTATAGATTAACACTGTTATAATTAACGTAAAAAATTAATGTAAGAATTGAAATACACATGTGCGTTCCAAGAAGTGTGACTTCAGCACCCAAATCGATTAATCTTATTGGAAAGAACGTGCTGCCACAGATGATGTTTTATTTTGCAACATCCTGAGATACCTATTTGTACCCATTAGAACTACTCAATCTGTTTTAACTAAAAAAAATAACCAGATTAAATCGTAATATAAAATGCCAGCTTACCGTACTGGCTTCGCCCGGGTAGATTTTGATTGATAACGAAATAATCAAGACCAATAAATTTCTCATATATCACTTTTATCTTATTGATAAACCAATGTAGATACAAAATTCAGTTCAAAAGTTACGTTGGAAATCCCCGAATTGTTTTACGTTTTTGATCACTAATCATTTCTCTTTTCTCTTAGAGTAGTTTTTTTATTTATTGTAGATTATAGAAGTTCGGCAACTTAGGTCATTAGCATCTAAATTTCATCAAATGCGTTTAACTGGTGATTATATAAAATAACCGGAAATTATACATAATCACCATTAGTGCCAGTAAATATGAAAAATAAATTAATTTTTATCAAAGTAACCGGTTTGTTTACATAATTCCCAACTCGTAATGGCAAATGTAATAAATATCATGACTCATTGAGTCAGTAGAATACAATTTACTTTACATTTTTATCACAATCGTTACATTTTGGTACATTTTTTGGTGGAAAATGGGAGATTATAAATCCGGAGTGTCGATCTTCAATGACGCACTAGAGAAGGATTTAATTTTTTAGTACCGAGCTGGGTAGAGTAGTGGTGACAGCACTAGACTCGCATTCGGGAGGTCCGGGTTCGAATCCCGGTGGGGGCAGATGTGGCTGGGATTTTTTCCTACTGCCTCTCGCCGAGAAACGGTAATTCCTGTACCGGCCATCTTGATTGAAGTTTTCCATGGTTTCCCTCAATTAATTGCAGATAAATATCGAGATGGTTCCTTATTTGAACCGAGCTGGGTAGAGTAGTGGTACAGCACTAGACTCGCATTCGGGAGGTCCGGGTTCGATTCCCGGCGGGGGCAGATGTGGCTGGGACTTTTTCCTACTGCCTTTCGCCGAGAAACGGTAATTCCTGTACCGGCCATCTTGATTGAGGTTTTCCATGGTTTCCCTCAATTAATTCCAGATAAATATCGAGGTGGTTCCTTATTTGAGGCCATGGCCGATTACCTATCAAACTCCTAGTTCAAAAATTACCTACCTTATCCTAATTTCCTGTAATTCCTTCATTCGTCCATTGCTATTATATAAGTTGAAGTTTAAGAAATGTAGAAAAAAACGGGAAGTGGTAAAATGAAAAATAGTAATGGTGCGAATGGCGTCTGTTATGACATAAAGTCGAGAAACGGACGTTAAACGCATTATTATATTATTATTATAGAATACAATGTAGCTTTTTGAATAGTTACTAGTCAGGAGGGTATTTTTCGTTTTATTTATTTATTGTGGATTATAGACGCCCGACAACTTAGGTCATTAGTGTCTTAATTAAACCAAATAACACTCACTTAAAGCTAAACGGCATCATAAAACATCCAGGAGCCGAGACAGAAATCGAGTCGAGGAGTCAGCACGCTAACCACTGAACCACACTGTCCTCTCGTACCATAGTAATACACAGACTATGGTATTCGGAAAGAATAGTAATAAAATTTTGCTCGTTATAGAGGGATTTTACCATATTATGAATGTTTTTCTGTTGTAACCGAAATCTCTATGTATCTGAGACTCGTTGTGGAGGAGTTCTACTGTACTTATAATTAAAATAGAACATAAAATTAATTAAATGTTTGAAAAGAGCTGACAAGCTTATTCTGTTCAGAATTACATTTTATTTGTTTGCTTTTTGCCTTCAATTTAATTAATTTTATTTCTGAAATCATCCATTTTGTAAATTATGTCTTGATCGAATTAATTAATTTTATCAATTCTAATAATTACTATTCATGTAAACGCGTGCCTACAAATTATTAACAATAATATTTTTTAATTATTTTCGTTCAATTTTCAGAATGAATACTTTTTCTGATGAATATATTTTTATTAAATACTATTTTCCACAATAGGGTGCAGGCACCAATTTCCGATCCCTCACCTGTTTCAACCACTTTTGTGTAATATTCCGTAACATACAAAGAAAATTATTATCTTCATTTTCAATCTCTAGTTTCGCAAAAAAAAACCCTGGAAAAAATAATTTGCAAGTCAGTGGATTCAATCCGATTTGCACTCGGGCAAAACCGGGTCCGACAATAGAGATATTGACTGTATTCAAATAAATACATAATTTTAACGTTAAATACTAAAAAACACAAAATTTTTCCTTATTTTTAAGGAATTTAATTAATATTTAATAAATAAAACGTATTTAAATCACTCTCAAGTCACGTGACAACGAACACAAATCATAGTGCATGACGTCACTCAGCCATAAACATTATCAGACGCTGTCATAGAGAAGAACGCTGTTCACGCTGACAAAAGGCTTCATTGTTTGGTTCATATTATGTAGAGTGTGTAATTTATTATTATTTATTTATAGGAAACGTCAAATTACATATAACTATAGCAACAACTACGAAAAAACCTTTCATCACCTCATCAGTTGACCAGCGTTTATGATGGCAGTCACATGACAAGTATTGGCATTTTGGAGTGAAATTTGAAACGGAATTTAAAATACATGATTTTTAAAGCTTGAGTCGTATTTAAATAAAAATAATAAATAGTTGTGACTATATTAGACTTACGCACGATTTAAAACACTTTCCCAAAAATAGTCAACATTTTATAGCCCATATTCCCCAAGGAATAAGTTACAAAATGGTGAAATCGTATTCAAATCCGTTCATTAGTTCTCGTGTTTTTAACGATCACACACAGAGGAGTCACAAATTCGCTTTTTACATAATATGTAGTAAAATGAGAAAATAAATATCTGTGTCGTTAATGGGTCTAACATGTGTTTATAGATGCATTTCTAACATTCAACATTAATGTTTTTCTATTATAACTTCCCTGCTCACAATTCACTCATATTATGCCTGTTATATTTCTGAAAACAAACACCAATTCCTTGGAGGAAATCGTTAAGAGAAGAGGTCGTTCACATATATTTGAAGTTCAAACAATCAATTACTTAATGTCAATCATCCATATTGCCAAACAATAATGCCTCCATTGTTGGAGGGCATGATTTGATACAGCGTGATATTATGACTCGAACAATCTATACTTGTATTATTATTTATTATTATTAAAATATTCAATGCCTACCAGCAATTGTCAAAAGAAGTTATACACGGAATCTAAGACCCATCATATAATTTGGGTTTGGCAATACCGACGAATATTATAATAACAATGTATGTTTCAAAATGCAGTAGATTTTTAATTTAAAAAAAAACGCGGGTCGCAGTGCTATAACCCTCCCGACATAGTGTATTTGCTAATATAGACAGCGTGATTAATACACCCCTTTAAATATTATTTTTTCTTAATTTCAATATTTCGTCTATGTTTTATCAATTCATCATTTACACAAAATTATATATACCTCCAGCCTTCAGTAAGTATAATTCTCTATCCGCAAACGTTTTCATAAAATATAGGATATATTTTATTTCTACAAAACTGCAGAACGCTATATAACTGTTATAAACATTCATTGTTACAATGCTAAATTTGCTTTATTATGATGAATTGATTGTTTAGATATCGCACCGTAGAGTAATTGATAACTCATTCCGCCGCGAAGTGGAAAGATTCGGGTTTAAGGCTGTCGGAACGCTCTGAATTTCAGTCCAAAAATAGAGCTTCGGCTGTCAACTGATTGTAGACTTATTCGTCAACATTCTGCAAAAATTCTTTCTCTATAAGGAAGATAAAGGACAAATCTAGGTCTCTAATGGACTACTTTTGTAATTTATGTACCATTTACTAGAAAAAAGTTGGCATTAATTGTGCTAAAAAAACACACGTTTTCAATGTCACACTACGACCTTATTCGTACTTATTTCAGAAAACTGTTCCATCACAAACCTAAAGTGACTCTTCCTTTTTCGGAAAAGTTTTTTAAATCTTCAAAATATTTCCAAAAATTAGAGTAATCAATTGACAGCGGCACCCTTGCAATAGCATCTTTTATCCTCGGAGTTGGCACCAGCCAAAAATTGAAACGTGCGGATGATCGGAGCGAGACAGATCTAAAGAAGGTCACACCCACAATATGTCTTTTGCCTACCTCGCCCCTTACCGCTGGGTCTCAGCACAAACAAAATTCAGAGCGTTCCGACAGCCTTAAGTCCCGACGATGTTGGTGGATAAAAAATAAAGTTTTCATAAAATGTACAAGTCCGATCCTGCAAAGCCGATTTTATTAAAATTTTAGGAGCATTTTTTAATTGATACTAAAAGGTTAAATTTCAATGTTGAATCAATTCCCCGAATATTTTGGTATTTTTGGGGCCCAAAACAATTTTCACCGTGTTGGTCTTTGAACGCAGTCGCGGGTTCGAATCTCATCTCGCTAGTGTATGATTTGCGATGTAAAAAATGAAAAGTAAAAAATGGTTCCGATTTTATAGAGGATGAAACTTTAAGAAAAAATAGTTACTAGAGTTAGAGCTTTAATTGTTTATGAATTTATTAGTCGATAAAAGCCTTTGAAATGCAATCTGAGATAGACAATTGCATGCAATGTTTTAAAGAGTAAAGAAAGGGCGTAGCATAATAATTTATTACTGGAGATTGTATTATAAGTCGTATAGTATAAAAATCGTTCAAATGATTTTGAGTAGCCTCTTGACGTAGTAATCGTACTTTCGGATCTTCTCGGGAAATGATTATTGGCGATACTTAAGGATAAGATATTGTAGATTACAGACGGCAGACAACTAAGGTAATTAGTGCCAACGAATACTTAAAATGTCGACATCACTTAGTAGGAGAGCTGTTAGACATTTTTGGGTAGATATTTGAGGCACTGTGAAAATTTTTACAACACGTCTTTAGTAATATCCGAATACAAAAAGCTGACTGAAGGGAAGCGGGGCTTAACCGACCCTCAAATTTTTAAATTAACAAAAAAAAAATTCGCAATAAAAAGCCTTTGAGGCATTTTGAAATTGTAATACTTTAAAATTTAGTATTTAAGGAGTTGAACAATAAAAAAGCCAGATTTCTTAATCGGGTCTAAAACTTGTTAGCCAGATGTTTGCAAAATTATATTTTTGAAAAATTTAAAAGTTATATTTGAGGCACGTTGAAATTTAAACAGAATAATATTGGTACCTAAAAATAGATATATTTTTAAAAAACAAATCGTTTCGGTGGGACAATTCGGTGGGACAATCTACCTGTCAGGTGATTAAAAAATGTGAGGGTCGGTTAAGCCCCGCTTCCCTGCAGCCAGGTCTGTGTTTTTGTATTCGAATATTAGTAAAGAGGTATTAGGATCAATAACTTAGTTAAGACGAATTATCATTAGCAACGTTTCGTATCCTATATTGATATTTCATCAGGCGCTTATAATTAACTCACTTAACATAGTCACTTTAAATTTAATTATCTTGTCAGAATCATTGCCTAATGTTATAATAAGAAACCAAGTCTTCATCTACAGTAATAATTAAAAAAAACCCGGGTCGCAGTGCCAAAACCCTGCCGACAATATAGTGTATTTGCTTGTATGGGGCCGTGTGGTTTTACACTTTTATTATGTGAAATTAAGTTTGTTTTTGGACAAAATAAAAAATTTAACCCCTTAATACACCCCTTAAAATAACATTTTTTTCTTAATTGTAATATTATTATCAATCTAACGTCTACACCGAATTAAATACACCCTTCAATAAATAAGTCACTATCTGCAAATTAGTGTTTTCAAATAATTTGTAAGTTCGGTCCTGTTGAGCCGATTTTATTAAAATTTTAGGGGCACTTTTTAATTGCTACTAACGAGCTAAATGTCAGTTTTGAAACGATTCTGAGAATTTTTTCGGTATTTTGGGGCCCAAAAACATTTTTCAACCCTTAAAAACTACCCTTAAAATGGCCCGATTACGCCCATTTTAAATAGGCTTCTTTCGGTGATGGATTTCAACATGTGGGCAAAATTTCGTTAAAATCAATTAACTCTTTCGAAAGTTATTGCCCGTACACATATATATATATATACGTATATAAATATATATATATATATATATATATATATATATATATATATATATATATATATATATATATATATATATATATATATATATATATACATATATATATAAACATTTTTAAAAATGGTGCCAAAGTGTTTAGGAGGTTATGAAACGTCGAGAAATTTTGGTCCGACCCCTAGGTCCCGCGATCCGACCGACGCCAATAGTGTATGTTGCCATATGGCAAATACACTAATAAATAATACACCGCAAATTAGTATGAGCTAAAATTGACCATCCGCCATATCAGTCACACGGTAAGTTAAGAGAGTTAATTATGAGCGCCTGATGAAGTATCAATATAGGATACGAAACGTTGCGAACGATAATAATTCGTCTTGACTAAGTTATTGATCCTAAATCCTCTAACCATCTTTATAATTATTTATCATCAAGGATCTGATCTATACATCTATCGAAAGAGGTATTGTACAAATTTTCACAGTGCCTCAAATACCTACCCAAAAATGTCTAACAGTATAAGTACAGTCAAAGCCCTCTAAGTGCACAGCTCGGAACCGAGGCCCATCCTTTAAGTGCACACTTCCCCTACGATCTTTTTCATCCCCACTCTTCTAACTCCTATAGCTATCTTTATTCAATCAGATGCTATAAACAATATCTCTAAAACTCTATGAATATGATGGAAATGGAAAGTTTGAAAATAGCGCGCTTACGGTCGCACGTGATTGGTCGCAGATTATTCGAAGTGGGGGCTGGGGAACGTGCACTTAGAGGGCGAGTTCGTGTGCAGTAAGAGAGCGTGTGCATTTAGAGAGCGTGCACTTAGAGGGCTTTGACTGTATTCCGTAGGTGAACGAGAAATATCCAAGTTGAATCGCCATGGGTGAGCAGACGCCAGACACGTACCGGATGAGACCCACAATCTGTGTAGTGTGTAGGTGTGTGTGTTTGTAATGTGTACCACACATTATAATGAACACAATAATACACAGCTGGTTCGAAGGAAAATCTGGACTGCCTGGCTATTTATAATGTTTGATTACGAAGTCCAGAATATCCAGAGTTGTTTTACTAACCAATATACAAACAGAGTGAACTGGTCTTGTCGCTGATTGCTGACTGCATATTGAATGAGAATTATTACAGATGTACGCCATTGGACAAATAATATTCTGATACTAAAAAACCATGTTCAACTCCGAAAATCTGAACTTATTAAAAAACTTAGGAAAAAAATATTATCCTATTACTTGTTTATGGATAGCGGGTACTTAGACATAAATAAATAAAAATCTTAAGTTTTATAAATTTGCGACGTTTCGTAGATTGTTTTCAGGCAATCTTATAATTTATCAACAAATATTATAAATTATAAAATTGCCTGATGAAGTAGAAAAACAATCTACGAAACGTCGCAAATCTATAAAACTTAAGATTTTTATTTATTTATGTCCAAGTACCCGCTATCCATAACAAGTATTAACATCATGGACGATAACAGTTCGAAAATATTATCCTTATATTTATAAAAATGATTAGAGGATTTAGGATCAAGAACTTAGTCAAGACGAATTATCATTCGCAACGTTTCGTATCCTATATTGATATTTCATCACGCGCTCATAATTAACTCTTTTAACATAGCTTAAATTTAATTATCTTGTTAGATTCATTTAAACTATGTTAAGAGAGTTAATTATGAGCGCCTAATGAAGTATCAATATAGGATACGAAACGTTGCGAACGATAATAATTCGTCTTGACTAAGTTATTGATCCTAAATCCTCTAATGGTCTTTTTATTTTTACTTTTTAGTGGATTTGATTTCGCACATTTTTATTAATAATATTTCGTAGTTGCTTCTTAAACGATTTAAGAAAAAATTATATGGGATCACCTTGAAGGTTATGCTCTATTAAATAAGAAAATAATCATCATCAAAATCGGTTCACAAATGCTGGCGATATGAGGTAGCATTCATATAAAAAATATGTTTTTTTGATGTCATTTAAAAAAGTATGAGCTCATTTTAATAAAAACTATACGGTACCAATCCGGGAGCATTCTACATAAAATGGCGTTAAAGCTTTTCAGATCGGTTCACAATTGACAAAAATATCAGTGAAAAAACATAAAAAACACAACCGAACTGAGAATCTCTCCTCTGTTTTTTTAGAAATTTTTTGTCCTGATTGACTGACTGATCTATCAATGCACAGGCAACACTACTAAGTCTGGAAAACTAAAATTTTGAACATAAGTTTATTTTACAACGTAAGCATACGCTAAGAAAGAATTTTTGTATGAAAGTCTTTGTTCTTTGAAGTTAGAAATACAAAAATTTGAATTACAACTACTGAGCGTAAATAAATAAAAAAAAACCGGGTCGCATTGCCAATACTCTGCCGACAATATAGAGTATTTGCTAATCAGGCAACGTGACTTTATTATTTGAATTTGTTTGTTTTTGGAGAATTTAACCCCTTAATACACCCCTCAAAATAATATTATTAAGTGTGTAAACTACAAACATCTTATAGGCAAGGCTCGAGACCATGGATAAGGTGGTCTTGGTCTGCTTTTGCTCATCACTAATCACTTCTAAGTTCTAATTGTGGTAATCATGCTAACATTATCGTGCACAAGTTTTCCTATATAAAATGGATATCTGTATTTCCGTCTGTCTTGAAACAAGTTTTACTTAAAAAATCATTTGTTAGTGTATTTGCCATATGGCAACATACACTATTGGCGTCGGTCGGATGGCGGGACCTAGGGGTCGGACCAAAATTTCTCGACGTTTCATAACCTCCTAAACACTTTGGCACCATTTTTAAAAATGTTTATATATATATATTTATATATATATATATATACCTATATATGTGTACGCGCAATAACTTTCGAAAGAGGTAATTGATTTCAACGAAATTTGGACCACGTGTTGAAATCCATCACCGCAAGAAGCCTATTTAAAATGGGCCTAATCGGGCTATTTTAAGGGTAGTTTTTAGGGGTTGAAAAATGTTTTTGGGTCCCAAAATACCGAAAAAATTCTCCGAATCGTTTCAAAATTAAAATTTAACCCTTTGGTAGTAATTAAAAAGTGTCCCCAAAATTTTAATAAAATCGGCCTGACAGGACCGGATTTACAAATTTTATGAAAACACTAGTTTGCAGATATTGAAGGGTGTATTTAATTCAATGTAGACGTTAGATTGATATTAATATTACAATTAAGAAAAAAAATGTTATTTTAAGGGGTGTATTAAGGGGTTAAATTTTTTATTTTGCCCAAAAACAAACATAATTTCGCATAATAAAAGTATAAAACCACACGGCCCTATACAAGCAAATACACTATATTGTCGGCAGGGTTTTGGCACTGCGACCCGGGTTTTTTTTCTTTATGCTTTATTCAACAACAAACCATCGCAAAAAAGTAGTGATGTTTGAAAATAAGCGCATCTGAGAACTGAATCACCCAACTGTAATTTCTGACTGGCAGATTACACCCGTGCAGTGTTCAGTGCACTGATGAGCACTAATAATTTCACGCCAGGTGTATTTTCCCACGTGTGTACAATATACATAATATTATTATACACCATACAGTGTGTGTAATACTTAATATTTATGTGGACAGGTCCAGTAGTGTGCATGTAACTGGTAACTTTAAATTTCAAATACTACTGCAACAATACTTTGCACATTTTCAGACGTCCCGATTTTGGCGGGACGTCCCGATTTTTAAATCAAAATTAAATGTCCCGCGCGGGACAGGCTCAGTCCCGCTTTTTGGGGATAACTCGACCGTGCGTAAATAATTATTCTGTTATTGTAAGTTGCAATTTGTAAAACTCACTCCTCAGACTATTGTATGAAACGCCATATTTTTCTAATGAATAAAATTTTTTTGATTTTTATTTATTTTTTTTATTCAGAAGACGAATAAGACTCAACTATTTAACGATAGGGTAAATCTGATTTAAAATACCATATTTTTATTAAAATACATTTTCTATGGCTATTTTTGCTATCTATTGTCACGTAAACGTAATTTGAACTCAAATAAAAAGATAAATATATAAAAACTTCTGATTATATACGTTTTTTTACTATGTCCCGCTTTCGACGAAAGAATCCCGCTTTTTTCACTCAAAAAGTTCCAAAATCCCGACTTGGCAAAAAAAAAATCTGGCAGCGCTGATTAGCAAATACACTATATTGTCGGCAGGGTTTTGGCACTGCGACCCGGGTTTTTTTCTTATTTTTATGTATCTTATAATCCCCCTGATAGAAGTCGTAAGACAACCTCAATTTCAAATAGTCTAAGTTAACAACATAGTTACTATTATTCATAATGCTGATGACTACAGAGTAGTACATCTAAACTGTACAGTTATATGTGTACCGGTTTGCAAACACAGATGTAAAGATATGCTAAATATCCGATGTATAATGTATGGAAGAACAGTCGATTCTGTTGATTGGCGTTTGTTTGTTTGTTCAGTAATTATACAGGAATATAAAAATATCATTGGAAGATTAAATCTGTGTAGAGCCAGCTGTATTATTATATTAAAAACTACCCAGGGTTGTAAACTGAAAGCGAATTAAACCGATTTCTGTTTCTAGCAATAAATAAATAATCCGACACTAACCGCTGGTTCGCACAATAATTTATATATTTTTTTTAATAATTCATTTACCACAGGGCTTTTTTCATTCATTTTCAATTTATTATTAAAAACCATGAATTACGCTTGGTCTAAATAACTCCGCGTGTTGATGGTCTTAAAAAATAAAAATATTAACAAAACAAAAATCTATCTCAATCCAGACTTTGTGTCCAATCTGTATATTAAAATAATCAAAAAAGCAAACTGTTTTTTTAATGAAATTCATCCCACGAAGTTATAGTTACCTACACCAAAAATAATTACTTGTATGTTTTTTTTTCTCATTTCATTCGGTGAGCATTTCAACACGTAAATTCTACATTAACCTAAAATACCTGTGTTTTTAAAGGTCCTTGGACTGCATGTTGTTCATAGTGTTCACGCAAACGTTGTAAGCATTAGTATGTAATAGTACTTACCTGAAAAAGAAAAGAAATACGTTAAAATTTTATTCTGTCTGTCATTATTATACTTTAATTACATTATCAAGCTCTGAAGTTTGGTGTTTTAATTTTTTGTGTATTTGCTATATATGGCAGAATGGCACATACATTATTGGCGTAGGTCGGATAGCGGGACTAGGGGTCGGACCAAAATTTCTCGACATTTCACATCATTCTAAGCAACTTGGCACTATTTTTGAAAAAAACTTACTTTTTGAACAAAGATGACGTAACCCCAAATGAAAGTTCGAAACAAATTGTTACCATTTTGAGCACACTCTTTAGTTCTTGTGATATTAATATTGTCAATATTCACTAATAAACTATCACAATGAGTACTTGTCTTCTGAAGGATAATTAAAAAAAAACACACATAAAGACAATTTATACAAATCACTGCGACAACCGATAGCAGACAGGCTAAAACGGACTAAAACTAGAAATACGAAGTATATAACAGACAGGTTGAGACAGACTAAAACTAAAAATATGAATTATAAATTGTGCCGATTGCAATGTTATGTAATTAATTTAACAAAAACGATAGACCGGAAGGTCAATTCGGTTGATTAAGAAACTCTTTTAACATAATGTATACCAGCGGTGCTCAAAATGACTTTTCGAGTCAAAATTTCAAAAGTTTTGGAAGTATTTTATATTTCACTAACAGCGGTAATAATCGATTTTCGATCCTATTCGAAAAATAGTTGATCGATTAAAATAATATTTTGCTAAACTGTGTTATGTATATTACGTCGTTTTTGTACAGCTACCATATCGAATCTATTTTTGAAGTTTAACTTCTTTAGCGACGTATCTGTTTGAAAAAAGTAAAAATTGAAGGGAAGTAGAAGTGTCCCCGAAAAGGGAAGTTAGTTTGACTCCTAAATTACATGAAACTGACAAAGACAGAAGTTTATAGTATGTTGCTAAATATGTGTAAATATTATTAATTAGTAATTTTTAAATATTTTAGAGGAATTAGGATCAATGAAAATAAAAACGGGACTGAGCCTGTCCCGCGCGGGACATTTAATTTTGATTTAAAAATCGGGACGTCCCGCCAAAATCGGGACGTCTGGCAACGTTGGTTGAAGTACATTTTTTTGATTTCATTAGGACTTAACTCATGTACTAGATATTTATGGTACCTATTTCTCTAATAGCAATGTGAAATTGCATATTTTGATAAAATCAATATTCTAGGTATTATTACGTTCAATTTTGAAAGTGACAGGTCATTAGTACATATTTCAAAAGTGAATAAACGCGATTAGAACAAAAGAACAAGATGAGTAATAATGACTAACAATAATGTAATTAGTGAGGTATAAATTTGGAATTTCATTATTTTCGTTTTTAAATACCAATTTGCCGATCACCAACAGAAAATTTCATTAACGGACACAAAATCAACAACGATGAATTAAGGTAGGGTTGCCATCCGTCCGGGTTTCCCCGGATTTGTCCTAGTTTAGAGGGCATCCGGGGAGCGTCCCGGGTTTAAAAATTTAAGAATAAAAAAAACTGATTATTAAAACAATTTATAACAAACTGTAATAAGATTCTGTTTTGTTAGGTACATTTAAAATGATGATAAAAGATGACTAAATTTAATTTTAAGGTCTGAAAACAAATAAAAAACCCGGGTCGCAGTGCCAAAACCCTGCCGACAATATAGTGTATTTGCTTGTATAGGGCCGTGTGGTTTTATACTTTTATTATGTGAAATTAAGTTTGTTTTTGGGAAAAATAAAAAATTTTACCCCTTAATACACCCCTTAAAATAACATTTTTTTCTTAATTGTAATATTATTATCAATCTAACGTCTACACCGAATTAAATACACCCTTCAATAAATAAGTCACTATCTGCAAACTAGTGTTTTCATAAAATTTGTAAATCCGGTCCTGTCGGGCCGATTTTATTAAAATTGTGGGGACACTTTTTAATCACTACCAAAGGGTTAAATTTCAATTTTGAAACGATTCGGAGAATTTTTTCGGTATTTTGGGGCCCAAAAACAGTTTTCAACCCCTAAAAACTACCCTTAAAATAGCCCGATTAGGCCCATTTTAAATAGGCTTCTTGCGGTGATGAGTTTCAACACGTGGCCCAAATTTCGTTGAAATCAATTAACTCTTTCGAAAGTTATCGCGCGTACACATATATATATATAAATATATATATATATATATATATATAAATATATATATATATATATATATATATATACATATATATATAAACATTTTTAAAAATGGTGCCAAAGTGTTTAGGAGGTTATGAAACGTCGAGAAATTTTGGTCCGACCCCTAGGTCCTGTACGAATACTTCGCACCGTTAGTGGTCAATTACATAATATACTAGGATGGAAATAAATTTTATTCTATTCTATTCAGAGACTTCAGTGCCACTACGTCACTTAATATTACCGACAATGTTAAAATAAACAAATTGTCACCAGATGCCGTTATTTGTTTTATTTTATTCTATTCTATTCAGAGACTTCAGCGTCATTACACGTTATGTTACCGACAACTGTTAAAATAGATTGACACCAGATGGCGATATTTGTTTTGTCTGAATGTTGCTTTCTGTAATGCATTTGTTAAAATTTTTAAAGTGTATTTTTTTAATGAAAACATTAATTTTAAGATATTAACTTAGTTTTCGTCATAAGAGGGAAAATAATCATTAAAATTGCGTATCAAACATAAATTTTGATACTGATACAAATCCATATTTTCAAATTGTTATTACTTATTTTCAAATCATGAATTTTCGTGTTTATCTAGGTTGAGTACCAATACTTATTTTCGTTTTCCGGCTGGTATTTTCAATTTAGAAATGCCATAATATAAACAACCGGCGTCCCTACGATTTTAGGTAAAATAAAAAAAAAACACATTCATACAGTCAAAGCCCTCTAAGTTCACGCTCTCTAAATGCACACGCTCTCTTACTGCACACGAACTCGCCCTCTAAGTGCACGTTCCCCAGCCCCCACTTCGAATAATCTGCGACCAATCACGTGCGACCGTAAGCGCGCTATTTTCAAACTTTCCATTTCCATCATATTCATAGAGTTTTAGAGATATTGTTTATAGCATCTGATTGAATAAAGATAGCTATAGGAGTTAGAAGAGTGGGGATGAAAAAGATCGTAGGGGAAGTGTGCACTTAAAGGATGGGCTCGGTTCCGAGCTGTGCACTTAGAGGGCAACAATAGTATTTTGTGGAAATTACAAAGTGTAGAGCCCTCTTAATAGTTTTTTTGCACCATGAAAGTTCCGAGAAATTATACAACAAAGGAGAAAAATATAAAAAATATGATTGACTTTGATAGAAAAAAAACTTGTAAGAATGTAGATTATTTTGATTAGATTATTATTTGCAAAGAAATTTGCAAACAATACAAAAAATGTATATTAATTTAATAATAACAACTAACTGTAGCAAGTATTAATTAAATAATAATACAGTAGAGCGAGTATTATCCCATTCTAATCATCAAAGCATCCTATTTTAAAACAACTCTGGCCATTTCGGACAATTTTTACCAGATCGAAAAAAATCTAGACTAAAATTTGTTTGGTTGAGAGGGGGACATGCACTGGGGTCCATAAAGGCCACCCTGGATAAAATTCGAGATTTTATGTTACACACACACACACACATACATACCTGAATTTTGAATACTGGTTTAATTACATTCTATTGAAACATAATCATTAATCAGTTAAAAATATATCCACGTCTAAAAGACAAAAGCTCTTATATTAAATTAAATAGATTTTTTTTAACTTCATATAACACAGAACAATACGTAAAAATTATTCCTAGATGTCAATGACTTTAGTTGTCGAGTGTCTATAAACTACAATCTCTCTCTCTCTCTCTCTGTCACACACACACACAGTCTAAATGTTCAATTTCTACATAAAATAAAAATTTAGACTGAATTCCTAAACGAATTATTTATTTTTCATCAGGTGTATGGCTCAATCAGAGATATGTTTCGCTGGAAATAAAAGAAACAGAATCGAGAGACAGAGAGAGAGATTGTAGATTATAGACGCTCAGCAACTGAGGTCATCAACGTCGATTACCACGCATCGGACTAAATTCAAATGTCGCTATATTGGTATGTCGAACAAAATCGACGTATATTTTAAAGCTTAGCTCTGTCGATAGCTTCATCGTTTCGATTTAAATGCGCGTTGATGGTTTAATTTTGTTTTACTTGGTAGTGCCCAAGTTGGTATAGTAGGAAACTTCCTCGAGGCGGTAATCGACATATTTCAATGCTGCCAAAACCAGACTCTGAATATATTTTGATTAATAATAATACTCCGTTTTGAAATAGTTTAAATTTGGAATTTACATAGAGATGAAACGTTTTCACACAATGATATACAAAATAAACTTGACTTATCACTGAAATTAATTATTAATTCATAATATTGTTCCGTTATTCCTTTTTCTCTTTCGAAAACTTAAAAATGCTAGTTAAACACACAGTTCATTTATTTATCTAGCTATATATTTATAAAACACCGAGCTGGGTAGAGTAGTGGTGACAGCACTAGACTTGCATTCGGGAGGTCCGGGTTCGAATCCCGGAGGGGGCAGATGTGGCTGGGACTTTTTCCTACTGCCTCTCGCCGAGAAACGGTAATTCCTGTACCGGCCATCTTGATCGAGGTTTTCCGTGATTTCCCTCAATTAATTCCAGATAAATATCGAGATGGTTCCTTATTTGAGGCCATGGCCGATTACCTATCAAACTCCTAACTCAAAAATTGCCTACCTTATCCTAATTTCCTATAATTCCTTCATTCGCCCATGGCTATTACATAAGTTGAAGTTTTAAAAATGTAGAAAAATAACGGGAAGTGTGGTAGATGGAAAATAGTAATGGTGCGAATGGCGTCTGTTATGACATAAAGTCGAGAAACGGACGTTAAACGCATTATTATTATTATTATTATTATTATATTTATAAAACAGTACCGTAACAGGTGACGTACAGACTAAACCGTCAAACCCAAGGGGCTGAAAATTCCTTAAGGGGATAAAATGGGACACCGAAATTATCTATCTATATATCGGACAACGCCTAGACCAAACCGCTCGACCTAAATGGCTGAAATTTTGACAGTACATTCCTGTAATGACATGGATATCCGCTAGAAAGGATTATTTGAAATTCCATTTTTAAGGGGGTAAATTAGAATACTCCAATTATTCTTTATGTATATACAGATAAAAAATCTGGACCTAAAGAGCCGAAATTTTGACAGTACATTTCTATAATCACATGGGTAGCCGCTAAGAACGGATTTTTTAAATTTCCATTTCTAAGGGGGTGAATTGCGACATTCTAATTAATCTCTATATACAGGGTGTCCCCCGACATGACTGCCATAGCCTGGGACTGTGTTGCTGGGGTGATTTCAAGTCGAAAATGTCTAATGAACATATACCCGGAACGCTATCCTAACTGAGCTAGAAGCATTTGAAATTTTAGATAAGTATAGTAGTATTCTCTACTAATTTAAAAACCATTTAAAAAGAAATCGCTTTATTGAATTAGTTGCTGTATACATAGTCTAGCTCTTCTTAGAATTGAAGTGGTAGATCTGCGAAGAGTCTTAGAATCCGCACGAATAGTTATTCACAGCCACCTGGTTTTTTTAATAATAACGAAACCAACAGCCGAACCTAATACCTGCATTAGTGGGCTTACTTATTTAAAATTTCAAATGCTTCTAACTAAGTTAGGATAGCGTTCCGGGCATATGTTCATTAGACATTTTTGACATGAAATCACCCCAGCAACACAGTCCCAGGCTATAGCAGTCATGTCGTGGGACACCCTGTATATGAACAGCCCAAAACTCTGGACCTGTAGGGCTGAAATTTTAATGGTGCATTCTTATAATAAACGCGGGTAACCGCTAAGAAAAGATTTTTTGAAATTCCATTCCTGTTGTCACTGCTGAAAGGGACGCAGCCCCGCGAGGCAAGACTTCAATGCGGGTGGAGCTTTCTGCCATGGAGCTAAAGGCTCCACTAGAATTGTGGCTACCGTGTTTCATTCCAATTGCGTGTTGAGCCGCGGGTAGCGGCCATATTATATAAGGCCTAAAAAGGATATTGAATTATCGCAGGAAAAAGCCATGTTATAGCACTGTTTCGTCTAAATCACGAGCGAAGTCGCGGGTAACGGCTAGTTATGTAGAATCCGACCATTAAACCATTTTTTCATTTCCACCCTAGCGCTGCATAGTCCAGTTGAGTGGGGTGATTCTAACAAGGGTATAATTACTGCTAAGCTGTTTTGTAAATGGGATAGACAGACAGATGGAAATTTTTATTCGAACAGGGATGTCTGTATGATATTCTAAATAGAGCAGAAGAAGATATGCAATCTGGTACTGTCTTCGGTAAAGATAAATAAAAAACTAAAGTTAAAAAAAACCCGGGTCGCAGTGCCAAAACCCTGCCGACAATATAGTGTATTTGCTTGTATAAGGGCCGTGTGGTTTTATACGTTTATGTGTGCTTATACAGGCAGTGTGGCTTTATTACGCGAACTTACGTTAGTTTTTGGGCAAAATAAAAAATTTAACCCCTTAATACACCTCTTAAAATAACATTTTTTTTCTTAATTGTAATATTATTATCAATCTAACGTCTACACCGAATTAAATACACCCTTCAATAAATAAGTCACTATCTGCAAACTAGTGTTTTCATAAAATTAGTAAATCCGGTCCTGTCGGGCCGATTTTATTAAAATTTTTGGGACACTTTTTAATTACTACCAGAGGGTTAAATTTCAATTTTGAAACGATTCGGAGAATTTTTTCGGTATTTTGGGGCCCAAAAACATTTTTAAAATAGCCCGTTAGGCCCATTTTAAATAGGCTTCTTGCGGTGATGGATTTCAACACGTGGGCCAAATTTCGTTGAAATCAATTAACTCTTTCGAAAGTTATTGCGCGTACACATATATATATACATATATATATAGAAACATTTTTAAAAATGGTGCCAAAGTGTTTAGGAGGTTATGAAACGTCGAGAAATTTTGGTCCGAACCCCAGGTCCCGCCATCCGACCGACGCCAATAGTGTATGTTGCCATATGGCAAATACACTAAAAAATATAGTTGGAAGATATGGAAAAAAATACAAAAAATTGAACATAAGCAATTTTGTCTTCTGAGCAGAGATATAAAATTACATTATGAATTCAATAGCTATTGTCTAAAATAGGTAGCATTATGCCCACATATTTATCTATTAAGCGACACAAAGTTGTCCTATAATAACAGTTTATTGAGATCTGACTGCAGATATGTCAAACAAACCAGTCTATTGCTCTGGAAAAGTATAATGGCCCACGAATTTCTATGGAAATTAAGTAAAAGGATGGGGAAAATATATTTTACAAAAAAAAACACATCAACGCACCAATGTAATACCTATTTCACCAGAAATCATCAAGAAATTAATCACACTGGATCAGTATGATCATGGTATGAGGATTCTAATACCAGCAAATACAAAATATATGCTAAATAATTAAGTCATTCATTGAACAATGACCTTAGATTGCTACCACAGTACAGTTAATAAATTAGCTCCAAATCAAGGGATCCAAAAAACAAAAGTTTGAGTGTCACAAATTGTTTATTACCCTTTACTCCAAATATGGTAAAGATGTCAGTTTTTTTCAAATATTTTGGAAAACATGCAACGTAGAGCTTACATTAGAAAATTAAAGCACTTTCCCATAAAATGACCCAATACACTTTCTTGCTCCGCTCAATGGTTTCGGAGACACCGACGGGTGAATATAGGTACATTTTGTCATCCAGTATTTATGCACGTTTTTTGAAATTTGCGATATAAATTCTTTACGTAAAATGCGCTAGTATGAATAAGAAATATTAAATTCCCACAAGACCTATTGATGAGCTAAGTCTCCCAAAAAATTCGGAAAAATCGAAACAGCTATCATAGAGAAGCCTTTTTTAGATAGCAGTTTTAACAAAAAATGGAAACACTAGACGCGAAGTTCTCAATTAAGGTAGTTGTCGTGGTACAATATTGTCAAAAAGTTATAGATTATACGCGCCACAAAAGTATACTAGCTTGTAGCTATAAGTAATCCATAATTTGTACGCAAGACTGTCCCGGTGGAAATGTAACCCATACAGTATTCATATGCATGTATACTTTTTGTTGAACTTTAAACCGTTATTTATAAATAATTAGATGGTCAAAAATTTTTTCTTATTTTTTTTAAACTCATAACATGCATTGAAAGACTGTCAGTTTTTGGAAAGTTTCTGACAGTTAGTTCTTTTTTTATAAATAAGAAACTGGTTCAGAACTATAGAGATCGTATACAATCAATGTTAATTATCCAATTTTTAATTGAATTTATCTCGGATTATATACGGTCGATCGACTTCAAATTTTCAGGGTAATTGTATTATCATGTTCTTAATAAGTATACAAAAATTGAGAATTTTCTGACGGTGTGCCTTAACCACGACAACTACCTTAAAAAGCTCGATGAAAACATCCATATAGTCCTACAAAATTCATTTTGATATTATTATTTGAAACGAAGATGATGGGCATAGTGTTTATGTATTGTTTTTGTTACAATAGAAAAAAATAAATACATATAAGTGTTTTAGTAAAAAAAATTTAATATAACGGCTCTACGATCGTGAAGTAATTATAGTTTCAAATTAATAATTAAATTATCCACTGATATTTCTATAGCAATAATACAGGCTAACAACTTCAACTGCCTTAGCACAATCATAGCTTAAGTTGACTGTTCCCTCAACTTTTGGGAAATTTCGAACTATGGTCGCAAAAATTTATTTTATTACTGTTTTTATTAGCTGTGATTAAGCATTAAGCTTTACAAAATTTGACATGTTGCTTGAAAATTTCAAAAACACGTGTTACCCTAAAAACTGAATAAAAAACTTTGATATTCGTCAATATTTCTTTACAGCCCATCATTCGAATTACGGGAAGGCAAATTAACATTTTGTAGTTTTTTCTTTACAAACTTATGTTAAAACTACTGACAAATTTGGCTTGTTCAATAATGTTATTCAAATTTAAATTTTTCTGCACAAACATGTACGGAAAACTTATGCTAACTTCCTCGTTTTTATCTGATTTTAAATTACTTTAAAATACTTAGATCAAGTAAACTGTAAAAACTTGGCAAACAGTCATACGGATAGAATGGAATATATTTTTAATTTATTTTGAAGCATTAACATCAGTGATTGAACAAAATCTTTCATAGAAATCAGAGATTTTCGAAACGTGGTTGGAAGATAGAATTCTGCGGATGAACAAGGAAGCATATTGAACAACTGGTCCCCAGTAACCTTACACATCACATAGTAGGGGAGAACCACGTACCTTGAGACAGTTCGTACCTTGGGACATTCTAGTTTTAAACCATTCTCGGCCATGCTTTAAGCTGAAAAATCAGTGATAGAATCATTTTTAGGTAGATATCACTTAGTTCAATTTGAGTGTAGCTACAATAAGAAATTTAAGTGCAAGTGATAAATTTGTATTTTTGAAGCGTCAAAGTAATTTTTAATTCTCAGACATCAAAACCAATTTCTATAAAGGTAAGCAGTTTATTGTTTATATTTATAACTCACATTGTTAAATGCAAGACGAAGCAAGTATTTTCTTTATTCTGAAGTTTCTTAATCTATAATTTTATAATTTATAGTAAGTGATTAGTAACATTCATTAGGTACGTACCTTGGGACATCTGTCAGTTCGTACCTTAAGGAAACCTGGAAGATGTCGTATCCTCACGGATACACCAGAAAAAAATGTAATTGAAATGCAACAACTTGCCAGAAATGACAAAAAAAAAAAAAAAATAAATAAACGCATAAATTCCAAAATAGAAAAAATAAAAAGAAATTTAAATAAAGATGTTAAATCCTAAGTCTAGTAGTAGTACGAAGCGAAAAAATAATCAGCTTGAGTTTGAAGTTGATTTTTCAGCTTATAGTGTTGCTTAATTATTATAAATAGTATTGTGTTGTTACTGTCCTAAGGTAAATACCGTCCTGTCCCAAAGTACGTGCTATATATTGTACCTTGGGACAGTTTTTTCTTTTTCTTCTTTAATTCAGAACATTGTTTTTTTTTTTTTTTGAAGTTTGTGTAATGGATTTCGTTTAATAAAAACATATGTATCGTTCTGTTTAATTGCGTTATCGATTTTCCCAAAACTAACTTGTTATACATGCAAAAAACAAAAAGTGTCTCAAGGTACTTGGTTCTCCCCTAGTAACAAATGCATTTTTTGTGCACTGGGCAGCAAGTTAACAAGCTTTTTGCATAACTAATTCTAATGCGCAGTAACATCCCAGCTAAGATGTCTTTCCAAACAGCACCAATACCCTCAGCTCAGCTAAAACCCGAACACTAAACGGTAGTAATAATTATTAACGGGGTATAAGTTAATAAACTATTATCTTTCTTTTTCATATCCGTTTATTGTACTGTTAATGTTTTTTTACAATGCAATTTTCCTCAACCTTTAAGTCTTTGTGATGATATCCATCGCCATCTACAATAGGTACCTTGATCCATGATTCATTGTTAACACACTTCCCACATTATATAGAGTGCAAAATAATTATTTCACCGTTCTTAGTCACATCCTCCGTACTTATGTTCATTGTAAATTCATAGGCGACTCGTCTCATCTCGCTAATTAGCTGTGATATGTACATTCATTGCTATATAGGTATAGTGTCTTACTGTTGCCTCTATTACAACCATCCACTCTCTCAGTGTTCGTGCAATTTAACTGAATTCGTTTTTTATTAAATTAAAATCTTTATTATTTAGTAGCTAGCAGCCGAGATCTGTTCCGCCCGGATGCAAATCCAAGTTGGATTAAAATCAGGTATTTGCCATATAGCACATACACTATGGGCGTCTGTCGGATGGCGGGACCTAGGGGTCGGATCAAAATTTCTCGTTGTTTCACGTTATTCTAAGCGGGCTATAACTTTCGAAAGAGTTCATTGATTTTAACAAAATTTTGTCCACATGTTGGAATCCACCACCGCACGAATCTTATTTAAAATGGGCCCAATCGGGTCACTTTAAGGGTAGTTTTTAAGGGTCGAAAAAAGTTTTTGAGTCTAAAAATACCGAAATATTATCAGAATCCTTTCAAATTTGAAAGTTAACCTTTTAGTGTTAATTAAAAGATGCTCCTAAAATGTCAATAAAATCGATCCGACAGAACCGGACTTACAAATTGTATGAAAATACTAGTTTGCGTATACGAATTTACATACTGAAAGGTATATTTAATTTGGTGCAGATGTAGAATTGAATTCAACTGAGAGAAAAATTGTTATTTTAAGAGGTGTATTAAGAGGTTAGTTTTTTTATTTTATCAAAGAATAAACTTAACTTCACGTAATAAACCCGCAAGATCTGTATTAGCAAGTACACTATATTGTCGGCAGGGTTTTGGTACTTCGACATGACTTTTCATTTACATTTGACATTCGTGTTGTAGCAATGTCAGAAATCTTCCATAAAGTTATAATATCGCTGCATTTTTTAGACAAATCAGTTTCTTCATTTCCTGGTAATCATAGCAGTCTATGGAGGTAGATAACAGAATACGTTTCAATTATGATGCGACTTCAGTTGTTTTTGTATACTCCTGCCAAGACAATTGGTATTCACTTTAAGACTGCGTAGTTTAAATTACACACTATAGAAGTGAAATTACGCAAAATGTATGTTCGGCATCCGTCCGAGCTGTACAGGCCGGCTGGCGATTATACACAACAGAACTTACGCAAAATCTATAACTAAATAATATAAATCAACATTTATATACGAAATGATAAAACCCATAATATGATTGAGTTTTATAACCACAGTTACGCCGTTAGAGATATATTACACCACAAGGGCACCATGTCGCGCAGTTCGGGGCTTTCAACTTTCTGCCCGTGTGGTGTATACTATTTTTCTTTATATCCGGTCGAAAGTACGTACTTTCACCATTATATAAAAAAACTTATAGCTTTCAAATGAACAATTTTGAGGTTATAGAGGAAGTGACCCATGGGCCATGCATTTTTTTAAAAAGGGCCCATATATCGTACCGTCTTACCCAATTGAAAAATGTGTCTACATTATTTAATTATTTTCTATCACAAATATAATATCATAATTTTGAATAAAAAGAAAAGTGTAGTGTTATTACCACGTCTTTAAACTACATGTAAATATTTTTTATATTACTAAATAAAAATAAGGAAATTATTCGCAAAAAACAAAATGGGGTTCCATATTCGGACCACTTCCTCTACGCATTAACAGCTGTTAGCTACTACTGACTGGTGGCAGTCTCACCTATCAATTTGCACAAGAAAACTCTCGTCCCGCTGTTACTTTTTTTTTGGCCTGCTGTTATAGATGGCGTGTGAGTAATTCCAGCAGAGCACAATTAAGGTTGTCGGAACGCTCTGAATTTAAGCCAAAAAATAGAGCTTCGGCTGTCAACTGATTGTTGACTTATTCGTAAACATTCTGCAAAAATTCTTTCTCTATAAGGAAGATAAAGGACAAATCTAGGTCTCTAATGGACTACTTTTGTAATTTATTTACGATTTACTAGAAAAAATTTGGCATTAATTGTGCTAAAAAAACACACGTTTTCAATGTCACACCATGACTTTATTCGTACTTATTTCACAAAACTGTTCCATCACAAACCTAAAGTGACTCTCCCTTTTCCGGAAAAGTTTTTTAAATCTTCAAAATATTTCCAAAAATTAGAGTAATCAATTGACAGCGGCACCCTTGCAAAAAAATTTTTTAGCCTCGTAGTTGGCACTAGACAAAAATTGACGTGCGGATGATTGGAGCGAGACAGAGCTAAAGAAGGTCACACCCACAATATGTCTTTTGCCTACCTCGCCTCTTACCGCTGGGTCTCAGCACAAACAAAATTCAGAGCGTTCCGACAGCCTTAATGTCAGGCTTTTTGCCTTAAAATCGACACCAAAAGTACCTACGTATTTTCGACCGGGTATAAAGAAAAATATTTATTGCGAATGTTCAACACGTAAGAAGTCACTGCAATAAATAAATAAAAAAAAAATCTTTGTCTGTGACGAGTCGTCTATGATTTTAATCGTATTTATGGTATTAACATCTAATCATCCTACAAACCAATCCAGTTTATATTTATAACAACCGCATGTTTAACCAAATCCATTAGCGTAGCCTACTCGCTTATTTATTCATATATAGATGCATTTTGTGACTGTTAAAATTATACATTTCCGAAATTATTGTTGTCTGCAATTATATTTTTTCGTGTGAATTTATTATACAAAAATAATATTTTGTATAACAAAACTAAACAATTGAAAAACGGTTAACCTTATTCTCAAAGAACTTACAAAAGTAACAAGTCAGTTATTTAATAAAAATTATAGAGGTAGGTACCTACTCAAGGTAAATAATGTTTTTTTTAATGTATATGCATTGCTTTAGATCAGGGGTTCCCAAAGTGTGCGCCGCGGCGCCCTAGTGCACCGTAGAGACACCACTGTTTACCATTATCTGGAAACTAAACTTAGGTATTTGCGGCTACAAAATAAACAATTTTTCTTAAATAATAAATTTATTCTTGTGTATCAATAAAGATATAAAAACTCAGCTTCATGTAATATATCATTTTACCCTATTTCGAGACAAAATACTAAGCCTTTAAGTGCGTCGATAACTGAAAAAGTTTGGGGACCCCTGCTTTAGATAATTTCTTTCAAAAATTCATATTGTGCACCAAAAATATTAAACTGAAAGAATAATTGTCACATTAACTTATAAATTAAAAAAATCTCGGGTCGCAGGACCAAAACCCTGCCGACAATGTACTATTTGCTATTATGATGACTTTATTATGTAAACTTACAGTTACTTTTGACTCAAAAACATGTTTCAACCGCTAAAACTCACTTTAAAATGTCCCCATAGGGCTCATTTTAAATAAGTTTCGTGTGGTAATAGATTTCAACACGTGGACCAAATATTGTCAAAATTAATTAACGCATTCGAAAGTTATATCCAAGAGCTATTAAGCATTTTTGGGTAGGTATTTGAGGCACTAGTAATATCCAAATACAAAAACACAAACCTGGCTGAAGGATAGTGGAACTTAATCGACTAACCGATTTTTAAAATTTTTGCGCAATAAAAATCGTTGAGGCATTTTGTAATTTTAATATTTTGAAAATTAGTATTTAAGGAGTTGAAATATAAAAAAAGCTAGATTTTTTAATCGCTTGTTTACAAAATTATATTTTTAAAACCGAAACGACCTGTTTTTTTGAATATATCTATTTTTTAGCTACCGATATTATTCTGTTTAAATTTCAACGTTCCACAAATATATTTTTTAAATGTTTCAAAAATGTAAGTTTGCAAACACCTAGCTAAGTTTTAGACCCGATTAAAAAATCTAGCTTTTTATTTTTCAACTACTTAATACAAAATGCCTCGACGATTTTTTTTTGCACAAAATTTTTTTAAATCGGTTAAGTCGGCTAAGCCCCGTTACCCTTTTGCCAGGTCTGTGTTTTTGTATTCGGGTCAGCGTTGCCAGACTTTTTTTTGCCAAGTCGGGATTTTGGAACTTTTTGAGTGAAAAAAGCGGGATTCTTTAGTCGAAAGCGAGACATAGTAAAAAAACGTATATAATCAGCAGTTTTTAAATATTTATCTTTTTATTTGAGTTCAAATTACGTTTACGTGACAATAGATAGCAAAAATAGTCATAGAAAATGTATTTTAATAAAAATATGGTATTTTAAATCAGATTTACCCTATCGTTAAATAGTTGAGTCTTGTTCGTCTTCTGAATAAAAAAAATAAAAAAAAAAACAAATCAAAATAAAAAAGTTTTATTCATTAGAAAAATATGGCGTTTCAAACAATATTCTGAGGAGTGAGTGTTACAAATTGTAACTTACAATAAGAGAATAATTATTTACGCACGGTCGAGTTATCCCCAAAAAGCGGGACTGAGCCTGTCCCGCGCGGGACATTTAATTTTGATTTAAAAATCGGGACGTCCCGCCAAAATCGGGACGTCTGGCAACACTGATTCGGATATTACTAGAGTTGATTGTACAAATTTTCACAGTGCCCTTAAATACCTACCCAAAAATGCTAATAGCTCTCCTACTATTATTGTCCCCACACACACACACACACACACACATATAGTATATAAAAATTAATTTTCATTGCAAAGTACCATTGGTGTCATCGCAAACGAACTTTATGAATCATTAATCGCTCATAAGAGTTGGAGTTATGATTCATTCCGTCAACTGTTAAAAAACCAACTGTCAATTTCGTGTTCTAATTAGTTTACCTACGAATAGCGAATTAAGATGCATTAGCAGATACTGTAATATACTAAACACTGTCTGGTTTTTTTTAGAAATTTTGTGACAATGGGTTTTCCGTTTCACACCACGAACAATCAATATACCAGGAAATATTAGTCACATGGGATTTAAAGTCGTTTGTTGTCTTGGCTGTTGACTCTCGAGTACCAATCAAAGCAACATGAGACTACAAAACGCCTATATTGTTATCGACTCCATGGTCAACCAGAGAACACTTTTTTAAAACAGTTATTACCTTGGAATTACAAACATGATACAAAAGACTTTCGTTGGAACGGCTAGCACGCGTATAAAATGTATCTGATTCAAAACTATTAAACATTAGAATCAGAAAAACGTTCTTTTGAGGTTACTGAGTACTAGCTGTTCAATTGCTCCTTTTCTCACTCTTTTATTTAAACATTTTAACATATTAACATTGCATTCGTTGTACGTATTTGAAAACTAAATATATGTAAAACAAAATTTAGATATTTATGAAACAGCAATTCAAATTCATTCTCACAGCACCAGAAGTTGTTTTGACATGAGCGTACCTTTTTATAAGGACAATAAATTAATCAATGGTCCCAATTTTTGGGCACCCAAATTCTATAATCATCTTCCGGACGGTATAAAGACCTTACCGTGGAACATTTTTAAAAATGGAATTAAAATTTTGCTACAGAACATATGTTTATATAATTTCACAGATTTCTTTTCGTGTAACATAAAAATATTGTATTTTTATGTAAGACTTTGTAAAATGATCTAGATTTTTTAATCTTTCTGACGCTTTTGTACCAATATTGGTCACTAAATATATTTTATCTATCTATTTTACGAACCAGTTGAATGAGTGTGTACATGTAAAATGTACTTACGTTTCGGAAATATCTAATTTTTATGAAAAATTTTACTCAATCTTTGATATTTGTGCTTCAGAATAAATTAAAAGTATGTACCATTCCTTCCATATGACTTGTAACTAGGGTTGCCATCTCTAAAATTTGGCAACCAGGACAAGACGCGTGAAAACCCCGGATTTTAGAGCCCAGAACCCGGACATGTCAACAGGTTTTTTTAAACATAGTGGAATAAAAAACAGTTGAAAATGTCATAAATCACCTTTTTATTTATTTTCAGGCCTTAACTTTAAATTTAGTCATCTTTTATCATCATTTTAAATGTACCTAACAAAACAGAATCTTATTACAGTTCGTTACAAATTGTTTTAATAATCAGATGGAATTTTTTTATTTTTAAATTTTTAAACCCGGACTACAAATGAAGCCCCGCCCGGACGCTCCCCGGATGCCCTCTAAACTAGGACAAATCCGGGGAAACCCGGACGAATGGCAACCCTACTTGTAACCAAGTTTTTAGAGTTTATTGAATCTAAATAAATAATTTAAAATCAGATAAAAACGAGAAAATTAGCATGAGGTTTATCCAATTTTTTGTACAGACAAAATTAAATGTGAAAAAAAAATACTAAGTCAGTATTTTTAACGTATAAGCTTGAAAATAAAAATTGTTCATATAACTGCAACTCTAAATAATAAATTGAAAATCCTTTTGATAGCAGTCCTCGAATAAGAGCATGAGAACTGGGGCTTAGTAATTTTGTAGTAAAGTAGTCAATACCTGTCAATAGCTATTCAATTTTGCGATTTGGACTTAGAAGAGTTCGCAACCGAACTAGAGAAATAAAACACGGATAATACAAATCAAACAGAGAACGCAATTTTAGAATATAACGTGACAGAAAAGAATAGATTTAAAGCAATGATTCAGAATTTTCTTTGATCATATAAGAAATAAATACTTCGATGTGAAAGTAACAAAATACCAGAGCATTGTGTCAATTCCGTGGCTGTTTTCATTATTTCTTCTTTTTAACTGTTTTTTACCTCTCGTTTTCGCTAGTATAGTATCGTATTACATAAAAGTCACTGTTATTTGATTAGAATTAACGGGTACCTACTTAGTTGTAACAAGTACTTACCTACGAATTATAAAAATAAAAACTCTTGATAATCAAATAAATTTATTTTATGAAATTATAACATACTATCTCGCAGATAGTGTTATAAATTTTCCTGCTCTTGATTATATTTGTAAAAAAGAGCAGGATCAAATCCAAACAAGGTGAAAGGTGTTGTGACTGAAAAAGACGAAGATAAGCTCCACTATTTATTTTACAACGACAATTCTTCATTCGCCGGTGGATATAACGTCAACGGCCAATACGGTCTTAATTTTACTTTTACGCTTTTAGTTTTGATTAATTAATACAAAATATATTGCTCTCTTGCTGGTGTAATTATTTTTAACATGGATAAATAATAATGGGCTAAAGCCTCGCCACGTTTCAAATCACCGCCGAGAGATGTAATTGATTGAAAATTACTTTTTAAATTTAGTGTTAACACTTCGAGGTTTAAAATAGAACTCTAGCTAATAATAATTTTTTCAACAAATTATAAATGCAATTGTATCAAAAGACGACGCATTGGCCAATTATAAATAAAAGTTACTTATTTAACTTAATTATTATATAATTAAGAAATTTCTTGAACTATTACTATTAATTCTTAAATATGATATGATTTTATCGGATAATATAACCAAAAATTGTAAGTTAAAAATCGTGACATACGTTAGTTATGTTACAAAATGCAAAATTATTCTTTTTTCAAACTTAAGGTTTTAATTTCATCATAATCATGCGACTTTCTACTTCAAAATTTATTAATTCTTTCCGCTACTCTTGAAAGTTGTTTGTTCCTTACCGCTAACAAAAATACTTACCAAAAATTTAAAATCATGAAATACAACGATAAAAAAGAATAAAAATATATTTGTTAAAAATTCGAAAAAAATGTAGGGAACACGACGATAGTCAATCCGAGGGGTGAAAATTACCTACCTAGTAAAATGATCTAGATTTTTGTATCTTTCTGACGCTTTAATACCAGTATTAGTCACTAAATATATTTATCTATCTATCTATATCAATCAATATACAAAATGCTTGACAATTTAACGAAAAACTCGGGTCGCAGTGCCAAAACCCTGCCGACAATATAGTGTATTTACTTATACAGGCAGTGTGGCTTTATTATGCGAACTTAAGTTGGTTTTTGGGCAAAATAAAAAATTTGACTCCTTAATACAACCCTTAAAATAATATTTTTTTTCTTAATTGCAATATTATTATCAATCGAACCTCTATACCAAATTATATGCAACTTTCAGGAAATAATTCACTATCTGCAAACTAGTGTTTTCATAAAATTTGTAAGTCCGGTCCTGTCGGGCCGATTTTATTAAAATTTTAAGGACACTTTTTAATTACTACCAGAGGGTTAAATTTCAATTTTGAAACGATTCGGAGAATTTTTTCGGTATTTTGGGGCCCAAAAACATTTTTCAACCCCTAAAAACTACCCTTAAAATAGCCCGATTATGCCCATTTTAAATAGGCTTCTTGCGGTGATGGATTTAAACACGTGGGCCAAATTTCGTTAAAATCAATTAACTCCTTCGAAAGTTATTGCCCGCACACACACACATATATATATATATATATATATATATATATATATATATATATATATATATACATATATATATATATATACGTATATATATATATATAAATATATATATATATATACATATATATATAAACATTTTTAAAAATGGTGTCAAAGTGTTTAGGAGGTTATGAAACGTCGAGAAATTTTGATCCGACCCCTAGGTCCCGCCATCCGACCGACGCCAATAGTGTATGTTGCCATATGGCAAATACACTAATAAAAGTGTGATGTCAGGTGTAAATATCACAGCAAGTAGAAATACTTGATCTATGCCCATTGATATAACAGGTGTAGTGCCAGAAAGAACTGACGTACGACGTCATAAACTGACGCATTATAAATGCATCGAAATGTCGTTAAAGAGTTAGTATAAAGTACATCTGTGGCATCTAAACTAAACACAATGCACCAAACTTTGTGTTTGCACTAAAAGCATTATCGAACTGTGCAATGTGCAAACTGAATCAATAAATAACTAATACTAGCGGCCCGGCCCGGCTTCGCCCGAATTACCTATTAAAAATAGATATATATGCTGCACTGGACTTTCTTATAGAATAACTGGAGGCCCGGTTCGACTTCGCCCGGACATATTATACTGCAGTGGTCTTTCTTATAGAATAATAGATGAATTTGTCCGGTGTTACTTTCTATTTATTATTAATATCCACACGCGACTGCAGAGATAAAACACGGACCCGACAACGGTAGTGGAGCGTTCATCTCCACCCTATTATTATTTTGCCTCGCGGGGCTGCACTCCGTTCGGCAGCGACAACGGTAGTGAAGTCCTCAGCTCCACCCTATTACTATTTTGCCTCGCGGGGCTGCACTCCGTTCGGCAGTGACAACAGTAGTAGAGTCCTCGGTTCCACCGTACTACGATTTTGCGTCGCGGAGTTGCGTCCCATTCGGCAGAGACATCAGACAACAGTAGTGGAGCCTTCGGCTTCACCGTATTGCGGTCTTCCCAAAGGTTTACATGGTTACAAAATATGGTTTCACATTTAAATATTATTCAAAGCACGCTTGTCAGCTATCTAACTAATTTATGTTTGACAGATCTTCAAAACCAAAGAACATCTGCTTTTTTTATTTTCAAAATATTTCCGAAACTGTGAAGCTTATAAAAATGTTTTTCAAAACTTTCTTAGCATAATAAACCGTTCTAAAAATACACCATGATTATATTATGACATATATCTCTTCTGCGCATGTGTTGATTTTTCCTAAAAACAATAGCACTCTTCATATTTGCATATTAAATATCCTCCAAAAAATAAAATTTGGTTTCAATCCACTCATTCGTTTGGCTGGTATCGTGTTCACAGACAAACAGACGCACAGACATTAATTTTCCACACGTATGTTTTTTGGGTTCAGGAGATATCAAAACGAAAAAATAATGTAAAATTTTGAAATGTGAATTTTGACCTAAATTAGTCCCATTCCGCACTGGTGGGTTGGAATGGTCAAAGTAATATTATAAAAAAAACATATTTTTTCGAACCACACATTATGGCACCTAAAATCCGCCAATTTGCTTTTTTTGCCGTCACCTATCCTAGGACACTTGGGTTTCCGAGACAAATCCAACGATACCTTAATTTTAGAAATCCGTCCAGCCATTTGGAGATACGAGCTAATAAACAATATTACATACATAATCGCAAAAAAGATAACTCTTCTTGGCAGTCGGATAAGATAAAAAAAGATAATACTTTATTGCCTTATTTTATATAAAATCTTTGTACAAAAACTTAAAAATAATGGCTTTTTATAGCGTATGATATTCACCATAATCAGCTGAATTGGGATAATTAGACAAAACTGAACGAACCTTTGTAGAACAACACTCAAATTCAAATCATTTACGAAGTGAGATTCATTTTTGATTTAGTGTGCACGTAGGTTAGTTCAAAGTTAAACTTCGAAGGAAACTGGAAGCTGCAGTTGTACTGTCGGTAAGGAGAAATTAATACCACATACTTGTAAGTTGTGGCTGGTACTTGTAGAAAACAGAATATCAACTACGCTCTTAATTCCAGGTAACCTAAGTTTTCCGTGGAGAGCATTCGTAATAGCCATTAAATCTATAGACAACGAGCAAAACGTGTTATGTCAATTTCTGGTCTTTTTTAGTGGATTTACCATATGGCATATACACTCTATGTACACTAATGGAGTCTGTTGGATGGCGGAACCTAGGGGTCTGACGAAAAGTTCTCGACACTTCACATCATTCTAATTAGCTTGGCACCATTTTTGGAAATATTTATATATACATATAGGTATATATTTCTTTGGCAGCACTAAATATCGTTTCAGAAAATCATATTTCATATAAAAGGAAAGCTAACGTGCTTCGTGACGCGCTAAAAATGCCAATAGATTTTTAGCTTTACATGTATGTAACGGATTTTTGAATGTGAAATTCACCCACTTCAAAACGTTATATTAAACTAAAACTTTGCACACTTATCAAGGACCAAGGACAATACAATAATTCAGTATCATTATCCTTATCAGGACCTTCAGGATAAAAAATAATATAATCTTTGAATACATGTAACCGAATCTTTGAAGTGAAATTCACCCACATTAAAATGTCAGATTAAACTGAATCTTTGCACACTTTTCAAGGACCGATGACAATACAATAATTTAATAGGTTTGTCCTATTATCCTAACCAGGACCTTCAGGATAAAAAAACTTGAAAAATTACAGCAAGCAAGCTAACACGCTGTACAGTAACGTACGTTGCGTTGTCTACCCCATAGTCAAATATAATATTGTTTTTTAGTCTTATAATTAAAATTAGAGTTTAAAAAAACTAAAACACGCTTTTATGAACTTAAAAAATCAATATAAGTAATAGCAAAAAGTAAAAAAACAATTTTAATTATTAAAATTTTGTTTAACAGCGATAGAAAGTCCACTCACTCAATACAATTATGGATTTTCTATGGCTGTTAAACAAAATCTTAATAATTAAAAATTATTTTTATTTTGCTGACATTTGATCTACCATAATTTTCAATCTTTTTGCAATCGGACGACATAATTTATTATATAAATATTCGTTTCTCAGTCTTTTTCGTAAGAAACCAAAAAAGTTAAATAAAAAACCAGAAGAGACGCCTATTTATAAAATTTATTTACTCTTTGATAATAGTACGTGCTAGTAAATAGATAGGTACTAACAGAAAATAATGTCTGAGACACTGAACTTTTAAGCTGAACTAAATAAACTTTATCGAACTACTTTAATTTAACATGTTTCGCGTGGCTTTCACAATTTATACACAAATTCACAAAACGGTTCGAAAAAATAAGAAATCATTCTCTTATTAGCGCAGCGATCAGACTTGTCAAGCACGGACCAGCATAGCATGTACCGGCAACCTGTACGCTTTCGCACACTAGACCAACACAGACCAGCAACTTTTAGTGCAGGTTCACTAGGTCAATTACGGCCAAACAGACAAGTTTCGGTCAATAAATTTGAAATGAAAAAGATTCACGCTTTTATTTTTTATTTTTAGGGTTCCGCACCTCAAAAGAAAAAAAGGAACACTTTTACGATGACTTCGTTGTCCGTCTGTCTGTCAGGACTTTTTTTCTCAGAAACGCGTGGAGGTATCAAGTTGAAATTAATGTCAAATACCCAGGTCTGCATTTCCTTGGAGCTGTGAAAAAATCAAAATTCCAAGTCAACGCAATCAAAAGATACGGCCGTTTATGCCACATATTTTGACACTCGCAAGCAGCGTTGCCAGACGTCCCGATTTTTTTTTAAATCAAAATTAAATGTCCCGCTTTTCGGGGATAACTCGACCGTGCGTAAATAATTATTCTCTTATTGCAAGTTGCAATTTGTAACACTAACTCCTCAGACTATTGTTTGAAATGCCATATTTTTCTAATGAATAAAACTTTTTTGATTTTGATTTCTGTTTTTTTTTATTCAGAAGACGAATAAGACTCAACTATTTAACGATAGGGTAAATCTGATTTAAAATATCATATTTTTATTAAAATACATTTTCTATGGCTATTTTTGCGCTCAATCGTCACGTAAACGTAATTTGAAATCAAATAAAAAGATACATATTTAAAAACTTCTGATTATATACGTTTTTTTACTATGTCCCGCTTTCGACGAAAGAATCCCGCTTTTTTCACTTAAAAAGTTCCAAAATCCCGACTTAGCAAAAAAAAATCTGGCAACGCTGCTCGCAAGGGAATCAAAATCTATAAGGTACTTGCCGTTGCCCTAGAATCATGAAATTTGACAAGAAGCAATGTCTTATAGCATAAGTAAAGAAAAAATTCCGAAAACCATAGATTTGTAGTTACATCACAAAAAAAATATTTTGTTTGCGATTATAAACTTTTTTACAGTCGGTAAACTAACCACTACCTATGTAGATATATGGGGACAACAGTTTTTCAACTGAAAAGTTAAATTTGTTCCTCAGTCCACTTTATCTCTTCGTTAGAGCAACATTCGGTGCTTTCATAGTTTTTTTATTCAGACGCTTATCAAAACATATAGGTTGATTCTCGATGACCTAGAATCTTGAAATTTGACATGAATAAAGAAAAAAACCCGGGTCGCAGTGCCAAAACCCTGCCGACAATATAGTGTATTTGCTTGTATAGGGCCGTGTGGTTTTATACTTTTATTATGTGAAATTAAGTTTGTTTTTGGGCAAAATAAAAAATTTAACCCCTTAATATACCCCTTAAAATAACATTTTTTTCTTAATTGTAATATTATTATCAATCTAACGTCTACACCGAATTAAATACACCCTTCAATAATAAGTCACTATCTGCAAACTAGTGTTTTCATAAAATTTGTAAATCCGGTCCTGTCGGGCCGATTTTATTAAAATTATGGGGACACTTTTTAATCACTATCAAAGGGTTAAATTTCAATTTTTAAACGATTCGGAGAATTTTTTCGGTATTTTGGGGCCCAAAAACAGTTTTCAACCCCTAAAAACTACCCTTAAAATAGCCCGATTAGGCCCATTTTAAATAGGCTTCTTGCGGTGATGGATTTCAACACGTGGCCCAAATTTCATTGAAATCAATTAACTCTTTCGAAAGTTATCGCGCGTACACATATATATATATATATATATATATATATATATATATATATATATATATATATATATATATATACGTATATAAATATATATATATATATAAACATTTTTAAAAATGGTGCCAAAGTGTTTAGCAGGTTATGAAACGTCGAGAAATTTTGGTCCGACCCCTAGGTCCCGCCATCCGACCGACTCCAATAGTGTATGTTGCCATATGGCAAATACACTAAAAACCCCAAAAATGATCCATTTTTAATTATAACGTCATAACGGTACGGAATCCTAAGGGCGCGAGTTCTACTCACAGTTGTCTGTCTTTTTTACCATGGAATTAATTTTTGTTGCACCCAGTACATGTCGCAAAATACCGCTTGTGCTTACAAGTTGCTATAAGTTTCTGCCAGATACTTTCTAGTTGTTGCCTAGCCATGTTTTCTCAGCTATTTTAAAATTCATTTTAAGTTAGCAGCATGTAATGCTTCAGGGATATATAGGCAAACATTTCTTTGAAGCCTCGAAATCGTTGTTTTTAACAAAAATATTTCTTTTAAAACATTAGAAACACTGATCATTTGCAGACTCGGTTATTCCACTTTTTGAACTACTAATTTGAATAAAAAAATAATTTTAAAATGTATAATATTTAAAAAAACAATCGTATCTGAGATAATAGTAAAAAACAACGAACCCTTCAACTGAATTTGTTTTGTTTTATATCACTGGTTCATAAAAGTTTATAGAATAGAAATTAGAATAAATTTATTTTCCGAAATAGTCAACAAGCAAGGTTCGTCAAATTAAATACAATTTAAAAAATACATTATAAAATCATATACATGTATCATAACATTCATTAGCGGAATATAAACAGGCTTTAATTAACAATGACTTAAGGACTCTTTTAAATTTAGACAATGGTACCTAATCTCTACATGTCAATAGGCAGACAGTTATAGTATTTCAAAGCCGAATATTCAGGGCTATTACGAAATAAAATAATTAATCTAATAACAATTAAAAAAATAACTCACCAATATTGTTGCAGTAATTAACATAATATTAATTAGCAATATTGACAGCTGAATATCGAACGATAAAGTGCGTCGGTATTGTCCTATGCTGTAAATGCCGGTACGATCCCATAACCCAATAATTGCATTGAACTGTCAAAAATATATTTTTTTATTTTCACTCAAAAAACTATTTTACGCATAACACCCCGTTTTGAAAATATCAAACAAGTGGCGACGATATGTATAACTACAAAATTCAACATTTTTACAATTGAATCACCATTTTTTATCAATATTTTGGAAAAAACCACGCGGTTGTCCAAACGACTGCAGTTCATTTCACTACACTAAAAACTATGTTCCTTTGTTTCACAGTCTTGACAAGGAATGACGATTTTTTATGGTACTAAATCTTGCACAATATAAGGCAGCAATTAAAAATTGCGAATAACTGATAGATAAATATATAGGTAGTTTTTTTATATAAAATTAAAAAGATTTATATTTATGGCAACAAATTAAAATCGATGATTTATTAATTATGTCTTTGTGATAAAATTATATAAAAATCGTATTTAATAATTAAATTTTAGAATGATTTTATTTTTAATACGCTTTTATTAGGTTTATTTGTTTGTATCTTTGTATGCTTGTTTGGAATCTTTGAAGTCACCTACTTCAAAACGTCAGATTAAACTGAAACTTTGCACACTTATCAAGGACCGATGACAATACAATAGTTTAATAAGTTTGTCCAATTACCCTGACCAGAACCTTTAGGATAAATGAAACATACCTACTTCAAAAAGCCAGATTAAACCGAAACTTTGCATACCTACTTATCAAGGACCGACGACAATACAATAATTTAATAAGTTTATCCAATTATCCTGACCAGGACCTTCAGGATAAAAAAAACTTTCCTATCAAAAAAAAAACGTCAAATTCAACTGAAACTTTGTACATTTGTTGTTCAAGGCTGACCCTGTTAAACTTACTAAACTTTAAATGTTGAATATTTGAAAATAAATTATACATTAATAAATTTTCGCGTGTATCAAATTATATTTTGCACATTAGTTGACAAGCATGTGTTTACGTTCAGTTGTTTTTAAGGCTACGTTCAGATGCCAAGCGTCAAGCAGGCGTTAGATTTTTGTGTAATGTTCACATGGCGAGCGCTTTTCGGGCGCTAAGCGCGCGTTGTTATAGATCAGTTTGAATTCTGCATTATGTGTTGAAATTTTCTCTATCCGTTTTAAGCTTTCGAAATTAAACCACCGAACCTAAGCACGCCTTAACTGACTGATAGACTGTACGGAAAACTAACCTCAAAACGCGTGTTTAGAAGTGTCGGGCGCTTGCGCAGCATCGAACGCACGTCTAGTTTAAACGTGCGTTAGCATTTGGACGGTTTGAATAAATTTCGCGCATTTGTTAACGCGCGTTAGCAAAACACGCCGCTCAACGCCTGTCATCTGAACGTAGCCTAAAGCCATAGATGAAGTTTTGAAATGGCCAACTTTTCTTTCTGTTACAATAACAGGGAACCTGTCGCAAACACGCAACTTTAAACATGACGTTTCACAGTAGGTTACTTCTAAAAAGCACACTATATACAAGATGTCATTCATATGTTGCCCCAGAATTCCTATTTGAGTGACGTCCCGTTTCAACTCTCCCAATAGGGATGTTCACTGTATTCAAATAAAAACATAATTTTAACGAAAAGTAGTAGTTTCTATGATAGAAATACTAAAAAACACTATATTTTTCCTTATTTTTAAGGAATTTAATTAATATTTAATAAATAAATCCTAATAAAATCACTCTCAAGTCACGTGACAACAGACACCAATCAGAGCGCATGACGTCATATGTTCAGCCGCTGTCAAAAAACTTCATTGTTTGGTTAATATTTAGTGTGTAATTTATTATTATTTGTTTATAGGAAACGTTAAATTACATGTAACTATAGCAACGACTACGAAACAACTTTTCATCTCCTCAGTTTAATAACGTTTGTGAGCACAAAATACGCATCTATAGGATGGTAGCTCCCGTGTAAACTTTTGAGCCTCCTTTGGTATGAACAGGTGACGTCATGCGACTAGTATTGGCGTTTTGGACCGAAATTTGAAACGGGATTTAAATACATGATTTTTAAGGCTACAGTTGTATTTAAATAAAAATAATAAATATTTGTGGCAATATTAGGTACTTATGCACGATTTAAAACTTTCCCAAAAATAGTCAACATCCCTATTGAAATCACTTGTTTGTTACGCTCCAGGCAAGTTCTAGAATGGAGTGAGATCCAATTATGGTGCCCTCTCTTGCTTGCCCCTCACAAGCTCACAACTATCAAGTTATAATTGGTGAAAGTATGAATAACTAGCCGCTATCCGCGATTGTGCAGATGAAACACGGCTCCACCGTATCACTATTTTATCTCGCGGAGTTATGCCCCACTCGGTAGCCTTTTTCAACTTTTTTTGACAAAGGTAACCTATGTCATTCCTCAGGATGACATTTATCTTCTTGTCAAATTTTATCGAAATCTGTTCAGCGGTTTAGGCGTGAAAAGGTAACAGACATTTATAATACTAGTATTAGACAACATTAATACTCTGCATTGTCGACCACACCATTGTTTTGTTTTAAGCTTCTATTAGCTACGCATAAGAAACAAACAAGCTGTATAATACAATTTTTAATTTCGTTGTGATCAGACGTATTTAGGTTTCGTCTTGATTAAATCAAATTTTATTATGTTTTATTTATTTATTTTATAAATTTTAATGATTGATTGATTTTTTAATATAAATTAAAAAATCAATAAATCGAACACGATAAAATTTGATTTAATTAAAACGAGTTGTAGTACATCTGATTACAACGAAATTTAAAATTGTATTATACTTGTTTGTTTCTTTAAGCGTAGTTAATAGAAACTCAAAACATACAATAAAGAACGAATAATCTCAAACTTACCCAGCTTCATCGAACAAATCCTTTAAGATAATTCCGATATCACTTATCCGCTGAACTTCCTAGAAATGACTGAACTATTAACCCTAATTTAACCTAATCTAGACACGCGGTAGCGTGTCAAGCCAAGTTCAATGGTCAGTCCTAAAATTTATTTATAACAACATAAAATATTGAAAAATGTATATATCAGATCCTTTTGATGTTAATAAATTATAAATATGAATTGTAATATACTTAAAATTTTGATTTGTTATGATAATTTAAAATAGCATAACAAGATAATTGAATTAAATCTAGTTATTAAGACAATTAATTAAGGTATGTTTAATATTTATTTATTTGTTTTATTATTGGTTGTTAAATTGTCGTTATTTTATTTTAAATCACCTGATGAAGTATTAATGTAATACGAAACGTTGTGAAATAATAATTTGTCTTTTAATTTATTTGATCCTAATTCCTCTAAAATATTTATAATTTATTAACATAAATTAATATGCTATAACAACTTAAAATATCATTTCTTCTTATAACTTAGGATAATATATACATATGTATATAGAAGCCTAAGGTCTGACTTGGCTATTTTCATATATGAATTATATTATAGCCTTCGCAAGTTCTAAAGCTGTAAGTTCGTATTTTATTCTTCCAAAAATTTGGCTTGCTGGTAGAAACTGTACTTTTAGGTACTTACTAATAATTCGTATATGAAAACTAGCCAAGTCAGACCTTAGGCTTCTATATATTATCCTAAGTTATAAGAAGAAATAATATTTTAAGTTGTTATAACATATTTTATGTTGTTATAAATAAATTTTAGGACTGACCATTGAACTTGGGACCCATTTAGATCTCACTTCTTTTGTCGTTGAAGTCAACAACCAAGGCATATATCATAATATTGAACTTGGCTCTCATTTCACATTTATGTTTTTAATAATAATATACTTAAAATATAACGTATAACGACGCACATAGCCTAGTAGCTGCACGTCTTTCAAAAAAAAAAAAAAAAAGAAACTCTCAAAACAATACAATATTGTGATTGTGGTCGACAATGCAGTGATATGATAAATACGGATTGGTGCTAGGCGGCTACAAAACACCTTGTATATTAAGATATAATATACACGTGTATAATATTATATACTGTAGGTATATATTAACACGTGTACAAGACATACTGTCTCTGGCATTCCATAACTTCGCGAGAAAATATACACGAAATGGCGTGGTAAATAATGCATCAACAATCTCCATTTTACGTACTAGTGTACCTAGTCGAGTACAGTAGTTATCCAGTTCTTAAGAACAAGCTGTTGATGGATTCCCTGAACTATTTATGCACGGTAGACAAGAGTCAACCGGTCAGAGGGTCAGGACTCAGGAGCTCCGAAGACATTCCACCAACGTCTCGCGACGTTTTTTAAAGAACTTCTGCACTCCCCTTTTTGTCTCGTAAAAAACTACAGTTTAAAAAACTAAAACAACACGCAAAATAATTGCAAAATAATTTTACAACAAAATTAGCTTTACTGTAAAAAGCGTGGGGTGCTATCTACTTAAATTTTCATAATAGCTCTACGTTTAAAATTAGCTAGTAAATGAAAAATGTATTACCGATATTAACCACTCCACGATTTTTACAGTAAAGCTAATTTCGTTGTCAAATTATATTGCATTTTTTAGTATTTTAATTATAAAACTAAAAAACAATATTGTATTTGACTACGCACGTCATTGTACAGCGTGTTAGCTTGATTGCTGTAATTTTTTTTATTCTGAAGATCCTGGTCAGAATAATGAGACAACCTTATTAAATTATTATATTGTCATCGGTCCTTGATAAGTGTGCAAAGTTTCAGTTTAATCTGACGTTTTGAAGTGGGTGAATTTCACGTTCAAAGATTCCATTACAAACAGATGAAGCTAATAAAAGCGTGTTAAAAAACGCCATCCCGCACCAGAATTCTCTCACAAGAAAGTCTCTCTTTGCGATATTATGTTCGTGCATCTTCGGGGTTTCTCGCCCTTTGATTGCTGGACAGTTGAGCCGAGTCAAGTTTTCGCAGCAAAGTCAGGTTGCCGCATTTCGGACTACCGTTGTTGTTGCCGAGCGAGACGCTGCTCCAGCAGGCGAGACTAGAAAACATTGGAGCTGAAGACTCCACTAGTATTGTGGCTGCCGTTTCATCCCAATTGCGACCGGAGCCACGGATAACGACTAGTATAAAATATGAATTAACTGATTTAAAATTTATTTACAAACAAAAATTCGAACTGCGTGGTTACTTAATAAGGACTTTATCTGTAACTTTACATATTTATATGTGTACAGTTTTTCCACGTGAGCACCAATCATACACACATATTTTCCCATTCTTGAAAATACTGTTTAAAAACTGTCACATATTTTGTGATACTGTTGTCTTTTATTTACCATAAACATTTTTTACTATTTCTTTAACCCCAATGTTTACAAACTTCACAGATTCAAGAGCATTTTTCTTGAAATATTTTTTCCTCCGTATTTGTGAACTCAAATTTTGCAGTTTGAATATTAATAAATGTTCTTCGTTTTTAGATCCACGCCCACGGAAACGGATAGCAACGAATTTTGGGATACTTGAGGTTAAATTAGTTCCCACGCACTAGTCGGCTCGGATCGACTCGACAACTTATCAGTATGCCGAGCTGAACCTTTGCTCTCTGAAGCATAATTTTAAAAATTCACTATAATTAAACACTGCCGTTTAACTATACATTTATAAAAGTTTATAAAAAAAATCCAGCCAATTGGGCGACAGAACCATTCCAATTTTAAAAATATTCACATTTGACATATTAAAACAAATAAACTAAAATTTCTGTTAACTCGCGCATTGACGTGGGTAACGGCTTGTAACAAAAGTGATATTTGCTATTTGTTTCCATGGTTACACAATATGGTTTAATACAGGGGTTCCCAAACTTTTTCCGTTCGTGGCGCACTTACAGGTTTAGTATTTTGTCTCGGCGTCCTAGCTAGTCGGAATAGAGTAAAATGACACTACATGCAGCTGAGTTTTTATATTTATATTGACACTTAAGAATACGTTTATTATTTAAGAAAAATTGTTTATTTTGTAGCCTCAAATACCTAAGTTTAGATTCCGGAGAATGGTAAACAGAAGTGTCTCACGGCGCCCCTCTTTACTCTCTCTACGGCGGACCAGGGCGCCGCGGCGCACACTTTGGGAACCCCTGGTTTAATATGTACAAATTAATCAAAGTATACTTGTCAGCTACCTAAATAATTTCTTTTTGACAGATCTTTAAAACAAAAGAACACCTGAGTTTTTTTTATTTTCAAAATACTCCCGAAACTATAAAGTTAAGAACAAATTTTTTTTTACAAAACTTTCTTAAAAAAATAAATAGAACATACATCATTATGGAAATTACATGAGACAAAACAACGTTATAGCTTATTCTCAACATTGTTCACGTCCATTATAATTTTATTAAGGTTATGGTTAACTAGTTAAAGGTATTATTTCAATTCTATTTTAAAAAAATTGTAATTATTTCATTAACTAATTTGTATTTTTAATCATTTCAGTTTTGCCCGAAGAAGTTAAAACGAATTAACGAAACGTCGCAATTTTTTTAATTTAGTTTACTATATTAAAATTGAATTGTCCAATTTCCTGTGAAATAATAAAAAAAAGTTATAGCTTATATTTCTTTTGCGCATGCGTCGATTTTCAATAGGACTCTTCATATTTGCATACCACCAAACTTCCTCCCAAAATTTGGTTTCAATCCGTCCATCTGTTTGGCCTGTATCGTGCTCACAGACTAACAGCCAAACAGACGCACAGAGTTTTTTTCAAAAATATGTTTTTTGGATTCGGGAGTCCTCAAAACGAAAAAACCCGGGTCGCAGTGCCAGAACCCTGCCGACAATATAGTGTATTTGATAATACAGGCAGTGTGGTTTTATTATGCGAACTTATGTTGGTTTTTGGGCAAAATAAAAAATTTGACTCCTTAATACACCCCTTAAAATAACATTTATTTTCTTAATTGCAATATTATTATCAATCGAACTTCTACACCAAATTATATACAACTTTCAGTAAATAATTCACTATCCGCAAAGTAGTGTTTTCATAAAATTTGTAAGTCCGGTCCTGTCGGGCAGATTTTATTTAAATTTTAGGGACACCTTTTAATTACTACTAAAAGGTTAAATGTCAATTTTGAAACGATTCTGAGAATTTTTTCGGTATTTTGGGGCTCAAAAACATTTTTCAACCCCTAAAAACTACCCTTAAAATGCCCCAATTACGCCCATTTTAAATAGGCTTCTTGCGGTGATGGATTTCAACACGTGGACCAAATTTCGTTAAAATCAATTAACTCTTTCGAAAGTTATTGCCCGCACACATATATATATATATATATATATATATATATATATATATATATATATATATATATATATATATATACATATATATGTAAACATTTTCAAAAATGGTGCCAAAGTGTTTAGGAGGTTATGAAACGTCGAGAAATTTTGGTCCGACCCCTAGGTCCCGCCATCCGACCAACGCCAATAGTGTATGTTGCCTTATGGCAAATACACTAAAAATTTTGAAATGTCAATTTTGACGTAAATTAGTACCATTACCCCACTAGTGGAATTGTAGTATGGATATAAAGAGAAATATTAAATTCAAAACTTTCATTATTTTTTTTTGTAAACGCCTGAACGTTTATACAAGTTGACATATTATTACAATAATTCTGATCGCTTCATATGAGATATTTTTTTATATAGATACACGCACGTACTATATGCGGCCGCTTGTTCTACGTATTAGCATGAGACACGTAAAGAAGCATAGAACACATCCACAAGCTATTTCGATCTGTCAGAAATATAAGCAGTTTCAAAAAAGACATTTAAAGCACAGTTCGTAAACAACTATTTTCGCTAAAGATTAATCGCCCCCTTAAAAAAATTATATAACCCATACCCGTAAACCGAGGCTACTTTGTGACAATTATTTATGTTTTTTGCTTAAATTGAATTTGTTATTACACTGAATACAATAAATTTTACATGAATATGTAGCTTGAACCTTACTCTTTTGAATGCACAGTGGTAGGTTGCAATATTATGTATAGAAAATGAAATATTAATTAAATAAATTGTCACAAAGTAACCCCGTATGTTGGGGTTACTTTTGACAGCCATTTTTTACCTCTTAATAGCGTCAACAAAAAATATATATGCCCTATTTTTCTGAAGCAACACGTAGGGAGAGCCCATTTTGTCTTATATCTTTGAGAACTTTTTTTCATTAGTGTAATTTTTGTAATTCCTACTACCAAGCTTCTTTTTATATGTCCGTGACATTGTAGATCTGAAAAATTTGCATTATAAGTCTAAAATTTTAGTTAAAATCCCAATAAAATAATTACTGATAAAATTTTATCTGCTTAACAAGGCGAGGGTTACTTTTGACAGGTTTTTTAATGTCACAAAGTAACCCCTGAAATCTTTGATTTTTTAATAAACTAATAACTACATCGAAATTAAAAATTCTAAAATTAAACTCTGTAGTTCAAAATGGTCGTTAATAACAATAAGACAACTTGTACTTAGTTGATTTTGAAAAAACGTTTTGGTTTTAATCTCACAGTAGAAAGTGTACAGACAAACTGAAAACACCTGTTTTTTAATCAAAAATGACTTGCAATTGTATTTAGATACTGCATTCTCTTCATAAGTGGCCCCATAGACCCTTCAACTTCCCAAAACTATGTTTGGTTGGTGGTATTATATCCAGATCCAGATTTTGTTGCTTAAGACCTGGTGTCACAAAGTTACCCCTACAGTCACAAAGTAGCCCCGGTTTACGGTATATAAACATTAAGAGCACTGTGATTGGAACAAAATAAAGAAAAAAGAATAGTTACTTCTTACCACAACAGTTTTATTCAGTGGATGTATATTTCGAGAGCAAAGCTCCCATCTTCAACAAAACACTAAACTAAAAAACCCGGGTCGCAGTGCCAAAACCCTGCCGACAATATAGTGTATTTGCTGATACAGGCAGTGTGGCTTTATTATGCGAACTTAAGTTGGTTTTTGGGTAAAAAAAAAATTTTACTCCTTAATACAGCCCTTAAAATAACATTTTTTTTCTTAATTGCAATATTATTATCAATCGAACCTCTATACCAAATTATATGCAACTTTCAGTAAATAATTCACTATCTGCAAATTAGTGTTTTCATAAAATGTGTAAGTCCGGTCCTGTCGGGCCGATTTTATTAAAATTTTAGGGACACTTTTTAATTACTACCGGAGGGTTAAATTTCAATTTTGAAACGATTCGGAGAATTTTTTCGGTATTTTGGGCCCCAAAAACCTTTCTCAACCCCTAAAAACTATCCTTAAAATGGCCCGATTGGGCCCATTTTAAATAGGCTTCGTACGGTGATGGATTCCAACATGTGTGCCAAATTTCGTTAAAATAAATTAACTTCTTCGAAAGTTATAGCCCGCACACATATATACCTATATATATATATAAATATATATATATATATATATATATATATATATACATATATATATAAACATTTTTAAAAATGGTGGCAAAGTGTTTAGGAGGTTATGAAACGTCGAGAAATTTTGGTCCGACCCCTAGGTCCCGCCATCCGACCGACGCCAATAGTGTATGTTGCCATATGGCAAATACACTAATTAATTGTTTATTAATTTAGTTGAAGATGGGAGCTTTGCTCTCGAAATGTACATCCACTGAATAAAACTGTCGTGGTAAGAAGTAACTATTCTTTTTTCTTTATATAACCTATGTTAATAGCTTAGTAATTCGTTACATTCAATTAGTACATTAAAAAAATTACAGCCAATTAGATAACAGGACCATTCCAACTTCAAAAATATTGACATTTGATGTATTATACCTTATACCTACATAAAATAAATGTTCTGTCAACGCGCGTAACAGCTACTAACAAATATATTTGCTACTCGTTTCCATGGTTACAAACTATGGCTTCACATGTCAAGATAATTTAAACGAGTCAAAAAGGATATCAACTTTTATTTATACAATCGGAATAATGTATTCTATAACCTCAATTATACACATTGTTGCCCGTGTACATAATATTTAAACTTCCCTTAAACTGTAGAAATATAATCAAACGAAGACCTCTGTCACAAAATGATTTCTTGCTAAGATCGACTGATTTCTTTGAAAGAAGAAAAAAACATTTTCAGCTACAACCTTTATAATTACAACTACGTCTCTATCTACCTTATTCGGTGCGGTAGAATACACGTTTTTCTCCCTCATCGCGTCTTATACTATATATTTCCGTTCGTTCTATTCGTACGATGGAACATGGAAGGTTACACACAACGTTCTACGTCACTCTGAGTTAATGCCATTATACGTCATAACTATTGAAAGCGTGAGTATACCTATATATACGATCGTATTAACACTCACTGACTTGCCACGAACTTGAATAAGTTTTGTTTTTATTAGTGTATTTGCCATATGGCAACATACACTATTGGCGTCGGTCGGATGGCGGGACCTAGGGGTCGGACCAAAATTTCTCGACGTTTCATAACCTCCTAAACACTTTGGCACCATTTTTAAAAATGTTTATATATATATATATGTATATATATATATATATATATATATATATATATATATATATATATATATATAGGTATATATATATGTGTGCGGGCTATAACTTTCGAAGGACTTAATTAATTTTGACGAAATTTGGCACACATGTTGGAATCCATTATCGCACGAAGCCTATTTAAAATGGGCCCAATCGGATCACATTAAGGGTGAATTTTAGGGGTTGAAAAAAGTTTTTGGGCCCCAAAATACCGAAAAAAATCTCAGAATCGTTTCAAAATTGAAATTTAACCCTTTAATAGCAATTAAAAAGTGCCCCTAAAATTTTAATAAAATCGTCCCAACAGGACCGGAATTACAAATTTTTTGAAAACACTAATTTGCAGATAGTGACATTTATTTTATTGAAGGGTGTATTTAATTCGGTGTAGACGTTAGATTGATAATAATATTACAATTAAGAAAAAAATGTTATTTTAAGGGGTGTATTAGGGGGTTAAATTTTTTATTATGCCCAAAAACAAACTTAATTTCACATAATAACAGTATAAAACCACACGGCCCTATACAAGCAAATACACTATATTGTCGGCAGGGTTTTGGCACTGCGACCCGGGTTTTTTATTTATTTATTATTCTTTTATAAGAGGTACATTTTTTCATAGGAATTGTATAAAGATTAGCATTTTCTCGTCCAACTTGACAAGTCCTTACTATGGTGGGAGCACGAAACAATTTTTGGCAGCAAGTCCATAGTTACGACATAAAAGGAAAATACACTGTTGGTAGTTGTCATGGTACAATATTGCCAAAAAGTTATAGATTATACGCGCCACAAAAGTATACTAGCTTGTAGCTAAGTGATCCATAATTTGTACGCAAGACTGTACCCGTAGAAACGTAACCCATACAGTATTCATATGCATGTATACTTTTCTATAAATTGTTGAACTTTAAACCGTTATTTATAAATAATTAGACGGTCAAAATTTTTTTCTTATTTTTTTTTAAACTCATAACAAATGCATTGAAAGACTGTCACTTTTTGGAAAGTTTCTGACCGTTAGTCCTTTTTTTATAAATAAGAAACTGGTTCAGAACTACAGAGATTGTATACAATCAATGTTAATTATCCAATTTTTAATTGAATTTATCTTGGATTATATACGGTCGATCGACTTCAAATTTTCAGGGTAATTGTATTATCATGTCCTTAATAAGTATACAAAAATTAAGAATTTTCTGATGATGTGCCTTAACCACGACAACTACCTTAATTTCATCATTTTTTCATTTAAATCGACTTGTTTTTTAATACTACAGTCAAAATCTGTTATAACGACATTGAAGGATCTACTCATATTTGGTCGTAAAAACCGATAATCGTAACAACCGGTGATGTTTTCGAAGTACAAAGTAATTTTTTATTATATATATAGTATTATTGAATGTGCAGTTACATATAAATTCATAGATATTAATAGGAATAATATTCACATTATCATTATCATTTTTCTGTATTCATAAAATCTGTAATTTTAGTCTGTTTAGAACACTTCTGTGCATACGAATTTTGTTTACAATACAGCTGGTCGTTCTAAAAGCCAATTCAGACTAGCCGTTCTCGGTTACGATTCACAGGTCCGGTTCGGTTTTTGATTAATCTAGGCTGCTCACACTATCCCGATTCGATTCTACGATTATTCTCGGTGCGCATGCGCAATTTCGAAATATGATTTGACGTTTGATGTGTAGTTAAACGTCAACAAGTGGCGAGTCACGTGACTCCAGCAAGCGTTCTCATTGGCTACGGTTGCGAACGGTCCGGTTGAAATTAGAGCTGAACCTAAACGCTCGAACCGAACCGCAATCGGGAACGACTACGCCCTGATTGGTCGAGCTCCCAACCGGACCGGTGAATCGTAACCGAGAACGGCTAGTCTGAATTGGCTTTAACAGATGTAATTCTCCGAAGATATGAAGATATTATATTAAATGTAGTCGCTCAATGCAGCATGTCGTAAAAAGCAGTGTTTTTTATAAGGCGGTCATATAGCATTCAGCCGGGATCTATGATTTAGGTCAATATATAACCGGTATGTTGTTCTAAACGATGTCGTCATAAACGGTTTTGACTGTATTTGTATTATTTAATGTCGTTCAAAAATATTTTCGTTATGTATAATAAAAAAATTTCATACAAGTATACTATTCAAATGTTTGGGCATTCAAGTCGATTTGGACTTCTTAAATGTCGACTATAAATACGATGGAAAGCGTATTGTTGTAGCGATTACGAGTTATCGTTTAAAGTCGCGTACGAAAATATATGGAAAACAACGCCATCTGCCGAAGCATAGAATATTATGTAGATAGGAAAATAAATCTGTGATGTATTAAAATGATATTCTTTCTTGCCATTTTTTTGTTAAACCAACTGCAACAGATAGATTAATTTTAAATGTTTCGAAGTTATTTTGTCCCTCAAATATTCGAGTTCGATACACGGAACAATAAAAAAAAAACCCGGGTCGCAGTGCCAAAACCCTGCCGACAATATAGTGTATTTGCTTGTATAGGGCCGTGTGGTTTTATACTTTTATTAGGTATGTGAAATTAAGTTTGTTTTTGGGCAAAATAAAAAATTTAACCCCTTAATACACCCCTTAAAATAATATTTTTTTTCTTAATTGTAATATTATTATCAATCTAACGTCTACACCGAATTAAATACACCCTTCAATAAATAAGTCACTATCTGCAAACTAGTGTTTTCATAAAATTTGTAAATCCGGTCCTGTCGGGCCGATTTTATTAAAATTTTGGGGACACTTTTTAATTACTACCAGAGGGTTAAAGTTCAATTTTGAAACGATTCGGAGAATTTTTTCGGTATTTTGGGGCTCAAAAACATTTTTCAACCCCTAAAAACTACCTTTAAAATAGCCCGATTAGGCCCATTTTAAATAGGCTTCTTGCGGTGATGGATTTCAACACGTGGGCCAAATTTCGTTGAAATCAAATAACTCTTTCGAAAGTTATTGCGCGTACACATACATATATATATATATATATATATATATATATATATATATATACACATATATATATATATATATATATATACACATATATATATAAACATTTTTAAAAATGATGCCAAAGTGTTTAGGAGGTTATGAAACGTCGAGAAATTTTGGTCCGACCCCTAGGTCCCGCCATCCGACCGACGCCAATAGTGTATGTTGCCATATGGCAAATACACTAAAAACATTTTATTTTTATCAATATTGTATAATTTTGTGTATTCCATCAACAAAATTATTATACCAAATGAATTAAGGAATTTGATTAAGTTTCCATGCCTCTTCAAGAGATGTATAGATGTTCATCAATAGTGAAATACGTTTTTTGTCTGTATTATAGTTTTTGGTGAGTTTTTCGGAGTTGCGGGATAGATCGGAAAGCACTTTTTTAGAACTTTTGTCCTCCTGTCTTTTCTATGATGAGTATAACAATTATGTTGACAAAAAAAACACACTTTTTGAGACGTAATCAACAGCTAGTAACGTTTTTAATTACCTGTATAAAGATAAAACCAGTATTTTCACCTTTTGTGGAAAATATCAAATATTCAAACACTATGAATATGCAAAAATAATTCTAAATAAGATTAGTTAAATAACAATAAATTATTATACATAACTAATACTCATAAACTTTTCCAAAATTCTTTAATTTTTTATTTATTTTTATTAAAATATATTAAAAATCAATTGACAGAAAAACATTGTTTTTCTGTCAATTGATTTTTAATATATTTTAATAAAAATAAATAAAAAATTAAAGAATTTTGGAAAAGTTTATGAGTATTAGTAATGTATAATAAGTTATTGTTATTTAACTATTTTAATCAAGAAGCCTGATGAAGGTTTAATTAAAAAACCGAAACGTCGCAGAATTGATTGCATATTTTATTTTGTCCAATTTCCTGATAATTTTTAATCTTAAAAAATTATGGATGATAATATTAATATATAATTCTAAATATTTTTCATGACACAAAAAACAATGAGCAGGTAAAGAATTATTCCTTTTTAATTTCAGAGGAACAAAGATAAAAATTAATACACATTTTTAAACCAACCTTCTAATTGAAAAAAAAAATGACAACTGAACATATTTTGTTAGCTTTGTTCGGAAGAAGAGTTGAAGAAGTCGAAAGGAAAACAGAAGAGAAAAAAATGCGAAAAAGCAATTTTCAATTTTTTGTTATTAAGAACGTTTCAATATATATGTATAGGCAATATAATTGTAAATTTTCTTCTCGTTTCCTTTCTTTGTGTAAAAAGAAACTTTTAATAGAAAACTATTTTTGTGATCGCATTTTTCGTCATATATTTGTCATTCAAATATAATATTTATTAAATGATAATATTATCACAGTATTTAGACAATTCAATGTTAAAAACAATTAAACGGTTATTGGTATGCAACGTTTCGTCTTTTTACTAAGACTTTTTCAAGCAACTGAAAAAATTGGAAAATATTATTTCTCAAAGGTGTTTTTTCCTCGGTATTAAAATTAATGTTAGATACGCCATTTTGGAGATTATGTTTCTCTCTAATGACGAAAAGTAAGTTAATATCTTAAAATTAATGTTTTCACTGAAATATTACAGTTTAAATATTTTAACAATTTCGTTACAGAAAATAATATTCTGAAACGCCGATATCTGGTGGCAATCTATTTATTTTAACAGTTGTCGGTAATATTAAGGTTGTTGTAGTGGTTAAGGCACACCGTCAGAAAATTCTTAATTTTTGTATACTTATTAAGGACATGATAATACAATTACCCTGAAAATTTGAAGTCGATCGACCGTATATAATCCGAGATAAATTCAATTAAAAATTGGATAATTAACATTGATTGAATACGATCTCTGTAGTTCTGGACCAGTTTCTTATTTATAAAAAAAGAACTAATTGTCAGAAACTTTCCAAAAACTGACAGTCTTTCAATGCATTTGTTATGAGTTTAAAAAAAATAAGAAATTTTTTTTGACCGTCTAATTATTTATAAATAACGGTTTAAAGTTCAACAATTTATAGAAAATTATACATGCATATGAATACTGTATGGGTTACGTTTCCACGGGTACAGTCTTGCGTACAAATTATGGATCACTGAGCTACAAGCTAGTATACTTTTGTGGCGCGTAAAATCTTTAACTTTTTGACAATATTGTACCATGATAACTACCTTAAGTGACGGAGTGGCGCTGAAATCTCTGAATAGAACAGAATAATCTTTTTTTTCCACGCTATTATATTACGTAACTGATCACTAACGGTGTGAGGTATTCGCACGTGTCCTCTAGTACTATAAAAAAAACCCGGGTCGCAGTGCCAAAACCCTGCCGACAATATAGTGTATTTGCTGATACAGGCAGTGTGGCTTTATTATGCGAACTTAAGTTGGTTTTTGGGTAAAAAAAAAATTTTACTCCTTAATACAGCCCTTAAAAAAACATTTTTTTTCTTAATTGCAATATTATTATCAATCGAACCTCTATACCAAATTATATGCAACTTTCAGTAAATAATTCACTATCTGCAAACTAGTGGTTTCATAAAATTTGTAAGTCCGGTCCTGTCGGGCCGATTTTATTTAAATTTTAGGGACACTTTTTAATTACTACCGGAGGGTTAAATTTCAATTTTGAAACGATTCGGAGAATTTTTTCGGTATTTTGGGCCTCAAAAACATTTTTCAACCCCTAAAAACTACCCTTAAAATGGCCCGATTGAGCCCATTTTAAATAGGCTTCGTGCGGTGATGGACTCCAACATGTGTGCCAAATTTAAATTATAAACATTTTTAAAAATGGTGGCAAAGTGATTAGGAGGTTATGAAACGTCAAGAAATTTTGGTCCGACCCCTAGGTCCCGCCATCCGACCGACGCCAATAGTGTATGTTGCCATGTGGCAAATACACTAATAATCAGTTGCTTGAAAAAGTCTTTAATAAAAAGACGAAACGTTATATATGCCAATAATTGTGTAATTGTTTTAACATTGAATTGTCTATATACCCGTGACAATAACGTGACAAAAACAGTAGAGAATTCTACAAAAAATTATTATTAAATTATTTCTCAGCGATCGTTTTGGACAATAAGTCCATCTTCAGAAACATAAAACATGTTTTATAGTTTTGATCAAAACGATCGTCAAGAACTAATTTAACAATAAATTTTTATAGAATTTTCAAGTGTTTTTATTTATCTGTTATTATAAACACAAATGATTAAAAGTGAAATTCTGTCTCTAGCTAAATATTTTTTTTGTGTTTCATGTCTCCATTTTAGATTAACCACTTTAAGTCACCTCGCATGTTGATCGTAAAGTAGCTGATATTTTATAAGACGTTCATCAATATTTAAACAGAAAACATTTTCCCAGTTGGTAAAAGTATTTTAGCGACTTGGCGTTGGCAACGTTGAACGATTACGGAATCCAATTCTAACACAGCAGATAGATATTTACTTTATAGACGATGATGACAGTCAATTTAATCGAAAACCAATAAAAATAAATATCTCGACAACATCGATAAAACATCGATCTTTTCTAACGTTGTCCGCGTGTGAGAATTCCGCTCGACTATTCTTGAATTCATACTTTTTAAGGTTCTCAACTCAGGGATGTTAAAAAATAACACCGATAACCTCAGTCATGAGTAGAAGGTATCGATCGAAGCGAATAGCTTTTGTCCATAAATATGCGGATGTTGATGTTTTGATACTGCAAAGTGTACAGCAGAGGTGCTCAAACTTATAATGGCGACGTGGTGTCTGCTTGTCATTGGCCAGCGCACTGCGCAAGTCTAGTGGCATGAAATAGGGATGTTGACTGTATTCAAATAAAAACATAATTTTAACGAAAAGTAGTAGTTTCTATGATAGAAATACTAAAAAACACTATTATTTTTAAGGAATTTCATTAATATTTAATAAATAAAACATAATAAAATCACTCTCGTCAGGTGACAACAGACACCAATCAGAGCGCATGATGTCATATGTTCAGCCGCTGTCAAAAAACTTCATTGCTTGGTTAATATTTAGTGTGTAATTTATTTTTATTTGTTTATAGGAAACGTCAAATTACATGTAACTATAGCAACGACTACGAAACAACTTTTCATCACCTCAGTTTACTAACGTTTATGAGCACAGAATACGCATCTATAGGATGGTAGCTCCCGTGTAAACTTTTGAGCCTCCTTTGGTATGAACAGGTGACGTCACGCGATTAGTATTGGCGTTTTGGACCGAAATTTGAAACTGGATTTAAAATACATGATTTTTAAGGCTTGAGTTGTATGTAAATAAAAATAATAAATATTTGTGGCAATATTAGGTACTTATGCACGATTTAAAACACTTTCCCAAAAATAGTCAACATCCCTATTGATGTTGGTAGTATGGTGTAAAAAGAAAATTTCTTTTGTATGTAGCACAATGTGGCGACCAATCAAAAATCGACACCATTATTACACCAAGGCTTTGTATCCGTCCTTCAATAGATCCAACCGTCGTGAAGCCAAAGTTAACAGCTTAAGGCTGTCGGAACACTCTGAATTTAAGTCATAATACGAGGCTAAAAAATGCTGTTGCAAGAGTACCGCTGTCATTTGATTACTCTAATTTTTGGAAATATTTTTAAAAAATTTTTCCGAAAAAGGAAGAGTCACTTTAGGTTTGTGATGGAACAATTTTGTGAAATAAGTACGAATAAGGTCGTAGTGTGACATTGAAAACGTGTGTTTTTTGGCACAATTAATGCTAACTTGTTTCTAGTAAATCGTACATAAATTACAAAAGTAGTCCATTAGAGTCCTAGATTTGTCCTTTATCTTCCTTATGGAGAAAGAATTTTTGCAAAATGTTGACGAATAAGTCTACAATCAGCTATCAGCCGGAGCCCTATTTTTGGCTTAAATTCAGAGCGCTCCAACAGCCTTAAGGCTGTCGGAACGCTCTGAATTTCAGTCCAAAAATAGAGTTTCGGCTGTCAACTGATTGTAGACTTATTCATCAACATTCTGCAAAAATTCTTTCTCTATAAGGAAGATAAAGGACAAATCTAGGTCTCTAATGGACTACTTTTGTAATTTATGTACGATTTACTAGAAAAAAGTTGGCATTAAATGTGCTAAAAAAACACACGTTTTCAATGCCACACTACGACCTTATTCGTACTCATTTCAGAAAACCGTTCCATCTCCAAACCTAAAGTGACTCTTCCTTTTTCGGAAAAGTTTTTTAAATCTTCAAAATATTTCCAAAAATTAGAGTAATCAATTGACAGCGGCACCCTTGCAATAGCATCTTTTATCCTCGGAGTTGACACCAGCTAAAAATTGAAACGTGCGGATGATTGGAGCGAGACAGAGTTAAAGAAGGTCACACCCATAATATGTCTTTTGCCTACCTCGTCTCTTACCGCTGGGTCTCAGCACAAACAAAATTCAGAGCGTTCCGACAACCTTAAGAATAGAACATTTACAAGACACGTAACGATTGGAGCTATCGAAAAACGTAGTAGTATAGAAGTACATCAGAGAGTAATATGCTAGGAGTATAGATGAGTGTTGTGCAATTTACACTGGGATTACTTGCACATTCAGCAATGCGTTTATGTCTGTAGTTGGGCGCTGCATAGCATCCATATTACAGAGCAAATGTCCCCAATAATATTCCTATAAACGTCTAGGTTGGCAGCACTGCCTCTATATCAGACGATAAACACTACAAATATTACAGCTATCTACAGATCGCTCAAGAATCTTGATATGCATCTCTGGTCTTGGGAATGATCGATTGAATTTGATAATCGAAAGGTCGCTATTTGAATGATTTTTATAATCGAATGATTCACCAAGCTGGGTAGAGTAGTGGTGACAGCACTAGACTCGCATTCGGGAGGTTCGGGTTCGAATCCCGCCGGGGGCAGATGTGGTTGGGACTTTTTCCTACTGCCTCTCGCCGAGAAACGGTAATTCCTTAACCGGGGAGTGGTAAAATGGAAAATAGTAATGGTGCGAATGGCGTCTGTTATGACAAAAAGTCGAGAAACGGACGTTAAACGCATTATTATTATTATTATTATTATTATTATAATCGAATGATTCATTCGAAATTATTCCTTCAGCTGATGTATTATAATAATAATAGGTGTGTAGGTACCATGCGTGAATGAATGAATGATTTAACTTTCGTATTAATTTTGCTCTTGGTTTCGATTGTCAGTCTTGAGAGAGTCACCTACATGCAGTGCTTCATAGTACAGACACAGAGAAAAGACCTAAGTAATCGTATTCAGTACTGTGCAAAATTCAGTCAAAACACAATTCATTCTGTCTATACTCTCTGCCATTCGATATGATTATTATAACGAATGAATTTTCGATTATGAGACTTGAGAGAGCCACCTGCATGCGGTGCTTCATAGAACAGTGGCAGATAAAAGAGTAATAAATATACAGGCTGTCCGAGAATTATCTTTACAACTTTGAAATTTAATAACTTTTGAAATAAAAAGAATATTCACATTCTGTTTTCTGCAGTTATTAGTGCAACTCATAAAGTTTTTAGATTAGCACCTCCATATGTGCACCACGTGTGGCCCGAAGCACATCCAGTCGGTAATCGATTTCTTGCCAGGTACGCTGTAACATAACGTCTGTGACAGTGGCAAAAGCCTCTGTAATGCGGGTTTTTAAGTCAGCAATGTCAGTAACCTTTATTCGATAAACAATATCCTTCAAATAACCCCAGAGGAAAAAACTTTATGAGTTACATTAATAACTGCAGAACACAGAATGTGAATATCTTTTTTATTTAAAAAGTTATTACATTTCAAAGTTGTAAAGATAATTCTCGGACACTCTGTATATTAAATACTGTGTATACAATCTGAGAGAGACGATTGCAAGCAGGGTTTTAAAGAGTAATGACAGAGCGTAGTATAATAAATTATTACTGGAGATTTTATTATATAACTCGTAGGTTAATAGGACAAAAAACTAAAAAAACATGGTTTAATAGCAAACCGAACTAAAAAGTAAAAAAAAATTTATTGTAAAAAAGCGTATAAGGTGCTTGATATCAACTGGAGAGTGAATTTCACTACAAAGATTCCGTTACAAACATGCAGGTGAAGCTGATAAAACTGTGTTAAAATCATTCGAATGATTTTAAATAACCCCTCGAGATATCATAAGATATTTTTATAATCGAATTTTCACTCAAAATATCCCATCTTTATGTATACTTATAGGCTTACCAAATTTTTACCATTCTTAACTTCACAAGTGGGGAATGGTACCTATTCTTTACCTTTACAGAATTTAATTTAGATTAATTGGTAATTTACAAATTCGGGCGTAGCATTAGTATTAAGGCTGTTGGAACGTTCTGAATTTAAGCCACACTGTGAGGGTAAAAAATGTTGTTGCAAGGTTGCCGTTGTCAGTTGATTACTCCAAATGTTGGAAATATTTTGAGGTTTTAAAAAACTTTTCCGAAAAAGGAAGATTCACTTGAGGTTTGTGATGGAACAATTTTGTGAAATAAATACGAATAAGGTCGTAGTGTGACATTGAAAACGTGTGTTTTTTGGCACAATTAATGCGAACTTTTTTCTAGTAAATCGTACATAAATTACAAAAGTAGTCCATTAGAGACCTAGAGTTGTCCTTTATCTTCCTTATAGAGAAAGAATGTTTGCAAAATGTTGACGAATAATTGTCTACAATCAGCTATCAACCTATTTTTGGCTTAAATAAAAACCAAAGGGTAATAGACTAGGTATCCTTGAAGATAAAAAAAAATATATAATTTTTCTTAATTCATTTTCAATAAATTACTGACAGAGCAACTGTGATAAAAATTACACTTTTTCTTTGTACTATTTTGTATATTGCTTTTTACTATGTAAATTTTACCATGGGCTGTGAAAAACCAACGAAAGTTTAACCATCCCTTTTGTGCATTTTATATGTACAATAAACGTTTATTATTATTATTATTATAAAGTTAAGGGTTAAATGTGTTATGTGAAATAGCGTTATTATAATTCTTTGTGATTTTCTTTTAATACAAATTTTCAAAAAATGTGCGAATTACTTTCACACATAGTTGGTAATTTTTGTTGTCCAGAAGAAAACAAATAAATACAAAGATATAAACAATAAATTATCTAGCGCACGTGGGAACCATTTTTTTCTTATTGTTGCGAGGAAAACAACGGTTACTTGTTTGTATGCTTTCTCAATCAGTATAGGAAATTAATTGTTGTTTGTCACGATAGCTTAAAGGCGAACATAATGAACACAAAGGCCGAACTGGATAAACTCAGTGAACATAAACCCGATTTACCTTATCTTACTTCTATAGTTCTGCACCTTATCTGCGGATACAAGAAAAAATCGCTTTTTAAGTACTCATCTAATAAATTAAAATTACAGTTTAAAAAAACCAACACAACACGCTTTTATGAACTAAAATATGCAAAATAATTTGCTTTACTGTACAAAGCGTGGGGTGCTATCTAATTAAATTTTCATAAAAGCTCTACGTTTACAATTAGCTAGTAAAGGAAAAATATATTAGCAATATTACCCACTCCACGCTTTTTACATTAAAGCTAATTTTGTTGTTCAATAATTTGCATTTTTTTGTTCATAAAACCGTGCTGTATTAGTTTTTTAAGCTCTAATTTTAATAGGGATGTTGACTGTATTCAAATAAAAACGTAATTTTAACGAAAAGTAGTAGTTTCTATGATAGAAATAAAAAACACTACATTTTTCCTTATTTTTAAGGAATTTAATTAATATTTAATAAATAAAACCTAATAAAAGCACTCTTAAGTCACGTGACAACAGACACCAATCAGAGCGCATGACGTCATATGTTCAGCCGCTGTCAAAAAACTTCATTGTTTGGTTAATATTTAGTGTGTAATTTATTATTATTTGTTTATAGGAAACGTCAAATTACATGTAACTATAGCAACGACTACGAAACAACCTTTCATCACCTCAGTTTACTAACGTTTATGAGCACAGAATACGCATCTATAGGATGGTAGCTCCCGTGTAAACTTTTGAGCCTCCTTTGGGATGAACAGGCGACGTCACATGACTAGTATTGGCGTTTTGGACCGAAATTTGAAACGGGATTTAAAATACATGATTTTTAAGGCTTGAGTTGTATTTAAATAAAAATAATAAATATTTGTGGCAATATTAGGTACTTATGCACGATTTAAAACACTTTTCCAAAAATAGTCACATGCCTATTATAAGACTAAAAAAAACTATGGGGTAGGCAACGCACTGTACAGCGTGTTAGCTTGCCTGTTGTAATTTTTCAAGTTTTTTTTATCCTGGAGGTCAAGCTAATGGGACAAACTTATTAAATTATGGTATTGCCATCGGTCCTTTATAAGTGTGCAAAGTTTCAGTTTAATCTGACGTTTTGAAGTGAGTGAATTTTACGTTCAAAGATTCCATTACAAACAAACATACATGTGAAGCTAATAGAAGCGTGTTAAAAAGCTAAAAAATTGACATAAGCGGTCTTTCCTTTTAGTCACAGATCAAGTATAGGTATACTCATACTTTTACAACAAAAGTTTCATATTAAAACTGGAGCAATATCCTACATATTATATAAGAACAGGTACTACGTCAGGAAAACTGATTAGCTACTATAACCTTGCCTTCAAGAAACCTCTTTAAGAACATCCTTAAACAAAAAATTACTATGTAGCTGTTAAGTTACTAATATGGGTGATCGATCAGTGAATTTTCCTTTTCGAGTCGAGTATCAGAGTCGAGTCAGCTATAGTATAGGAAAATGTTTTCAATCAATATCTAAACGTTTTCTTCCAGCACTTTTCGATTCAACTAGGAAAGAAAAATAAATACCAAATACTGCACCCGACTTTAAAAAAATCCAACAAAATGGGCGACAGGACCATTCCAACTTCAAAAGTCTTGACATTTGATATAATAAATAAGGTAAAATTTCTGTTAAAACGTGTGGTGACGCGGATAACGACTAGTAATGAATATTATGAAATTTGCTATTCATTTGCATGGTTACTTAATATGGTTTCACATGAAAAAATTAACCATAACATGCTTGTCAGCTACCTAACTAATTTATTTTGACAGATCTTCAGGACAAAGGAACAGTACCTAGTTTTTTTATTTTCAAAATGTTTCCGAAACTATGAAGCTTAGGACAAAAAACCGGAAATTTCTTGGAAATTTGCTTTTTTAGAGCCAAAGTTTGAATGTAGAACGTAATCTCCGAAACTACTTATTCGATTTCAAAATTTTTCTCATCAATATTTGGAATGGACCTTCAGGATACCAATATTTTATAAAAATGGACATATTGGTATATCTGCTTGAGATTAATAATAAACTTCGACACCGTTTGACCGATCAGCATGAAAGTTGGCACATATTTATGTATTTTTCACTTTGTTGTAACTCGCCACTAGATTATAATGCGGTGGAGCCGAAGGCTTCACTACATGCTGTCGCTGTCGTGTTTCATGTCAATCGCGTGCAAAGCCGTGAATAGCGACAATAACAAATAAAATAGTCAATAAATATACTGTAATAGGGTGGAGCCAAGGAAAATTACAAGACATTGGAGCCGACGGCTCCACTACTGTTCTATACACCATTGTTTTTACTCAACCGCGTGCAGAGTCGCGGGTAGCAGCTAGTCAATATAAAATAGGTACCTAAATGTCCTGAAGAAAATTATTCAAATGAAACTACTTTTCGATGTACGATTGATTGTGAACGTCCTTAAAACAGCTAATGGTTTTTTGTAATGAAATGAGTTTAAAATCAATGAGTGGAACAGAATTTTAACAAAATGTATTTTTGCACGTTATCCACACGTTGCATGTAATTTGTATAATCGCGCTATCTTGATCAGTTCCATTATCTTACCGTTCTCGCCGACTTTGTTCTACAATTATTTATCTAATTATAGCTCCGATAGATTTTGTTTCACGAAATGCCATTGCCATACATGCGTTCGTATATAAAGATTCTGGTCTGTTACTAAGCACTCAATTAATACTAATACATCAATAAAAAGTGGGCGTAAGTACTATAATCGCGAGTTTGAAGATATACTTCTTTGGCTTGATTAAAAATTAATTTTAAATATATTTAATTTATTGAAAACAAATCTTCAAAAAGGTTAAGAATAATAATGAGTCTCGAATATTTAAAAACATTTTCAACATTTTATTTGATTCTTATTTTTTTCCGCTGTATGACACTCAAAAGCGACTATTGGTTGTTATCAAAGTTATAGACGTCTAGTATATAAGTATATGTTTCCCAGATGTCAGAAAGTGCGTTGATTTCGTTCATCTGTTATTTATAAAAATAAAAAAACCCGGGTCGCAGTGCCAAAACCCTGCCGACAATATAGTGCATTTGCTATACAGACAGTATGGCTTTATTATGGGCACTTAAGTTGGTTTTTGGGCAAAATAAAAAATTTTACTCCTTAATACACCCCTTAAAATAATATTTTTTTTCTTAATTGTAATATTATTATCAATCGAACCTATATACCAAATTATATACACCTTTCATAAAAAATTCCCTATCTACAAAATAGTGTTTTCATAAAATTTGTAAATCCGGTCCTGTCGGGCCGATTTTATTAAAATTCTATGGACACATTTTAATTACTACCAGAGGGTTAAATTTCAATTTTGAAACGATTCGGCGAATTTTTTCGGTGTTTTGGGGCCCAAAAACAATTTTCAACCCCTAAAAACTACCCTTAAAATGACCTGATTAGGCCCATTTTAAATAGGCTTCCTGCAGTGATGGATTTCAATGCGTGGGCCAAATTTAGTTGAAATCAATTAACTCTTTCGAAAGTTATTGCCCGCACACATATATATATATATATATATATATATATATATATATATATATACGTATATATATAAATATATATATATATATATATATATATATATATATATATATATATACATATATATATAAACATTTTTAAAAATGGTGCCAAAGTGTTTAGGAGGTTATGAAACGTCGAGAAATTTTGGTCCGACCCCTAGGTCCCGCCATCCGACCGACGCCAATAGTGTATGTTGCCATATGGCAAATACACTAATAAAAAGATTGTTTATTGTCATATATTAAAAGAAGATTATATAATTTTTTCAAAATTCCAGAACTTAAGGGTCGTCTGGTGTGAGGGGTCAAAAAAACCGAAAACATTTTTTTTGCTTAAATCGCCTTTTTAGGATCTTCAGATTATGTCTGTGAAAGAGTTTTTCGAAATTCGAAGTCGTTGGAAAGTTACAGAGGTAGATCCTGAGTCAAGTGCTTTTTTCTGTTACTCATACTTGATTTTTCAAACGCGTTTTTCTCGAAACTGTATTTTTTAAAATGGTTGCCACGATATCTCAAAAACTAATTATCCGATTGCGTTGAAACTTTTATGGTATCTTCAGTACATCTATAGTTCTAGCCCGAACGAAAATTGTTGTGATAACTGTAATAGTTTTTTTATTCTTCAAGCTGGAATTGTAAAAAAAACGATGAAAATCGTAAATTTTTTTTCAAATCTTCGCCAAACGTGAAGTTTTCAATATTTCGACTTAATTCTGGTACCGGCTGTAGTCACAGGCCTACCAATTAAAACGCAATTTGATTTGTTGATTTTAGATACGCAGAACAGTATGTATCGTGGCAACCGTCAGCCGACTTTTTTTTTACATGGGCGTCATCCCGGAGATCTACAGTCGGTTCAACTGTACATTTCAACGTGAAAAAATTTGGAAAGATTGGTGAAATGTCAATAAATACATGATGAAAATATTAAGGTAGTATACATTCATTGTTCGCCACGAAAAATTCCCAAAAAAGCGTGAAAAAAACAGTTGTCACACCAGACGACACCCAAGTCTAAAACTCTAACATATTTCGTTATTAGACGAATTGCTAATAATATAAACGAAATGTCTATATATATGGGTACTGTATAAATAAAATAGTCACTATTTATACGGGTACTGGATAAATAAAATAATCACTATTTATACAGGTATAATTATATTTTGTTTTTTTTTTTAATTACGAAAATTATTTACATTTTTTTTTTCATAAGCTTTTACATATATCAAATAAACGCTAGAAATCAGAGTTATTTTAGAATAATTATGTATTAACAAATATAAAATTATTTGTACGGACGAATAGGCGCAGCCTAATAAAAAAATAATTGTAATTTTTACGATTTTTACGACGAAAAAAATTTAAAAAAAACATCCAATATTTATATCTGTCTGGATCTCTTATGACCAATTTCATACTGTCGAATTTTCGTTAGCCTTACAACTAGTCGTTTCAAGTGTCATCCAGCCGAATTTATAATATCGTGTTTTTGATTATTCAGTTGATTGATTATTATTTATAGAAGGAAAAACCAAAATAAAATTTTGAGAGTGCTTTCAAATATTTGAGGTTAATTCTTAAACTTCATGAATAAATTATTTGCATATATATTAAAAATTAGTTTTTAATCACGCGAAAGAAGTATTACTTCAGACGTGCATACATAATACACACACCCACTTTTTAGTGTATTTGCCATAGGCAACATACACTATTGGCGTTGGTCGGATGGCGGGACCTAGGGGTCGGACCACAATTTCTCGACGTTTCATAACCTCCTAAACACATTGGCACCATTTTTAAAAATGTTTATATATATATATGTATAATGTATATATATATATATATGTGTGTGTGCGGGCAATAACTTTCGAAGGAGTTAATTGATTTTAACGAAATTTGGCCCATGTGTTGAAATCCATCACCGCAAGAAGCCTATTTAAAATGGGCCTAATCGGGCTATTTTAAGGGTATTTTAGGGGTTGAAAAATGTTTTTGGGCCCCAAAATACCAAAAAATTCTCCGAATCGTTTCAAAATTGAAATTTAACCCTCTGGTAATAATTAAAAAGTGTCCCTAAAGTTTTGATAAAATCGGCCCGGCAGGACCGGATTTACAAATTTTATGAAAAAACTAGTTTACAGATTATGAATTATATTTACTGAAAGGTGTATATAATTTAGTATAGAGGTTCGATTGATAATAATATTGCAATTAAGAAAAAAATATGTTATTTAAGGGGTGTATTAAGGAGTCTGATTTTTTATTTTGCCCAGAAACCAACTAAAATTCGCATAATAAAGCCACACTGCCTGTATAAGCAAATACACTATATTGTCGGCAGGGTTTTGGCACTGCGACCCGGGTTTTTTATTCTTAACAAAGAGTTCACTATGTACAAAGATTATCTTCGTAGGTGCAGTGATCCCGTTATAGCAATTTTGTTATTCCTGCGGTATAAGATTATATAACGAAGGGAGATAGTTTGTAATTGAATTTATTTCACGATTAAAGGATTTGGAAAATATTGGAAAGCGGCTCACAAACACGTGTCTGTATGTCTATGTGGGCTGCGCGCAGTAACGAAAAACCTATTTAAGTTTGGGGAGACTGTCAACTTCAACATCAAATTGCTCGGAATTACTTGATTAATATTTCCGCGCACGAACTACCGGGTGCTTAGAATTTAATGTCGGCACATTAAAACACTTCAACAAGCCGATGAAAAGTTTTAAAGGACAACCTTTAAATTCTCGCAAAGCAAGATAATCGTCGTACGATTATAATTTCGCTATAAAAACAATTAATTATTTTCGAAGTGGAATTTCTTTAGCGACGTATCTGTTTGATATTTCTTGTGGCGCGTTACGGCGGCTACGAAAAAGGGGAAGATGACGCGTAAGGGGAAATGGACGGTTATGAGAAAGAAGGGGAAGAAAGCGTGCCTTGAGTGCAAGACCAAAGACTGGGAACGCCGGTTTGACTGACTGAGAGATAGGTGAGTTTTGTCTATGCGCATGCGTGATATAGTGACCATTCAGCTATGTTAATATTTCAACACGTGTTTGAATATGTGACAAGATTTTATATTATGAGCCGTTCATAAATTACGTAAGGTGTTTTTAAAGATAATTTGACGCTCCCCCTTATTATAAGATATCATATGATTTTAACTAGCCTCCTCCTTCCCCGTAGCAACAATTTTTTGTAAGAAATGATCATATTGATAAAATAAAAGACAATTTAATAATAAATATAATAAATAAATGATACTTAAGGTTAGTGTCGTGGCACAATATTGTCAAAAAGTTATAGATTATACGCGCCACAAAAGTATACTAGCTTGTACCTAAGTAATCCATAATTTGTACGCAAGACTGTACCCGTGGAAACGTAACCCATACAGTATTCATATGCATGTATACTTTTCTATAAATTGTTGAACTTTAAACCGTTATTTATAAATAAATAGACGGTCAAAAATTTTTCCTTATTTTTTTTAAACTCATAACAAATGTATTGAAAGATTGTGAGTTTTTGGAAAGTTTCTGACAGTTAGTTCTTTTTTTTATAAATAAGAAACTGGTTCAGAACTACCGAGATCGTATACAATCAATGTTAATTATCCAATTTTTAATTGAATTTATCTCGGATTATATACGGTCGATCGACTTCAAATTTTCAGGGTAATTGTATTATTATGTCCTTAATAAGTATACAAAAATTAAGAATTTTCTGACGGTGTGCCTTAACCACGACAACTACCTTAAATGACAATATTATTAGCGCCAAAGTCGTAGATTTTAAATTCAAAAACTTACCTAAGATCAGATTCTTTACCCCCCCCCCATTCCTATAGTTAGAATTAGTAATATTGAGTTTATGATCACGGATGGGGCAACTTGGTTAAAAATTTTCTGGCAACCCTGATCTCCCCCCTTTGATCGTAGCGTAATAATTATATGTCAAGAAATAAGTTTCCAAACAAAATCAGTTCAGTAGTTTCTGAAAACAGCGTAGAACAAACAAATTATGTTTATTCCTGTAACTATAAAAGAGGAACCTATTTTTAGGGTTCCATACCTCAAAAGGAAAAAACGGACCCTTATAGGGTTCCCTCGTGCGGCTATCCCACTGGTACAGCTAATTTGCTCCGAACTGCTAGACCGATTGGGTTGAAATTTGGTAAACACATGTAAGTCGGTGACCATAAGATGGACGTGTAGCGTAAATAAATGAGTTCTGAACATGGGGGTCATTTTTGGGGGGCAAATTAGGTAATTAAAAAAAAAATTTGCAAATTGTACAGTGTGACATATTGTAATGTCCAAATAACGTAGCTCTGCAATTAAATACATCTTGTATGTAATAAAAATTGTGGAAGGAGTGAAGTTTTCTTATGAGAAAAGTTTTATTTGTTAGGCCAAGTCAGTTACATTTTATTATAAATTGTTTTATACAAACAGTCGGAATTGGGTATTTCACATTTACATACAACTTATTAAATTAATTTCACATCAATTAGGCATAACACAAAACGTTTTCCAATAATCCAAGACAATAATATAAAAGCTGGTAATACTAATTAGTAATCTTACAGAGACTTTAAATTAATTCAATAAAATTTTACGAACAATAAAGAACAGAAGAAAATATTATTACGTTTTGAATAAAATTTAGTTAGCTCGTTTCTTTATAGCGGTAATTAATAATTTTATAGGACAAGGTGTCACTTGAAATACAATGAAGTAGATTAATTACAAACCAAATATGAAATCATATTGTTCGAATCACGTTGGGTAGCAATTATTAGATCAAATAGCTGTAACAGTTTTTAGTGCCTGTTAGGTACTGTAAATTAACACACTCCAAACATATCTACTTGTTATAACTATTATAGTGCATTTGCCATATAGCGCATACACTATTTGCGTCGATTGAATGGCGGGACCTCGGGGTCAGACCAAAATTTCTCGACGTTTCCATCACTCTAAGCGAGTTGGCATCATTTTTTAAAATCCTTATATACATTTTCATTTACCATTTCCCGTTATTTCTTACGTTTTTAAAACTTCAACTTAATTAATAACAATGGTCAAATGAAGAAATTATAGGAAATTAGGATAAGGTAGGTAATTTTTGAACTAAGAGTTCGATAGGTAATCGGCAATGGCCGCGAATATGGAACCAGCTCGATATTTATCTGGAATTAATTTAAGGAAACCAACCGAGCTGAGTAGAGTAGTGGTGACAGCACTAAACTCGCATTCTGGAGGTACCGGGCTAGAATCCCAGCGGGGACAGATGTAGCTGGGACTTTTTCCTACTGCCTCTCGCCGAGAAACGGTAATTCCTGTACCGGCCATCTTGATTGAGGTTTTCCATGGTTTCCCTCAATTAATTCCAGATAAATATCGAGATGGTTCCTTATTCAAGGCCATGTCCGATTACCTAGCAAACTCCCAGTTCAAAAATTACCTATCCTATCCTAATTTCCTATAATAATTCCTTCATTCGCCCATTGCTATTACATAAGTTGAAGTTGTAAAAAATGTAAAAAATAACGGGAAGTGGTAGATGAAAAAATAGTAATGGTGCGAAAGGCGTCTGTTATGACATAAAGTCGAGAAACGAACGTTACACGCATTATTGTTATTATTATTAATTAAGGGAAACCATGCAACACTTCAACAAGATGGCTGGTACAGAAATTACCGTTTCTCGGCGTAAGGCAGTAGGAAAAAGTCCCAGCCACATCTGCCTCCACCGGGATTTGAACCCGGTACCTCCCGAATGTGAGTTTAGTGCTCTCACCACTACTCTACCCCGCTCGGTCGAAGCCGAAATTGTTAAATATAAACAGAATCTTCTGTGTTTACAATCAAAATATACAATTAAATGTAGGTATACTAGCGGATCAGTGCGAATACTTCGCACCGTTAGTGGTCAGTTACCTAATAATAGAGTTCAAATAAGTTTTATTCTATTCTATTCAGAGACTTCAGGGCCACAACGTCACTTAATATTAGCGACAACTCGTCGGCTGAAAATTATATTGTATCAAGTCCACAAATTGTAGTTTTCGGGAAAACGGCTTTAAATATTCATTGTATTAAAACTTTTATTCTAGTACTTCAGAAAGTTCAAATTTTGGCTAACCCATTTAGAAACAATGTACTGATTTGATTTTATGTATAAATTTCTATATTTAATTTCATTTTCGTTAATTAACTATAACAATTGGACATAGTTTAAAACAATTGTATATTTTTTGAATTTTCGAAAATAAATAACATTTTTGTGACTCATGTCCATTTGTGAATCGAAAACTCTTAGTTCAAATAATATAGGTTTTGATTTTGGTATTTTTTTATTTAAATTTTTAACAGAAATATAAATAAAGAAGTTCATAAACTTAAAATATCACAACAGATGACAGCTTTTTGGACATGGTACAATCTAATAATGGCATTTAAACGAGTTCTACAGAATTTCTACTTTGTATTGTAAGTGGATATGGTTCATTTAAAGTTTACAAAGCAAAATAGCGTCAAATACCAATATGAGCAAAAAGTGGACTTGGTACAATATAATTCTCAGCCGACGAACTGTTAAAATAAACAGATTGTCACCTGATGGCCATATATGTTCTGTAATGAAATTGTTACAAATTTTTAAACTGTAATTTTTTAATGAAAACATTAATTTTAAGCATACACAATTAAGTTAGCAGGAAAGTGGACAAACTGATGTAAATCAATAAACCAATTATTAATTTAGCGACGTTTCGAACATTTATTTGATCTTCATCAGGCATCTATATATTTATAGATGCCTGATGAAAGTCAAATAAATGACCGAAACGTCGCTAAATTAATAATTGGTTTATTGATTTAGATCAATTTGTCCACTTTCCTGCCAACTTAATTGTGTATGTTTGAAAAAAAATTTGGACGCAACAATTTCCAATTAATTTTAAGATATTAACGTCATTAGAGAAAAAAATGATCTTCAAAATGGCGTATCAAACATTAATTTTGATACAGTATTAAGGGAGATATTTCCTACCGACAACAAAACACCTTTGAGAACATAATATATACCGAGAGTACAGTACAAAGTAGGCAACTTTTCCCTATCTGTTTTAGCGAAGATATTTTCTGCAGATTCATTAAGATGTCACGAGGCGCAACAAAAAGGGAATTTTCACAAAAATTAATATTTATAACACAACAAACAAGTTCAGGGGGTCTGCAGGACAAGGAGGCATGTGGAAACGGTTGCCGGTGCATGGTTACAGATGAGAGAAAGCATTGCAAAACAAAAGGACGAGTAATATTTTACAGGAAACGCTTAAAGGATAATACCAATAAGTTTATTCTAACCCATTTCCAACCGGAATAAAACTGCTGGTGTGTTGAAAAATGAGATTTTGATCAACGTTATTGTTTCTGTCTGCTGTTTTTATTCATTTACTGAATAAAGAACAGATCACTTCAAGACGTAAAAAAATTCTTTCAATTACATTCTTTGTTGAAATTCCTGCACTGCCCCAGTTCAGGGCTTTGAACTTTCTACCCGTATGGTGTATACCATTTTTCTTTATACCGGGTCGAAAGTACTTTCGCCATTACATAAAAAGACTAATAACTTTCAAGTGAGCAATTTTGAGGTTATACGCAATAACAGCTGTTAGCTACTACTGGCTGGCGGCAGTCACACTTAAGGGGGTCGTCTGGTGTGAGGGGTCAAAAAAAACGAAAATTTTTTTTTGCTTAAATCGCCTTTTTAGGATCTCCAGATTATGTTTGTGAAAGAGTTTTTCGAAATTCGAAGTCGCTGGAAAGTTACAGAGGTAGATCGTGAGTCAAGTGCTTTTTTCTGTTACGCATACTTGATTTTTCAAACGCGTTTTTCTCGAAACTGTATTTTTTAAAATGGTTGCCACGATATCTCAAAAACTAATGATCCGATTGCGTTGAAATTTTTATGGTATCTTCAGTACATCTATAGTTCTAGCCCGAACCAAAATCGTTGTGATAACTGTAATAGTTTTTTTATTCTTCAGGCTGGAATAGTAAAAAAAACGATGAAAATCGTAAATTTTTTTTCAAATCTTCGCCAAAGATGAAGTTTTCAATATTTCGACTTAATTCTGGTACCGGCTGTAGTCACAGGCCTACCAATTATAAGGCAATTTGATTTGTTGATTTTACATAAGCAGATCAGTATGTATCGTGGCAACCGTCAGCCGATTTTTTTTTACATGGGCGTCATCCCGGAGATCTACAGTCGGTTTAACTGTACATTTCAACGTGAAAAAATTTGGAAAGATTGGTGAAATGTCAATAAATACATGATGAAAATATTAAGGTAGTATAAATTCATTGTTCGCCACGAAAAATTCCCAAAAAAACGTGAAAAAAACAGTTGTCACACCAGACGATCCCCTTAAAAAAACTCTTTTGTCCCGCTGTTATAGATGGCGTGCGAGTAATTCCAGCGGAGCATAAATGTTTCGCTTTCTGCCTTAAAATCGAAGCCGAAAGTACGAACTTTCGATCGGGTTTAAAGAAAAATAATTTTTCTGACATACCTATTGTAACAGAAAGTATATGCGTTGAGTTAAAATGCTTACCTCTTCAAACGTTTCCGTCTTATAATTGACTTGGGCATTGAAGGGTTGAGAGATAATACCTAGACGGATAGTAATGTAAGAGAAAGAAAAGTAATTTAGGAGCTTTCTCTGTCAACGGATTTGCGAAATCCTCACTCACAGCGTCGTTTTCATGGAGGTCGGGAAACAATTTTTCAATTTAACGTGTAATTTCAAGCGTGAGAGAACATGGTTAGAAATATACAAACTGTCTAAATTTATTATTTTCACGGTAAAAAGCAGACATAAAATGCATACGACCAATAGAACGAAATAACAGTAACAGTGACTAACCGATTCCAAAAATAACTCTTACCCGAACTAGTTGTGTTAAAGATAATATGCTGTAGTATTGACCAGATACTAAATAATATGTTCCTAAAATATTAGAGTTTAAAAAAACTGAAACAACACGCTATTATGAACTAAAAAATGACAATAATTTAACAACAAAATTAGCTTTACTGTAAAAAGCGTGGGGTGCTATCTACTTAAATTTTCCAAATAGCTCTACATTTACAGCTAATAAATGCTATTACCGAAATTATCTCTTAAGAATAAAATGTTAGACATACCTAAATAAAAATTTAATAATAAATAACCTGTTACTAAACAACATCTTAATAAAACTTGCTACTATTTTAATCCTATAATCTGCTAATTCGCTCAAATAACTACAAGAGTGACAAGTACTTGTTTTAAAAGCAAAAGTTCGCTTTAAACAGAACCATTCTCGACAAGGGCGTACCCAGGATCAAAACTAGGGGGGGGGGCAAGCCATGGTCGTTCAGGTTGTAACATTTTATCACGGAAAAGGTGAATGAAACCAAAATATTAAGAAAATTATGTATAATTATAGCAGTGCTTTATCACCTAATTTATTACAATTATTTGCTTGAAAAAAAAAATCTAGTTACATGTCTTATACTAGTATCATTTTTCTTGGATTTGTAGAAGTAAAGTTATTTCAAGAATTGTAAAAATTCCAGCAACAAAATTTAATAACGACTTATTTTTTTCCTCCAGGGGGGGGGGGCAGCTGCCCCCCCTGCCCATGTCCCTGGGTGGGTACGCCCTTGATTCTCGATCTTTCTATAACACGCAACAATTAATTAGGTCTTAGGAACTGTTCACCAAGATTTTTGGGTAATGTTAATTAGTAAATTTTTTATTTAAAAATCCTTTTGGCAGGGTACGGTAAAATTAATTCTTGAGATTGAAAATGTCACGAACGTATCAAAATGTATGTATATCATATACCAAGGGTGGGCCAGAATAAATTTTACATTTTTTTCGTGGGTAGTTAACACCTTCCTATGTCTGCATAAATACAAAAAATAGTAGAATTTAATTACTACATTTATTTCTCTTATCGTTGTTATGAGTGGGGACATATGAAGTGAAAGATGCTTTAGTAGTTGATATGAACATGCATGTTACTACGTGCGTTTAATAATTAATTTAACTCTTTGAATGCCCAGGAGCGAGATTGGGCTCTTCAATACACAGGCGACGCGCTTTTGCTCCCGAACGAACTAATACAATTTCTATTTCGTAGTTGTCGCTTCTTGATAATTGTTTATTGTTTTTGGAATTTAATTAGAAACTGGTACTCAAAGGGTTAAACTAGACGAATTACATCGAAAAATATTTGTTTATAATTTCTTTTACAGATCTCGCGGTCGGATAGAAATTTTTCGCGGACCGTTGGGCCGCGGGTTAGGGGTTGCCCACCGTTATCTTATACTATACAAACCGACTTTCATCGTAACCTTAAGATCGTAGGTTCAATCCCGGCGGTATATTTTTATTGAACAGAAATTGTTAACAGTGCCATCCGTATATACTTATAAAGCTGCTATCTTTGCCTGGAACAACTACAACAATTTTGATTTTCTTGGTCATCAATATAGTACAAGAAATAGGAACAATTTAAGAAGTATTAGACCTAACTTAACACTCTACTTGAAAAGTTCCTTACATTGTTGTGCTTGGATATTTAATCATATTCCTCACGAAATAAAAAACGTTGCTAGTCGTCGACAGTTCAAAAGAAAACTTAAGGTTTTTCTTTCTAATAAATGTTTTTACTCTGTTGAGGATTTTTTTAATATGTAATTTTTTTTTAATCTTGTTTGTCATACTGACTTTTCCTATACAATATTTTTTGTCTTTGGAGCAATAAAGTATTATTATTATTAATATTATTATTATTATTTATTGCGATGCATATTTTTATACACAGTTTTTCTTTCGTAGTGCGTAGTGTAAAATACGCAGGTTCTTTTTTCAGTAGTTATTTATAACAGATTATTGTATTTAAATAACAGCAAGCCCTGTTTTAATATAAAACAATAACAGTTTTTCCAATCACTACTTCACATACGTTTAGAAGAAGCTTTTCTACAAGTCGTAAACACATATCATGTTTCGCTATATTAAAATTTATTGTCATTGGAAAAAAAACTCCACCTTTCTTTGAGACAACAAGATTGAATAAATCAAAATATTATTCTGCAACATTCTATTATAGTCAGTTCCATGTAACAATTTAGTGACGTAACCAATATGCCAATATTTTCTATTGCATAATTAAACGGTTTTATTTCACGTTTCGTACATTTCAAAAAGTAAACTTACCAAAAAAAAGTGAACCAGCTTTGAAACTTACCTGAAACAAAAGATATTATTAGATACAAATTGCATAATTAAAGAAAAAAAACAGATACTTCTAATTCAAAATATCTGACAATTCTAATTGAATATTGATGATAATAATAATAAGCACTAATTATAATTATTATTATATTATAATAGCCATAAAATATGAGAATCATTATCACAAAATTCTCAACGTGTATTGAATTTGCGCGAATTCAATCGCAAAAAACAAAGACCGTGCAGATGTCGTGGATTTGAATCCTGCCTCTGCTAATGTATGTTTTGTGATGTCGTTTAGTTTTAAGTGATTATGTTATTTGATGTAATTAAGACGCTAAGGACCTAAGTTTTCGAGCGTCTATAATCTACAATAAATAAAAAAATAAGCAAATAACGTATGTGTATGTGTGCATGTAAAATGCACACTTCGGAAATGTGTAAATATGTAAATATGTAAAAAAAATCTTATTCAATATTTTAATGTTAATGCTTCACAAAAAACTAGAAATACGTACCATTCTTCCTATGACTTTTAGTCGACTTTTGACAGCTCATTTTATCTAAATAAACGATTTAAAATCAGATAAAAACGAGAAAATTAGCAATTTTACACCAATTTTTGTACAGTAAGATTTAAATTTGAAAAGAATTATTGAGCAAGCTAGATTTTTAGATTTTTCAGTGTTTTCAACCTAAGTTTGTAAAGAAAAAAATTCAAAATGTTCATTCACTTTCTTGTAATTCACAATATCGTGACGTGTTGTATGGAAATATTGACGAATATGCTATTTTTTATTCAATTTGTAAGACAAAAATATGTTTTTTTTTTAATTCAAGAAAATATTTCGTTATTTTTCAGTCATTCTGTATAATTACTAAGACAATCTGTACTGTTATCAATCAATCAATATATTGAAGTATGTGTTTGTGCGTTGTTTGCATTGTAATTTAATACAAAATGATGAAAGTTTCCATTTACTGAACGTGGATTTTATTTTTATTAAATAAATATAGAAGTAGTGAACAGTCTATTTTCATATAAAAATGGATACTTTTTCTTTTATGCCATCACAGCAAATACTATTTTATTGAAACTCAGGAGTAGAAAAAATTATAAATGAACTATACATGAATGACACCACGGCACTATGACAAACTAATTAAGATGCATATATTTGTTTGTTTTTTGTATTATACTACAGTGAAATTAATTTTTAATGAATGTTTAACAACTGTATGTACAAAACCAAAAATAAGAAAATTATGGATAATATTTAATCCATATTTCTTATTTTCGGTTTCGTTCACTGAAAATAAGTTAAATACTAGGGACCCTATCTGTGATATTACCATTGCAACCCACTAGTGGGAAAATATGTTTTTTGGATTCGAGGGACCTCAAAACGAAAAAATATTGTAAAAGTTGAATTTTGACCTAAATTAGTACCAAAATTTAGGTCAAAATTCAACTTTTACAATATTTTTTCGTTTTGAGGTGCCTCGAATCCAAAAAACATATTTTTGGAAAAACTCTGTGCGTCTGTTTGTCTGTGAACACGATATAGGCTAAACGGATGAACGGATTGAAACCAAATTTTGGGAGGATGTTTGATATACAAATATGAATAGCCCCATTGTTTTTGGGGGAACTTGACGCATGCGCAGAAGAGATATGTTTTATAATGTTGCTTTTCGATCTGACCTATTCTAAAGTCCATGAATTTATTTATTTTTAACTTATGTAAAACGATAAGACATTTTCAGGCTCCACCTCTGTATGCAGACAATACACAGTAAAGCAGGGGTGGTCAAACGGTCGATCGCGAGAACTATTAGAGTCGATTGCGGGAAAGCATCTGCAATCTACATTTCTTTTTAAGACTACAAAATAATCCCGATTTGTCGGTGCGGCGCAACGGTTACTTACCATTTTCTTACAGGTCACAGCTTAGGCAAACAAATGTATCACCAATAAAAGTATCTAATTCTAATGCGTATTTTTCCTTCGGAAATATGTCTTTGTGCTAGTCTAGACGATCGCTTGACGCAGCGCCGACCATGGGTAGAGCGAGAGGAGCGGTCGCTTATAGCAAGGGGCGCCAAAAACAATTTTAGTGACTAATTGAAATTAACACCAAATACTAATTTAATTATATAGTGGGCTAACTTTCTTAATGTTAAAGAAGCAGAAGTATAATAAAGCTACTTAATGTAGTTTAAAAATTCAACAAGTGTTGGTTTTTGCTATAAAAGTTGGTTTTTGAAAATTTGGGACTTATTAGTGTATTTGCCATATGGCAACATACACTATTGGCGTCGGTCGGATGGCGGGACCTAGGGGTCGGACCAAAATTTCTCGACGTTTCATAACCTCCTAAACACTTTGGCACCATTTTTTCTGTCCTTTCCAGATACCGATTTAGTTTCAAGTTTATTCAATAAAAACTGTTCATCACGTTCAGTGTTATTGAAGTTACAGAAAGACCCCGGTTAACGCGGGAGATATGTTCCAATAAGTTCCTGCACTATACGAAGTCATCTTAATACGTAGATAATGGACATACGTGAAACAGAACCGAGAATAAGAAAATTTGTTAGTTTGTAACATTTAATATTAAATACGTTTTTATAACATTAATTGTACATTTATTATAATTGCTAATTTTTGTTTACAAAAAAATTATAAAAATCAAATTAAAGTTCGATAAGAAGTTATGTTTGGGATGAAAAAGGTACCTTATTTGACATATTTTGTTTTTTGTGAAGCAGTCATTTAATGTTTGCCTTTTTCTGTTTTGTTCAGCAAGCTGTTGTCGATGGCAAGATATTGCATCAATGACACTTCGTCTTGCCTTTGAACTTCTATCAACATTTGAATCATTTTTAGAAATTAGAAAATGATTGGAAACGTCGAGAAATTTTGGTCCATCCGACAGACGTATATATCGTAAATACACACAAAAGAAAAATTAGAAATATAAAATTTATTTGTTGGGAAAAAGGACTTCTTTAAGTGAACACTTATTTGTTTTATATTGCGACGTTTCGTCCCTTTATTGGGACTTTTTCAAGCTTATAACATTAAATGTTTTGTTCAAGTAGATATAAAAGTTAACATGTAGATATAAATTTTAGTTAAACAAATTGTTTATAAAAACTTTTATAATAAAAACGTTTTTTTTTTTAATTTTTACGGTTGATGTTCAAATTAATTTAAAAAAGTCAAAAATTAGAAATATTTCAAGTTTGCCCAATACGATATGATTTTGCGTTCTTCGTGTAATTTTACTCAAATTAGTGGTTACAAGTTTGTTTTCGGGCAATAAAAGGAAAACATTTTTTGAAGTAGTTAAGCAATTTGTGGAGTTTCTGTTCGATAGCTGTTGGTAAAAATAGCAGGGGACACGAATATCATGACTGCCAATTGAATTGTAACAGGTATGTAATTACACGCTGGTCTCTCATGGGAAATCTTGACATAGTAGCAGAGAAAGTGTGGAAAAACAAATCTCCATTTAATTGTTTCCTACAAAAAAAAAGGTTTTGTAACATATTATCGGCAAAAACTTGAAAATTGAGGTCATGCAAGTTTACTCAAACTTTATTTTAAAATTACATCGGAAATTGTTGCGTCCATATTTTTTTCAAACATATACAATTAAGTTAGCAGGAAAGTGGTTGATGTATATCGATAAACCAATTATTAATTTAGCGACGTTTCGGTCATTTATTTGACTTTATAGATGCCTGATGAAGATCAAATAAATGACCGAAACGTCGCTAAATTAATAATTGGTTTATCGATTTACATCAATTTGTCCACTTTCCTGCTAACTGAATTGTATATGTTTATTTTAAAACTTTGTATATTTGTTGAAGTTTCCATTTTGAAACCATTTTGCTACGGAAAAATATCTAGCAATTCTATTTTCAATTTATTTTTAAAAATAATCGTTATAGGTGAATAATGGTTCTAAATGAATAAACAGAAACAATTTCTAGATCGACACCTATCAGAAATAACTCGAATTAAAAAAAAATATATATAATGAGCCTCGCCCTCATAAGCTCACATAAGAAGTTTAACTTCTTTAGTTTTTAATATTATTCCCAGGTTTAATTTTATTTATGTGAAACTAATTAATAATATTTGCATGTGCTTATAGCGACATACTATAAACTTCTGTCCTTGTCAGTTTTATGTAACTTAGGAAACAAACTAACTTTCCCTTTATATGCCAGTTCTACTTCCCCTCGATTTCTTACTTTTTTCAAATAGATTATTAGATACGTCGCTAAATCAGTTAAACTTCAAAAATGTCTATAAAGATATTGGATTAGATTTTTGACGAGCAAGGAAAAAAAAAGAAAAACGCCGTTGCTCACATGAGTCTACTTACAACTCTTCAGCTGCTGGAGTTTACGGATGAATAATTCAATTTTTTTTATTTAAGTGTTTGTACAGACCAGTTTTTTATCCGCAGTTTTCTTCGCCATTTTATTTGAATGGAGTCACACTGTTGATTGGATGTTACTTGTGTCATACCCTTTCATTTGATATCCATGTGAGGGGGGGGGGGGTAAATAAGAAGGTAATCTGCCATTTTGTGGTGGCGGTCATATTGGATCTACCATAATATATTGTATTGTCTTCAAAACCAAAGATGTATGCTAAATTTCAACTCATCGGAAAGCGGATTAAATTTAACTTGCAAGATTCGATTACAGACAGATAGACAGACACCGGAACAAGTAAAACTAAATAAAAGTTTGTAAAAAACTATGGTCGTATCGGAACATTAAATTCAATGTATTTAATGATTTCAAAAAAACGTTCGGTGCGTCCTTTGTAAGGTTAATTGTTACTTATGCAACGTAAATTCCAATTTAAACCGGATGAAGAATCTGGGGATACGACGCCAGAAAATGATGTTTTCTTTTCATTACAGTGAAGGAAGATATGGCTTTGAAATGTGCACCGTTCATCCTAAGTATCATCATGACAATACTCCTTTAACAGATTTAAAGATATTCTATTGAACATTTTATATTCTCCAAACATTTTTGGATTGACAATAATCTCACACATTTATTCTGAAAATATTACAATTTACCTTCGAAAGCTCAAAAGCAAAAACGAGGATAAACTATGTGAAACAATTCTTCTGTTCACAATAAACAAGATGGACGCTTTAATAAAATCTTTTAAAGCTCTGGCAGATTTATTCTTAAACAAAAAACAACACGGAAGGACTAATCCTTCAAAACGTACAAGCTTTATTTTTGCTGCTCTACCTAAACTAAGGTATTTTTGTTTTTGTACAAAATAAAATTGTTTCTAGTTTTCAGTGATTAATTAAATAAATATAATAATAATGCGCTTAACCTCCGTTTCTCGACTTTATATACATAATTACTAGCGGCCCAGTCCGGCTTCGCCCGGGTGTAAATGTAATATATAGCATATAAAAGATGAGAATCATTATCATTAAATTCTCAACATGTATTGAATTTGCGCGAATTCAATCGCTTTTATTTGTGAATGTTCAAAAATCTCAAAAAAATCTTATTTCCCAAAAAGAAATTTAAAAAATTCTGTTGATCCGATCGCTACCAAACTTCAGAAGATCACCCACTGGGCTAATCTAAAGATTGTCTGAAAATTTCATCAAAAATGATCTACCCGTTTGGAGTCCATAGATTACATATACATCGTCTTTTATCTATATAGATTATCAAAATGTAAAAAGTGGTTATTGTGACATAACGATAATAGTTGGACATATAGTATCGCGAAGTTTTTTGTAGTTATTGATATGTACTTTAATATTGTAGAACATACTTTTGTGCGACAAAAGATGTTTTATGGCATTTTTTTTACACCTTGGGTTACGTTACTAAAGTTTTAGTAAGGATCCCTAATATTTCCTAGCAATAAATATAGCCTATGTTACTCGGGGTGAATGTAGCTTTCTAATGGTGAAAGAATTTTTTAAATCGGCACAGTAGTTTTTGAGTTTATTCATTACAAACATACACACAAAAATACAAATCTTTCCTCTTTATAATATTAGTGTAGATGTATCACGAACGTAATTGTATTATGACTCGTGTAACAGTTAAAACTCGCTGATCGCTCGTTTTTCCATAATGTCACACCTCGTATATAAGAACAACATTCACATTCTAGATACATAAACTAATATTTTAGGACATGTATTTTTAAAAAGTAACTTCTAACCTCATTTTTGTTATGAAAATGACAAAATCAATGACGCCATTAACCTTGTCTATTGAAACAATACCACAAAAAATCAATATCATATAAACTTCTAAAACTCGACTTTCTGTTGAAAAATGTCTCTTCTTTATTGAGTCCAAAAAAAAAATGACTAATGACTTTGTATCGAATGTATTAGAATTAAATTGTTCGAACTGTTCTATTATAATTTTATTTGTACATAAAGCAAATAATGAGCCGAAGTCATCAATTTTTTTGTCAACATTATTTAAAGTAATAACAGGGAAAAACACTTTTCTTTATTTAATGTCATTTCTAGTTGGAATGTGGTATTTACACAATAATTTTGTGGTCAAACGGCAAAACAGTGCATGTCGAATTTTTCGTAGCTTTTCATAAACCAATTAGTTCAAAAAGACGACGAAACCGTTTAAAAAGCATCCGGCAAACCGTGATCCTAGTTGGGAATAAGTCGTTCTGAATCTGGAATGCATGCTTATACATCGAGCATTGCACTTTCTTTTTGAAGTGAAAATTGTTTTAACACCGTTGTGATTTGAAACTCGATGAAACGAAAAAGCGACACTAAAAAGAGACAAACATATATATCATAACTTCGAGAGGGGTTAACCGATTTGAAAAATTTCGACGCCATTGGGATTCAGAACGTTTACGGAATTGTAGTAGTTTTTACTTAAATCGGTTGAGTCGGTTAAAAACTTACAAACTACGTTCGAAAAAGCCACTAAAAACTATAGAAATTGAAACTAAAAAAACAAAATTTTGTCCATTTTAATGTCTTTTTCAACTTATACTTTGAAATTATTTGGCGCATTGAGGATAAAATTTTCTCTGTTACGGAAGTTGCAGCATATATAACGAATACGAGACACCATGCAGTTAGTTTTCTTTGTTACGGAAGCTGCGCACACATGAGACATCATGAAGTTAGTTGTTAATTTAATATGAATGTATTACGTGTAGCGGCAAGGTTGAAATCGTCGATAAAGCTGACTATTCGTTGCAGTATAGTTTTACTTTGTGTTCATTTCTCTGTTACAATGTCCACCCATTATCCAAAGTAAATAATTACTACTCGAAGTGAACAGGCTAACTTTTAACTATATTTATCATCTCCCTAGGCGTCCTATTTTATTTTATCAATACAGATGTTTAACCAAAAAATGAATATCAATTACCATGATCACGCTAAAGAAGTATAACGTTGCTACACGCACCGTCTTTTGAAAGAGGTTTAATTTTTTTATAGAAACGTGCAAATGATGAGTTCGTTTCACGTCCATCTTTTCAAACAATAGATAATGTTTATGTATTTGACACATATTTTAAATGATGCACTCTCCCACTTCCTAAAATATTGCTATTTCCTAATGAAACACCCTGTAGATAGATATTTATTGTAGCGGATCAGTCATCAGACATATGCGATGTCAACTAAATATTATTTAAACGCCACTACGAACTGTTTTGTGACACTCTGTATATGAACTATGAGAACATCGTGTCAAAAAAAAACACACATTTTGTACATTAAAAAAATCAAAGCGGAATATAGTAAATTTATTATTTAAGAACATCGTTCTAGTTCTGAAAATTTGTTTGAAATAAATCAATCAATGTTCATTTATCAGTAATATCGCATGTGATACTCGACCGCAACGCCATCGCAACATATTATATATTCTTTTGAAGTATAGGTATATGTCGAAGGAATATTGTGAAATTGGGAATATTAAACTCGGAAAATTATAAATGTTCGGGTTATTAACAATCGATTTCAAAACGTGCAGCATTACTATATCATATTATTTTATAATTAGAAGCCAACCCGTGCGAATACTTGGCACCGTTAATAGTCAGTTACTTGAGCACCACTACGTCGCTTAATATTACCGACAACTCTTAAAATAAATAGATAGCCACCAAATGGCGACATTTTGTTTTTTCTGAATGTTATTTTCTGCAAAGAAATTGTTAAAATTTTTAAACTGTAATTTTTTAATGAAAACATTACTTTTAAGATATTAACTTAGTTTTCACTTTTCGTCATTAGAGAGAACAAATAACCTCAAAATGGCGTATCAAACATTAATTTTGGTACACTATTAAGGGAGATATTTCATACCGACAAAAAACACCTTTGAGAAATAATATATATCGATTACCATAGGAAAATAATTCAGTAAATATATTAAGTCTACCTATTTTTTTGGAAATAAGAAAGGTTATTTTTTGGTAGATTAAAATCCGACACATATAGCGTCTATTTTGACAGATAACTCTTTCTATCTAAAACCTATCAGGTAAGAATATTCAGGGCTAAAATTACTGAAAATAATTCCGACAGAACTTATCAAAATCGCATATTTAAAATGAAAAACGTATTATTCCAGATTTCACTCTAAATGATGTGAAATTAACAATTTTTAAGAATTTTGAATTTAGAATAAAGTCAGTTATCGTATATACTATCTAAGAAGTTATCTTGAATCTGCCAGTTTTGTCCAAAAACACGATTTTTTATTGGGGGCCTTTATTGCATATAGCGTGTTGCTACATTATGTAACGCGTTTGTATCTATGCTGCCAGAAAATGAATACATGAACAGTCCTGGATTTACACTAGGGACACTCGAGGCTTACTACCCAGGGCGGCAAATTTTCAGGGGCGGCAAAATTCGGAGGTTGAGAAAAAAATTTTATCACGTTATCGAAAATGCTTTAAAAATTATAATCGTGTTGAAAACGTCTTCAAAATTATCTACACTAATATTATAAAGAGGAAAGATTTGTATTTTTGTGTGTGTGTTGTTTGTAATGAATAAACTCAAAAACTACTGTGCCGATTTAAAAAATTCTTTCATCATTAGAAAGCTACATTCACCCTGAGTAACACAGGCTATATTTATTGCTAGAAAATATTAGGGACCCTTACTAAAACTTTAGTAACGTAACCCAAGGTGTAAAAAAATGCCACAAAACATCTTTCGTCGCATGCGCTGCGGAAACTATTGATGATAGAACAAAAGTATGTTCTACAATATTAAAAAACATATCAATAACTACAAAAAAACTTCGCGATACTATATGTCCAACTATTATCGTCATGTCACAATAACCACTTTTTACATTTTAATAATCTATATAGATAAAAGACGATGTATATGTAATCTATGGACTCCAAACGGGTAGACCATTTTTAATGAAATTTTCAGACAATCTTTAGATTAGCCCAGCGGGTGATCTTCTGAAGTTTGGTAGCGATCGGATCAACAGAATTTTTTTAATTTCTTTTTGGGGAATAAGATTTTTCTGCGATTTTTGAACATTCACAAATAAAAGCGGTTGAATTCGCGCAAATTCAATACACGTTGAGAATTTAATGATAATGATTCTCATCTTTTATATCCTATATATTACATTTACACCCGGGCGAAGCCGGACTGGGCCACTAGTAACAAATAAAATTGTATTTTTCCTTATTACGAATATGTTCAAAATTATAAACAATGTAGTTTCATCAATAAACTTGTGTAAAAAATTTCAATGTCTCGAATTTTACAAACTGACCGCTGCAAAATTTATAGATCACTATTTCCCATAATATTCTCTCACACAGCATACCACTAGGGTTGCGAAAAATCAAATAGCTTGCAACCCTGCAAGCTGGCACCTGTAGTGTGATTCGCAAAAGAGTACGTTCCTTCTATTAAATTATAATAAATTTTCTGCTATTTTATTTATTTAAAAATGGTATATCAAAAGTTTATTCATTTTTTGCAAAATTTCGGTAATGGGGTGGCATTTTTTACAGTTCCCAGGGCGGCGCTAAGGTTAAATTCGGCCCTGTATATGAAAGAAGTTGGAAACATTTCTGAAATGAAACAAAATAGGTGAAGTCTTGAAAAAAACCTTTTAAATGTGTACCTTTGTGTTTACTGAGATTTTCCGATCAATAATGTCAGAGTTAAAGTGCTTACAAAGCCATTACTCTACCGAACTACTATGTATAATATAACTAGAAACTTCAATTCAACAAAGTAGTTAAAGCATTTGACAATTGGAGGCAATGGTAAACATTATAAATTATTCATAGCCACAAAAGTTGTTTGAAAATTAAATTGATTTTCAAAATATAATTACATTAGCTTAATGACACAACAATAAATTTTTTTTTCAAATTATACTCACATTACCTACTTTCCAAGTTTGCAGTTTTTTTCCATGCTTCGTAAGCGAAGGTGGTTGCGGGATTTTATTTTATTATCAATCTATATATATGTCGTAGGATGATTGAAATAATCGGATCTTCGCGAAAATCCTAGAACGATTGCAAAAAACCAGATTCCAATAATTACTTATCCGATTTTTTGCAATCGTCCTAGATTTTTCGCGAAGGTCTCATGATTTCGATTATCCTACTACATATATAAATAAAAAACTTTTTAAAAAATATATTAACCTCCTTCAAAAAAGTCACTTAAAGATGAAAATAATGAAATTTTGAGGTCGGAGCCAATGTAATAAAAGTAGTTATGTAATTAAAAGTTTTAGTAATGAAATTGGTTCCGACCTCAAAATTTCAATATTTCTATCTTTTTAGTGACTTTTTTGAAGGAGGTTTATATTTTTTTTTTTAAACTTTTTGATGGATTTGATTTTGCACATTTTTATTAATAATATTTCGTAGTTGCTTTGTTAATACATTATAATAAAAAACTTCTTAACCGATTTAGGTAAAATTTATGTGGGATCATTCTGAAGATATGCCCCATTAAATAAGAAAGTACTCTTTATCAAAATCGGTTCACAAATGCTAGCGATATGAGGTAGCAGTCATATAAAAATATATTTTTTTGATGTCATTTAAAAACGGATGAACCTATTTTAATAAAAAAACTATTTGGCACCAATCCATTTTAAACACAATGTCACAGCGCTCGTAATATAACCAATTAGTAATTTATGTGACCTTGGCTAGACTTTTTCGACCAATTTCAATTCCTTGCAGAACATGAAAGTGGAAAAGAATTGAGGTAGTTAAAACTGGAAGAGATTCCTGAAAGCTTTAAACAAATAAAAAATAACAGTTATTGACAGCCATATTACGTTACTGAGTTCTTTTAACGTTGTAAATATTTGTATTGTGTAAATACATTCCTTCCTTTATTTCAAAGCGCAAAAGAGCTAAAGCAAGTAAAGTGCTGATAAGGTTGTCGACCTAGCATGTGGAAGTTTCATAGTTGTAACATTTAAGTAAAGATTAACCTAATTTTCAGTGCAACTTGCCGTCTACAAGGTTTCATATACCCAACAGAATTGTGTATACAAGCAGACATTAGTACAGTATATTGGGCGTCCGTTATAACTTTTCACTAAGTATATTTGCCCAACCTATACATAAGTAGGCTTTAGTTATTTTTGAAACTGTTTTTTTTATCTAATTGTGTAGGCTTTCACGACTGGCGTTGTTGCAAAACTTCTTGGTTTCCGGGCTTGTACGCCGTGGTCCATTGGTATTTCTACCTGACGTTTCGTCTACAACTGCGGTAGACATTATCAAAGGCGATGTGGTAGCGGGCGAAGTGTCCTTCTCGGCTGCTCACAAGCAAGTGTGATAATGTCTACCGCAGTTGTAGACGAAACGTCAGGTAGAAATACCAATGGACCACGGCGTACAAGCCCGGAAACCAAGAAGTTTTTTGTTTTTTTTTTGTTTGTTAGTATGTAGATGTACCTACAGTCAAACCTGAGTGAGTGAGAACTGGGTAAGCAAGAAAACTCTCTAAGTGAGAGTAATTGCCAGGTACCGTCTTTGTAACACCCTATATTTGAGAAACAGAAACCAAAGACGTTTTTCACTCATGGACCTCTATAACTGAGACTACTACTTGCCTGTACCTCTATAAGCGATGTCGGAATGCTCTGAATATTGTTTGTGCTGAGACCCAGCGGTAAGGGGCGAGGTAGGCAAAAGACATATTGTGGGTGTGGTTTTCTTTAGCTCTGTCTCGATCAAATTACCGGCACGTTTCAATTTTTGGCTGGTGCCAACTAGGAGGCTGAAAAATGTTATTGCAAGGGTGCCGCTGTCAATTGATTACTTTAATTTTTGGAAATATTTTGAAACATTTTGCGAAAATTCTTTCTCTATAAGGAAGATAAAGGACAGATCTATAGGTTTCTGTAATTTATGTATGATTTACTAGAAAAAAAATCGTATTAATTGTGCCAAAAAACACACGTTTTCAATGTCACACTACGACCTTATTCATACTTATTTTACAAAACTGTCCCATCATGACTCTTCCTTTTTCGGAAAAGTTTTTTAAATCTTCAAAATATTTCCAAAATTTAGAGTAATCAACTGACAGCAGCACCCTTGCAATAGTATTTTTTAGCCTCGTAGTGTGGCTTAAATTCAGAGCGTTCCGACAGTTTTAAGTGGGAGTGACGCACGCAAAATTTTCGAAGCCCATAACTAGTGAATGATACACTTATGGCTATAACCACACTGAATCAACATTTCTCCCTATCCGATTCCATTACGTGTTCCGATGTAAATCTACATTATAACCTTAGTGTTTATTTTTCTGCCCGATGTCGATCGACGTCGGATCGGGAGAAAAACGGATCCAAGGTTGGTGCAGTCTATGTTACTTAATATTTGAAGGTGAAAAAAAATATTTGACATTGTATAATAAACAATGGTTTAAGATAAGCACTATAATGATCTATACATTCAATTTTGTTAAAAATTTCATTGTATTCGTATTTTATTGCTTTAATCAATGTCTTGAAATAAGGTGCATTAATTAGTCGATTATTATCTAATTTTAGATCAATGGATACAACGATTAGTATTAATGAATAAATATAAAGAGCAATGTAATTATTGTATTTGTATAACGTTTTAAAAAAAACGAACCGTTTTCTCGATTAGAAAAAAATTATAATGAGTCTCACTCTCATAAGCTCACATAAGAAGTTTAAATTCTTTAGTTTTTAATATTATTCACAAGTTTAAAATTTTTTATGTAAAACTAATTAATTATATTTACACTATAAACTTCTGTTCTTGTCAGTTTCATGTAATTTAGGAGATAAACTGACTTCCCCTTTAGGGGTCAATTCTACTTCCCCTCGATTTCTTACTTTTTTCAGATAGATACGCCGCTAAAGAAGATAAACGTCAAAAAGCATCCAAGTGCTAACCGAACTTGCATGAAGTGTTCTGTATTATTAAGATTAACATAAATAACGACACTTGAAAATTCTACAAAACTTTTTATTAAATTATTTCTCGACGATCGTTTCGGACAATAAGTTCATCCTGAGGAATATAAAACATTTACTGTATATGTTGATGTTCTATATTCCTGAGAATGGGCTTGTCCGAAACGATCGTCGAGAAATAATTTAATAAGAAATTTTTGTAGAATTTTCAAGTGTTCTTATTTATTATTAATCATGTTCTATCAAATTATATTAAAAATCAGTGCAAACCATTAAGATACTTCAAATTTGCTTTATAAACGAAAAATTATCGTAATGCTGATAATTTCAATATTCTTGATTTTTTTCAAATTCTTCAAAATTTAGCTTCACATTACCTAGTCTTAATTCTTATATCAATAAATTGTAAAGTGTTAACTAGTGCAAAATATGTGAGATAATAAGTTTCTACGTTGCATAGTTTCTGAGAAAATTGGCAGTGACAGACGGACACCTAAGTAATCTTATAAAGGCTCCGTTTTTTTTCCTTTTGAGGTATGGAACCCTAAAAACTGGTTAAAATCGCCCTTGTTGTCTGTTGAAGTTGACACCATTGTTTAAAAGTAAACAATAATTAATCTATGATCACACAATCTGCTTAAATCTAGATACTTTGGGCGAAGAAAGAACTGAACAAAAGATCAAACCCGAGGTTTTTTCTCTTTCTTTCAGCTTGTTTTATTTATCAATGACAAAAGTTACTGCGGTACCGACGTTTCATTTGTAATAAAGTATATTGTTTTGTTCTTCTGTTTTTCTCAACAGAGAACGTTGTTCTTTTTTTTCCGATAGTGGTTTGTTTATATTGATGCGATCAATATGGCTGAAATGAAATAAAGAATTCAATATAATCATTTCCTTTTTCGGTAGCAAGAATTGAGGTTATGTAATCACAAATATGTAAAAAAAAATCCACAGTAAAAAAGACAATCAATATAAATTTTATGAGATGAAAAAAGTAAAAAACGAATAGCACATAAAGATTCCTTTTTTCCGTTCGGCGACAGTCACTTGTTATGTAGTCGATGACACTTTTCTCTTTTTCGTCGCTATTTTCTAACAGGGGTGGGTAAATTGGGATTTTTATTGACACTTTAACGACGTAATTTAATTTAATGTTGTTTTTTCGTTTAGCAAAAGAGAATTTGAAAATATTTTGCTAGTTGTCAAAGTATCGTTTATTAAAAAAATGTTTATATTAAGTATGTTAAAATAATTTTTTGTTTTTCGATAAGCCACCAGGTTTCCAAAAACTGCATATTTATTGTGAGGACCTATAGCAATATCTTAATTTGTCTCCTTAAACTTGTAGCCATCCATAAAGATAAACGAAAATTTTTTGTACTTTTCCAAAGAATTTATAATCTTTTAACCGAAAGAAATGTTTAAAACTGAAGTCAGACCATTGGAAAATTTTGTTTCGGGATAGAGCATTTGCATGAATTTTTTTATTGAATTTTTATTACGTAGCACAAAATATACGTTAACACACCTCTAAAATCTGAGAAACATTGAATGACACGTTAAAGTTCAATAATAATTTACTGAAATATGAATAAATTTCAAAAGAAATCTGATGATCAAAAGCAGTGTGTAACTAGTCAACGACGAAGTTCATATCGATTGTTCGTCTCTACAAATATAGTTTAGTTGTTTATATAGATACCAAAACTGTATTTTTCGTTCAAGTTGGGTAGGAAAATTCCATATTGCAAATAAAAAAAACCCGAGTCGCAGTGCCAAAACCCTGCCGACAATATAGTGTATTTGCTTATACAGGCAGTGTGGCTTTATTTTGCGAGCTTAAGTTGGTTTTTGGGCAAAATAAAAAATTTTACTCCTTAATACACCCCTTAAAATAACATTTTTTCTTAATTGCAAAATTATTATAAATCGAACCTCTATACCAAATTATATACAACTTTCAGTAAATAATTCACTATTTGTAAACTAGTGTTTTCATAAAATTTGTAAGTCCGGTCCTGTTGGGCCGATTTTATTTAAATTTTAGGGACACCTTTTAATTACTACTAAATGGTTAAATGTCAATTTTGAAACGATTCTGAGAATTTTTTCGGTATTTTGGGACCCAAAAACATTTTTCAACCCCTAAAAACTACCCTTAAAATGGCCCGATTACGCCCATTTTAAATAGGCTTCTTGCGGTGATGGATTTCGACACGTGGGCCAAATTTCGTTAAAATCAATTAACTCTTTCGAAAGTTATTGCCCGCACACATATATATATATATACGTATATATATATATATATATATATATATATATACATATATATATAAACATTTTTAAAAATGGTGCCAAAGTGTTTAGGAGGTTATGAAACGTCGAGAAATTTTGGTCCGACCCCTAGGTCCCGCCATCCGACCGATGCCAATAGTGTATGTTGCCATATGGCAAATACACTAAAAAATGTATATTATTTTGTAAACTATTAGTTTCTTATTATTTATAATATAACCGCGCGCCTGTACTTTCATAAAATGTGACATTACAAACAATGACGGATTTCAAAAAAAAATTTTTGTGCTAATACAGTAAATAAATTGTGACATTTTGTTCAAAATGTACTGCTCTGTTATTATTATTATTTTTTAACTCGCTTTTATTAGCTTCACCTGTAACTGTAAAATAAATCTTAAAAGTCTAATTTAACAAACTTTTATAATAATCCATATCTATTTGAAACTTTGCAAATGTACATAATACCGAAGAAAATATAATAATATGGTTCTAATTTGGATCTCATGATTGAAAATAAAATGAATACAAACAAAACATTGGACGCAAAAAAAACTACGGTTAGAAAAGGAACTAAGACTAAAAAGTAAAAAAAAAAATATATGTATCTAGTTTAATAAAACTAAAAAAACACTTTTATTACGCACTAAAAATTATAAAAAATTAAATTAACTTTTATTTTTCATTCAATACGTGATGGATGATAGATATGCTAAGGCGAAGTTTTCTCTTTAGTGGCTCACAGCTAAGTATGTGAGCCATCAAGAAGGACACTTCACCCGCTGCCACACCGCCTTTGATAATGTCTACCGCAGTTGCAGACGAAACGTCAAATAGAAATACCAATGGACCATGAAGATTTTCGAACCGAATAAGTTCGAATTTTGGTGTATTGCTAGGACATCTCCAAGCCCTAATATAGAAACAAAAAGAAAACGATCAATCTAAATGTTTATGTGATGAGGAAAAAAGAAAAAGAGGCAAAAGTCGGTGTAATTTGTGAGTTGTGCTGGAAGCAGACAAATGGGGAACGTGAGTTGTAATACCTATGGGTATATTAGCGCCATAAGTGGCCTCCGCCATCCAAAGAGAAGACGTTTTCGGCAACAATGGCAGCAATAATGAGCCGCTATTTCAACCCGTAATATGTAAGTATCTCTACCCTTTGTATAAAGACTGGATACTAAACGCCTTGCATGATTGAGAACCGTATTTTTCCCAGACGTAATTTATGCATTCGCGAAGAAATTGACGATAATACTGATATCGTTGATTTCCGACTATAAAAATAAGTTTATTGCAAACCAAAATTCATTTTAACAATTTGTGATCGAATTTACGTATTGATTATATTATGTACTAGCACTCCAGTCCAGTTTCCACCGAATTTGTAGATTACTAAATATAGACGTATTATGCTGCAGTGGACTTTCTTATAGAATAATAGATCTATTTGTTGTTTTTAATTTATTATTAATGGCTGCTACTAGGCTTGGCAACTTTAAAATACAAATTTGGGAGAAATAATGATTTCAAATGCGGGACAAGGGTTTAAAAAGCGGGATCCAACTAACTTTATTTAGAATACAAAAAAACGTGAAATTTTCTTTACAAATCAGGATGAGAAATAAAATAAACCACCTTGTTAGATTAATAATAGTCAATATTTACTAAAAAAAAAAACAGTTATAGTGTAATTTAGACTTTATTATGAAAACTATAAATTATTTTTTAATGAGTATTTTTCTTGACATTTGGCACTTTGAAGAATTTTTTTATTTTTAAGTACAAAATTGTAAAAATCTTTGCATGGATAAAAAAAATTTACTTTAACTTGTAGCTCTGACTCTACAGAATCCACGTGAAGACGATTTCGCGCGTCGGTCGAGGCATTATTACAAAGTGAGAAGACTTTCTCTGCTGCTACATTAGAATACGGAATAGATGCAATATATTTAGCGTCCTCCGAAAAGCGGGATATCTAGCGTCCCGCACACATCCTGAGCGGGACGTCTCGTTAAGGGTATCAGAAACGGGACGTCCCGCGTATAGCGGGACGGTTGGCAACCCTAGCTGCTCGGTTCCGCACGCGATTGAGATTTGCTGACTCATTGTATTTCTTAAATAATTTTTTATTAGTTTTAATTTTGAAAAACTCCTTTCAGCGGTTATGGAACTCAACGCCAACAAATGTTGCTAGACTAAATAAAGACAAATTTGGTATGTCAATATATTTATCGTTCTACGAGTAAAATTTTTTCGTCGCGTTCGCGGCATTTAAGTAATGCATAAACCTTCGAGGCGCGAGGCCTCTCAGACCGCGAGGCCCTGGGTTGTGGTCCACGGCGCCCTCGCCTTACACTGCCTCTGACCGGAAGGTTGTCACAATTGGGATAGATTTTTCGAGAAAAAGGGGACGCAACCATAATTAGAAAATTTAAGACTTCATTTCAATTTTATTGTGATTCAGTTCAGTATCGTACTCTAGTGACATAAGCGCGCGATATTAAAAGCTACTGAAGGCGTTGAATATTCGCTGAATGCTCGCTGAACCATTAGAATCCTGAAGGAATTGGTGTTATTCAAATATTATGTGGATATTCTCCACATGCATATACATGTCGTTTTTATCTTTTATTTCAAATAGTCAAAACGATAGCAGCGTTATTTCAGCTCTAAGTATATTGTGTATAATATACAGTACATTAGGAAGATATTGTAATGGGGCTGAAAATTAACAAATTTTTTTGTTTCAAGGTTACTACACTGTTTTTATTATAGTTTTGTACCCATTCGGCGCAACCTTATTAGGGTGGTAGAACTGTAGAAGTACTAAGCTTTGAAAAGACTTACGTTTTAGTATGATTCGAAAGGCTTAAAAGAAAATATGCAATATACTAAAATTATCAAAATTTGACCACAGTTTAGTTAGATTTTCAATCGATTTAAAAAAAAAAAAGGTTATATATGTTCCGTAATAGCTCCGCCTGTTGTCAACCGATTTGAGAAACTTCGACGCCATTTTGTTCAAAATGTTATCGAAGTGGTACCATACAATTTTTCTTAAAATCGATTCATCCGTTTTTAAATGACTTCAAAAAAACATTTTTTTTATATATGTGTTACCTCGTATCTCCAGCATTTGTAAACCGATTTTGATGATTATTTTCTTACTTATTAAAGCCAATTCAGACTAGCCGTTCTCGGTTACGATTCACCGGTCCGGTTGGGAGCTCGACCAATCAGGGCGCAGTCGTTCCCGATTGCGATTCGGGTCGAGCGTTTAGGTTCAGCTCTAATTTCAACCGGACCGTTCGCAACCGTAGCCAATGAGAACGCTTGCTGTTTTTGTTGACGTTTAACTACACATCAAACGTCAAATCATATTTCGAAATTGCGCATGCGCACCAAGAATAATCGCAGAACCGAATCGGGTTAGTGCGAGCAGCCTATATTAATCGAAAACCGAACCGGACCGGTGAATCGTAACCGTGAACGGCTAGTCTGAATTGGCTTTTAGGGCATACTTTCAAGGCGATCCCACATAAATTTTACTAAAGTCGGTTTAGTTTTTTTTTTAATGTATGTTCCGCGATATCTCCGCCAGTTGCGAACCGAAATTTACAATTGTTAAATAACGGTAACTACCTACATTGACATTTTATCTACACTAATATTATAAAGAGGAAAGATTTGTATTTTTGTGTGTATGTTTGTAATGAATAAACTCAAAAACTACTGTGCCGATTTAAACAATTCTTTCACCATTGAAAGCTGCATTCACCCTGAGTAACATAGAGTATATTTATTGCTAGAAAATAGTAGGGATCCTTACTAAAACTTTAGTAACGTAACCCAAGGTGTAAAAAAAATGCCATAAGACATCTTTCGTCGCACGCGCTGCGGAAACTATTGATGATAGAACAAAAGTATGTTCTACAATATTAAAGAACATATCAATAACTACAAAAAACTTCGCGATACTATATGTCCAACTATTATCGTTATGTCACAATAACCACTTTTTACATTTTAATAATCTATATAGATAAAAGACGATGTATATGTAATCTATGGACTCCAAACGGGTAGACCATTTTTGATGAAATTTTCAGACATCTTTAGATTAGCCCAGCGGGTGATCTTCTGAAGTTTGGTAGCGATCGGGTCAACAGAATTTTTTAAATTTCTTTTTGGGAAATGAAATTTTTCTTCGATTTTTGAACATTCACAAATAAAAGCGATTGAATTCGCGCAAATTCAATACACGTTGAGAATTTAATGATAATGATTCTCATCTTTTATATCCTATATATTACATTTACACCCGGGCGAAGCCGGACTGGGCCGCTATAACTTATAAACAAAGCAATTACGGAATCTTATTAAAAATGTGCAGCGAAATCAAATTTACTAAAAAGTAAAAAATATTGATAAATATATATTAATACATCTGAGATACTTTCATATATTCGTTAAATTCTTGTCAGTCAGCAAACATAACTAAGATTCATTGAATATACTCGTACCTTGAATAAACACGAAAATAAGTTAGCTATAACCAAAGGCAATGTATTTGCTTTGCTATAATCTCATCAGTTACTAAAATGTCTACGTCCGATAAATCAACAGTTTGGAACAACTAAACTACCTGACCTTTTTTTCCAGAACTTATTCTGATTGGAAACTTATTTACTTGACGGTATAATAAAATTATGACACCCCGTCTGTACAGAATCAAAGAAACCCATGCAAAGGTTTGAAGTATTGCGACGAGAAATTTAAATTGTGGAAAAAAACACTTATTTTTCGTTTTTCAGAGAATATATGTTTTACAAGCTGTGATTTCTAATATAAAGACGTTGAAATTTGAATGTACATTATTCATGTACATATAATTGTTGAATATTTAATATCTTCCATTTCTTCCGTGTTCTACAACTGACTATTTAACTACTAAACAGTTGGTAAATGTATCTAGTTGCAAAAAGTATTTAAGACGTCTTTATACCATGTGATGTTTTGTTTCAATTGAGAAGCTATGAACGTTCAGTAAACATTTTTAAATACTCATAACTTAAAGACAGTTTACATGTGTTGTTTATTGAATCAGTAGGTATATATTTATTTATTTATGAGTAAAAACTACTTGAAAATTTTGATTTATGCAATTCGATAGGGTGAGGAAAGAATGTAATTTATATTTTTTCGCAATCATCTTTTTAATATCTGCGTGTGTGTGTGTGTGTTAGCACGATAACTCTCGATAAATTTTTGTTAGTTGATTTAAACGAAATTTGGTCCAGACGTTGGAATCCATCACCGCACGAAGCCTATTTAAAATAGGCCCAATCGGGACGACATTTCAACAGTAGTTTTTACGAGTTGAAAAATGTTTTTGAGCCCAAAAGTACCGAAAAAATTCTCAAATCCCTTTCAAACTTTATCCTTTTAGTGGCAATTAAAAAGTGTTCCTAAAATTATAAAAAAATCGGGCTAACAGGACCGGATTTACAAAATTTATGAAAACACGCTTGCGTTCACGATTTTACTCATGGCAGGGTCTATTTAATTTGGTGCAGATGTTGGATTGACAACACTATTTCAATTCAGAAAAAAATATTAATAATTTAAGGGATGTGTTAGGAGGTTAAATTTTTTATTTTGTCCAAAAACAAACTTAATTTCACGTAATAAAGCTACAATACCTGTATTAGCAAATACACTATATTGTCAGCGACCCGAGTTTTTTTTATCTTTGTAGTTATATTAGAGTAACTTTTTACAGCTTCGCTGCCAACTCCGCACATATGCGAAGTGAACGGTAGAGCTCGGGGTGCCACTTCCGCACTTACGCCGAGTGGCGTCTCTTAACATTGTATACTGCCAGTACTGCCCGGCGCTGGGTTGGGGTTGTGCTTGGATGTTTAAACTTTTATTTACGAATCGTGGTTTTTTGATTTCGTGTTTTGTTTTGGTGATATTCACGTGCAAGGCCAGGGATTTTTTTTCCTAGTAAAAATGTTATAAATGGTAAACATAATATAGCATGTAGAAGCATCCTAAATATTGTTTTTATAGAAAATCAATAGCGGATTTTCTGACGACTCGTTTACATTCCAGTTGGCAGCGAAGTTGTTACTGGATATTGTGTGTGCAATGTTGATAGAAAGGCTGCTTGGCAATCGGTGAGAGAGTCCCCTTAAGTTGAGATGTAGATTACATGACTGTAAATTTAAATAAAATCTGCGTCAGTTCTTGTACCTGACATTTACTTTTTTATACTCGATATTAATAAATTACCATAAAATAAAACTGTATAGTCATCAAGTTAATACCGACTTATAAATATGTATTTTAGTTATTTTTAAAGCTTTTTTTCCTTTTTTAATTAGAATTCATGACCTCCCATTGGTGTCTGTGTCTATCATGAATCGTGTGATTTAATCTTATAGTTCCCGTTTTATATTAAAAATATCGATTAGTTACAATCTATTTCATTTCATACTTGTTTAATATTCAACGCTTTTTAGCGAAATATGAAATATTATTAAACAGTTGGTAGATTAAACAATTTATTTTGACTAAAAAGCAAAACCATGTCTAATTTTTCATAATTTCTTCATATACCTAGATTTCTGAACATAGGCTCAAAATTTACACCACATTTATAAAAAGTTTATAACTGAAAGTTTAATAATGAATGGAAATAATTATTTCATCTCATTATTGTGAAGGTTCATGTTTAGCGTTACCGAAGCTAAAATTAGCTCTCGCATGATGTGAATTTAGTGTTGCAATTTGCTTTATTATGAAAGATTAACTATTAAGATATGACATCGTAGAGTAATTGATAACTCATTCCTAGATAATCCGTCTTTCTATTGGTGAAAACCGTATGAAAATCCGTACAGAAGTCTCTGAGATTAGTCCGAGCAAACAAACTCAGCGCGGCGAGAGACTTTAATTTATAATACCAATTTTTTTAACGAACATACTAAGGTCTGCGTTTGTTAGTCGGTAACCAATTTCAAGTGTGTTAAAATATATTTAAATACCATATAACGAATAATAGGTATCTACTTTGTCGATAAGGTTATCCAAATTGCACCTGCAGTGTTTTTCTTCAATTTATTATTATTTCTTCCTATTTTAAATCGAACAGTCAGCATTTTTTCAACATCGAACAGAAAGTTCAACAACCTAGTTCGTATTTATTATCGGTGTGGGGTGGCTCCACTAATAAGATTCGATTGGTCATCCGAATTTGTAGTAGGGTAGGCCGAGCGTGATTCGATGGACTTGGTTAAATAGTTAAGGTGGGTTGTAGCTGGTGGGCATTATCCTCCCGGTGTGTAAATATGATTTAGAAACCGTTCATGGGCAGGATGTATATAAATCAAACAGGAGGCTACCTCTGCAGCGTGTAGTACATAGCTACCGTAAGGTGGAGGTTTGCTTTGCTCCAAGGCTAGATGAGCGAAAGGCCGCGGGGAGGGCGCGTGGGAATCATAACGACCCTACATATACTACATTTACTTCAAGATTTCGTTAGGTTTTCTTTCCTTACGGTATTTTTGTTAAGCCAGTGGTAAACGTACAGTAAAACCAAAATATCCACGTCACTGAGTAAAACCCAGCCGACAAACTATTAATCGGTATATATTATTGGTTGCACCTATTCGGCCGGGTACCGGACAAACAGTTTTATATTTATTAATACGGACACTGGAAAACAATTATACCCAAACAAATAGTATATGAATATATATTAAAATTAAATATAATTAATTAATTAAATTATTACTCATTGTAAAAAAATTGTATGTTAGATTAATCACTTCAAATTCAATTATTTTGCAAAAAATATTTTGACCAATGTAAGAACTAAATGTTGACTTATGTTGGCAGCACTAAACAAATTTTAAGTTTTTGTCAGTTCGTATGGGTGGTAACACTACACACGAACTTCAGAGGGAAAATAAAGCAATTTTACTGCTAATTTTATTTTAATTTGTCATATAAAAAGATTAACTGATAATTATAATAAAGATTTACTGATAATTATTCTAAAATAACTCTGATTTGTAGCGTTTATTTTGTATAATTTCCGTAATTAAAAAAAAAAAATTATACCTGTATAAATAGTGATTATTCTATTTATCCAGTACCCGTATAAATAGTGATTATTTTGTTTATACATTATCCGTATAAATAGACAATATTATTTCTCAAAGGTGTTTTTGTTGGTAGGAAATATCTCCCTTAATCAAAATTAATGTTTCATACGCCAATTTGAAGATTATTTTTCTCTTTAATGACGAGAAATAAGTTAATACCTTAAAATTAATGTTTTCATTAAAAATTACAGTTTAACAATTCCACTACAGAAAATAACATTCAGAAAAAACAAATGTCGCCATCTGGTGCCACCCTGTTTATTTTAACAGTTGTCGGTAATATTTGGTGTACTGACACTGAAGTCTCTAGAATAGAATAAAATAAAAGAAATCTCACCATCTGGTGGAAATCTGTTTATTTTATCAGTTTTCGGTAATATTGAGTGACGTAGTGCCGCTGAAGTCTCTGAATAGAATAAAATTGTTTCCACCCTATTATATTACGTAACTAACCACTGGCGGTGTGAAGTATTCGAACGGGTCCGATACTCTTAATAAACCCGTAAAAATGATCAAATTCCCTCGGGGATGGTAACGCCATCTCTTGTAAGAACTTAGAGACTTTGAAACCGAGCCTGAAAGATCACTTTTATGTATAGCAAACCGATGAATGTTGTGCGCAAAAAATGGCATCATATTTCGAATAAAAATCATGACACTTTGAGGATGATGGCATTTATCAACTGTTGAGTTGTTTGGCATATATAAAACAGGCTTCATGTCCCACATGATTTTCTTCTTTTTGATATTTATTCGCTGATGGTCTACTTTATCTTTCTTTCTTTTGTCTTCCTTTCCAGCGCCTTCGTCTTTTCGTTCATCTGTAACGTTATTTGATTTGTGTACTTGGTTGTGACTCTTCACAGTATCCCAACGTTGGATACATCAATGTACAAAAGAAAGTGGCACACAAAAAAATTTCAGACTAGAATATTTATTAACTTTTTCAAAGGTTCAATATAATCCGATTATAATTTACTCGTAAGATTATACATTACGAGGTTGACTCTAATTAAAAGAAATTAATTAGAGTGGTTGTGATCCTTGATGAATGTTGGATAAGTTTGGATAAAATCCGTGGCGCAGGATCAATAAAACAGCAATACTGAAGTTAAAATTGCATTTTCACTAGCGTTTTGGTACGCTTTGCACCATCTTCAGAGTTCAAATGCTGTCAATTCGTCGAAATGAGATTGTAAACATGGTGATTGGTTTCACAATATACAGAAAAAATTATTAGTAACATGAATATCTTACTAATTTTTCTGTATATTGTTTTATTGATCCTGCGCCACGGATTTTATCCTAACTTATCCAATTATACATTCCTCCAATTTTTGCTGATTAAATGATGTTCAAGTTGCAAATTTAATAGAAATTATTTTACCATTCCAACCCATCAGTGAGGAATGGTACTTACTAATTTAGGTCAAAATTCACTTTTCAAAATTTTACAATATTTTTTCGTTTTGAGGTACCCTGATTGCAAAAAACATATTTTTGGAAAAAGTCTGTGTTTCTGTTTGTCTGTGAACGCGATATAGGTCAAACGGATCAGCAGATTGAAACCAAATTTTGGGAGGATATTTAATATGCAAATATGAAAAGCCCTATTGTTTTGGGGGAAAACCGACGCATGCGCAGAAGAGATATCTGCTATAATATTGTTTTTTGTGTAGTTATGGTATACTTTTCTTTTTCTAAGAAACTTACCTACAAAAAATTTTTTCTAAACTGCATAGCTTCGGAAATATTTTGACAATAAAAAAATTAGATGTTCTTTTGTTCTGAAGATATGTCAAAAATAAATCAGTAGTTAGGTAGCTGACAAGCATGTTTTGGTTCATTTTTACATAGGTATACAAATAAAATATTAGATAGAAAACTTTGATTGCAGTGTACTAAAAAGGATAAAAATAATTTTAATAATTTAACTTCATAATTATAAAAGCGCGGGTTGTAAGCCCTATGATAGTCACGGCCCACGTTTTTATAATTATGAACTTAAATTAGTAAAAAAATGTTCCTCCTTTTTAGTAGGTACACTGCAATAAAAGCTTGTCTTCACAAAAGTTTTTTATCTAATATTTTTTATATTAAAAATCTCTTGAGAAAATGAATTGATATCCCTAGTCCAGCTGCCTTTTCTTTATCGTCCTGACACGCATGTGTGACCCTGCGCATATGTCCTTCCTTCCAGGATATCTGAACGAATTGATTGTTAGATTACATCCGTTTGCCGGAGGACATGTTCAACGGTATAATTAATTAAATACTGTTAATTGCATTTAACAGGATATATTAAATGCCATCTACTTATCTTCAAATGTAAACACCGAAACTTTCTTGAAGTTGAAATTTAGTGTTTATTTTAAGAAAATACGCGTTTCAATTTCATTCGTTACGAAAATCTATAGGTACTAATATTCTAAATGTCTGTTACCTTTTCAGGCCTAAACCGCTTAACAGATTTCGATAAAATTCCACAAGAAGATAGATTGCGTCTTGAGGAAAGACAGACGCTACATTTCTGTCTCAAAAAAAAACTTGAAACGGGTGAAATAGGAGATGAAAGTCTAATTATCAATCTAACACAATATCTTCGGAGCTATTAGGTATACACACTTGAAATTTGGCAGACATGTTTCTTTTTTGGAGTAAAGATCCGCTTAGATCGAGTTTTACAGAAGTTTATTCTCAAGAGGGGTTGCGAGGGTGTATAAAATTCCCGTTTTTGAACTACAACTTCTACAGACCTGAAATGTAATAATAATAAAAAAATCCGGGTCGCAGTGCCAAAACCCTGCCGACAATATAGTGTATTTGCTTGTATAGGGCCGTGTGGTTTTATACTTTTATTATGTGAAATTAAGTTTGTTTTTGGGCAAAATAAAAAATTTAACCCCTTAATACACCCCTTAAAATAACATTTTTTTCTTAATTGTAATATTATTATCAATCTAACGTCTACACCGAATTAAATACACCCTTCAATAAATAAGTCACTATCTGCAAACTAGTGTTTTCATAAAATTTGTAAATCCGGTCCTGTCGGGCTGATTTTATTAAAATCGTGGGGACACTTTTTAATCACTACCAAAGGGTTAAATTTCAATTTTGAAACGATTCGGAGAATTTTTTCGGTATTTTTGGGCCCAAAAACAGTTTTCAACCCCTAAAAACTACCCTTAAAATAGCCCGATTAGGCCCATTTTAAATAGGCTTCTTGCGGTGATGGATTTCAATACGTGGCCCAAATTTCGTTGAAATCAATTAACTCTTTCGAAAGTTATCGCGCGTACACATATATATATATATATATATATATATATATATATATACGTATATATATATATATATATATACGTATATAAATATATATAAATATATATATATATATACATATATATATATAAACATTTTTAAAAATGGTGCCAAAGTGTTTAGGAGGTTATGAAACGTCGAGAAATTTTGGTCCGACCCCTAGGTCCCGCCATCCGACCGACGCCAATAGTGTATGTTGCCATATGTCAAATACACTAATAATAATAATAATGCGTTTAACGTCCGTTTTTCGACTTTATGTCATAACAGACGCCATTCGCACCATTACTATTTTTTCATCTACCACTTCCCGTTATTTTCTACATTTTTTACAACTTCAACTTATGTAATAGCAATGGGCGAATGAAGGAATTATAGGAAATTAGGATAAGGTAGGTAATTTTTGCACTAGGAGTTTGATAGGTAATTGGCCAATGCTTCAAATAAGGAACCATATCGATATTTATCTAGAATTAATTGAGGGAAACCATGGAAAACCTCAATCAAGATGGCCGGTACAGGAATTACCGTTTCTCGGCGAGAGGCAGTAGGAAAAAGTCCCAGCCACATCTGCCCCCGCCGGGATTCGAACCCGGTACCTCCCGAATGCGAGTCTAGTGCTGTCACCACCCAGCTCGGTCTACAGGCCTGAAATGTGGTTGGGATGTCTCTTATGTTATACATCCACTAAAAATGGGTTTTCCTAAAATCGTCTTCTAACGATTGGAAAGATTTAACACATCATAATTTTTAACTCACAGTTCCTATGGACTTGGAATTTAGTTTTTATATTTTATATGATTTTTAGGTACTGCCGAGGGGGGTTCAGCCCTGCAAGTCAAGATTGCTAATACAACAGAAAAAGAGAGAGAGATTGTAGATTATAGACGCTCAACATCTAAGTGGTGGATCCGAAGAATTCATTACTGTTGTTGCTCTCGAGCGGATGCAGCCCTGTGAGACAAGATTGCTATATGGTAGACTCCACTATTGTTGCTGCCGTGTTTCATTTCAATCGTGTGCGGAGCCACGGGTACCAGCTAGTTGATTATAAAGCCTTCTAGTCCGTACATACGATAAGCGAACGAACAAATGACAGTCGAATAAAAACAGTGAGTCCCAAGTATTGAATTTATACGATTTAGGAAATCGATTTTTAATTCGTCGAAAATATCGACTTCAATCGATTCCTCGAATCGTTAATTATAATTCGAATTGATCTAAATTGGATAAATTTTTGAAGTGACACTTTTTATCGCGCGATCCCGCAGAGTTTTCTGTCATGGAAATTGACTGACGTCACGCGTAAGCTTCGAAATACTATTGGTGTGTAAAAAGATCACGTGACGTCACTGGCAAGACAAATCTGTTTGTACTAAAGCGATCAATATTCAGCTTTAGAGAATAAGTATTGAGTTAACAGACAAATCTTGCTCTTACTGAAATTCTACCCAAAGTTTACCAAACACTACAGATATATTGGCGCAATATAAAAAACGTAGAAAATTTGATCTAACTTAAAAAAAGTAACTAAAAGATTTGACGTCAATTAAATTACTATCTATAGCTTTTAATATAGCTATACTTATGTGCTTTTATTATATTGACGCCGATTCTAAAACTTTATTATTTGACGCTTTTTAGTGGCTTTTTTGAAGAAGTGTCTCTATTTTTTACACTTAAGCGGATTCACAATACGTCGCTTGCACGTTATTGACCACATTCGTCCTTATCATTTTTAGTGTATTTGCCATATGGCAACATACACTATTGGCATAGGTCGGATGGCGGGACATAGGCGTCGGACCAAAATTTCTCGACGTTTCATAACCTCCTAAACACTTTGGCACCATTTTTAAAAATGTTTATATATATATGTATATGTATATTTATATATATATATACGTATATATATATATATATATATATATATATATACGTATATATATATGTGTGCGGGCAATAACTTTCGAAAGAGTTAATTGATTTGAACGAAATTTGGCCCACGTGTTGAAATCCATCACCGCAAGAAGCCTATTTAAAATGGGCGTAATCGGGTCATTTTAAGGGTAGTTTTTAGGGGTTGAAAAATGTTTTTGGGCCCCAAAATATCGAAAAAATTCTCAGAATCGTTTCAAAATTGACATTTATCCTTTTAGTAGTAATAAAAAAGTGTACCTAAAATTTTAATAAAATCGGCCCGACAGGATCGGACTTACAAATTTTATGAAAACACTAGTTTGCAGATAGTGATTTATTTACTGAAAGGTGTATTTAATTTGGTATAGATGTTCGATTGATCATAATAATGCAATTAAAAACAAAGGGCTGTATTAAGGAGTCAAATTTTTTATTTTGCCTAAAAACCAACTTAAGTTCGCAAAATAAAGCCACATTGCCTGTATAAGCAAATACACTATATTGTCGGCAGGGTTTTGGCACTGCGACCCGGGTTTTTTTAATCCTAAACTAGAAAAATAACTGGTGAACCGATTTAAGTAAAACTGATGTGAAGCACTTTGAAGGCATGCCTTATTAAATAGGAAAAAAAATCATCAAAATCGATTTACAAATGCCATAAATATGAGGTGACACATAGAAAGAAACGTAATTGTTTAAGGTCGATTAAAAAAAATATTTGTACCAATCCGTAAATATTCAAATTTGTTGTTATCACAACCTGAATTTTTTCTTTTTGCAGAAAACACTTCTTTAGCAAGTAGGCATCTGTTTGCAGTTTTTTGTTACATTAAAGGGGAAATGTTTCAACGGCGTAAAAATATAAACGAGACTTTGGTAACGTAAAATTAATAACGCATCAATTAAACGAGTCCATAATTCTAAAGAAGTTTCACTTCCCCCGTGAGCTTATGACACGTTTTTCTAATATGACTTAAAAAAGAAGTTCTCATTTCGACATGTATATGTATTGTAACAAAACTGTGCTGTGTCATGTGTGGTGGTTGAAAACTGATTCATTTTCAACAAACGAAATAAATACAAAACAAATGAACTAAAAAGTACTTCTCTAGTAACAATAACAAAAAAAAACTAACAATGAAAAATAAACGGATTCTGATAAATAATAATTAAACAATAACTAATATACACAAACACACAGCGTAATATATGTACTCTTATTTATGTAACTATGATTATTTATGTCCGTTTTACGCCGCGTGACCGCTTCTGACGCATCGACTCATTGTCTCTGACTGAATGAATGTCGCGCCCCACATGCGCTGTATTTATAGGCGCGTACATCCCACTTCTCGATCATTCCAGAAACTTCTGTCAGTTTGTTCGAGAAACTTATGTCAATTCCAGTGGCGTAACAATTGGAGGCGCGCTACAGTATGTGATGATAAAAACGGAGATTTGATCAAATCCCTAAGATAGATGATCAATTCACGGCATTGAATTGATCATCTACCTTAGGGATTTGATCAAATCTCCGTTTTTATCATCACATAGCGCGCCCCCAATTGTTACGCCACTGGAATTGACATAGGTTTCTCGAACAAACTGACAGAAGTTTCTGGAATGATCGAAAAGTGGGATGTACGCGCCTATAAATACAGCACATGTGGGGCGCGACATTCATTCAGTCAGAGACAATGAGTCGATGCGTCAGAAGCGGTCACGCGGCGTAAAACGGACATAAATAATCATAGTTACATAAATAAGAGTACATATATTACGCTGTGTGTTTGTGTATATATATATATATATATTTATATATATATTTTATTTATATATATATTTATATACATACAATTTTTTAAATCAAAATAAAGAAGGAAAAAATACGGCTCATGAAAAAAACAACGAACTGTGGATTTTTTCCAGTTCTGTTCGTATTGATGAAGTAAATGGTTTGAATAATGACACGTATATTGTTCTGACATTTTTGAAAGATGAAAAACAACGTTTTATCAAATCTATCAAAAAAGCGTCAAAGTAAATGTTTGAATATATGACACAGTCGAATAGCATCAATGTACAATATGTATGGAAACAGATAAGTATTTCGTACGCACAGATGTCGCCACGTAAAGCTAGATATTGTAGAATAAATGAAGGTTTAGTCATAAGAAATGGGTTTTTATTTTCAGATTTCAGTCGAATGTTAGATATTCTTTTCTTTATCATTTATATCTTTATATATAAAAATCTTCTGTACGTGTGTATGTGACGGAATTCCTCCTAAACGGCTGGACCGATTTTGATGAAATTTTTTGTGTGTGTTCAAGTGGATTCTAGAATGATTTATACTCACAATTGAACCCTCTAATGAAATGAATAAATTACATCTATTGACTGAAAGCTTCCCAAGTTACCTTATAAAATTTCAAGCTCATCAATATGACGATACGCCCTGGTATAAACTGAACGCTACTTCCGTGAGAAAAAGTTCCTTTCGTTAGAAAAAGATCTGAGGTACCCTTCATGTCGCGTCTAAAGAAGTTTTACTTCAAGTACGCGACAAAATGAATAAAGGACATTTGGTACAATTTATGTCGGTAAGCTAGAAATTTTACAACTGTGCGGTCATCTATTGACTAAAAGCTTCACCAGTTACCTTATAAAATTTCTAGCTTATCAATATGTCGATACTTCTTGGTATAAATTGAAAGTTGCTTCCATTAGAAAAAGATCTAAGGTACCTCTCATATCGCCCTTAAATAAGTTTTTACTCAAAAATGATTCTTAAATATTGATGAAACCATGAAACTTGAACAACGCGGAGTGTACGTATTATAGTCACAATGTGCGTCACGCACCTAGCAACCAGCAACCGTTACTGACCCAGAGTTTCAGCATATAACATAAATCGAAGCGAATTGAGAGCTGAAATATTGTGTTTTTACGTTCAACTAGCCAAAGCAAACGCCATGTCAGTTCGGTTAGTTCACGATTCAGGGTCGGAAAAGTTAAAAAAACAATGATAGGTATTAGCGCACACCACTATGAAATATCAAATAACTTTTTATTATCGATTGCATAAAAAACTTAAAAATTGGTTACGATCAGAGTTTCTATTCGAAACTCCGATCGTAATAATATATTTCGTTACAATTGACTGTATGTTTGTAACATGTCATTTACAGATTTACATATAAAATTCATTTAGCTTATAAAATTCTTCGGTTATCAGTTCATTCCTTATTACTTCCTTGAAGCGAGAAAGGGTCTCAATGTTTTTTATTTTTGCTTGTAAATGATTGTATATTTTTAAACAGTTATAAAGTGCACCTCCCTCAAAGGAAGTTAAGGAATGAGCTGGCAAACGGAAGTCATTTGCCCCCCTAGTGTTAAGATCATGGTTTAATTTATAATTATCAAAAAGCAAAGGATTTTTCTTAACAAACATAAGGCATTCGTAGATGTACACACAGGGAAGCGTCATAAGACCATGTCTCCTAAATATCCCTCTACAGGAATCTCGAGCTCTTAAGCCCGCTAATATCCTTACGGCATATTTTTGTAATTTAAAAATTACGTCAGTGTTTGCAGCTCCCCAGAAAATGATGCCGTATCTAAGTTTGGCAAGAAAGCTACCAAAATTCATTATTCTTATAGCGTGCTAGTGCCTACTGTACGTGACGTTACAACTCGGAAGGGATAGCTATGTTTTTTATACACAAAAACATACATAATTTTGAAATTAGTTGACCGTTTTCAAAGTTTTAATTTTTGAAGTTACACTTTTTCTGGCGCATTTTCTCAGTTATGGAAGTTGCACGCGTAGCATGATGACCTGTTACGGCATCGAACATGAGACACCATGTACTACGTGGATCGGCAATGTTGCGATCGTCGATAAAGTTGACTCTTCGATGCAGTATATAGTATTACTTTGTATTCATAAATGACACGTCTCATTCTTATCTAATAACGATTTGATAAAAAGTTCTTAAAATATTCGTTCGTCAGTTTAATTTCTACACGCTGTTAAAAAAAGAATCACTCTGTATAATCACACTGCCTGTATTAGCAAATACACTATATTGTCGGCAGGGTTTTGGCACTGCGATCAAAGTTTTATTCAATAAAGCTATGTATTAGCGATGTTGCCTATTTTTGGGAAAGTGTTTTAAATCGTGCATAAGGACCTAATATAGCCACAAATATTTGTTATTTTTATTTCAATACGACTCAAGTCTAAAAAATCATGTATTTTAAATTCCGTTTCAAATTTCGGTCCAAAACACCAATACTTGTCACGTGACTGCCGTGACGTCAGACGGTCACAAAGTAGGAGGCTGTGCTCATAAACGCTGGTAAACTGATGAGGTGATGAGAGGCTGTTTCGTAGTTGTCGCTATAGTTACATGTAATTTGACGTTTCCTATAAACAAAAAACCCGGGTCGCAGTGCCAACACCCTGCCGACAATATAGTGTATTTGCTTATACAAGCAGTGTGGCTCTATTATGCGAACTTAAGTTGGTTTTTGGGCAAAATAGAAAATTTGACTCCTTAATACACCCCTTAAAATCACATTTTTTTTCTTAATCGCAATAATATTATCAGTCGAACCTCTATACCAAATTATATACAACTTTCAGTAAATAATTCACTATCTACAAACTAGTGTTTTCATAAAATTTGTAAGTCCGGTCCTGTCGGGCCGATTTTATTAAAATTTTAGGGACACTTTTTAATTACTACCAGAGGGTTAAATTTCAATTCTGAAACGATTCGGAGAATTTTTTCGGTATTTTGGGGCCCAAAAACATTTTTCAACCCCTAAAAACTACCCTTAAAATGGCCCGATTAGGCCCATTTTAAATAGGCTTCTTGCGGTGATGGATTTCAACACGTGGGCCAAATTTTGTTAAAATCAATTAACTCTTTCGAAAGTTATTGCTCGCACGTATATATATATATATATATATATATATATATATATATATATATATATAAATATATATATATATACATATATATATAAACATTTTTAAAAATGGTGCCAAAGTGTTTAGGAGGTTATGAAACGTCGAGAAATTTTGGTCCGACCCCTAGGTCCCGCCATCCGACCGACGCCAATAGTGTATGTTGCCATATGGCAAATACACTAATAATAATAAATTACACACTAAATATTAACCAAACAATGAAGCTTTTTTACATCGTCTGATGCTGTTCATGACCCTCTGACGTCATGCGCTCTGATTGGTGTTCGTTGTCACGGGACTTAAGAGTGATTTAATTAGGTTTTATTTATTAAATATTAATTAAATTCCTTAAAAATAAGGGAAAATATTGTGTTTTTTAGTATTTCTATTATAGAAACTACCAATTAACGTTAAAATTATGTTTTATTTGAATACAGTCAACATCCCTATTGATTAAATATGGGTACTACATTAAGATCATTTTAATCTTTAAAGAGAAATCAAATAAAAAAATATTCGAAAAAACTGAAGGCTTTTACAGTAATTTACGTCAAATAAACTTTTTATAATAATGTTTATGTCACCGTATATACAGCAATTAAATAGTGTAAATGAAGTCATTGTGATTTCAATAAAGATTTATGAATGTTACTCAATGCAGAGGGAGCCCCTTTACGAGCGAATTTCACGAATGAAAAGGCTGAGAAATGAAGAAATCGGAAAACATTTTAGACAGTAAAGAAAGCAATAACTGGTGAAGGCACGGTTTGAAATGATTCCAGTAATATGTATATATGTATGGATCAAATGTTTCCTTGAATACTGGAATCTCTCAGAACAGAATAGGGTTTCGAAATGTTAGAATTTCAGTACAGCGATATTATGCATTTTAAATTCAATTCTAAATATCGATTAAGCTATTATACAAATACTTCGGATATCGCGCCTAAAATAATGTATCCAGTTTGAGAATACTTTTAACAACGATCTCAGTAAGAAGTAGCATTCGGATTTTTAATTTATTAATAATAGCCGCTGCTCATTTAAAAAGTAATTTATAGTTTTCATAATAAAGTCTAAATTACACTATAACTGTTTTTTTAGTAAATATTGACTATTATTAATCTAACAAGATGTTTTATTTTACTTCTTCTTGTAAAGAAAATTTCACGTCTTCTCATCCTGATTTGTAAAGAAAATTTCACGTTTTTTTGTATTCTAAATAAAATTAGTTGGATCCCGCTTTTTAAACCCTTGTCCCGCATTTGAAATCATTATTTCCCGCAAATTTGTATTTTAAAGTTGGCAAGCCTAATTACGCAGGAAAAATGAGGTATAAGATAACAATTTTTATTTGCTCTCTTTAGTGATCAACGTTTCGGCACATATTGTGTTTTCTTCAGGATCTTAAATAGCAAAAATCGTTATTAAAGAGAGCAAATAATAAATTGTTATTTTATGCCTCATTTTTCCTGTGTAATCTACATTTAATAAAAAAAGAGGTGACACTAAAATTGCAATGTTTTATAGTTCGTTCGGCAGCAACAATAGAAGTGGAGCCTTCGGCTTCACCGTTTTACCATTACGGCCCAAAATTGGTTTCTACGAAGGGCGTCTTTACTTTAACCTGATAATATATAACCTATGTCCATTCTGAAGGTTCGTTCTAAATTTTGGTGAAAAAAAATTTGAAATCGGATGAGTAGTTTCGAAGATCATCCAAACTTACAAACTTTACCTGTTTATAATATTAGTACAGATAAATATACAGGCTGTCCGAGAATTATCTTTACAACTTTGAAATTTAATAACTTTTGAAATAAAAAGGATATTCACATTCTGTTTTTTGCAGTTATTAGCGCAACTCATAAAGTTTTGTTCTGTCTAGGTTAGCACCTCTACATGTGCACCACGTGTGGCCCGAAGCACATCCTGTCGGTAATCGATTTCTTGCCAGGTACGCTGTAACATAACCTCTGTGACTGTGGCAAAAGCCTCTGTAATGCGGGTTTTTAAGTCAGCAATGTCAGTAACTTTTCTCCGATAAACAATATCCTTCAAGTAACTCCAGAGAAAAAAAACTTTATGAGTTGCATTAATAACTGCAGAGCACAGAATGTGAATATCTTTTTTATTTCAAAAGTTATTAAATTTCAAAGTTGTAAAGATAATTTTCGGACACCCTGTATAATAAATTAAACATATGATATGGTGATTGATACGAGTCCTAGATAATAACTGAGATTATTTTCAGGTTGTCATCTGAGAATAATTGATGTAAATATCGTTTGGAAATTATTGCAAAGATCACAGGGACTTTGGCGAAAATACAATCTAGTGAAGGATGTTTCATTACAAGTACGATTATTATTAATTACTCGCCCGCCCGATTACTCGTCGGGCAACTCCGCCGAGTGTTGACTGTCGGGTTCACATTTGTTTAGTACTCGTCCGAGCTCTTGTTAGATGCAGACTATGCTTTCGTGTGAAACTTAGTGACCGAATAATCAATTATTAAAATTTTAATTTTTGAGATTTTGAATATGATAATATTCCTACATTAAAATCGTCATTTGTATAAAATATAAACATAGTGCTGAAAGGCGTTAAAAAACTGGTTGCATGTTACACAAATGACGATCTATTAAAGGTTTTTATCACATCCCTAAATTCTTGGATCCTTTTTAACACGCGTGAATAAAAACGGCAAGTTTTCCCATCCTTTTTTTTGCACAGGCGACGCGAACTAGTTCGGCGTAAATAAACTGATTTGTCGTCAAATGATTGATGGTTTTGAGTATTTGCTTTAAATATTCATAATTCGATTCTTTCCATGTTTTACGGAATCAGAGATCAACAAAGCCTGCTACAAGGTAGTCGAGATGAAGTACGACATTCGATTTGAGTACACGAGATTATATGTCAACATAGTCCTCACCTATAGATACGATATGCAAATATTGCCGTCGTCCTCAAAGCTTCAACTAACCTCCATACCTATGTTAGGTAACTGCATGAAAATGGAACACAACAGAATACAGTTAAATCTGTTGAGTCGGCCGCCTCAAGAACTTGGCCATTTTTATAACTTGGCCACAAACGTAACTATAGGCTACCTACTTAAGTTGAGGACAGTCGTGGTCAAATGGTCAGCGTACTGGCTTCTTGACCGAACTGTCGTGGGTTCGAATCTCGCCTCTCCTCACAGATGTTTTGTGATGTCTATATATTTCATATTTAATGTTACTGGCCAAAATGCCTTATGGTGGAAGTCAAATCCCCAAGTGATATTCTCTTGTATAGCTCTAGAAACAAAAAGTCTTTATTTTCACAAACGTAGACCTACACCGAATATAAATCTGAAAATCTATTCTGTTAACCATCTAGTTTGTGGGGCCAGTCTAATGACGTGAATCACGTATTTATTTTGCAAAAAAGATTATTACGCTTGATTTTTAATGTCAAGCTACGTGAATCATGTCGTGAAATATTAAAAAAATACAATATTTTGACACAAACATCCATATATTTATAAACATTATTATTAAATATTCGAGTTGTTATCGCCCATGATGTTATATGTTTGTGGATAGTAGGAAACTAACTTACGAAGCGTAGCAAATTTAGAAAACTTAGAATTTTAATTTATTTATGTCCAATTACCCACTGGCACTATCCACAAACATTATTAGTGTATTTGCCATATGGCAACATACACTATTGGCGTCGGTCGGATGGCGGGACCTAGGGGTCGGACCAAAATTTCTCGACGTTTCATAACCTCCTAAACACTTTGCCACCATTTTTAAAAATGTTTATATATATATGTATATATATATATATATATATATATATATATATATATATATATATATATATATATAGGTATATATGTGTGCGGGCTATAACTTTCGAAGAAATTAATTTATTTTAACGAAATTTGGCACACATGTTGGAATCCATCACCGCACGGAGCCTATTTAAAATGGGCCCAATCGGGCCATTTTAAGGGTAGTTTTTAGTTTTGAGGGGTTTAAAAATGTTTTTGGGGCCCAAAATACCGAAAAAATTCTCCGAATCGTTTCAAAATTGAAATTTAACCCTCTGGTAGTAATTAAAAAGTGTCGCTAAAATTTTAATAAAATCGGCCTGACAGGACCGGACTTACAAATTTTATGAAAACACTAGTTTGCAGATAGTGAATTATTTACTGAAAGTTGCATATAATTTGGTATAGAGGATCGATTGATAATAATATTGCAATTAAGAAAAAAAATTTTATTTTAAGGGCTGTATCAAGGAGTAAAATTTTTTATTTTGCCCAAAAACCAACTTAAGTTCGCATAATAAAGCCACACTGCCTGTATCAGCAAATACACTATATTGTTGGCAGGGTTTTGGCACTGCGACCCGGGTTTTTTTTTAAATGTTTTTAAATGTAAAGAACATTATTGTATGATGTTAATTCTACTATACATGGCTACAACACTCGCCAGTTTGTGCAATTAAGGGACCACAAATTTAACTCGATAACATATAGTAGAACTCCTGTGTGCGCAGCCTCTAGGGTTTTCAATAAATTTCCGAATTCTTTAAAAAACTATCAACAGTTTTGTAATTTTTAAAAAACATTTAAAAAAGTTTAAGGTGAATCTTCTAGGAAAGGAACTCATGTATAGCTTAAGGATCCAATAAAAGCGGTATTCGAAAATATGCTATATTTCTGACGTTTCGGCATAATTTTTAGCCATCCTCGGAGAAAGTTTGCTGTCAAATTTTGAATACATTGTCTATCAATACATAGTAATATGCACAATTTCTTAGCATAATTTTATATTATTTGTTGGATTATAATGATGTTCTTAATAATTTTGGGTTTAATTTTAATATTTTTACAGGAAACAACGTCTTGAGAAAATTTTTTCCAATAACATGACAAGAACTTTAGATAAAAATTTTCTTATCTAAAGTTCTTGTCATGTTATTGGAAAAACACAAGTTACGATAGTAATACGGTGGAGTCGAAGGCTCGACTACTGATGTCGTTGCCGAGTTTCGTTTCAACCACGTGTGAAGCCGCGAATAGCGGCTAGTAATTATATAAGTTTTTAAAAACCATCTTTAGCAACTAAGAACAACATTGAACATGACTTAAAAGCCTACCGCTACAAAAACATAACTTGTCCGTAACGTTTAGCATCATTTTTGTCTAAACGTCCACTTTATATATGTGGTTTTATAACCACGGTCGTTTTTTCGCGTGATGTACGTGTTTTCTTGGATGAAAACTGTTGAAAAGCAAGAAAAGATGTTTTCCTCGTGGCCCTGCGAAAACTCTCCTTAGTTTGTGAAAAATATGCAGTACAGGTGGATCTTACAACGGTTTAAATGCTTCTTTAATAACATGCAAGTTGATGGAACACAGGCGTCTCAAATCATTCAACCACCTACGCTGGGTTGCAGAAAGGATTGTCAAATAATTTGATTTGACAATGACCGAAGATTGTGATAATATAATTAGAGTTTTCATACATGCAAGAGCAGTCTAATGTCGCATTCAAACTCCCTGTCATGTACAACATTAGATTGTATCACACAAAAACACAGAAAAAGGTCGTTTGTCAAGTCAAATTAAAATGCGTAGAAAAATGTCGTTTCAAAGTAAAAATTATGCAAAAAAACTATGTTAAATACACGTATACACAGTTTAGAAAAAATAACATTTCAATCTATCAATTATTTTTCAAACAGAATTGAATTAGAATTCTACAATGCTTTTCTTATGGAGAAAAATGTGTGTTCACAATCTAAGGTCATTGTCAAATCAAATTATTTGATTATCCTTTCTGCAACCCAGCATTATTATTTTAAAATTATTCAAAATCGAAATTGTTATTTTTAGAGGTTAGGTTTAAAGATTCACACATTCTTTCGAAGTATTTTGCAGTGCCAATTAAACCCTTAATATCCAAAATCAACCGAGCTGGGTAGAGTAGTGGTGACAGCACTAGACTCGTATTCGGGAGGTACCGGGTTCGAATCTCGGCGGGGGCAGATGTGGCTGGGACTTTTTCCTACTGCCTCTCGCCGAGAAACGGTAATTCCTGTACTGGCCATCTTGATTGAGGTTTTCCATGGTTTCCCTCAATTAATTCCAGGTAAATATTGAGATGGTTCCTTATTTGAGGCCATGGCCGATTACCTCTCAAACTCCTAGTTCAAAAATTACCTACCTTATCCTAATTTCCTATAATTCCTTCATTCGTCCATTGCTATTACATAAGTTGAAGTTGTAAAAAAATGTAGAAAATAACGGGAAGTGGTAGATGAAAAAATAGTAATGGTGCGAATGGCGTCTGTTATGACATAAAGTCGAGAAATGGACGTTAAACGCATTATTATTATTATTATTAATATGCAAAATCAAGACAAAGAAATGTCAAAATCAAAATTTGGTGCCAAACTGTTCAGGAGGCTATGAAACGTCGAGAAATTTTGGTTCAACCTTTAGGTCCCGCCATCCGACCGACGCCAATATGGTAAATACATTAATAAATAATAGAATGTCCAATAGTAACGTGTGTAATGGCAAGCCTGTATATAAATACTAGCTGCATACGACAGTATCTGGTGAAGGTCCTTTACTCAGAGCAACGTAAAAAGAACAGGACAAATACCTATAGTCGGCATCTCCTCGTGGAATCCTTATTTACAACGGCTTCCATAAAAACTTAAAACGCGCACGCGCATACATACTTTATGATTTTTTAAACAGTGTTTTGAGTTGGCAAAATATAAAAGTTAAACGGGTTAATGTCATCATTTTTCAGGATAGACTTTTCCTTGTTATACGTACTTTTCTACATTCTTTTTTTGCATTTCTTTTGATAAAATATGAGAACATCGTACTTTTTTTACATGCATAAAAACCAGCTTACATATTCTGTCAATATACATAAGTATGACGTCATGTCCGGTTTCCGTGAAAGTTTGCAAAGATATTCTAAGTAGAAAGATATAAAAAACACGAATAATGATTTTCTTAAAAGAAAATTTTTGTTAGTTGTATACATTTCATACATTCACTAACTTTTAATGATATGAAATGTTTCAAAGTAAAAAGTTGTGAAATATCAAAAAAATATATACTTAGGGCTGTGTAAACCTCGAATTTTGTCAATCGCCTAATTAATAACTACTCAATTCTTGAACAGATAAAGAGAAAAGTTTATAATTACAAGTTTTCATTTAGTCGTTAATAAATATTCATCTTTATTTATTTCAACAACAGAGTTAAAACCTCAATTACAGTTGAAATATCCAAAATTGTATAAAGAAAAAACGAACCCGACATTTTGTTTTGGCCGTCATATTGAGTGTAAAATGGCGTCACACTACTGTCATATCCTTTCATTGAATACCAATATCGAGAGGGTTCTAAAGAAAAAGATAACCGCCATTTTATTTTGACCGCCATACTGGATTTAAAATGACGTCACATATTTTACCGTATTCTACTTGTCATATCCTTTCATTTGATAGATTTTTTTCTATCCGGTACAACGAACGAGTACTTTTACTACTTTTTCGAATACTTACAAATCCCTTAAAATATTTCATCAACATTAATTACTGTTTTCAAGGTGTTTTAATCACAACTTAATATTACACATTATTTTCTTATTTACAAACGTACTGCCCATTATTACATTTCTTATATAGAGTGACGGAGGCACTCAGAAATAAAACAAAGACGTTTTAATGAATATTTTTATTGACACGGTTTATTTCTTTATCGCTAGTTGAAAAGTCTAATAGCATAGAATATTGTACTAAAGACCAGAAGTTTATTTAGTTTAATGGTTGTATGTTGAACAATAAGTATTGTAAATTGATCTTGTAAAGAACCACAACCCACCGTTCTTTTTAGAGTTCCGTACCTCAAAAGGAAAAAATGGAACCCTTCACGCGGGTGTCTGTCTGTCCCTCTGTCACAGTCAATTTGCTCCAAAACTACTGGATCGATTGAGTTGGAATTTGGTACACATATGGAAGTCGGTGACCCAAAGACATACGTGTAACGTAAATAAATGAATTTTACACATAGAGCTCTCTTTTGGGGGGTAAAGTATGAAATTACAAAAAAAAAAAAAAATTGCAAACTATATCGTGTGACATATCAAATGAAAGGACTTGTGAGAATCTCAAATATATTTTTTTTATAATTTTAGGCTAAATAGTTTTAAAGTTATTTAAAAAAATATATGAAAATTGACCATTCCCCTCCTTATCTCCGAAACTATTAAGCCTAAAATTTTGAAAAAAAGGGAATATCGGGTCTCACCCCTAGTTTACAGGAAAATCTAAACGAAAATCTTATGTCTTAAAGTACTCACGGAAAACGAAATAGTACGGAACTCTCTTCTCGCGAGCTCGACTCGCACTTGACCGATTTTTCCGTATGCTTTCTCTTCGAACTATTACAAAAACAACTTGAAGAACTATCTCATCGAGAAAACATTTTATTGTACAGCCGATTTCATGTAATTTTATTCTCAATTTTATGGTCATTGTATTGACATTTTAATGTATTACGACGTTTTTTACGCCTGCTGGCAACAAAAAACTAAATACAATTATTATTATTATTATAGTTCTTAAATGTTGAGCGTCTATAATCTGCAATCTCTTTCTTAAAGCAAGAAGAGAAGATGGATTGAGGAGCACTGATTTATTCGCTATATGTGTAAGGGACATGAGATGAAGAAGACTTTTGTTCATATTCGTGATCAGACATTGAAACTCGCAGAACGTGTTCCAATATCTGACGGATTTAGTTTCATTTCAAATGAACTCAGCATCAGATTGCCAACCTGTGCAGACATATCATCACTATATCTTCAATATTATATCAACTGCATAAATAAAACCGTAGCTTGATAACAAACTTTTTTTGCTTTTTCATCACTTCTCTTTTCAAAATTCTTGTTAGTGTATTTGCCATATGGCAACATACACTATTGGCGTTGGTCGGATGGCGGGACCTAGGGGTCGGACCAAAATTTCTCGACGTTTCATAACCTCCTAACACTTTGGCACCATTTTTAAAAATGTTTATATATATATGTATATACAGGGTGTCCCATAAGTCGACGTCCAAACGAAGTGAGGTGATGGGGGAGGTCATTTCCTATCAAAATAACCATAAATGTGGTTATCCAATTGTTTACGGTTCGAAAGTTATTTCAATTTTTGTATTTTTCTCTGAAATCGTGTAGTGCTTATACTAAAAAATTAATTTAAAAAAATCTATGAGTTGTTTGGTTGATTTTTTTTTTTTAATAGGATCCTGAAGGGTCTGCCTTTCCAAAAAAAATTATTTTCATGAGCTCTGTTATCATCTGTCAAATAAAAAAAATGGTTTTGTAAACACTTTTCGGTGGCAAGAAAAATATATTTGATTTTAAATTCACGTTGACAGAAAAAAAGTGTTATAAAAAAAATTGACCAATTATCAGAAAAACTTGTCCATTTAATAGAGATTCTAACGCGGTATAGTACAACTCGTTATTCATGACAGTTTTTTTTATAACAATTTTTTTACATGCAAGTCGTGTTTGTTAAAAAATACATTTTCGAAAATTTCAAAATCTAAGTTGGCTAGTCTAACACAAATGAACCAAATTTTATTTAAAGTTACAACAAATGTTCGAAATTAGTCGAAACGCCCGTTCGTTATTTTGTATTGTATTGGTCGCAATTCTTATTTTTTGCCGCAGCTGATGTTCGTTTTGGTTTTCTGTCGCGTAGACCAGTTCTTTGAAGTAACCCCATAAAAAGAAGTCTAGGGGGTTTAGGTCAGGTGACCGCGGTGGCCACTGGATGGTTCCTTCCCTTCCAATCCAGCGATTTGTGTATTCGGTGTTGAGGTATCGTCTCACTACTAGAGCATAGTGACAAGGAGCATGTTCGTTTTGGTTTTCTGTCGCGTAGACCAGTTCTTTGAAGCAACCCCATAAAAAGAAGTCAAGGGGGTTTAGGTCAGGTGACCGCGGTGGCCACTGGATGGTTCCTTCCCTTCCAATCCAGCGATTTGTGTATTCGGTGTTGAGGTATCGTCTCACTACTAGAGCATAGTGACAAGGAGCCCCATCGTGCTGCAACCACATGTTTCGGCGTGTTTCTAGCGACACGTGTTCCAGTAAGCCGCCCAAATCATTTTGCAAAAAATAAAGATATTCATCGCCCCCGATCCTTCTGGGTAGCTCAAGGGGCCCAATCATTTTACCTTCAACAATTCCCGCCCCTATGTTGACCCCAAACTGATGTTGAAAATGGTCGTTTATTATAGCTCTAGAGTTTACATAATCCCAAGAGTGAAAATTATGGATGTTGAATACTCCCGTCCTTCGAAAGCTCGATTCGTCACCCCACAAAATGTTATTAAAAAACTGAGGATCTTCCCTGTTCCGACGTAGAATTTCTCGGCAAAATTGCACCCTTTTGTTATAATCAGCGGGTAAAAGTGCTTGCACACGTTGCACATGGTATGGATGTAACTGATCCCTTTTTAAAATACGGTGCACTGTGGACCTCGAAACTCCCGAACGTCTTGACAAACGACGAACACTTGTAGATAGGTCCTCTGTCACCATTCCAATTATTTCATCTTCGTCGATGTCAAGTCTAGGTCTTCCAGCTCTTTGCTCATTCCCAGGGATTTCACCTTCTATGTACCGCCGATGTATACTTTGGAATACCCTGTGGTCAGGATAGTGTTCTTGGTTGGGATATCGTGCCCGATATTCTCTTGCAGCAGCCCGAGCATTCTCGTCACAAAACCCATAGACATAGTGCATTTCTGCATACTCCTGATGGGAATAAACCATTTTGATGCGTCCAACTTGAAAAGAGTCCAAATCACAAACAGGATCGAAGTTTAAATTACCAAGCGCAGGTCCAAATAACAAAGTACAAAATGAAAAGTCAAGTCGGAGGTTTACTAGTAATAAAACGAATAGCGAGCATACAGTAGAAGTAGTGAATGAAAGAGGAACGTATTAATTTGTTTAAGTCGTTCCAGCCAACTTAGATTTTGAAATTTTCGAAAATGTATTTTTTTAACAAACACGACTTGCATGTAAAAAAATTGTTATAAAAAAAACTGTCATGAATAACGAGTTGTACTATACCGCGTTAGAATCTCTATTAAATGGACAAGTTTTTCTGATAATTGGTCAATTTTTTTTTAACAATTTTTTTCTGTCAACGTGAATTTAAAATCAAATATATTTTTCTTGCCACCGAAAAGTGTTTACAAAACCATTTTTTTTATTTGACAGATGATAACAGAACTCATGAAAATCATTTTTTTTGGAAAGGCAGACCATTCAGGATCCTATTTAAAAAAAAAATCAACCAAACAGATTTTTTTAAATTAATTTTTTAGTATAAGCACTACACGATTTCAGAGAAAAATACAAAAATTGAAATAACTTTCGAACCGTAAACAATTGGATAATCACATTTATGGTTATTTTGATAGGAAATGACCTCCCCCATCACCTCACTTCGTTTGGACGTCGACTTATGGGACACCCTGTATATATATATATATATATATATATATATATATATATATATATATATATATATATATATTTATATGTGCGGGCAATAACTTTCGAAGGAGTTAATTCATTTTAACGAAATTTGGCATACATGTTGGAATCCATCACCGCACGAAGCCTATTTAAAATGGGCCCAATCGGGTCATTTTAAGGGTAGTTTTTAGGGGTTGAAAAAAGTTTTTGGGCCCAAAAATACCGAAAAAATTCTCAGAATCGTTTCAAAATTGAAATTTAACCCTTTAGTAGCAATTAAAAAGTGCTCCTAAAATTATAAGCGAATCGGCCCGACAGGACCGGACTTAAAAATTTTATGAAAACACTAGTTTGCGTATACGAATTTACTTACTGAAGGTCGTATTTAATTTGGTGCAGATGTTGGATTGATAACAATATTTCAACTAATAAAATTATTATTGTAAGGGGTGTATTAAAGGGTTCATTTTTTTTTTATTTTGTCCAAAAACAAACTTAATTTCATTTAATAAAGCCACAAAACCTGTATTAGCAAATTCACTATATTGTCGACAGGGTTTTGGCACTGCGACCCGGGTTTTTTTTATAATTAAAGATCTTTTAAAATTGAGGCCATAACAAAGTATGTCGAGGCTTAGATTAGTATTATTTCTTATGGGATTGACTCTAATTAAAAGAAATTAATTAGAGTGGTTGTGATCCTTGATGAATGTTGGATAAGTTTGGATAAAATCCGTGGCGCAGAATCAATAAAACAGCAATACTGAGGTTAAAATAGCATATTTTACAATCTGAGGGACCTTAAGATAATATAAGTTTTAGATGGTTTAAGATTTATTCACCATCGAAGTACATGAAGAATAAATAACTCGTTACAAGCACTCAAAAAGACTATAGTCTTCAGAACGAGACGAATCACTGGGTTTTCTGAACGAGATAAGAAGTAGTGTAAATGTGAAAGGATACATCATCTATCGTTTGCAGCTCTTGTAGGACATTTACGCCACCAACTGTGGTCTATTCCAGTTAACAGTGTTGACTCACTTTCACAGTTTGTGCTGAGACCCAGCGGTAAGAGGCGAGGTAGGCAAAAGACATATTGTGGGTATGACCTTCTTTAGCTCTGTATCGCTTCAAATCATCCGCACGTTTCAATTTTTGGCTGGTGCCAACTACGAGGCTAAAAGATGCTATTGCAAGGTTGCCGCTGTCAATTGATTACTCTAATTCTTGGAAATATTTTGATGATTTAAAAAACTTTTCCACTAAAGGAAGAGTCACTTTAGGTGATGGAACAGTTTTGTGAAATAAGTACGAATAAGGTCGTAGTGTGACATTGAAAACGTGTTTTTTTTTTGCACAATTAATGTCAACTTTTTTCTAGTAAATCGTACATAAATTACAAAAGTAGTCCATTAGAAGAGACCTAGATTTGTCCTTCATCTTCCTTATAGAGAAAGAATTTTTGCAGAATGTAGACGATTAAGTCTACAATAAGTTGACAGCCAAAGCTCTATTTTTCGATTAAATTCAGAGCATTCCGACATCCTTAAAGTACCGAGTCTCACGTGTCAGTGTGCACGAAAAAACTCTTTCGTCCCGCTGTTACTTTCTCTCACCTCGCTGTTATAGATGGAGTGCCAGTAAATCCAGCAGAGCATAAATGTTAGGTTTTCTGCCTTAAAATCTAAGCTACTTTAGACCGGGTATAAAGAAAAATAATAAAATTATAAATTGCGATTATCATGGATTTTCGAGTAAACATAATCGCTGATTAACTACACGATTCTATTTTTATAAGCTTTTATTTAACTTCGTGTCAGACAGTTTGGGTCAAATCTTGAAATCAAAATTTCAACTAGATCTAATTAAGTTAGAGTTTTGAAATTTTGCACACGTGTATAAATTCACTGACAACGCCTAAATTCAACATGGCAAACGCGCCAAGATGGCTGATTACCTTTTTTTCACAACTCTTTTGACATGACTATCAAATGAAAGAGTTTAACGAGTGGTTTGAATACGATGAGCTATGTGGCGTCATTATAAACCCAATATGGCGGATTGATTTGAAATTTTGTACACATGATTCAGTCGTTCTTAGAATTAAATATTTTATCAATCAATTTTAATAAATGAATGCGTTAGCGGTAAAAAATTTGAAAGACTAAAAAGAACGAAATGAAATATTAGTAAAAAAAACATCTTATAAAGACAAGCGTTTATTGAAAAAATAAAAAACTAATTTTTAATTGACTTTTTTTCTTTTTTGTCCTTGGTAATTAATATAAAAATGATTTGTCGGGAAAAAGGACTTTTTAAGTAAACACTTAAAAGGTCCTTTTTTCCGACAAATCATTTTTATACTAAATTTTAATATTTTAGGTTCATAATTAAAGCGTGGGTTGTTACTAATAAACGATTATAGAGTTTACAACCCGCGTTTTTATATTTATGAACCTGATGTATTATTTCAATAAAAGTTTGTTTTTAAAAAATTCTTCTAAGCCAGTGGTTCCCAACCTTTTTCAGCTGGCGACCCACCTTTCCTTATCGGAATACCTCCACGATCCATCAGTGCATGGTGCAGAAAAAAAATTGGAAGGGATGTAGTGGTTCTGTTGTGTGTACCAGATACCAACAATTAAGAACCAAGAAAACAATCAAAACACAATTCGATTTGTTTCTTATATTTTCTGATGGTTTATTCAATGGTTTCTGATAGTTTTAGGATCGAGTCGCGACCCACCTGTAACTAGGGTTGCCAACCGTCCCGCTATACCCGGGACGTCCCGTTTCTGATACCTTAACGAGACGTCCCGCTCAGGGTGTGTGCGGGACGCTAAATATCCCGCTTTTTGGAGGACGCTATATACATTGCATCTATTCCGTGTTCTAATGCAGCAGCAGAGAGTCTTCTCACTTTGTAATAATGCCTGGACCGACGCGCGAAATCGTCTTCATGTGGATTCTGTAGTCAGAGCTACAAGTTAAAGTAAATTTTTCTTATCCGCATGCAAAGATTTTTACAATTTTGTACTTAAAAATAAAAAAATCCTTAAAAGTGCCAAATGCCAAGAAAAATGCTCAGTTAAAAAGTAATTTATAGCTTTCATAATAAAGTCTAAATTACACTATAACTGTTTTTTTTGAGTAAATATTGACTATTATTAATCTAATTAATCTAACAAGGTGTTTTATTTTACTTCTCATCCTGATTTGTAAAGAAAATTTCACGTTTTTTTGTATTCTAAATAAAATTAGTTGGATCCCGCTTTTTAAACCCTTGTCCCGCATTTGAAATCATTATTTCCCGCAAATTTGTATTTTAAAGTTGGAAAGCCTACCTGTAACCCTTCCACGACCCACCGGTTGAGAACCGCTGTTCTAAGCAAATTTCGTGATCTGCATTGTCTTGAATCTTGAATAACGTATTCTTATACGGAATTTACTATATAAAACTACATCAGTCTAGTATGCACAGCAAATACAGAGAAAACAACACTTCTTATTCTGAAACACTTGACTCCTTCGCAAGTTCCGGTCTTACTTGTACACTATATATTACATCCTTAAATTGTATCACTGTCTCTCCTTTTCCTGTCACTCTCTCACTCTCTGCGCTCACAAAACAATGGATTCCAACCATTCACAATATAGGTATTAGAATGCCGCGAGTTAAGTACATATCAACGCTTAAGAACAAACTATTTTACATGTTAGATACAGAATATCTACTAAAGACGCCGATGACCTCAGATGTTGAGCGTCTATAATATACAACATCTTTCTCTTTCTCTAGAGAATATTAATAAATCATACGTAACCCAGCGTGCTTAAGATTAAAAGTTGCAACACGGAGCATAAGGTGGGTGTGACAAACCCATATGCTTGATTGAACATTTCAATCCAGATTGTTATAATTTTCTTTTTTATATAACTATTCTGCATATTTAAAAGAAAATAAATGGATAAAGTAAAAACATTTAAGTATGGTTCCTCAATATTTATTTACGCATTTAACAAATTAAAAATGTTTAGCTTATGTTGTAAGATATAGCACATAGTTATTTTTTGTTATTAAAATATTAAAAAAACTAACGTAAAGTATTTTTCATCTAATTAAACAATGAACAATACAAATGAAATCACTTTTTTCAAATAATAACTAGTCAGACTTCCGTTATTCATCTTGAGATTTAGTGCAATTTTCACTTTGACCTCATCTAAACAACCCGCCAATCAGCGGTCGATTGCGTTGAGACACTCATCGCTTACTTAGCTCCCCCCGCGCAGTTACTCAGACGCACAACGCATTTCAATAACTCAATTTTGTAATATGGAGCGATTTATTAGGGTTTGGGTGTATTACACCCAACCTTACGTACGCCGGGTTAAAAATACATTTATAGCTAATATCGATTTTTATTCATAAAACATTTTTGAAAATTAAATAAAAGTTCGAGTAAGAAGTTGTTTGTAATGAGGAAGATTTCTCATTTGACATATTTTGTTTTTTGTGAAGAAGTCATCAAATTCCGTTAGCCTTTTTTTGTTTCGTTCAGCAAGCTGTTGTTGATAGCAAGATATCGCATCAATGACACTTCGTCTTGCCTTCGAACTTCTATCAACATTTGAATCATTTGTGTATAAATTGATCCAATAATTTACGCTATTGGAGCTATAGTTTTTTTTAGAAACCGCGTAATACTGAGACAGCGTTAAGGTATTTGTCGTACACTCTTGATAATCTCGCATCACATTAATGGCTAATGACAATGTAGAGATACTCCAAAGATTAGACTGTTGTTTTGGTTGTGGCGTAGGGTTTTAGAGTAGTCTGATGCAACTGGTTCGTTTCTCCGAACGGACAAGTAGGGCCAAGTAGTAAACCAGTGAAGGGAAACTGATCTATGTAAGTACGACGGTGTTAATACAACATTTCCCACGTTGTGCAATAGAACATAATATAAAGTACAACAGGGGAGTAGTAAATAGAATAAAAGCAAAAATGAACCGGACGAAAGAGACATGGAAGCTTATTTCCAGGGACGGATTTCAGAAATGACAACTGATTCTACAGTCCTGTGGTTTTATGATACTGCTTGTACCAAAACAAATCGAATGCTAGTTTTGAAGCCCCTTCGTTGGCTTCTAAACTAGCGTCGATTTGTTTTGGTGCATTGAGCGCTTAAGAGTTTTTTTTTTAATGAAAGATAGAAAAAACGTCTAAAATGGCAAAAATTCAACAAATATGCCAAGTTTTATGTGACTTACTATTTTTTTTTCTTACGATTTTAGGATAAATGTAAAGGTCAATAAATACTTTCAATTTTCATGGCTATGGTGGGCGAAAACAGGCCGATCTTTATCCTTTAATCCATTACAGACAGACAGACATCGAGACTGGTAAAACTAAATGTGCCAGCATTGAAAATGAGATCTCTTTTAGTTCAAAAATTTTAATTGAAAGCATTTCAAATTTGTTTCCTCTGTGTACCTACTAATAATAATAATGCGTTTAACGTCCGTTTCTCGACTTTATGTCATAACAGACGCCATTCGCACCATTACTATTTTTCATCTACCACACTTCCCGTTATTTTTCTAGTTTTAAAACTTCAACTTATGTAATAGCAATGGGCGAATGAAAGAATTATAGGATTTTAGGATAAGGTAGGTAATTTTTGAACTAGGAGTTTGATAAGTAATCGGCCATGGCCTCAAATAAGGAACCATCTCGATATTTATCTGGAATTAATTGAGGGAAACCATGGAAAACCTCAATCAAGATGGCCGGTACAGGAATTACCGTTTCTCGGCGAGAGGCAGTAGGAAAAAGTCCTAGCCACATCTGCCCCCGCCGGGATTCGAACCCGGACCTCCCGAATGCGAGTCTAGTGCTGTCACCACTACTCTACCCAGCTCGGTTCTGTGTACCTACTAAAGGCGTTTAAAAAAATAAAAAAGGATATTTTTGACGCGCTATGACTCGTCGTTTTTCTGTAAAAATTATATTTATCACCATCTCAAATTTGGTTTCCGTATGTAATAAAATGATACTTTTGACGCGCACTGTTTAATCAGCTTCAAAAACCTATATAATTTTGATGTATGTATTTTTAAAAACAATTGTCTTTAATAAGTATCTTCGTAGTCCATTGTTGCCAACTTACTCATGCGAAGAATTATATAGTGTAGTGTGTATGTTTATTCCATTATGAAGAAAAAACTACATTAAATACATAGAATATTAACGGAAATGGCGTGGGAACCGACTGCTTGTGTTTACTATTTTATACAGTACCTACAAACTTTTCGTTTCGAGTTTGCTCAGATTTTTGCTTACTATTCAGCCTTCTTTATTTTTACCCTACTGCCAAACGCCAGAATTAGATAGATAGATACTTTATTGGTGTTATAACTAGGTTTACACACGTCAGGTACAGTTTAAAATTTAAAATATAATATTAAAAAAATCGTCTATTGAGTAGAGACTATTTTTAACAAGATGCTTTTTTACACGAGTTTTAAATTGTTTTTCTGGCAAATCTTTAACCGACTGCGGTAGAAAATTGAATAATTTAGGACCATAGTAGTTTATTCCTGTTCTAATTTTATGGATACGGTAAAAATCTATATGTATGTCCATATTGGACCTTGTATTGTAGGAATGAAAGTTACTATTATTATTAAATTCAGTCAAATTTACTTTAACGTACATAAGGCAGTGAAGAATGTAAATGGACGGAACAGTTAAAATTTTAGAGACTGCATAATACTCTTTATAGTCCTGTCTATAAGGTAATGAATACGTAGCGCTCTCCTTTGTAGACCAAATATTCGATTTGCATGAGGCGAATGATCCCATACCAAGATAGCATATGATATTACTGATTGGATAAGTGCATGAAATGCCAATATCAGAACATTTTGTGAAACAATTTTAGCAGGATTTCGAAGAACAAAGATGCTAGATGTTAATCTTTTAGAAATATATTCGACATGTGATTCCCAAGATACTTTTGAATTAATGTAAACGCCAAGAAATCTTACTGCTTCCTGTACACCAACGTGAGTCATATTTCGAACCGAAAAGTATAAAATCTCCGTTTTGTCAGCATTTAAAAACAAACTGTTATCACTGAGCCAAACAGCGACTTTTGTCTGTGTTTCGTTCATAGATCTGCAAATTGTATAAACTTTGTATTCAGACAACTATAAGTCATTTATATAATTAAGAAATATGAGTGGGCCTAATACCGATCCTTGAGGGACCCCATGTTGTATAGGTAGAAAATTTGAATTTTTACTATCAATAGTTACTACTTGTTTTCTATTTTGCAAATATGACTTTATTAAATTATGACTTAATATGGAAAATTGATATTTTTTTAATTTATCTAGTAAGATATCAAACGAAACACAGCCAAAGGCCTTGCTTAAATCACAAAACAAAGCGCCCACATAATTCCCATCATCGAATCCTTTGTTAACAAACGATACTAAATTGTTTATTGCCATAGTTGTAGATTGCAATCCAGCTGCATTTATGCTGAGTTAAAGCAAATCTAGCTGGATCCAGCACGGATCCAGCATTAATCGATTTTTCTAATAAATGTAACAATTTTTTAACTCTAGAAATTTTAATAACTATTTATCTACATTTACATCAAATACTCGTTTTTTGGCGTTAGTAAAGTACTCTAATAGTAAGTAATAGTTACGAGTATCCGGAGTATAATTATTAATTATCACAATACAGTCTTAAATCACCTAGATTGATATTCTAAATATCTGAAATAGTTATTCGTTTACCTATTTTACAAACTATGTAATCTCAGTTTCTCGGTCTCAATAATTTTAGAAATAAAATTGCGTTTCCCGCTTATAAAATGTCTAGTTAAATCTTATTAGAAACAAAACTTTAATATAAATTATATTATATAATTTTAGACTTGACTTGTCTTTTAAAGAATAAAGCCAATCAATTATGTAGGTAACAGTTTTTTTTTTACTTTTTTTAAAGTAACATCTCAAAAAAGAAATGTTATTAATTGGTGTTATCTCCCAGCCTACTTCTTAAAGAACTGCAAATATACTCGCCGTCTACGGAAAGGACTCTCTCTACCTCTACGCTGATTGGTTTGAGAGTCATCAAACAGTCATAGATTAAAGTTAGGTTTTCATCTCTTACTACTTCACTTTCATAAAGTGACATTTCTTTCTTCAATATCTCATCATAATCCTTCCCAGACCCAGTTAATTACTTGTTTTTAGTTGATTTCGGATCTGCACCGCTGGATCCAGCGCCAGATGCGGGATCCAGCATTGCAATCCCTAGCCAGAATGTATGTATGTATGAATTTTTTCGAATACAGCTCCATCTATCATGAACTGCAAAAAATGTTTCAGACAAATCTTACGTATTTATAGCCGTCAAATCCGAATTTGTAATAAAAAATAGGAATTCCCATTTAAAAAAAAACTAATATACTGCCGAACTGTCCCCATCCAATTATACAACTTTTGTTTGAAATATTTCTTCGTAGTGCTATTCTTACTCGAGATATTTGAAAGCTTCAGGTTAAAAAATCAGCCTGTATATTATTACAGACATTTTTGTCAATAAAAACTTGACCACGGCACGGTTAATATAATCACGTTAATATTAAAGCACATATTTACAGAAAGTTCAGCTCCTTATTTTTAATGAAAACAAATAATTCAAAGGATATTTTATGGAGCAGATAAATTAGTTTATAATTATTTTGTTTAACACGACGTTTCGTAATAATTTATTACTTCTTCAGGTGCTCTATAAACAATAATATAAAATATAAAAATATCCATAAAATATTCTTTGAATTATTTGTTTTAATTAAAGCACATGTTTTCTTTAAAATAGTATATTATGCATATTCGATCAATTATTATCAAAATATGTACGTAAAACTAATGTCTTAAAATCAGACTTACCCAAACTGTCAACCACTGCCGAATGCTTCTAAATGTGTTAAGAAAACAATGGACACTCGTGTTTTACATTTCCCGAAAAAATATATAATCTACAACACACACCGAAACTATTTATCACAATAATTAATTATGATTCTACAATTTAACCGATCAATTTCACATTTTACCAAAGGCACGATACAATATTAATCAACGCGGCCAGAAAACAAAGAACGACACGTATCGATTTCGACGAGTTTGTACTGAACTGATCACAGCCAACTTATACATTATGTAATCAAATTTCATTGAAGAATTTATTAACGAATGTTATCTAGTATTGTACTATGAATTGCGTAATCTGTGACCTCGAAATTTCATTATTTTTCTCTTTTTAGTGATTTTTTGACGGAGGTTAATATATATATATATATATTTTTTTTTAAGTTTTCTCTATTTTTTACTTTTTAGTGGATCTGATTTCGCACATTTTTAAGATTTCGTAATTGCTTTGTTTATAAATTATAAATTGTCATTATATGTGCTGTAGGAAATATATATAGAATCAAATAAATTGATAAACAAAATTCTCAAATCAAACAATTATATTTATTAATTTAGATACAATATCCGATCTTGTACAGGTTTTAATTTAGTCTGATCACCTTTTACAAAACTATCTACAAAATTATCGTGTTACGTAAGCATACTACTTCATTACTTCAGTTTCAAGAATGTAGATATAGCGGTACGAAACAGGTGGATAGCCCACAGTAGAATACCGTGATGATATAATATTTATTTAAAAATTGTAAATTTAGGTTCACGACAGACAGAGATATCGTGCAACATACATAAAAAACTACTGAATCGATTTAAATGGAATTTATGTGGGATCATCCTAATGGTATGCTCTATTTAATATTTTTTTTCCTATTTAATAGAGTCTATTAAATAGGAAAAAAATCATCAAGATCGGTTCATAAATGCTGGAGATATATAAGATATATAAGAAATGTGTTTTTGAAATCATTTAAAAACGAATGAACCGGTTTTAATAAAAACTATATATAAATTGGTACCATATAGTCTTTATTAAAACCGGTTCATTGGATTGGTACCACCAATCCAATAATATTCTGAACAAAATCGCGTCGAAATTTCTCAAACCGGTTCTTGACGTGGAACATTCATAGACATTTTTTTTAAATACGCGTCGAATTGTATATCCTCTTTTTTTAAAGTCGGCTAAAAAATATTTAATTAAGAGTAGATATTAACACCAGGTCAAAACTCACATTTGACCGGGATTATGGTATGAATAATTGTAATAAATTATTTTTTCAGACCTTCACATTTTCTCTTATCAGTTAAACCTTGGCCATTTAAGTATTCTGTTCTAGGGACTAAAAATTCGTAGCTTTTAAACCAAAAGAAAGTGGCACTTGGAATCAACGTTATTCTACTGCAGGTATAACAATATTTGAAATACCTTAAATTACAGTAAAATTCATTTTCTGTTTTAAATTTTGTTTCAAAATACGCATATTGTGTGTTTTCTCTTGAACGTAACTTTACTCCCCATGGGTTTCAAAATAGCCAAGCGTGTACGCGATTCTGTTGTTTACATGACTTTCAATGGATTCTCTGCCACAAATTTTAACTTCTCAGGGTCTAGTGACAGCTGGAAAAGATCAATTTCAATGAATTTTCACTTTATTTATGAAAAATAATAAATTGAAAAAATGAATTAGTCCACTCAAATACGTAACTTTAACAAGAATTCCTGCAGGACCATGCCAACTTTAAAAATACTTGCACTTGACATATATAATAAATAAAATAGAGTACTTGAATCTCTTAAAACGTTCTATTGATTAATTATATAGATAAACCACTCGTTTTTTTAACCAGCGAGTTCCTACTTCACGCTTCACCACCGACACACAATATCATATGTTCACAAGTGTCTGATAGAAGGGTATCAGATATAAACATATGTAAATCTGACACCTCCCCCGCACATACACAGAGAAATCATGTACAGGTATGACAAACATGTGGGTTACATGAGTACGGGTCGTTCAATGCATAGTGGCACGGAGCTTTGGGAAACCCCACTCGACAGCAATAACAGTAGTAGAGCTTTCGATCTACCGTATTACAGGCCTAAAGAAAAGTACTTTTAATTTTTCCCGAATTTTCCACTTTTCCAGACAAGTTTTCTTTCCCTAAAAACCTTATTCGAATTATTATGAACATTAAAAAAAAAAGCCAAATCGGTCTAGCCGTTCTCAAGTGATGGACTTACAAACGAACAGCATTTAATTTTTATTTAGACTGATATGATGCCATTTTTTACCACATTGCATGTTTAATGGTTTGATCTAAGAATGCTTTTTATGGCTACAAGGTCTACATGTCGCTGATGCTCGTGTCAACATAATGTCACATACTCGTGTAATACATTGTATTTCAGTCCACCACAGATATATAAACTATTAGCGACTAGATGTGTAGTTCGCGAACGAACTATTTCAAAAGAGCGTTCTTATGACTGAACTAAGTAAACTAGTTTGCAGCCAATCAAGAAATCAGTTCATTAGTTCAATTATTATTATCTACCACACAATTATTGAATTATCAAAAAAATCTGTGCCATAATTTTTTTATTAGTTACCCTTCCAAAAATAAATTAAGAAATTTTCTTGTATTTGAATTGATATTTTTGTCCGCTTATTAGTAAGTTTTACTATTTTATTCTTCTCTTTCTCTTCTTTCTTCGAACCTGAAGCGCCTTAACAGCGAACTAACGAACTATAAGAGTGAACTAGTTCGCCGGAAATCGTTGAACTAAACTGAGCGCTTTTTTTAGTGAACTAAAATACCCAAGTCTACTAGCGACAGAAGTCGACTTTTCATCATTATAAATTAAATACAGCCATTCTGATTCTTATAAAAGATCTGTGGATTTGTCACTACTAATAAAGTCGCCTATAAAATTCGGTAAAGGATGTAATATAATATAAACTAACACCGCCCGCCCATACCGTCGCAGTACCTATTTCCTACACTTGACATCTTGACTCCATGTGTAGCATACAACCTAACCTACAAATACTGTCATATCATAGTCATGCGCATATGTAAAGTATGCATGTGACGTAGATTAACACTACTCAAAATTGAGATGCTGTAGGTTTTACGAAATCTAAAACTCACCGTCTAAAACAGCTATCAAGATATTAGCGAGTCTACCACGAAAATAAATTAACACTTAATTTGGGTAGGGGTGGATAATTATTCATTTGTGGCCACTAACTGCCAGTATTATTCTAGATCTACTATTCAGTTCAAAATTATTATTTTTAAAATTATATCGCTTGATAATCCAACGAGGTCATCAACAAAGTTCTAGATCAACGGAAAGTGCCTTATAGGTATTCTAAATCTTTTTGATGAATTGAGTTAGGAACTTTTGACAGGATTATCTATTAGATTAGTATTTGATACCACTAGCTGTTTCTAAGAAAAAGGTTCTGAAGGACAGACAAACGAGCAACAAAGTGTAAGGGTTACGTTTTTTCCTTCTGAGGTACGAAACCCTCTAAAAATAAAATGACTTATTTCTATTACAAATCATTATAGCGATGCGTCGACTAAAGTTTATTCGTCTTTACACCATAAATTCCATCGCTCTTCAAAAAATTCGTCGATAAATGATGTGTAAAACTCTTGAAAGAGTGCAGAGCCCGCTCTAACGTTTGTCGCCTCGGACAAAAAACAAATATATGTGATGTTTGTAGAAAAGTTACATACCAAAAAAAATAAATTTTCCTCTCATTATCTTAAAAAATATACGTTTTTTACCTGTGTTTCATATCCTGAATCATGGATCATTTCACCCGGACACTCCGGGAAAGATGCATTATGATTTTTTTGGTGATAAAATCTATGACTATTTTTGGATTTAAATTTCACATTATAATTTAATATGTATTGACTGTTGCAAATAAATTTGTTTCTTTTGAATATACGTTCAATTTACAATGTAATGCTTTTTTAAAAAAAAGTTGGCCATCACTCTCCGAATTACCCTACGTGAAATTTTATATTAAGGCTGTCGGAACGCTCTGAATTTAAGCCAAAAATAGAGCTTCGGCTGTCAACTGATTATAGACTTATTCGTCCACATTCTGCAAAAAATTTCTCTCTATAAGGAAGATAAACGACAAATCTAGGTCTCTAGTGGACTACTTTTGTAATTTATGTACGATTTACAAGAAAAAGTTGGCATTAATTGTGCGAAAAAAACACACGTTTTCAATGTCACACTACGACCTTATTCATATTTATTTCACAAAACTGTTCCATCACAAACCTAAAGTGACTCTTCCTTTTTCGGAAAAGTTTTTAAATCTTCAAAATATTTCCAAAAATTACAGTAATCAATTGACAGCGGCACCCTTGCAATAGCATCTTTTAGCCTCGTAGTTGGCAACAGCCAAAAATTGAAACGTGCGGATGATTTGAGCGAGGCAGAGCTAAAGAAGGTCACATCCACAATATGTCTTTCGCCTACCTCGCCTCTTACCGCTGGGTCTCAGCACAAACTGTGTGAAACTGTTAATTGGGTATTGAACACATTAATATTTGTCTCACACTTAAAACCAAAATTCCGTCTCCAAATTTTTGCGCCCTGGACAAATGTCAGGGTTGCCCGCTTCTGAAGCGGGAGCTGAAGAATGAAGAATCGCGGTGGCGTCAACGGTTTTAGTTATAAACACTCAACACATAAATTTGTAGCGCAATAAAAATGCCGATTCCAGCGAACACAGAGGAGATATAAAGACAGCACATAATATTATTATAATGTGGATAAGATACGTTAGCTGATACTACGGCATTAAGCATAATACCTTCATTACACTGTGTCGTCAGTTCTAACACATATATCTGTGGCCTAAAGACAAAATCACTTAGGTTTGTTTTTTTCTTGCACAATTTTGAAGTAAAACGAGGGTATTTTGAAATTTCTTGTGACGCATTATGAACAAGAAAGGTTAAGAAATAAAGGGCATTGCCAAACCCTGTCTACAACAGGATACTTGCTAATATAATTAGTGTATTTGCCATATGGCAACATACACTATTGGCGTCGGTCGGATGGCGGGACCTAGGGGTCGGATCAAATTTTCTCGACGTTTCATAGGCTCCTAAACACTTTGGCACCATTTTTAAAAATGTTTATATATATATGTATATATATATTTATATATATATATATATATATATATATATATATATATATATATATATATATATATATATACGTATATATATACGTATATATATATATACGTATATATATATATACGTATATATATATATGTGTGCGGGCAATAACTTTCGAAAGAGTTAATTGATTTTAACGAAATTTGGCCCACGTGTTGAAATCCATCACCGCAAGAAGCCTATTTAAAATGGGCGTAATCGGGCCATTTTAAGGGTAGTTTTTAGGGGTTGAAAAATGTTTTTGGGCCCCAAAATACCGAAAAAATTCTCAGAATCGTTTTAAAATTGATATTTAACCCTTTAGTAGTAATTAAAAAGTGTTCCTAAAATTTTAATAAAATCGGGCCGACAGAACCGGACTTACAAATTTTATGAAAATACTAGTTTACAGATAGTGAATTATTTTCTGAAAGTTGTATATAATTTGGTATAGAGGTTCGATTGATAATAATATTGCAACTGAGAAAAAAATGTTCTTTTAAGGGGTGTATTAAGGAGCCAAATTTTTATTTTGCCCAAAAAACCAACTTAAGTTCGCATAACAAAGCCACACTGCCTATATTAGCAAATACACTATATTGTCGGCAGGGTTTTGGCACTGCGACCCGGGTTTTTATATATTATTATGTGAATTTGAGTTTGTTTTAAGGTGGTTCGGACATTACCTCGTGGTCATAATAGAATCTAATTTTTTTTTAATAAAACTAAATTAAAATTAAAAACTTGAATGCATAAATTCATTATTATAATTTAGATCTATGACAATTTATAATTAAGTTGAGTTAATAATTTAATTACCAAAAATAATAAATAAATGACTTTTGACTAAAGCAGTCTCCTATTGATTGGTGACTCTGTATTGGACTAATGGCGCACTGACATTTTTGTGAATTTTCAGTCTTTCTTGTTAAAATATTTTTAAAAACCTTCGTCAGAAAATTTCAATTTTATTTTTAACGTGTTCTACGGAAGTTAATTGATAATTATAGTAGTTTTTTGTTTTTTATCCTTTCCAGGAGTGGCTCCAACTCGATATGTGTGCGTTTTGCTTGCATTCCCTATAGGCTACATGTTAAATTTCAATTATTTAATAATTAATTACACTAAAATCCTTCGTCAGATCTGCTTCAAAAAATTTTTTTAGACGTATGCGATAGCGATTAATAACATATTAAAAAATTAGCTTTCAATCTTTAAAAGTGATTTAATGTCTGAACCAACTTAAGACAAAATAAAAAATTAACATACATAGTATATCCCTTAAAATATTTTTTTTTATTTTGTCAATTCAGCATTTGCACCAAATTCAGTTCAGTCTTCAGGTAAAATAAATCCGTTCTTTCCGCAAATTTTCATAAAATTTTAAGTCGTATTCTGTCAGGCCGATTTTTTTTAAATTTAGAAGCACATATTAATCGTTAAATTTCAATTTTGAAATGATTCTGAGATTTTTTTCGATATTTTTGGGGTCAAAACATTTTTCTATCCTGGGAAACCACCCTTAAAATGGTTCGATGAGGTTCATTTTAAATAGCTAATGTTCACAAAAATATACATATTTATACATTTTTACAAATGGTGCCAATTTGTTCAGGAGGTTAAAAAACGTGGAGAAAATTTGGTCTAGCCAAGCCTCTAGGTCCCGTTATCCGACCGACGCCAAAAATATATGTGCCATAATATAGTAAATATACTCAAAATAGGTAACAACTCACAACGTTACACCAAATAAGTGTAACATTGTGTAAAACCGTTTCATCTCTAGATAAATTCAGAATTTAAGCAGCTTTTGAAAATACGGCTTTTAATATTATTCACGCTTCAATGGGTCAGTGGATCAGCCTGAGTAATGAAAAGAGACGGCACTGTCAATCATATGCTTCGAGGTACCTTCCAATCACATTGACGTAGCGAATGCCGAATTGAACTGGAAACGATTAAGTTCCCGAGAGACCTCGCCATTTTTCGAGTTTATTCAGATTTAAAAAGTGTGTTAATAAAGAATTTCATTTATGGTGACCGATTTCTCAGATTGTAAAATATGCTCTCGTGAAATTTCGCAGTGTCATCGCAAAACTCATTTTATTATTCTTTTTACTAGCTGTGATTAAGCACTAAGCGTCATAAAATTTGACTTGCTGCTTAAAAATTTTGCAGTTTTTTCTTCGCAAACTTATGTTGAAAACACTGACAAATCTGGCTCGCTCAATACATTTTTTGAAACTAAAATTTTTCTGTACAAAAATCTATACTAATTTGCTCGTTCTAATCTGACTTTTAATCGTTTATTTAGATCAAATAAACCGTAAAAACTTGACTAAAAGTCATATGGGCAGAATGATACATATTTCTGGTTTATTTTGAAGTATGCGAGTAATTCCAGTAGTGCATAAATGTTAGACTTTTTTAATATTAGTAGATATTTTTCATACGCTTATAGCTACGTACTTGCTGAATTAATTGAGAATAATAGCTTTTGTCTGCTATAATTGTTAAGAAACATTCATTGTTGTACCACTATATTAGAAAAATTTATTATTCCAACACGTCACCGTCGGGATTTAAACCCGAATCTTTCCGCTTTCGCGGCGGAATGAGTTAATCAATTACTCTACGGTGCACACAATTCAATTTTTAATCCTTCATAATATAGCGATTTACAACACTCAAATTCACTACATGCGAGAGCCAATTATTTTTTAGCAATAGCTAAACATTAACTCTCACAGTAGCGAGGGCTCTTGAATGAATCAAAGATGAACTTTCCATTATTAATACAGTCCTAAGTCACAGAACTTTTCTGTATCGTTTTAGGACAGTTCTAATGCAGACAACGACAATTTAATATTGGTAAATTGTTAACACCAAATATTTTAATATTAGTAAATATTTTTCATACGCTTATAGCTACGTACTTGCTAAATTAATTGAGAATAATAGCTTTTGTCTGCTATAATTGTTAAGAAACATTCATTGTTGTACCACTATATTAGAAAAATTTATTATTCCAACACGTCACCGTCGGGATTTAAACCCGAATCTTTCCGCTTTCGCGGCGGAATGAGTTAATCAATTACTCTACGGTGCACACAATTCAATTTTTAATCCTTCATAATATAGCGATTTGCAACACTCAAATTCACTATTATTCTCAGTTAGACTTTCTGCTTTAAAATCGAGGCAGAAAGTACGAACTTTTGGCATGGTATGAAGAAAAAGTTTTTTCCCTTCTAATAGCATACCGCCACTACTTTTCAGTTCCAAATTCTTTGGAAACAAAAAAGCTCTATAATTTGAACATTGGTTAACACAGCACATCGGCATTGACAATGATTTATTATTTCAAATAGACTAATTTTGCAATCACTGCTCTGAACTATTCACAGACTGAAATCATTGTATAGGTGGCGCCTCTAGCGGTAAGGTTTGTCAGTGCTTATCTCCATTGAACTGGATTGATTTTCATTTTACCACTGACATAAGGCTGTCGGAACGTTCTGAATTTAAGCTAAAAATAGAGCTTCGTCTGTCAACTGTTTGTAGAACATTCTGCAAAAACTCTTTCTCTATAAGGAAGATAAAGGACAAATCTAGATCTCTAATGGACTACTTTTGTAATTTATGTACGATTTACTAGAAAAAATTCGGCATTAATTGTGCTAAAAAAACACACATTTTCAATGTCACATTATGACCTTATTCGTACTTATTTCACAAAACTGGTCCATCACAAACCTAAAATGACTCTACTTTTTTCGGAAAAGTTTTTAAAATCTTTAAAATATTTCCAAAAATTAGAGTAATCAATTGACAGCGGCACCCTTGCAAAAAAAATTTTTAGCCTCGTAGTTGGCACCAGCCAAAAATTGAAACGTACGGATGATTTGAGCGAGACAGAGCTAAAGAAGGTGACACCTATAACATGTCTTTTGCTTACCTCGCCCCTTACCGCTGGGTCTCAGCACAAACAAAATTCAGAGCGTTCCGACAGCCATAAGCGGTTCTGTCTTTTGACTCCTGACATACAGATATCCATGTAGTGGAAGTGTAACTACGGGATGGTAAGGCATCAAAGAGCTCATCAAGGGAAACATCACAGAGGGCACGCGCTGTGTTCAGTGTCTTATTTGAACATTAAGTATAAATACATAGAAAACATAAACTGGAGTTACAGCTCTGTCTACGAAGGTACTTCGTATGTGTGTAATTTTAGGTGCACTGAAAATCGTTAAGGGATGTCACATGTAGATGAGAATCCAATCAAGAATGTTAGGGATAAACTAACTGGTGACGAACTCATAACAATCTACCATCTAATAGTAGCTTATTAAAATAATATTGGATAGTTAATATTAGTAGATATTGACTTTATTTCTTTTTTGTCCTTGGTAATTAATATAAAAATGATTTTTCGGGAAAAAGGACTTTATTTATAAAACGTCGCTGAATATAAAATATTAAGTGTTTTACTTATAAATAAAGTCCTTTTTCCCGAAAAATCATTTTTATATTAGTAGATATTTTTCATACGCTTATAGGTACGTACTTGCTGAATTAATTGAGAATAATAAATAAAATAAAATTATGAAGGATTAAAAATTGAATTGCGTGCACCGTAGAGTAATTGATTAACTCATTCCGCCGCGAAAGTGGAAAGATTCGGGTTTAAATCCCGACGGTGACGTGTTGGAATAATAAAATTTTTCTATATAGTGCTACAACAATGAATGTTTCTTAACAATTATAGCAGACAAAAGCTATTATTCTCAATTGGATAGTTATATTTATTGTGCAGGCTTTCTCAAGAGATATTTTCTAATACCTTGTAAGTTAAACATATTATACTTAAACCCTATTCGTCTATATCAGAATTCAAAAATGTTAATTAATTACTAGCCCTCCTGTTGCTTTCAGTCGAGCAAATTTATTTTTAATCAACATTTTTCTAACATAGGCTAGATAGCAGTAATTATCCCGACCCTTCCTTCGAGTATTTGAAAAGGACATTACGTATTAAGGTCCACACCCACTGAATCAGAACGGATTGGTCCGGCTCGATCGGCAGTTTTGGGATCATGAAGTCAAACAAATTCTCACGCACTAGTCGACTTGGATTATTTAAAACTACTTACCGAAATTATATATTCTTCCTTTTTACTGTTTATTTTGATAACCTTAAGTATTTAACCGAGCTGGGTAGAGTAGTGGTGACAGCACTAGACTCGCATTCGGGAGGCAGATGTGGCTGGGACTTTTTCCTACTGCCTCTCGCCTAGAAACGATACTTCCTGTACCGGCCATCTTGATTGAGGTTTTCCATGGTTTCCCTCAATTAATTCCAGATAAATATCGAGATGGTTCCTTATTCAAAGCCATGGCCGATTACCTATCAAACTCCCACTTCAAAAATTACCTATCCTATCCTAATTTCATTCGCCCATTGCTATTAGTTATGTTGACGTTTTAGAAATGTAGAAAATAACGGGAAGTGGTAAAATGGAAAATAGTAATGGTACGAATGGCGTCTGTTATGACATAAAAGTTGACAAATGGACGTTAAACGCATTATTATTATTTTTTTGGAACGAAGTTCCTTATCGCGGGTTGGCGAGGGGACCTAGCCGAGAAAAAATGTAACGTGTCACGAAAAACCGTAAGACGTATAATGTACACTGGTATACGGTAATACCGGGTGTTTTTTGATTATACCGGGTGTTTTTAGATTATACTGGGAGTTTTTAGATTATACCGGGTGTTTTTAGATTATATCGGGTGTTTTTAGATTATACCGGGTGTTTTTAGATTACACCGGGTGTTTTTAGATTATATAAAACACGTTACGAAAAACGTCTTATACGAAAGGGACTTCGTTCCAAACGCGTGTCCCGCGACACGTTCCAAGTTTTTTTTGATAATTTAAAGAATTGAGGGTCGGTTAAGCCCCGCTACCCTTCAGCCAAGTTTTTTATATTCGGATATTACTAAAGAGGTATTGTACAAATTTTCACACTGCCTCAAATACTTATCCTTGTCTAACAGTTCTCCTACTAACAGTTGCTTCGCTTCAAGTTGTGAACACTAACTTTAAAACTGAGTCGGCAGTACAGAAGTCAAGCCCTGTTAAAAATAAATGTACACACTAAACATAAACCTAACTACATATTCTTATTACATCTTGTAAGTGTACTTACAAGTTAAGCTCGGAATCTCCATTTTATACAGCAGATTATTACCTCCAGGCTCCTCCAGGAAGAAGGAGAAGCGAGTGGTATTGGAGTGACGGTAGGCATTATAATGTACCTCAAACAGATTAAGGCACATGCGTATATAAAACGGCCTGTTTAGGCGTATTTAATGTTATTTTAATACGCGTCTCAACTCTGAGTTCTCTAAATGATTAATTGACAATGATAAAAGGAAACGGTGACGGAAATCCAGAATATACTTGTCACTTGTGATAAATATTATGTATTTCCTTAGAGTTGTCAATATATACGTACCTAGTAAATGCTTAATCCGTGCGCTAATATTTAATTTTGTTTTTGACGTGAATACGTCTTTAAATTTGCTTCTATCGGAGACAGTTAAAAAAATCTATGATATCAAAATCGGGGGATTGAGTTTGATGCTGAAGCATATCTGTCATCTACATCCAAAATTTAATTACACCACTCGATAGATAAAGGATCAAAGAATTCGCGACGTTGAGTGAGGACTGTGACGCATCGCTTGCGGTGGAGGGGGAAGCACCGCCATTTTAAGTCGTTTTTATGTATGTTCACAGATATTTCCGTCAATTGTAAACCGATTTGAAAAATTTCAACGTCATTTTGTTCAGAGTTCTACCAAATTAGTACAGTATAGTTTTTACTAAAACCGGTTCATCCGTTTTAAAATGGCATCAAAAAAAACAAATTTTTAATGTATGCTACCTCATATCTTCAACATTTGTAAATTGAGTTTGACGATTCTTTTTTTATTTAGTAGAGCACACTTGCAGGGTGATTCCACATACATTTTACTTAAATCGGTTCAGCTTTTGAGGTTGTCTCGCTGCGTCACATAATGTCCGTTAAATATAAATTTTGAGTCGGAGAAGCTAGAGCATTCGTTTGTGTTTCAAACGTCAACTTTCGTCGAGATACGAATAGATAACCAAATACCACAACACCTGAAATGTGATAAACAATTTAAAAAAAATTGAAAAATAAACTGATCGGAGAATCTAATTAGTCTGGAACAATACCCAAAAGAATTTTTAAACACCGTTTGCTGTATTCTATAAATAAAAATTATTATTATTAGTGTATTTGCCATATTATGGCAACATACACTATTGGCGTCGGTCGGATGGCGGGACCTAGAGGTCGGACCAAAATTTCTCGACATTTCGTAACCTCTCTATATATATATATGTATATATATATATATATATATATATATATATATATATATATATATATATATATATATATGTATATATATGTATATATATATATGTATATATATGTGTGTGTGTGTGCGCTATAACTTTCGAAAGAGGAAATTGATTTTAACGAAATTTGGCCCACGTGTTGAAATCCATCACCGCAAGAAGCCTATTTAAAATCGGCGTAATCGGGCCATTTTAAGGGTAGTTTTTAGGGGTTGAAAAATGTTTTTGGGCCCCAAAATACCGAAAAAATTCTCAGAATTGTTTCAAAATTGACATTTAACCTTTTAGTAGTAATTAAAAAGTGTCCCTAAAATTTCGATAAAATCGGCCCAACAGGACCGGACTTACAAATTTTTTGAAAACACTAATTTGTAGATAGTGACTTATTTATTGAACGGTGTATTTAATTCGGTGTAGACGTTAGATTGATAATAATATTGCAGTTAAGAAAAACAATGTTATTTTAAGGGGTGTATTAAGGAGTCAAATTTTTAATTTTGCCCAAAAATCAACTTAAGTTCGCGTAATAAAGCCACACTGCCTGTATAAGCAAATACACTATATTGTCGGCAGGGTTTTGGCACTGCGACCCGGGTTTTTGTTATTATTATCGATAGCGTATATAAAACATTAAGTGAAATAATTATTGTGAAAACATACGACCGTGTTCACGCCACAGCCACACCCCATTTTTTGTATCTTACTTTAAGTACTTCACCCTTATTATCTATCCATACTAGCTATTGAAATTCTCGATCCCTCTCGCAGGAAGTGTGAATATAGTGATTATAATAACAAGATGAAAAACAGTACGGCAAAGTTAATTCTAGTTTGAATATGAACGACAAAAAATGTTCAAGCTGATTATACTTCGTCGCAGTCAAAGAGTTGTCAACCATAGCCGTGTCTGCTTATTACAAAACACTGTGATCGTTTTATTAATAAACAAGCTGTCGAGCTGTTTATTAAAGAGGTGCTAATTAGATCAAGATTTTTAATCAGAGATGAGATGATAAGATTAACTTTTCTATTGGAACCTTCAACCTGTTATATGAAATAATGAGTCAGTATTAAAATCTAATTTTCAATTCTAGACGATTGTTGGTATTTTCAGGTCAATATTTTCAAAGTTCAAAACATGCGAATTAATTTTGAAAATTCAATATTTAATATTTCTGAATATCTCAACAGCGTGTGTTCAAAAGTTCATTAAAAATAAAAAATCGTTAATGATGTATTTGCCACAATAGCTAACACGGAAACTCAGAATTGTATGTTAGTGGTCTATAGTTGGCACGAAATATGTAGATTACAGACGCTCGACATCTGAGGTCATCAACGGGCACAAAATATGGACCCATAGTGAAGTAGATAGTGCTTTCGGAATGTGACTCCAAGTAGAGAAGGGAAAAACGGGTCTTTTTAGTGATCTGCATCTTTGCATCTGGATCCCGTATGTGAGCCGCCTCACTGAACCGGTTCAAAAAGAGCCGAGTTCTAAATATGTTACTGCAGTCTGCCACTGAGTTACCTAGTTCAGTCAATCATATCACGGCCTGAATAGAATCAAGAATGCATAGCCAAACATGTGATGCATGAGTCATTTGAGCTGACAGATGCATCAAAGCAAGAACTGATACGTAAGTGTGAAATGTGCTTCTGTGTGTCAAGTGTTTCACTGAGTTATGCGGATCCGTTGATCCGTCGGCTCAAAAAAAAGTGAGTCGGCTCTCACGGATCTTCTGTCGGAGTCGGCTCTTTGAACCAGTTAAGATCTGAGTTACCCAACTCTAATACAGATAGATAGAAGATATACAGCAACTCTAAGAGTTTTAATATAAGCTAGTAATTTTCTGTGCAGGCACGACTTTACTGTATGATTCATTCGGATCGCTTTTGTAAAGTGCCTTTATTTTACAAAGTGAATTTTCTATAATTTACGTACACAAACAAGTAACTTATTAAAGCTAGCTTTTAAAATAATTTATAAAATTAATGACGACACAAGTTCATTCTTCATCAAATATTCTGTTGCAGCGTGGATACAAGGCGTTTGTAAGCTTTAAAACATCCACTTAAAAAGTGCATCTTAAGATACAAGTACCACGTGACTCGACGACGTATTTAGTGAAATTTTAAACATAAAAGGGCGTCAATTATGCTAACGGACTATAGGAGGACGTATTTTATTTTCGGTGCTGTTAGTCTTGAACGCACTATACCTTTTTAGTGTATTTGCCATAAGGCAACATACACTATTGGCGTTGGTCGGATGGCGGGACCTAGGGGTCGGACCAAAATTTCTCGACGTTTCATAACCTCCTAAACACTTTGGCACCATTTTTGAAAATGTTTATATATATATGTATGTATATATATATATATATATATATATATATATATTTATATACGTATATATATATATATATATATATATATATATATATATATATATATATATATATATATATATATATATGTGTGTGTGCGGGCAATAACTTTCGAAAGAGTTAATTGATTTTAACGAAATTTGGTCCACGTGTTGAAATCCATCACCGCAAGAAGCCTATTTAAAATGGGCGTAATCGGGGCATTATAAGGGTAGTTTTTAGGGGTTGAAAAATGTTTTTGGGCCCCAAAATACCGAAAAAATTCTCGGAATCGTTTCAAAATTGACATTTAACCCTTTAGTAGTAATTAAAAGGTGTCCCTAAAATTTAAATAAAATCGGCCCGACAGGACCGGACTTACAAATTTTATGAAAACACTAGTTTACAAATAGTGAATTTTTTACTGAAAGTTGTATATAATTTGGTATAGACGTTAGATTGATAATAATATTGCAATTAAGAAAAAAAATGTTATTTTAAGGGGTGTATTAAGGAGTAAAATTTTTTATTTTGGCCAAAAACCAACTTAAGCTCGCAAAATAAAGCCACACTGCCTGTATAAGCAAATACACTATATTGTCGGCAGGGTTTTGGCACTGCGACCCGGGTTTTTTGTAGGATAAGTTTAGGTAGAATAGACCAGGGTCGATAATTTTTGAGACCAAAAAAAATTATAGTAGGATGAAACCCATTGGAAAAGGTAGAGAATACAACAAAAATGAAAGGAAAAATAAATTACGGTCGATCTGAGTTCGGGAAGGGAAGGGGGTGAGTTTTTAAGGGTAAAAAACGGTTTATCTCGATTTCCGGCAAAACTACAAGTCCTATGAAAAAAAGTTAAATGGCAAAGTTGTAGGTAATAAAAATATCTACAACTTTTGTTATTATTATATGAATTTGTTTATTTTTGGAGGAAATAAAAAAACTCATAGGTCATTCCTCAAAATAACATTTTTTTATAGCTTCTATATTTTCTCCCTGTTTTATCAATCCATCATCTGCACAAAATTATACGCAGCCTTCAAAGTATAATTGTTTATCCGCGAAAATGTTTTCATAAAATTTATAAGTCCGGCTCTATCGACCTGATTTTTTTAAAATTTTGGAGCACCTTTTAATTGATACTAAAGTGTTAAATTTCAATTTTAAATCAAAGCCGAGAATTTTTTCAGTGTTTTTGGGTCTCAAAACAATTTAAAACCCCTAAATACACCCCTTAAAATGGTTCGATTACGCCCATTTTAAATAGAGTTCGTGCGGTAATGGATTCCAACATGTGGGCCAAATTTCGCTAAAATCAACTGACTCATTCGAAAGTTATTGCTTGTGCACATAAATAAATGCTGATGGGTTGAGTGGAAGAGCAGCTCATGCTGAACTTCGCCCTTAATAAATATTATTATTATATACAATATATGATCTGAAACGTCGAGAAATTTTGGTCCGACCCCCAGGTCCCGCCGTCCGACCAACGCCAATAGCGTACGTGCCACATACGACAATCACATTAATAATTAAAATTTGAATAGGTAGGTACACTGTATTTAGTCATTTTACATTGGCATTTGAAACTTGCTTGCAAACATCAAGCACAAAATGGGATATATATTTTACATAAGATTGTAGATCTTCTTTAAAGGAACACGGATGTCCGGTTTATAATATTCCGTAAAGACAACAGGGCCGTAATTAGTATATATGCAATGAAGTTTCGTTGACGTGAATATCAGAAGATTTGCGGATAACTTTCAAACATCCAAATTCATGAATGAAATGAAAAATTCAAATTCAAAATTCATACTTTTTTATATGACAGGCCGGTAGAAAATATTGAACGTTAATTCCGTGAGAAAAAATTACTTCCGGTAGAATAGATTTGAGTAATCCCTCATATAGCGTTTGAAGAAGTTTTAGTACAGAAAAAGTGGTGGTACGCGCGGCAGAAGTTATACTTCTTTGGCGTGATCGTGATAATTGATATTCACATTTTCGTCAAAGATGTACATTGATAAAATAAAATAGGATGTCTAGGGAGATTATTATTATTAATTAAAAATTCGCTTGTTCATTTCGAGTAGTGCTTATTTACTTTGAATAATAGAAGTAGACAACTCCATCAGAACATTGTAACAGAGAAATGAGACGTGTCAAAAAAAGTAAAACTGTACTGCACGTAGAACATGGTGTCTCATGTTCGTTGCATGCTGCGCGCGCAACTTCCGTAACAGAGAAAAGTTTACCCTCAATGCGCTAAAAGAAGTATAACTTCAAAAATTAATGAGAGACATACTTCTTGGCAGTTATCTCTTATAGAACGCTGTAAGCGGTCTAATGACGTAATTGGACTGTACTTAATTTATTCAAATATTGTTTACAAAATTAACTGATATTTTTGTCCATTTCGTGATATAAAGTGTCTGATAAAATAAATCGGGCCTGTGTTTTTATCTAACAGCCGATGTTTAGTAATATCTAATAAGCTTATTAAGCAAGCACGAAGTTCTGTGTCAACCTGTGTCAAATGATGACAGACCAGACCGCAAGAACCAGATTAACATAATAGCTTTAAAGCTCGCGCAATGTACAGGAAATCACCATGGCTCCAAGACCCCAAATGTTCCCACTGCTACTCGTGTTTTGTTTTAGTAAAGTGTTTGTGTCAGAAATAAACTTCTTAAATCTATGAGATCAACTTTTATAAAAAGATAAAAATCATCAATTTTCAAACTCTAAAAAAATCGTAAAATATATCTTTTTTGAAATTAAGTTTCTAATTCACAGATGCGTATCACTATTTTTCCTTTATTAATATTGTTTATATTATTATAAAAAAAAAATTCTAATGCTTAAATTCAACATTTTTGCGTATGAATTAGGTTTTATTAGAGTTGCTCGAAAAAGTTCTTCAGCATATTTAAACTACGTTGTTAGATATAGTGGGTATGTTGTAATTATATCCAACATTGTATGTGTTAGTACTGTCATCTATAACATATTAGATTAACTATTATATTTCTGTATCTATGCTAAAATAATAATAATAATAATAATGCGTTTAACGTCCGTTTCTCGATTTTATGTCATAACAGACGCCATTCGCACCATTACTATTTTCCAGCTACCACACTTCCCGTTATTTTTCTACATTTTTAAAACTTCAACTTATGTAATAGCAATGGGCGAATGAAGGAATTATAGGAAATTAGGATAAGATAGGCAATTTTTGAACTAGGAGTTTGATAGGTAATCGGCCACGGCCTCAATAAGGAACCATCTCGATATTTATCTGGAATTAATTGAGGGAAACCATGGAAAACCTCAATCAAGATGGCCGGTACAGCAATTACCATTTCTCGGCGAGAGGCAGTAGGAAAAAGTCCCAGCCACATCTGCCCCCGCCGGGATTCGAACCCGCACCTGCCGAATGCGCGAGTTTAGTGCTGTCACCACTACTCTACCCAGTTCGGTGTATCTATGCTAAATAAGTGAATGCTGTTATTCGGTTCAAAAACGTATTATCGTTTTATTTCAAGTTCAAAACGAACAACCAAATATACGAGGGTTTCGTCTAATCGTTCGGAGAATGTAGAAGCAACCAAGCATGTTAAAAAGGAGTGCTCAGAATTGTTACCAAGAATATTAGTAAATATTTATTACAACAGATATATTCATAAAGCTATCGTTTGCTATAACTGTTAAGAAACATCCATTGTTACTCTGCTATATTAGAAAAAAAATATTTCTAAACAACTGTCATCGTCGGGACTCAAACCCGAATCTTTCCACTTTTGCGACGGAATGAGTTATCAGGGTGCCATATCTCAACAGTTAATCTTTCACTAAATTCACACCATGCGGGAGCTAATTTTAGCTTCCGTAACACTAGACACGAACCTTCACAGTACTGAGAGTTACAAATGAATCAAAATATTTTTTTTTCATTCACATAATATTTCTATTTCGTTAGGTCATTTCGTTAAGTCATTTTAGTGTTGCAATTTGCATTATTATAAACGATTAAGTGTTAAGATATGGCACCGTAGAGTAACTGATTACTCATTCATTAGTGGAAAGATTCGGGTTTGAGTCCCGCCGATGACATTTGTTTGAAAATATATTTTTCTAATACAGCATTGTAACAAGGAATGTTTCTTAACAATCATAGCGAACGATAGCTATTATAATAATTCCTTTTCCAAACAAATTTCTACGAGGCCAATCTAGTTAGTGATAAATATCCCAAACTGATTATTTTAATAATAATATTTATAAGATGATTTGGGTTAATGTCTGAAACTATATGATCTAAAATTCTAAGCAACGATGTAGGTATCTTATAAAGAAGTGCTGTGTGATAACATTGGCCCCATGCAGAAGAAATGATTATCCTCATTAAAAACAACTTTAAGAGACCGATTGTGTTAAGATGAATAAAATTACTGTATTTTATAATACGTCATTATCGTAACACAGAGAGAACATCTTCTTTAAAAGCTATTATGTTTTTATTAAACAACAAAGACTCACGTTATGGTTCGTTGATTGCTGCATCCATTTCTTTTCACTGGTGGCAATACTGGGTCACTTTTGTCATCAAAGATGTTTGTAATTCAATATTCCCCGGATGCATGGTTGCTTTTTGCGTTCAGATAATCATTTCCACTTCTCATTAAGACAGTTTAGCTTCCCTTTCAATGTCATGCAAGAAATGTTTCACGGTTTTGTAAAGGGCCAATTTCTGGTAGCATGGGTAGCAAGCAGCGCTGATGCCAGACGTCCCGATTTTTAAATCAAAATTAAATATTCCGCGCGGGACAGGCTCAATCCCGCTTTTCGGGGATAACTCGACCGTGCGTAAATAATTATTGTCTTATTGTAAGTTGCAATCACTCACTCCTCAAACTATTGTTTGAAACGTCATATTTTTCTAATGAATAAAACTTTTTTGATTTTGATTTCTGTTTTTTTATTTTTTTTATTCAGAAGACGAATAAGACTCAACTATTTAACGATAGGGTAAATCTGATTTAAAATATCATATTTTTATTAAAATACATTTTCTATGGCTATTTTTGCTATCTATTGTCACGTAAACGTAGTTTGAACTCAAATAAAAAGATAAATATTTAAAAACTTCTGATTATATACGTTTTTTTACTATGTCCCGCTTTCGACGAAAGAATCCCGATTTTTTCATTCAAAAAGTTCCAAAATCCCGACTTGACAAAAAAAAAATTTTGGCAACGCTGGTAGCAAGTTACACACAATCGCAAAAAGTTGTTTGTTTTTTTTACTGAAGTTCAATATACTTATTGATTTTAGAGAGTTCAGACATACGTTCTTGCAGACTTTTTTTAGTAAATTTCATACTCAGCAAATTTGTCGCTGCGCCCTTTTGCTAACAAATATAATTTTAATCTCCAAACTGGAAAAACATTTTTCTCTACTAGTGGAGGAGTGGTGCTATAGTTTAGGTCTAAATTCACTTTTCAAAATTATATTATATTTTTAGTGTATTTGCCATATGGCAACATACACTATTGGCGTTGGTCGGATGGCGGGACCTAGGGGTCGGACCAAAATTTCTCGACGTTTCATAACCTCCTAAACACATTGGCACCATTTTTAAAAATGTTTATATATATATATATATATATATATATATATATATGTGTACGCGCAATTACTTTCGAAAGAGTTAATTGATTTCAACGAAAGTTGGGCCACGTGTTGAAATGCATCGCCGCAAGAAGCCTATTTAAAATGGGCGTAATCGGGCCATTTCAAGGGTAGTTTTCAGGGGTTGAAAAATGTTTTTGGGCCCCAAAATACCGAAAAAATTCTCCGAATCGTTTCAAAATTGACATTTCACCCGTTAGTAGCAATTAAAGAGTGTCCCTAAAATTTTATTAAAATCGGCTCAACAGGACCGGACTTAAAATTTTTTTGAAAACACTAATTTGCAGATAGTGACTTATTTATTGAAGGGTGTATTTAATTCGGTGTAGGCGTTAGATTGATAATAATATTACAATTAAGAAAAAAAATGTTATTTTAAGGGGTGTATTAAGGGGTTAAATTTTTTATTTTGCCCAAAAACAAACTGAATTTCACATAATAAAAGTATAAAACCTCACGGCCCTATACAAGCAAATACACTATATTGTCGGTAGGGTTTTGGCACTGCGACCCGGGTTTTTTCGTTTTGTGGTCCTCCTTGAATCCAAAAAACATATTTTTGGAAAATGTCTGTGCGTCTGTTTGTCTGTGAATACGAAACAGGTCAAACGGATGACCGGATTGAAATGAAAATTTGAGAAGATATTTAATATGCAAATATGAAGAACCCTATTGTTTTTGGGTAAAATATAAACAAGCACAGAAGCGATATATGTTATAACGTTGTTTTTGTATAACGATGGTATTTTTTTTTATAACGGTTTAGCATTCTATTTATTTTTCCAAGAGTGTTTCGTAGAAAAATTGTTTCTAAGCTTCATAGTTTCGGAAATATTTTAAAAATGTAAACTGCTGTTTTCGTATATGGTGGTGTTGATCCAATAGAATGTCACAGTAAAGGAAGATTTGGTTGAGGATCAATAAATAAATAAGCTTTACCAAAGTTTCGCTAGTGGCCAATGTTTCGAAAAATATATTTTCATCTTCAGAGCCTTAAGCTGGTCGAATGGTGGTAAATTGTTCTAGTAATATACGTGATCATTTTTATAGATTAATACAATTTTAAACATCACAAACACATTAAAATATTAATCCAACTGTAATAAACTGTGAGAAATTAAAAAAATTCTTTTTTTTTCTAAAAATATTGTTTTATACACATATTTTATCAGTATAAATTGATTTGTGCACATAACAATATTCGAAAAAGATTTTTTTTAATTTGTGACTGTTATTATAATTGAATTAATATTTTAATGTGTTTGTGATGTTTAAGATTATTGTATTAACCTATAAAAATGATCATGTATATTATTAGAACAATTTACCACCATTCGACCAGCTTAAGGCCCTGAAGATGAAAATATATTTTTCGAAACGTTGGCCATTAGCAAAACTTTGGTAAAGCTTATTTATTTATTGATCCTCAACCAAATCTTCCTTTACTGTAAACTGCTGTTCTTTTGCTCTGAAAATCTGTCAAAAATAAATTACTTAGGCAGCTGACAAGCATGCCTTTGGTTAATTTTTACATGTAAAACCATATTATGTAACCATAAAAATAAACAGCAAACTTTATAATATTCATTACTAATCGTTACCCGCGTTACCGCACGACGGACCGAAAAAAATTGCGAATTTAGGTTTTGGTAGCGTATAAATAGGCATATGAACTTATGAAAGTGATTTATTTCGGAACAACATTTTGGTACATGCTGTGTTGTTCTATGTTATGTATGATAGAAGTTACGAGAGTATAAGAATAAAAGATATGTGTCAAATGTCTATATACATGTTTCAAGCCGCATAAAAATTCAAAATGCTTAAGGCTATTGAGTACCAGCTGTTCAATATGCCCCCTTTTTAGTGTTTGCATTGCGTGTGCCTGTAAAATGTCCTTATTCAAGTTTCAGAAATTTTCGATTTTTATGAAAAAAATTATTTAATCATTGATGGTAATGCTTACAAAATAAATTAGAAATATGTACCGTTCTTTCCATGTTACTTTTAGCCAAGTTTTGACAGTTTATTTGATCTAAATAACCGATCTAAAATCAGATAAAAATGAGAAAATTACCATAAGTTTTACACCAATTTTTGTACAGAAAAAAACTAATTTAAAAAAAATTATTGAGTAAGTCAAATTTGTCACTATTTTTGACATAAGTTTGTAAGATAAAAATTCAAAATGTTAATTTGCCTTTAGGTAATTCGAAATCTCGTAATGTGCTGTAAAGAAATATTGACGATTATTACGTTTTTTGTTTAAATATGTTTTTTGAAATTTTTAAGCAGCAAGCCAAATTTTGTGAAGCTTAATGTTGAATTACAGCTAATAAAAACAGTAATAAAATGAATTTTGCGACCACAACTCGAAACTCGAGAGCATATTTTATAATCTTAACTCAATACATGTAAAGGATTAAACAATAGGGATGTTGACTGTATTCAAATAAAAACATAATTTTAACGAAAAGGAGTTTCTATGATAGAAATACTAAAAAACACTATATTTTTCCTTATTTTTAAGACACCAATCAGAGCGCATGACGTCATATGTTCAGCCGCTGTCAAAAAACTTCATTGTTTGGTGAATATTTAGCGTGTAATTTATTACTATTTGTTTATAGGAAACGTCAAATTACATGTAACTATAGCGTCGACTACAAAACAACTTTTCATCACCTCAGTTTACTAACGTTTATGAGCACAGAATACGCATCTATAGGATGGTAGCTCCCGTGTAAACTTTTGAGCCTCCTTTGGTATGAACAGGTGACGTCACGCGACTAGTATTGGCGTTTTGGACCGAAATTTGAAACGGGATTTAAAATACATGATTTTTAAGGCTTGAGTTGTATTTAAATAAAAAAAAACCCGGGTCGCAGTGCCAAAACCCTGCCGACAATATAGTGTATTTGCTTGTATAGGGCCGTGTGGTTTTATACGTTTAGTATGCGAAATTAAGTTTGTTTTTGGGCAAAATAAAAAATTCAACCCCTTAATACACCCCTTAAAATAACATTTTTTTTCTTAATTGTAATATTATTATCAATCTAACGTCTTCACCGAATTAAATACACCTTTCAATAAATAAGTCACTATCTGCAAACTAGTGTTTTCATAAAATTTGCAAATCCGGTCCTGTCGGGCCGATTTTATTAAAATTTTGGAGACACTTTTTAATTACTACCAGAGGGTTAAATTTCAATTTTGAAACGATCGGAGAATTTTTTCGGTATTTTGGGGCCCAAAAACATTTTTCAATCCCTAAAAACTACCCTTAAAATAGCCCGATTAGGCCCATTTTAAATAGGCTTCTTGCGGTGATGGATTTCAACACGTGGGCCAAATTTCGTTGAAATCAATTAACTCTTTCGAAAGTTATTGCGCGTACATATATATATATATATATACATATATATATAAACATTTTTAAAAATGGTGCCAAAGTTTTTAGGAGGTTATGAAACGTCGAGAAATTTTGGTCCGACCCCTAGGTCCCGCCATCCGACCGACGCCAGTAGTGTATGTTGCCATATGGCAAATACACTAATAATAAATATTTGTAGCAATATTAGGTACTTATGCACGATTTAAAACACTTTCCCAAAAATAGTCAACATCCCTATTCCACAAAAATGGACATGGATTTGGAAAACCACGCAACTGTTTTGAGTATCGGATATTTTTATTAATTTTGAAAGAAAATATTTGCGCATAGAAAAGATTAATCTTTGACTGGTATAAGCTATGTTAGATAATGATATAGAAACAAAATAGCTAATACGTGTGGACATAATCATACGGTTTAAACTATTCGTATCAAAACAAGTTACTGAGTTATGTAACTCAAGTATGTAGTTACTAAGTCACTCATTAAGTAGCTGGCTTGTAATAGTAGACAAGAAAGAATTTGATATCCATGACTGTATACAGGCTGAGTCGTCAGAATTAAAGTGAATCCGATTTTTAATTGGCTATATGTTCATGCAAGTTTTGATATTTTTTACAATTTTGTTATTATGATGGACCAACAACTTCAATAGTTTTTTGTGTAGGATCTGAAAACGGAACTTGGAAATTTGATAAAAAATGGTAGACAGCAGCGTTGTCAGATTTTTTTTTGCCAAGTCGGGATTTTGGAACTTTTTGAGTGAAAAAAGCGGGATTCTTTCGTCGATAGCGAGACAGTAAAAAACGTATATAATCAGAAGTTTTTAAATATTTATCTTTTTATTTGAGTTCAAATTACGTTTACGTGACAATAGATAGCAAAAATAGCCATAGAAAATGTATTTTAATAAAAATATGATATTTTATATCAGATTTACCCTATCGTTAAATAGTTGAGTCTTATTCGTCTTCTGATTAAAAAAAATAAAAAAAACAGAAATCAAAATCAAAAACGTTTTATTCATTGGAAAAATATGGCGTTTCAAACAATAGTCTGAGGAGTGAGTGTTACAAATTGCAACTTACAATAAGAGAATAATTATTTACGTACGGTCGAGTTATCCCCGAAAAGCGGGACTGAGCCTGTCCCGCGCGGGACATTTAATTTTGATTTAAAAATCGGGACGTCCCGCCAAAATCGGAACGTCTGGCAACGCTGGTAGACAGGTAGTATTATATTCAGCGATCGTTTGGATTAGAATTCGTGATTTTGGATGCATGCTCTCGGCACAATTTTTAGTGTGTTTGCCTTATGGCACATACACTATGGGCATCGGTCGGATCGCGGGACTTAGGGGTTCGACCAAAATGTCTCGACATTTCATAACCTCCTGACCAGTTTGGCACCAGTTTTGAAAAATGTGTTAGCGCGATAACTTTCGACAGAAATGTTCATACAATTTTCGAGAGTATTTTCAAATAAATCCAAATGATTTCCTGTGAGGATAATATTATATTTTTACTATTATGTAGTGAATATTTTTCTTTTTACACTATTTCTGTATAATATTATATACATTACCTATTAAAGAATTATTATTATTATTATTATTATTGTGAAGGAAATATTCCTTAAAAAATGTTGCATCCACAAGCACCCAAACTTCAGATTCGTCACCGTCATACTAGGGATCCGCGTCTGAAACCATGAAATGGGCGATTACAGTGAGTTTGGGTCGTGCGCACGGAGTACACGGAGCGACCCAATAAGCACGGCCTTTTGCATGCGGTAAATTAGTGACTCATATTATTATTATTTTTGATTTAAATGAAATTTGGTCCACACTTTGGAATCCAATACCGCGCGAAGCCTATTTGAAATGAAGTTGGCCCTATCGCTCAATTGGCTGGATTTCTTTTATTAGTCAAATATGCGGAATGTGCTGACTTTCAAGATTTTTTATTATAAACGACGCTAAACATCACCGCCTGCCCTAACTAAAATTCTGGGTATATCTACATTACTATTGGGAGGTTTCGTACACCCCTGACTCTTAAGCATATGTATGCGTATAAGCGAATGGTCGGTTACTACAAGTTCAAGGTGACGAATGTTTTACGGTCTACGAGTTCAAAGACCTTGCTAAAATATCTGCGGTCGAAAGGCAAAACCTCTCATCCACAATATTATTTTTGGTAATACTTTATAACATTTAGATTCTATTTTATGTATAACATTGTAGGAAAATGCCTGTACAAATTTTTTTTAATAACCTAGTATTCAAAAATTATTTTTCACAGCAATTTCTAAAATAATTTGAAAAGGAATTCACCGTTTTAAGATCTAAAGTCTCGTTGTCATTAGTCAAGTTATTTGACTTCAAGTCATTTGAATTCAAGTAACTTGATTTCTAGGTCATGTCCATGGAAGTAAGTAGCGCAAAAATGGCGATGAATGATTTGGTTTATGCTGACATTTCTACATATAATATATAATAGTAAAATTGTGAACGAATTGTTAAAAATAATTGAGAATGAAAAAAAACGTAGAAGTTCGCATATCTGCCTCGATATTTATCAAATTTGATGTTTCATAGTACTTTTCGAAAAAACTTCAAGAAATTTATGAATATTTTCATTGCTACACTTGCTCATTTTATTAGTATGCAAAACAACAGTATATAACCTCACTTTTCACACATTTTAACCCAAGCGTTACAAGTAATGGTTTTAAAGTAATTCGAAAAGCAGCTCACAGTTAGAAATGTCTCCTTCAAGGGCAATGCAAAGTAAAAAGGACGTTTACTCCTCTTGAAACTTTAAACAAACTTGAAAGAATGTTTCAAAGCAAGTAAAACTATAGGTTTAGATGGGTCAAGAACTTGAATTCAAGCGATTTGAGTTCAAGTGACTTGAAGTCAAGTAACCTGACTAATAATAACGAATCTATTTATTCTGCTGCCATAATTTCAAGCCCCGACTCACGTTTAAAAAAATAAACTTATGGCCTCTTAAATGTTTTCTTAGTGGGTACCTCTACCTTATATGTTATAGAAGAAGCGCATTTTCCGATTTGCATGTTTCAAATATTGAACCTTCATTTTTTCTGGAAATATCAACAAAATCGAACTCTGTGACCCCTACAGCCTATATTAGATGCCAGAATGAAATCCTCATATTTTGCTAGAGATGGGAAACACGGGTCTTTTTAGTGATCTGCATCTTTGCATCTGGATCCCGTATGTGAGCCGGCTCACTGAACCGGTTCAAAAAGAGTCGAGTTCTGAATATGTTACTGCAGTCTACCAATGAGTTACCTAGTTCAGACCTGTATAGAATCAAGAATGCATAGCCAAACATGTGATGCATGAGTCATTTGAGCTGATAGATGCATCAAAGCAAGAACTGATACGTAAGTGTAAAATGTGTTTCTGTGTGTAATTCACTGAATTACGCGGATCCCTTGATCCGTCGGCTCAAAAAAAAGTGAGTCGGCTCTCACGGATCTTCTGTCGGAGTCGGCTCTTTGAACCGGTTCAGATCTGAGTTACCCAACACTATATTTTGCATAATTACAGAAGTACCCTTAGCATAGCCCTATATTTTTTCTTTTTGGATTTTTTTATTTAAGCTTCGTTTTTGTTGCCATGAACATCATTTTACCTGCACAAATTCGACATAGGTGGTTTAGCTATTGAGTCACAGATATATACATAATCTGTATTCTGCATGTTCATTAAAATACATAAATGTCGAACTTGAAACCAAAAGTACTACATATTATTAAATTACTGCCTATACTCCCCGTTTCTGAATAAATACTTTTCATGTAATAACATTCAAAATTTTAGATCGAATCTAGTAAGTGTCTATTTTGGTGGAAAAACGCTACGTTGAAGATGTAATTTCATCTGCAAAAAGTAAAACCTCGAGTCGCAGTGTCACATCCTGCCGACAATTAGTTTTTAGACAAAATAAAAATTTTAACCCCTTATACCCCTTAAAATAATAATTTTTCTTAGTTTCAATATTTCGCTTTTGCTTTATCAATTCATCTGCAACAAAATTATATACAGCCTTCAGAAGTATAATTATCTACCGCCAAACAAGTGTTTTCATAAAATGTGTAATTTCGGTCCTGGCAAGCCGATTTCATTAAAATTTTAGGAGCACCTTCGAATTGACACTAGAATGTTAAATTTAAATTTTCAATCAATTCCGAGAATGTTTTCGGTTTTTTGGGCCCCAAAACAATTTTCAACCCCTAAATACCGCCTTAAAATGGTTGTTTTCAGCCAATTTTAAATAGGCGTCGTGCGGTGATGGATTCCAAAATGTGGGTCAAATTTAGTTAAAATCAATTAATTCGGTCGAAAGTTATTTATATATAAACATTTCCAAAAATGGTGCCAAGTTACTTAGAATGATCTGAAACGTCGAGAAATGCTAGTCCGACCCCTAGGTCCCGCCATCCAACCGACGCTAATAGTATATATGCCACATATGGTAAATGCACTAATAAATTGTAGAGATGGGAATCTAATACATTTTTATATAAATAGCAGTAACAATATGTTCCCTTTTCGTAATAATACTAGTTCGAAATAACCGTTATTTTGTAACAGTCAACAGTGCCACGTTCCACTCAAAATGCAAAACACACTGCCTCCCAATACTTTGTCTAGGTGTCCTCCAAATTTTAGTTAGTATGTAATACTAGAAGAGCTGTTAGACATTTTTGGATAGGTATTTGAGAAAGTGTGAAAATTTATATACCTCTTTACTAATATCGGTATACAAAAACACGTACGTGGCTAAAGGATAGCAGGGCTTAACCGACCCTCAAATTTTTAAATTAGCAACATTTTTTTCGCAATAAAAAGTTCTGGAGGCATTTTGAAATTTTAATAAATTTAGTATTTATGGAATTGAAAAATTTAAAGCCAGGTTTCTTAATCCAGTCTAAAACGTAGCCAGGTGTTTACAAAATTACATTTTTGAATTGGTAACTAAAAATAGATATATAAAAAAAACAGGTCGTTTCAGTGGGACATTCTACCTGCGAGGTGATTAAAAATTTGAGGGTCGGTTAAGCTCCGCTTCCCTTCAACTAGGTTTTTGTTTTTGTATTCGGATATTACCTACTAAAGAGATATTGTACAAATTTTCATAGTGTCTCAAATACCTATCCAAAAATGTCAAGCAGCTCTCGGATTATAAGGATGATATGATAACCAGTAACTTAACGAGCAAAACATTCTTTTATAAGGTCTTAGTTAAATAGTTTAAAATTAATTTTTAAACGAAGACTGTTGTACTGCGGCAAAAATATGATAAGTCATTTAAAAATATTTAATTAAACTACAAGCAAAATTTAAAGCAATAAATTTAAAAAAAACTTTATAATAATGTGATTACAATCTCAACTATATAAATAAACAGATGATTTTTTATCTTTTCTGCGCTAAAAGGACCTTACAGATTTTATTTAATTAGCTACAAACAGTTTTAATAAATTTATTGAAAAATATCTGGAATTATTATTAGTATAGTGTATCTGCCATATACGGCATACACACTAGTGGCATCGGTCGGATGGCGAGACCTAAGAGTTGGACAAAAATTTCTCGACTCTTCATACTAAGCAACTTAGCACCATTTTTGAAAATGTTTATATAAATATAATTCTCAGAATCGTTTCAAAATTGAAACGTAACCGTTTAGTAACAATTAAAAAGTGCCCCCAAATATTTAATAAAATCAGCCCAGCAGGACCGGACTTACAAATTTTATGAAAACACCAGTTTGCAGATAGTCAATTATTTACTGAAGGGCGTATTTAGTTTAGTGTAAATGTTTGATTGATGACAATATTGCAATTAAGAAAAAAACCACCGGAAAACAATGTAATTCTAAAGAAATTTCAGTAAAAAGTTAGTCGATGGAAACGAAACGACGTCTACGTGGTCAGAAATTCTCGTAAGTCTTGTCCACATTAATAAATATTTGTATTGTATGTTGAACTTCAAAACCTTACTCAAATTTTTACCGCAAGTTAAAGTATGTTCTTTCCACATAAAAATGTACGCTTACGTATGCAGTTTCATAACTTAAATCAGTGTACCTAACTGAACACTCAGTGCGTCCACACTATAACTTAGTTTCGGCGCAAATCTTTCTGAGCTTGACAATAAAGTTGTCAACAAAGGATCGTGGGCGCTGAATGTGTACATTTATTTGCGATAAAGTTAATTTACCACAATTTTAATTAATATATTAATTTTTATTATACAAAAATATTTATTAATGTAGACAAGCCTTTTTACAAACAGAATTCTCACTTACAAAAACCACAAAATACATTTATATAATGTTTACGTTGAAATTACGTCAGATTGAGTACATTCGGAGTTATTGTTGTACAAACGACATATGAGTGATTATTTAATGTTTAATTAGTGTTAATTTCATTTTTAAAAGGATGGGCAAATAATATAATAACTATTTTCAATTTTAGGTATCTTCGAATAAAATCGCAACGTACTTGTAATTGTATGTTTAAGAAAGAACGATAAAAAAAATGAAAAAATAGTTGGCAAAACCAAAAGTGCACATCCCGATAAGTTTTCTGTAGCATGAAAAAAATAAATTTAAGAAAAAACAATTTAAAAAAAATAGAAGACGATTGAAAAAAATATAATAAAAGTTGTTTCAAAAAGTTTTAAAAATATGCATACAGTAGAACCTCGATAAGTTAAAAACCTCTGTAAGTTAAACATTTTTTGAATTCCCTTCCCCTAAAAGCATAAAACCCCCATTACTTAAATCACAAAACCTCGGTAACTTAAACAAATATTCTGAACATCGAAGTTGAAAATGGAGAAAATGGAGATTTGAATGAGTCGCCACTAGATCCGCCAATACCAGTAGAGCAAGGAAGGCTGTGAACGATTTACGCGCTTTTATTGAAGGAAATTTTTTCTTCTTTACATAATATATAGAAAACATAATTGATGTAGAAAATCCAAATTGAATGAAACAAAAAAAAATTACTGATTTCTTTGCTTAAATAATTGTTTGTTTAAATAAATAAATAATTGATTCTAAATGAATAAATGAATAGATAAAAAATTTATGTCACCTCTATTAAACTAAATACATCCTCTATAAAATCCACAAACCTCGGTAAGTTAAATATTTTACTCTCACAACCTCTCGATAAGTAAAAAACTCGATAACTTAAATTTTTTATCGTTTCCCTTGGATTTTAACTTATCCAGATTCTACTGTATAAGGTATAATAGGTAGGTATAATATATAAAAAAAAACGATTGAAAAAAATATTTCTTTTAAGTTTAAAAAAAAAATATATATAAGTGAAATAATTATTATTAAAACATAGGTGTGAACTGTGGATTACGCCTAACATGTAATTTGTTGTATTTGAAAAAAATAGCCATCCCTGAACACGCATTATTATCACCATTTTGCGGTGTTAAAAAAAAACACATAAATCTAACTAAACAGTCCAGAAAGACAATTGAGACAGCATCCTAGTAAGTTCAATCACCATGTTGGGATCGAAGACTCTTCTGGCGACGACTTGTTTAGTGCTTTTACCCAGTGCTTTGGGGTGTTTTCAAACGGTGAAAGAGTGCCCGAATGAAAATGTCACTTTTTGGCTTTATACAAGGTATTTATGTAATTATCTAAACATATAAAAAAATATTAGTAGATATTTTACATACGCTTGTAGCTACGTACCAGCTGAATTAATTTAGTATAATAGCTTTTGTCTGCTATAATTGTTAAGAAACATTCATTGTTGTAGCACTATATTAGAAAAATTTATTATTCCAACACGTCACCGTCTGGATTTAAACCAGAATCTTTCCACTTTCGCGGCGGAATGAGTTAATCAGTTACTCTACGGTGCACACAATTCAACATTTTAATCCTTCATAATATAGTGATTTACAACACTCAAATTCACTACATGCGAGAGCCAATTATTTTTAGCTATAGCTAGACATTAACTCTCACAGTAGCGAGGGCTCTAGAATGAATCAGAGATGAACTTTCCATTACTAATACGGCCCTAAGTCACAGAATTTTTCTATTATACTAAACATATAAATAAAATTGAAGCGTCTGTCTCTGATTTCGGAATTAAACCTTTTTCCTAAGTTCACGTGATTATATATTAGCTACCAAAACAGAAATTCGCGATTATTTTTTTTCCGTCTGTCTTTCTGGCTGTTTGTTTGTCCGGGGCCCGGGCTAACCTTCGAAACGGCTGAAACGATTTTGAAGAGACTTTCATTTACAGGTAGAAGACTTTTCAAAGATTAATTTAAACTAGTTTTTATCCCGGAAACATTTTGGGTTATTGTGTAGGTACAAATTGAAAAAAAATGTAAAAATTGTCTGTTTTTCTGGACTAATCTTCGAGACGACTGAAACGGTTGTGGTGGCATTTCACAGACAGGTATAATACGCACCACGGTTCTAAAAGGTTCTGAAGTTAGATGCAAATGGAGGCTTGCGCAGGTACAGTCGGTTGAAAAATTACAAACTCGCGCTATATTATTATTTCTAATTTTTTAATTTTTCTTTATGCTAAAGGTCTAATTCCTTGCATAAAGCCATCCAAAAAATTATTGTTCGTGCTTGTCTAAGCAAAACTGTATTAGGCATCTTGATCAATTAACAATCAAAGAAACAACTTAACAATAGCGTACTGGACTGTACCTTATAGAAGGAAAGCGACAAGTGCCACGACAACCAGCGATAACCAATCATTGACGAGCGCACGTTCTGTGCCGGTAACTGGGAAGTGATGGGAGTCTTCCTTTCCCACAAAACAACCAGGACGACTCTAAAATATGCATTTGCGACGCTGTTTGTGACTAACTTCAGAACTTTTCAGAACCATCACGAGTATTATAAAGCGCTATGCCAGGATTGATGTAAGCTACATTTTATCCCAAGAATTTTTATTTTTTTGGTAGTCTGTCCGGGCTAATCTTCGAAACGACTGAATCGGTTTTGATGGCACTTCACAAATAAGTCTTAAGGGGGTGTAGGGGGGAGCATTTATAAAGAATACGTTGAATTTCTGAAATTGCTTAAACTAAAAACGCGAGACTGGAAAACTGCTCTTATTAGAAAATAATGAATTATTAGAAAATAATATAAAATTGATTTGTCGGGAAAAAGGACTTAAGTAAACACTTATTTGTTATTTATAGCGACGTTTCGTTCCTTGCTTGGAACTTTTTATAAATAACAAATAAGTGTTTACTTAAAAAGTCCTTTTTCCCGAGAAATCAATTTTATATAAATTACCAAGGACAAAAAAGAAAAAAAGTCAATTAGAAAATAATATTCGACTGTATTTTGAACACATCTACCCGAACGGGGTGGGGGTGGATTTTATATAAAAGAACTGCGGGTACAAGTCGCGGGTAAACCGCTAGTTTATAAATATTATCGGGATTGAGGATAGTCGAGATCATAGGGATGGCGTAGTTTATGTAGCGTTTCAAAGATTCGTTTTAATTAACCCCTGGTACTCAGATTCTATTCTGAAAACTGGAGAAAGTATTTTTACTGTATTTTTAAAAATAATGAGTTTAAGAATAACTGAGAGCATGGGGATACCGATGTTTATGTTGTGTTTCCAAAGTTCTTCGGTTACAAATCCCTAGTTCCTAGTTTCATATCGCTGAGAACTGGCTAATGTATTTTCAATCCCATCAAAAACATAAATCTAAAAAAAGATTCCAAGTTCGGTGCCTAGAAAAAACAGCTTTGTAATATGAACTTTTAAAATTAAATATGAAACTGAGAATTGTCAATTTCCTATAGACATCGTAGATAAGGAAAATAAATATTGCGTTAGAGAACGAGAGAAATAATTGTAACCAATAGTTGGTACACCATTCCGAGTTACACAGATGATACGGTTTTTTGACTTCCATGGCAATCTATGCAGAGTACTTGGTACCGCTTACGTGAAAACTTAACATCAAAAGACGTAGTTTAAAAAAACCAAAAAACACGCTTTTATCACCCACTAAAAATTACAAAACAATGACCAATTCAAAAACTGTGGAGTCTAAATTACACGCTTTTTGAATTAGTCAGTATTTTAAAATTTTTAGTGCGTGATAAAAGCGGTTTTTTAGTATTTTTTAACTACATATCATTTATTTTTTACTTGACCCGAGCGAAGCCGGGTTTGCAGCTAGTAGATTATGTTCTACACAACATTTACGCATAATATAAAGCCTTTTTTATATAATGCAACGAAAATGATATTTTTACTAAGACGATCGGACGGCGGAAGATAATATAAAACTGGACTATTTTTTATTAAAAAAAATCTTACCAGAAGATGCTGCAAAGTTGACGAAAAATATGATGACACTTACCTAGAACAAAAAAATACAGTTTAAACAAATATTTAGCTAAATCATGTAAACAATATCTAATGCCAATTTTTACAACCTATCAATTATATTATTTTCGCAAAATTTCAAAGTTGATTCACAGAAAATAAAGTTATCATAATTTACTTACTGAGTTAAAAAAACAAAAAAAAAGCAGCTTCATTACGTGAAAAGTGTTTTTCTGATAGAATTGTGTACATGAATGACATGCGTTCTTTTCATGAACAATTTTAATTATATTAGTACAGGCTCCAGATAAAGAAAACAGGGGTAAAGATCAAGGTAGTTTCAACATAAAACGACATTATAATGTAATTACTTCAATTCTGAAATTTGGTAGAAATTGCAGTGGCGTAGCTACGCAACCAAAGGCCCCGGTGCAAAAAAGAATTTGGAGTCCTAACTAAATTAGTTAAGTTTAAGCGCCGACAACACGGAGCCTTATTCTCATTAAATAAAAAGTATTAATAATAGCGGTGACGTTCCGAGAGTCGACATTTTTTCGGAAATTCCTTCTTTTCTAGAAATCTTTTTTCAATTATAAATAAACGTTAAAATATCATTCTGAAAGTTAATAAAATTGTGCACAAAATGATTGAAAAAATATTATTTTTTCTTTATACCCGGTCGAAAGTACGTACTTTCGGCTTCGATTTTAAAGCAGAAAGCCTAACATTTGTGCTCTGCTGGAATTACTCGCACGTCATCTATAACAGCGGGTCGAAAGAAAGCAACAGCGGGACGAAAGAGTTTTCTCGTGCACATTGATACGTGAGACTGCCGCTAGCCAGTAGTAGCTAACAGCGGTTATTATCTACACTAATATTATAAAGAGGAAAGATTTGTATTTTTGTGTGTGTGTGTGTATGTTTGTAATGAATAAACTCAAAAACTACTGTGCCGATTTAAAACATTCTTTCACCATTAGAAAGCTACATTCACCCTAAGTAACATAGGCTATATTTATTGCTAGAAAATATTAGGGATCCCTACTAAAACTTTAGTAACGTAACCCAAGGTGTAAAAAAAATGCCAGAAAACATCTTTCGTCGCATGCGCTGCGGAAACTATTGATGATAGAACAAAAGTATGTTCTATAATATTAAAGAACATATCAATAACTACAAAAAACTTCGCGATACTAAATGTCCAACTATTATCGTTATGTCACAATAACTACTTTTTACATTTTAATAATTTATATAGATAAAAGACGATGTATATGTAATCTATGGACTCCAAACGGGTAGACCATTTTTGATGAAATTTTCAGACAATCTTTAGATTAGCCCAGCGGGTGATATTCTGAAGTTTGGTAGCGATCGGATCAACAGAATTTTTTAAATTTCTTTTTAGGAAATACGATTTTTCTTCGATTTTTGAACATTCACAAATAAAAGCGATTGAATTCGCGCAAATTCAATACACGTTGAGAATTTAATGATAATGATTCTCATCTTTTAGATCCTATATATTACATTTACACCCGGGCGAAGCCGGATTGGACCGCTAGTTGCTTATAATCTCAAAACTGCTCACTTGAAAGTTATTAGTCTTTTTATATAATGGTGAAAATACGTACTTTCAACCGGGTATTAAGAAAAATAGTATGCACCATACAGGCAGAAAGTTGAAATTCCTGCCCTTGTGGTGTAATATATTGTTTAATGAACTCAGCGGATAAAGAAGTTCCTGCTTGTAGTTGTATCATCAAAGTCATAATTTATATTTCACCTATCTGCAGTATACAGCGTGATTTAAAAAGAATGAACCGACTCCATGATCAAATATTTTTTAAGTAAATGTATGAATCAGAATGAGGGGGTCGCTATTTGAAAGATTAGGTTTCTAAGTTTCAGATGGTTGTCACGTAACCGCGCTCAGTTGTTTGTTGACTGTCAAAATGGCGACTCCTCAACAAAAGACGTTCTGTGTTCTTGAGTTTGCAAAAACTAAATCAGTGCATTCAGAGTGAAATTTAATCGTGATGCACCTTCAAATGATTTTATTTTTCAACAAGATGGGGCACCACCCCAATGAAGCCTATCAGTTATAGCATTTTTAAATGAAAAACTGCCTCAGCGATGGATTGGTCGGATAGGGATCCAAGACACTGCTTGGCCTTCTAGATCTCCTGACGTCACAGTTTGTGATATTTTTCTCTGGGGTTTTTTAAAGGATAAAATCTTTGTTCCGCCATTACCAACTGACCTGGATAACTTAAAACATCGAATAACAACAACGATCAATTCAATTGATCCTGATATGCCTCAACGTGAAGAATTCTCATATTGTCTTGATGTTGTCCGTGCTGCAAGGGGTGGTCATATTGAATACTTGTAACATGTGAAATAAAACTTGGCTGTTAGTAGAATATTTGTATTATTTTTTAGCTATTTTTCCTTAACAAAATATTTAATGATGGAATCGGTCCATTCTTCTTTAATCAGCCTGTATATATTTATAAGAGTTAAGAATCTCTCTCTCCCTTCATCTTTCTATTCGCACTAGAATTATTCAATAGGAAATATATATATTTTTTTATAAAAATAATTAAGCCTCTTCCTTTCTCTTATAGGCTTACACAGTATTCTCCGATTCTATTGTCGGTCAATGATCCAAATGGAATAAAGAGGGCTTTGAATGATTCAAGTATCCTACTCAAATTCATCATTCACGGTTTGGGAGGCAATCAAAATGATTCAACAAATCAAGACATTAGACCAGGTAAATAAAAATATAAAACATCGTTTGAAAATATGTCACAAAAATCAATTACTTATGTTGTGAAGTAAAAAAATAAAATTAAGTAGTGTCATTCTTTCGTTACATTTTATTTATTTATAATAAAAATGATATTTATTATAAAACCTTGAATATTTACTATCAACAATTGTACATTACATCGAAAAACCATTAAGTTCAATGGCTTCATTTCGAGTAAGTACTTTCTTATCATAATTCAATGTTATATTGGGTAAGGCAAGACACATAAAAAACGTATTTTAACATTTGACGTTAACCTTTATAAGTGAGATCAAAACAATGTTTTTTAAGCCGACATTTAATGAGTTCGGTAAGAATTTCTTGAATTATAAAAATCTGTATATAATGATGATAGAGAACACATACATTTTTGCTTTCATTTAAATTAAAACCATTATTAAAACCATTATTTTGATTTTGAAGTACACTTTTAGCAACTTTTACAAGTTTTAATTTAATTTCACCTGTCCCTGCGTCTGTCTGTTTCTCTGTCTGTAATCAAATCCTTCAAGTTAAATTTGATCCACTTCCCGGTTTCCGATTTAGCTGAAATTTTGCACATACCTTTGGTTCTGAAGACTACAATATACTTACTACATTGAATTGTACTTTAAATAAAATTAGCGTTTCAGAGCTAGAAAGATTACTTTCTTTTTACCCAACTCACTAATTACAAAATTTTACAATAATTTTTCGTTTTGAAGTCCTCTTAATCCAAAAAACATATTTTTAGAAAAAGTCCGTGCGTCTGTTTGTCGGTTTGTCTGTGAACACGACAAAGGCCAAACGGATGAGCGGATTGAAACCAAATTTTGGGAGGATATTTAATATTCAAATATGAAGCGCCCTACAGTTTTTAGGGTAAATCGACGCATGCGCAGAAGAGATAATAATAATAATAATATTTCCTTTATTCGTGTTACTGCTGAGCAGTATTGAATGTGTCAGGTACAATAAATCCATAAAAGTATTAAAAGATATCACAATACACCTTAAAATCAATATTAAAATATTCATCAATAGAATATAGTACTTCAGTAGTAAATATTTTCTTTAGTATCTTTTTAGTTTTTTTTATATTCATTTCCAAAATGGCCGGGGGTAACTTATTACAAATTCGGACTACTGTGTTGTAGGTATTGTTGTTCAGTACTGTTAAGTTACTATATTTGTGAGCAATATTTTTGTTACCACGAACGTTATATGGAGTATTTCTTCTGCTGAAGTACTGTACATTTTGTTTAAAAAATAAAATACAATTTACAATAAAAATACAGTAAACAGTTAATAATTTAAACTTTTTAAAAAGCGGTCTGCATGACTGCCTTGAATTGACGCCTGCTATTAATCTAATAATTTTTTTTGTGTGGTAAATACTTCTTTTACATGTGTAGATGTTCCCCAGAAAAAAATTCCATACACAAGATGGGAACTGATATAAGCATGGTAAGCCAAAATAAGAGTATTCAGAGATACTTTGCGAATCAAATTTGCGATTAGGTAATACGATTTACGTAGTTTATTTGCTACAGTGTTAGTACGTGTTCTATATAGCATGTCATGATCTAATAATACTCCAAGAAATTTGACAGTTTTTAGTGTATTTGCCATATGGCAACATACACTATTGGCGTCGGTCGGATGGCGGGACTTAGGGGTCGGACCAAAATTTCTCGACGTTTCATAACCTCCTAAACACATTGGCACCATTTTTAAAAATGTTTATATATATATGTATATATATATATATATATTTATATACGTATATATATATATATATATATATATATATATATATATATATATATATATATATATGTGTACGCGCGATAACTTTCGAAAGAGTTAATTGATTTCAACGAAATTTGGACCACGTATTGAAACCCATCACCGCAAGAAGCCTATTTAAAATGGGCCTAATCGGGCTATTTTAAGGGTAGTTTTTAGGGGTTAAAAACTGTTTTTGGGCCCCAAAATACCGAAAAAATTCTCCGAATCGTTTCAAAATTGAAATTTAACCCTCTGGTAGTGATTAAAAAGTGTCCCCACAATTTTAATAAAATCGGCCCGACAGGACCGGATTTACAAATTTTATGAAAACACTAGTTTGCAGATAGTGACTTATTTATTGAAGGGTGTATTTAATTCGGTGTAGACGTTAGATTGATAATAATATTACAATTAAGAAAAAAATGTTATTTTAAGGGGTGTATTAAGGGGTTAAATTTTTTATTTTGCCCAAAAACAAACTTAATTTCACATAATAAAAGTATAAAACCACACGGCCCTATACAAGCAAATACACTATTTTGTCGGCAGGGTTTTGGCACTGCGACCCGGGTTTTTTTTATTTGAATTGTAAGTCCATCATCAAACTGAATATTGTTATTTTGGAAACCATAATTTCCAACCCTGAAAATTTGTGTCTTTTCTATGTTTAAGACTAATTCATTTTTCATAAACCAGTCAGTAATAGATTTCATAACTTTAGGTATTTTCTTGTTTAGAATATAGTAATTTTTACCTTTAACTATCACACAGGTGTCATCAGCAAATAGATAACATTTTTCTTGCATTGATTTTGGAAAATCATTAATATACATTACGAATAGAATAGGTCCCAATATTGAATCCTGTGCTATATTGTTTGTTTTTTTATAAAGGTTTATTATTCTATTAATTTTTCCAAGAATGTCTTGTAGAAAAAAAAAATTTAAGCTTCATAGTTTCGGGAATATTTTAAAAATAAAAAAAACTTGTTCTGTTGCTCTGAAGATCTGTTAAAAATAAATCAGGTAGTTGACAAGCATGTTTTGGTTATTTCTTACATGTAAAACCATATTATGTAACCACGCAAATGAATAACAAAGTTCGTACTATTTAGTACTAGTCGTTACCCGCGTTAACACAAATTCGGTTTTATTTATTAAATCAAATGTCGAATATTTTTGAAATTGGAATGGTCCTGTCGACTATTGGCTGGAATTTTTTAATACAGTTGTTCTCACAATAAATATTTCTTATTTTATAGCATTTTTTAAAGTGGGTGATTTCAATGTCATATCCGTGGACTACAGTCGTTTGACACAATCCGAATGCCTCTTGGATTCCACATACAACGCTCATGTCGTCGGTAATTGTACAGCTCAACTGATCGATACAATTATCTTATTCACGCCTTATCGACTGAACGACATCCATATTATCGGCAGAAGTCTAGGCGGACAGACCCTCAAGTTCGTTTCGCAATATCTAAAATCAGGCCCACCATTTTGGTTGACAGGTAAACTCATTTGTCACTTACCCCATAAAAAATGATAATATGTGTGCAAGCTTTCACGGCCGGTGTCGTTCCAAAACTTCGTGGCCTTCGGGATTGTAGGCCCGTTAGGCTATCGGTATTTCTACCTGTTTCATCTACAACTGCGGTAGACCTTACCAAAGGCAGCGGGCGAAGTGGACGATTGATAATAACATTGCAATTAAGAAAAAAATGTCATTTTAAGGGGTGTTTTAAGGAGTTATTTTCTTTAATTTGTCCATAAATACATATAATAAAACAATAGTGTTTTTTAGTGTATTTGCCATATGGCAACATACACTATTGGCATCGGTCGGATGGCGGGATCTAGGGGTCGGACCAAAATTTCTCGACGTTTCATAATCTCCTAAACACTTTGGCACTATTAATTGATTTCAACTAAATTTGACCCACGTGTTAAAATCTGTCACCGCAAGAAGCCTATTTAAAATGGACCTAATCGGGCCATTTTAAGGGTTATAGTTTTTAGGGATTGCAAAATGTTTTTGGGCCCCAAAATACCGAAAAAATTCTCCGAATCATTTCAAAAATGAAATTTAACCCTCTAGTAGTAATGAAAAGTGTCCCAAAAATTTTAATAAAATCGGCCCGACATGACCGGATTTACAAATTTTATGAAAACACTAGTTTGCAGATAGTGCATTATTTATTAAAGTGTGTATATAATTTAGTATAGAGGTTCGATTGATAATAATATTGCAATTAAGAAAAAAAATGTTATTTTAAGGGGTGTATTAAGGAGTCAAATTTTTTAGTTTGCCCAAAAACCAACTTACGTTCGCATAATAGAGCTACACTGCCTGTATTACAAATACACTATATTGTCGGCAGGGTTTTTTTATTTCATTTTAGATCAAAAAGATACGTTTTTTGAAAATTTTAAGCAGTTAGTCAAATTTTACGAAGCTTTAATGTTTAATCACAGCTAATAAAAAAAGTTTACCGAGAGCATATTTTACAGTCTGAGGTCTGAGTCAATTGTAATCTTTAGATTTTATGATATACTTGCAAACATTACAGTACCTAAGTCATTGATGAATAGTTCGCCTACAATTACAAGTTTCAATTTTCGTGACGTTATTTTGTCATGTTAGTTCCAAGTTAAACATTATTATTGATTTAGTTTCTCGCAATTAACATTTCTAATTTAACTTCAAGTTTGATTAATTCCTGTTAAGCAAGACATGCAAGTGACTATTTCTTAGCATTCCCAACCACAATTCACAAACTTATTAATTAAGTTGGTGAACTTGGATATAAAGTTTCAGATCGATAATTAGCTTAATTTTTAAATCTGAAGATTGGAATTTTAACCCTGACAGATACTGCTCTAAAGTCCTATTAATTTCAAAATAATAATTATAATAATAATGCATTTAACGTCCGTTTGTAGACACATAGTGTCGTAAAAGACGCCATTCGCACCATTATTATTTTTCCATCTAACACACTTCCCATTATTTTTCTACATTTTCAAAATAACTTGCAAATCAATGCATTTGAAAGACGTGCCAAAAAGATTCTTCAAAAAAAATGGTGCGTATATTTCTGTACGCGCTGCAGGAGTCATACTTCTTTGGCGTCATCGCGATAATTGATATTCACATTTTCGTTAAAGACGTACATTGATAAAATAAAATAAAATGTCTAGGGAGATGATATATATAGTTAAAAGTTAGCCTGTTCATTTCACTTATTTACTTTGGATAATAGGTGGACAACTCCATCAGCACATAATAACAGAGAAATAAGACATGTCGTCTATGAATAAAAAATAATACTATATACTGCATCCTATATAATCAACTTTATCGACGATTTCAGCCTTGCCGATATACCTAGTACACTGATATTAAATTAACAACTAACTTTATGGTGTCTCATTCTCGTTGCATGCTGCCTGCGCAACTTCCGTAAAAGACAAAATTTTACCCTCAGTGAGCTAAAAGAAGTAGAACTTCAAAAACTCTTAAAAACTTTTCATATGGAAAAAATTAGGAAAATAGTAGATTAAAAACCGAGCTGAGTAGAGTAGTGGTACAGCATTAGACTCGCATTCGGGAGGTATGGGTTCGATTCCCGGCAGGGGCAGTTGTGGCTAGGACTTTTCCCTACTGCCTCTCGCCGAGAAATGGTAATTCCTGTACCGGCCATCTTGAGTGAGGTTTTCCATGGTTTCCCTCAATTAATTCCAGATAAATATCGAGATGGTTCCTTATTTGAGGCCATGGCTGATTACCTATCAAACTCCTAGTTCAAAAATTACCTACCTTATCCTAATTTCCTATAATTCCTTCATTCGCCCATTGCTATTACATAAGTTGAAGTATTAAAAAATGTAGAAAATAACGGGAGGTGGTAAATGGAAAATAGTAATGGTGCGAAGGGCGTCTGTTATGACATAAAGTCGAGAAACGGACGTTAAACGCATTATTATTATTAGTATTATTAGTAGATTAAAAAGATTGTTGGGTTTGAGTGTAAAAATTAAAGATTAGTGAACTTAGAATTTAAAATTGATTTTGAATGATTTGCTCATTGTTGAAAATTTGTAGCATTAGATCCAGCGAATTTAATTTTCCAAGACGAGGAAGAATTCCTAAATTCAAATGACGGAGTATTCATCGACATATACCATACCGATGGTGGTAGAAAGGGCGTTATTAAGCCACTTGGAACAGTCGATTTTTATATCAATGGTGGAATAGAACAGCCTGCTTGCAGACTTAATGATAGCAACGATGCGCTAGGAACTTGTTCTCATAAAATATCCTCAACTTATTATGGAGAGGCAATTGCGTCATCGGTTGGATTCTACGGAAGACAGTGTCCGTTGGGATGGCATTTTTACTGGCTATGCAAAATATTGCATAAACCTATTCCACTTGGACTCAACGTACCAAAAACGTAAATATAAAAAATACACTTTTTAAATTATAATTTATTAACACTTGTGTAACTGTGAGGGTTTTCGTATTTTATAGCAATTCATATTATTAGTTTATTATTAATAACAGATAAATAACACTTGAAAATTCTACAAATTTTATTATTAAATTATTTCTCGATGATCGTTTCGGACAAGAAGGTCATCTTCAGGAATATATAATCCAAAATACAAGATTTATATAAGTATATGTTTTATATTCCTGAGGATGGACTTATTATCTGAAACGATCGTCCAGAAATAATTTAACAACATTTTTATGTAGAATTTTCAAGTTTAAGACTATTTTTGGGAACTTATTTATGGGTATTTATGCACGATTTAAAACACTTTCCCAAAAATAATTTTAAACCCCGAAAAAAGTGTCTGGCTTTTTGCAAATGTTTTTAAATATATCTAATGAAGTTGCTATTAAAATTTCAGTGTGAATCAATCACTTATTTTTTCTTTTTTGAAAATTCAACTTTGGGGTATTTTTGTTTAATCTTAACCCCTCCAAAAGTATTTGCCTCTTTTATTTATTTATTTAAAATCAACTTAACTTTCGAATAGTACTTGTTGGCTTTTTAATCAAACACTTTTTTGGCATATATTTTTTTAAACCTTTCCTGTCTGCGCAATACCTGGCGTACCCAGGTAGAACAGGCAAACACTCATTTACCTATATATATCATACCTATATATACTATTGCATAAAATTTCTACCTGAATCAAACACTTTATAAAACGTGTATCATCAGCTCTTGTTCTATTTTTTTTGTTGAGTGCTTATTACCTGAGATATTTGAAAGTCTCAAGTTAAAAAAAACATCTTGTATAAATAGTATCTCAAAAAATATTTCGGTCTATTTTTTCAGCGCTTCAGGGGTTTTTTACGTGAAGACTTCGGACACAGCACCCTACGCTCTAGGATGTTCTGCGTAGAAAATAACAACATAACGGATCGATAAAAAATTCACATTGTACAAATAAAAATTGTATATATACTTATATATGTTACGTTAAAAATTATATTTCTATAAATACAGTCTTTCTCGAAAGATCGAAGTTAGATTCTTGTAGGTTGAGATATTTTTAGTGTATTTGCCATATGGCAACATACACTATTGGCGTCGGTCGGATGGCGGGACCTAGGGGTCGGACCAAAATTTCTCGACGTTTCATAACCTCCTAAACACTTTGGCACCATTTTTAAAAATGTTTATATATATATATATATATATATATATATATATATATATATTTATATATATATTTATATATATATACGTATATATATATATATATACATGTGTGCGGGCAATAACTTTTGAAGGAGTCAATTGATTTTAACGAAATGTGGCCCACGTGTTGAAATCCATCACCGCAAGAAGCCTATTTAAAATGGGCCTAATCGGGCTATTTTAAGGGTAGTTTTTAGGGGTTGAAAAATGTTTTTGGGCCTCAAAATACCGAAAAAATTCTCCGAATCGTTTCAAAATTGAAATTTAACCCTCTGGTAGTAATTAAAAAGTGTCCCTAAAATTTTGATAAAATCGGCCCGACAGGACCGGATTTACAAATTTTATGAAAAAATTAGTTTGCAGATTATGAATTATTTACTGAAAGGTGTATATAATTTAGTATAGAGATTCGATTGATAATAATATTGCAATTAAGAAAAAAAAAATTGTTATTTAAGGGGTGTATTAAGGAGTCTAATTTTTTATTTTGCCCAGAAACCAACTAAAGTTCGCATAATGAAGACACACTGCCTGTATAAGCAAATACACTATATTGTCGGCAGGGTTTTGGCACTGCGACCCGGGTTTTTTTTTCTCTAATGACGAAAACTAAGTTAATATCTTAAAATTAATGTTTTCATTAAAAAATTACAGTTTAGAAATTTAAACAATTTCATTACATAAAACAACATTCAGAAAAAACAAATGTCGCTAACAGTTGTCGCAAATATTAAGTGACGTAGTGGCGCTGAAGTCTATGAATAGAATAGAATAAAATTTATATCCACCCTATTATATTACGTACCTGACCAGTGATCATTAACGGCGCGAAATATTGGCACAGGTCCGCTAGTATATTATTATACCGTAAAGTTTACCGTTTGTAAGTTATAACAACAATTAATGGTTGGAGCGGTATAACAATTCTAGTGACTTTATATCATAAATATATATGGTGACATGTGTATTAAGACTTTTAGGTTCAGACTGGCTCCAGGAATACGTATTTAGTGTATTTGCTATATACAGTACAACCTCGATATAACAAAGCTGAAGAAAATTAGAAAATATTCGTTATACCAAGTAATTCGTTATAATGAACTTTGTTATATAGAGGTTAGAGGTTGGTCTAAAAAATGTAAGAAAACCCATTTTCTTCTGAAAACTAATCTTTAAACTTTAAAATTGTGGTCAATGTATTTGCGGGAATTTCGAACTCTTTAGCGATGTCTAATTTTTTCTTTGTAGGATTCTCGTCTACATACTTAATGATTTTTCGTTTCTATGCGACGGTTAAGGAACACATTTTTCGTTTCTCAGCCGCAGCAACTTTTAACTTACTAACAACAGTGACCAACAGCAGTGTTTACATTACTTTACAGCAAACAACAATGCTTGTCGTACAATAAATTTAACGTGTCTGAACCTATCGAGACATGAATTGTTGTTGTTATTATGGAATTGTGTGTGATTGATTGGTAGGATTCGTTATGTAAAGATTATAAGTTGACAAAAATGGTTAAATAGAGATAAATTTCTATTTATATTTTGCAATGATTGAAAATTCATTATAAAGAGGATTTTCACAAAAAGTATCCGTAATGTAAAGGTATATTTTGCATTAACTCTTACGGTCAGTTCTAGGAGATTTCGAAAAATTTGTTAAATCGAGGAAATCGTTATATTGAAGTTTGTTATATTAAGGTTACACTGTATGACGTATACTATTGGCGTCAATCGGATGGCGGGACTTAGGGGTTGGACCAAAAGTGCTTGACCTTGTGCGTATTTTGGAATCCACCATCGAACGAAGCTATCCTTTTGAATCCTACGAATCTTGAAAATCTAGCTTAATTTTGAATTACAAAAGGAAATCGGATTTTAACAATAACATATAGGTGCATTTATAAATACAAAATAAATTGAAATAGCCCGGTCAATATTTGCTGAGCCGCACATCAAATTCTATTTTATTTACATTAAGTATAGAATATCAACTTGAAACTGGTTGTGTACTACCACTTCAGCCAATCATGACATGCCTTCATGTAGTATCTATATATCGACAATTCGAATAAAAAACAGTTCTGAGCCTTTTCAAATGGAAACAGCAAGCAGAAACGCACGCACGATATATTGTAATTTCCATCCTAATTTTAAAAAAATTCAGCCAATTGGGCGACAGGACCATTCCAGCTTCAAAAATACTGTCATTTGATATATTATAATAAATAAAATAAAATCTCTGTTAACGCGTCGTTGACGCCGGCAACGACTAGTAATAAATATTTATAAAAGCTACTCATTGGTTATATATTATGGTTGTATATATAAAAATTAACCAAAGAATGCTTGTCAGCTCCCTAATTTATTTTTGACAGATCTTCAGAACAAAAGGATTTTTTTTTATTTTCAAAATATTTCTATGAAGCTTAAAAAGAAAGTTTCAACGAAACTTTCTTGGAAAAATAAATAGAATAATAAACCGTTATAAAAAATATACCATCATTATACAAAAAAACAAAACAAAACAACAGTATATAATATCTCTTCTGAGCATGCATCGATTGTTCCCAAAAACAATAGGACTCTTTATATTTGCATATTAAATATCCCCCCAAAATTTCATTTGATTCCGTTAATCCGTTTGACCCGTATCGTGTTCACAAACAAATAGACGCACATATTTTTCCAAAAATATGTTTTTTGGATTCAAGGGACTTCAAAAACGAAAAATTTTGAAAAGGGAATTATTAGTACCATTCCCCACTACTAGGTTGGAATGATAAAAGGTTCAACTAAAACATCACATTTTATTTTTATTCAAATTATATTTTATGAATTTGATTTATGCTTGATGTTGGAATCAATAATATTAATATACCTCTAAGTGATTCTTTAAAGCTCTACCTATGCTCTATAGCAGTGATTCCCAACCAGTGGTTCGCGAACCCCTGGGGGTTCGCAGTGTTTGCAGAGGGGGTTCGCGAAAATAATATTGTAATGGCGGATTTTTTAAAACGCCATTAAAATCAAAAGCAAACAAAAAACAAAACAAAAACACAAAAATTAAAGAACACACCCACTGTAAAACAGAATGTTCGCTGCCTGTTTGTTAAGAAATCTATAATAAATTTCAATATTTTCATTTCTTTTTTCCCAATTTGTTTTTCAAAATTACTTCATCAATATCAAATTATATCAACGATTTTATACATTATAATTTATTCCTCTTATTCAAGTAATCAAATACTATGCAGAACCTGATCTAAGACTGAAATTGTCAGATATTGAGCCTAACTTTAAATTGCTTTGTTCTATCAAACAGCCACAAATATTCCATTAAGAGTTTTTCCAAATGTAAAACATAAGAACCAGTTTGTTAAATTAGTCAAATTTTATTGCTTTTTTTTTACCTGTCATTAACGACTACATAGGGGATTCGTCAAATTTTTTCGGACCTTTCTTTTGGTTCGCGAGGAAAAAAAGGTTGGGAAACACTGCTCTATAGTAAACAAACGTCAAATTCATCAAATATATATTGAGTAATGACAAAAATAGAACAGGATGTTTTAGTATAGTTGACTATAACCTCACTTTTCATACATGGACATATTGCTTTATTTGCCAGCGGTAGATGGCGCAACATGTTCTAGATGCACAGACATTTTTTTGGATTAACCATAAATTTAAAAATGTACCTTCATTGTGTTTTATTTGTATTTCACAGTCTGAATAAAAAATATAAAAGTGGCTATATGCAAAATGATGTAACTTTTCATATGTTTTAAATACGAGCAGCAAAAAATACCTTCACAAATCATTCTCTCTGTGACTTTAATTATTGATTTATGGATTGTCGAAATGAAATGCATACAGAGTTTGATCAGGCATTTGGTCGTTGCGTTGCAGTATTTTATTGCTATCACAAAAGGATTACATCGAATGAACTGGATAAAAAATGAGCATTGCGTCGTTATTAAAACTATTACTCAGGCTGTAATAAAAGTCAACGAATTTTGTGTCCCAAAGGCATATGTTTTATGATGATTGTGTTTTTAAATTCAAACATAAATAGAAAATACCGACGAAATATCAATATTGTAAAAGCCAGCTAAGTACCCAACTAAATTTACATGCTGGGTTTTTTTTCAGATTAGTTATACTTTTTAGTTACAATGTACACTTTATTCGCTAAGGTAGTAAGTACAGTCCGTCAATTAAATAAATATAAAATACAAATCACCATTTTAAACGTTAGATGTTAAAAATTACACAAAACTACTTATTGAGATTGTAATTCCATTTACTTATTTATTAGTATATTTGCCATATGGCAACATACACTATTGGCATCGGTCGGATGGCGGGACCTAGGGGTCTCGACGTTTCATAACCTCCTAAACACTGGCACCATTTTTAAAAATGTTTATATACGTGTGCGGGCAATAACTTTCGAAAGAGTTAATTGATTTCAACTAAATTTGGCCCACGTGTTGAAATCTGTCACCACAAAAAGCCTATTTAAAATGGGCCTAATCGGGCCATTTTAAGGGTAGTTTTTAGGGGTTGAAAAATGTTTTTGGGGCCCAAAATACCGAAAAAATTCTCCGAATCATTTCAAAAATGAAATTCGACCCTCTGGTGGTAATTAAAAATTGTCCCAGAAATTTTAATAAAATCGGCCCGACAGGACCGGATTTACAGATTTTATGAAAACACTAGTTTGCAGATAGTGAATTATTTACTGAAGTGTGTATATAATTTAGTTTAGAGGTTCGATTGATAATAATATTGCAATTAAGAAAAAAAATGTTATTTTAAGGGGTGTATTAAGGAGTTAAATTTTTTATTTTGCCCAAAAACCAACAAGTTCACATAATAAAGCCACACTGCCTGTATTAGCAAATACACTATATTGTCGGCAGGGTTTTGGCACTGCGACCCGGGTTTTTTCTCAGTAAAATCAGTTTAGACGTTTTCTAGTAAAGAAAGCAGAGAGACAAACATCTAGCATAATATAAAATACAAAAAAAAAATCATAAGAAAACTATTTTTTTTAATATACGGGTTTTTGACTTCTACACATATTAGTAAAATTAGCCAGAACGTGTTTACTGAATAATAATACAAATTAATACAATATCAAATAAATCGACATCACCAAACAACATTCATGAGCAAAGGCGGGATTTGAATCCACAACAGTACGATCTACTACACCACACTGTCCTCTAAATTATAAACAGAAACGTTCGTTATTATTTTAAATAATATTAGGGTATAAGATTAATCACTTTAATTATTAATAAAAACCCGGGTCGCAGTGCCAAAACCCTGCCGACAATATAGTGTATTTGCTTGTATAGGGCCGTGTGGTTTTATACTTTTATTATGTGAAATTAAGTTTGTTTTTGGGCAAAATAAAAAATTTAACCCCTTAATACACCCCATTTTTTTCTTAATTGTAATATTATTATCAATCTAACGTCTACACCGAATTAAATACACCCTTCAATAAATAAGTCACTATCTGCAAACTAGTGTTTTCATAAAATTTGTAAATCCGGTCCTGTCGAGCCGACTTTATTAAAATTGTGGGGACACTTTTTAATCACTACCAAAGGGTTAAATTTCAATTTTGAAACGATTCGGAGAATTTTTTCGGTATTTTGGGGTCCAAAAACATTTTTCAACCCCTAAAAACTACCCTTAAAATACCCCGATTACGCCCATTTTAAATAGGCTTCTTGCGGCTGTAGATTTCAACACGTGGCCCAAATTTCGTTGAAATCAATTAACTCTTTCGAAAGTTATCGCGCGTACACACATATATACCTATATATATATATATATATATATATACATATATATATATAAACATTTTTAAAAATGGTGCCAAAGTGTTTAGGAGGTTATGAAACGTCGAGAAATTTTGGTCCGACCCCTAGGTCCCGCCATCCGACCGACGCCAATAGTGTATGTTGCCATATGGCAAATACACTAATAATTACTGTCTTAAAATTACTTCAAATACCTATGTTATATCAAAAGATACGGTAGGTATATTAAACATTAAAAATGATGTTATATCTGAAACAATCCACTAATAGTAAGCCAGCACTTTTAATGCGGAAATTTTATTAAGAATATTATTATCTTTTCAATTATGGAAAAGTCAGAGAAATATAATTATTAGCTAGTTAGGTATTAATATTTAAGTTGTCTTAAATGTTATGACCTTGCCCTTTATCCGTGTTTATAGGTGGCACATCATTTTCCGGTTTTGAAGTGTCACATCTTAATGGAAGTTCACGCCGTTTAACACATTAAATATTTAACGCTAACGATACTAGCAGTTTTCCGTTTAGGTCTTGTTTAGATTAGATTGCTATTTTTTTAATTTTTTACAGGAGCCTCACGTCAAATCAGCGTTTTTAGTCCGTTCCTTCCTAAGTCTTACATTTATTGTTTAACCCTCACAACTACTAAGAGAGAGATAGATATGGATTATAGACGCTCAATAACTATGCTCATAAATGTTTGTCTCAACGTTTGCATGTAGTTAAAAGGTCGTGGTAAGTAATTTACTAATAGCAATAATGAAAGAGAAGAGGCCTCCCCGTTAAGTCGACCTATAAATTATTTCAAGACCAGTTTGGAAGGTCAAATTGATGATTATACAAGAAAATTTTCCATGTTTTGTTAAAAAAGTATGAAACTGTATTTTTTAAATAAATAAAATAATTCTGATCAAATTAAAAAAAAATACTTCTAAAAAGGATAAAATAATTTTCTATTTGTCTCCTTACCTACGTTCAAATAGAATTCGACCCAATTATTTTTCTGTAGTCATATTGTGGGTAGGAAAGGTGATTGTAAAATCAAGAAAAAATTATTTTATATTATATTTTGAAAAGTAGTTCTTAATACAGAGGGTTTCATTTATAACGACCTCGGTTCTAACGACTTTTTGGTTATAGCGACTCTTGAATTTAAAGTATACTTTCAGAGGAAAATAATTTGGCTATAGCGATATCGAATGTAATGCTGATTTCGGGTATAGCGACTAGTTTTAATGAACTATTCCTAGAAATTCCATGCAGATCTTGCGACATACAAAGGGCGAGTCAACTAACAAACACACAAAAGTTCATTCATAGAATCATAAAACTTTCTTATCTCTTGTTTACAGATGGTCAGCAGTTGTAATAATACGCTTTTGATTATAAATAGGTATTCAGGTAAGGAAGTTCGACCCGATTTGCAAAATAATATCAAACTTTTGAAATTTATATCATCGAAAGATGGATACATAAAATGCTTACTGCCAAAATTTAAAGTTGATTCACTGCACCGTTTTTGAGAAATAAAATTTTGAAATTCGGTCTTTTATATGGAAATAAATGGATAAAAATGTTTGAGACACTTCAGCTTTTTTCAAGATATTTATTGCCATTGTAATGAAACTTTTGGTACTTATAATCATTTGACAAACAAATTAAAATTTTGTATTGTCTGGCAATAAAATGTTTTTCTTTTTTTCTTTCTACCTATTTATATAGCGACTTCCGGATATAGCGACGGAATTATAGTGGTCTCTTCATCGTCGTTATAACCGGAATCCACTGTACATGATAATATTGTGATGTGTGTTTGGACAATTCAATATTTAATTATTTTATGTACCGAGCTAGGTAGAGTAGTGGTGACAACACTAGACTCGCATTCGGGACGTCCGGGTTTGAATCCCGGCGGGGGCAGATGTGGCTGGGGTTTTTCCTACTGCCTCTCGCCGAGAAACGGTAATTCCTGTACCGGCCATCTTGATTGAGGTTTTCCATGGTTTCCCTCAATTAATTCCTTATAAATATCGAGATGGTTCCTTATTTGAGGCCATGGCCGATTACCTTTCAAACTCCTAGTTCAAAAATTACCTACCTTATCCTAATTTCCTATAGTTCCTTCATTCGCCCATTACTATTACATAAGTTGAAGTTTTAAAAATGTAGAAAAATAACGGGAAGTGTGATAGATGGAAAATAGTAATGGTGCGAATGGCGTCTGTTATGACATAAAGTCAAGAAACGGACGTTAAACGCATTATTATTATTATTAATTATTTTATGTATTCTAAATATTCTCTTTGTTAGAAAGTTGGAACGATTTTTGCGCAACTCTTTTAACACTTTTTTGAAATGAATTGTTTTAAATTATAAATAGAATGGATACTAGGCCTTGACGACTCTGGAAGTTGGTGTCCGTAGATCTATATTCTTGAACACGGTGTACACAAATCGGAAGCACCGAAGGAAAAACTACAATAATGCATAATATACAATAATAGTTTTTGCCCCTGAAATGATTATCTCAAGGATAGCGAGAATTTGAAATAATAGATTTACTGTAAAAAGTACAGTGACGACGCATGTGAAATAATGTTTGGGTATCTATTTAAAACACAAACAATGTTTTTTGCAATAATAATATACATGATCATAATTACTACAATTTATATTGTTGATAAGAAATTAACATTAAACAATTTTATTTAAAAGTTGCGTCGAGAATAAAATTTCAAATCGATTTGAAATTTTCCTCTTGACGAACAAATTTTAAATAAAATTGTGTTAATTTTTGATCAAAAATATAAATTGTAGTAACTCTAACGATTATGATCATGTATATTATTATTAGTTCAATTTACCAAATATTGACTGCCAAAGGCCCTGATGAAATAACATATTTCGAAACGTTGGCAACAAGCTAAACATCAGTAAACTTTATTGTTTTAATTGTTCCTCTTCCAAACTTCCTCTCAACGATTATATTATTGGAACAAAACTATTACTAATAAACCTTTCAACTAGAACGAAAACAACGTTGTTGTAAACATTCATTGTTACATTGCTAAATTAGAAAAATTTTATTTTTTATCCACTGTCACCGTCGGGCTTCAAACCCGAATATTTCCACTTTCGTGGCGGAATGACTTAATCAGTTACTCTACGGTGCGATATTCTTACAACGAAAACAACAACTGAACACCGTGAAAGGACAAATTTCAATACCCTAAATCGAATTCTCCGGATACACCGGGTAAATACGGTTGGTTTACATATTAAAAAAGCGCCCATATGTATAAAATCATATGCTAAACTTGAAACTTCTTGACTACTTTGTCTCCTTAACTATAGATGGCAGTGCAACCAAAAACACTGTGTCCATTATAAGTAGGGTTTCTGCTCGAGAATTCTCGAGAAATTTGTCTTTAGTCGAGACGGGAAAAAACAACTCAACGCCTCGAGAACTCGAGAAATCAATTCCGTGAGCTAGGTAACTAAAAAAATACACATATAACAAGCGTTGAATTAAATTTGATTTCTTTCTTGATTATTTTGCGGGTTACTGGTTTAGTTTTAGTTGGCATACTATGATGCAGTTAATTTTGATTTGTTTAATCGAAAGACTGTGATGTTATTAACATAATAGTTTCTAAATATAAAAGGCATTTTTAGTTGAAGTTGGTAGCAAAATGTTTGTTTTGTTAAATAAAATTTTATACTTATCTAAATATGTATTAGTAATTTTGTTGATTTAATTTTTCTAATTAGTTTTTATTTAATTAAAGACATTTGGGATCCGGTAGAGACCCAATAATTATAAAAAAAAGTTAAGGACTACCCTACTCTTTACTTTTTATGTGAGTATAGTTTGTTTAATTTATTGTTTGTTGTTGATATGTTAATTAATAAGTGCAATTTATGTTAACAAAAAAATTACCATTTGATTTAGTTGATCTCATCTATCAGTCTAATTTGTAATAAAGCAAAAATTACAAAATAACATCGTGTTTTAATAAAAATTTCAAAATTTATCGAGATATTCGAGAAATTCTAGTCGAGAATTCTCGTGCCTCGAGAAATAAAAAAGGCCGAGAAACCAGAATCCCTAATAGTAAGCAGTGTAGTGTGTCCATTGTAAATAGTATGGCAGACGCTTTTTCATTTAGTCATCTCACAAGCTTATTCTCCGTATAGAAATTTCGCAAAATATACAAAATTGCTACCCGCCTCTGATCTGTCGTGAATATTTCAGTTAAGTTGATCTAAACAAAACAACAGCGCAAGTATAAAATGTCCGCGTGAATTAGCCTTGTCTCAATTCTGATTTGAACATCGACGGTCGACACAGTGGGTCCGCGGTCAAAGAGTATTTACGGATTAGTGATAATGTCGAAATTGGCGATTTGGTGGTCGGTGTTTGTCCTGTCACCGCTTCTGCTGGTGCATCGTTCGCAACAACTAATCCCCGGCTGTATCGTGCCGGACAAAGAATGTCCGAACGTAAATGTTACTTTCTGGCTTTATACGAGGTGGGTACCATATATTATTATTTATACGCTTTTATTAGCTTCACCTGTATGTTTGTTTGTTTGTAAAGAAATCTTTGAACGTGAAATTCACCTACTTCAAAACGTCAGATTAAACTGAAACTTTGCACACTTATCAAGGACCGATGACAATACAATAATTTAATAAGTTTGTTCCATTATCCTGACCTAGGGTGGGGCAAGTAGGGCATGTGCCATTCAAAGGGGGCGCAAAATTCGCAAAATATTAAACTTAAATATTTGTAAATTCGTGTCAATAATTTAATTAAGTTTGAATCTTAGGGAATTGGACAGTAACAAAAAGAATTATTTTTGAATTCGTTGTTTATTACAACTTCTTCAGCAACTTATTCTTATATTATATTGTTAATTATTAACATCTTATGGTAAATTTTTCATTTTCTTCTTTCAATTTTATAAATGATTTTTAAAAAATTATAAAACAATTTTTTAATACAAAAGTTTTTTGTTTGTAAAAAAAAAAAAAATATAAGAATAAGTTGCTGAAGAAGTTGTAATAGGTAAACAACGAAACGACCAACTAATTCAAAAATAATTCTTTTTATTACTGTCCAATTCCCTAAGATTCAAACTTAATTAAACTTAAAATTCAAAATAAACCAACAATATAATATGAGTGTGAACTTAGTCGACAGGAAGGTGCTATTTTAAATTTAAGACTATTAAAACTAATTACAAATTTTCGCTTTAAAAAAGATAATAAAAATATTTTGTTAGATTTCATTTAGTGTATTTGTTAAATTTATATTTAGATAATTTACGAAGGAGCGCAATTACGATGCTCGCCTTAGGCGCCATTTTTTATTGGTACGCCTCTGCCTTCAGGATAAAAAAACTTGAAAAATTACAGCAAACAAGCTGACGAACGTTAGTTGCCTACCCCATAGTCAAATTCAGTATTGTTTTTCGTCTTATAATTAAAATTTTAGTTTGAAAAACGTAAAACACGCTTTTGTAAACTAAAAATTGCAAAATAATTTGACAACAAAATTAGCTTTACTATAAAAAGCGTGGGGTGCTATCCACTTAAATTTGCATAATAGTTCTACGTTTACAATTAGCTACTAAATGAAAAAATGTATTATCAATATTAATCACTACACGCTTTTTACAGTGAAGCTAATTTTGTTATCAAATTATTTTGCATTTTTTAGTTCATTAAAACGTGTTGTTTTAGTTTTTTTAAACTCAATTTTTTATATCTTTAAAGTAAGACTTACAAGCTTTATTGACACTAATATTATAAAGCGGTAAAGGTTGTAAATTTGGATGTAGGAGGTAATCTCAAAAACTACTCATCTGATTTCAAATTTTTTTTCACCAATATTTAAAATGGATCTTCAGAATGGACATAGACTTCAGTAAGTATATAATTATCTATCGACAAACAAGTGCTTTCTTTAACTGTAAACCCGATTTTATTAAAATTTTAGGAGCCCATTTTAATTGATACTAAAGAGTTAAATCAATTTAGAATTAATTCCGAGAATTTTTTCGGTGCTTTTAGCCCCAACACCATTTTCGACTCCTAAAAACACCTCTTAAAATTTTAAGTAAGTTTCGTGCGCTGATGGATTTAAATGTGTCTACCAGGCAGCGTTGCAGATTTTTTTTTTTGCCAAGTCGGGATTTTGGAACTTTTTGAGTGAAAAATCGGGATTCTTTCATCGAAAGCGGGACATAGTAAAAAAACGTATATAATCAGAAGTTTTTAAATATTTATCTTTTTATTTGAGTTCAAATTACGTTTACGTGATAATAGATAGCAAAAATAGCCATAGAAAATGTATTTTAATAAAAATATGATATTTTAAATCAGATTTACCCTATCGTTAAGTAGTTGAGTCTTATTCGTCTTCTGAATAAAAACAACAGAAATCAAAATCAAAAAAGTTTTATTCATTAGAAAAATATGGCGTTTCAAACAATAGTCTGAGGAGTGAGTGTTACAAATTGCAACTTAAAGATTAAAGATTAAAATAGAATGGGGTGGTCTCTTGGCCCAAATGCACCACATCCTGAAAGGATTTTTGTGCTTCCCCTTTTACTGGATCTAGTCATCAAATAATCTGGATCTTCTTATGAGCTCCAGAAGATTTGCTACTAGATTGTCCTGTGGAACTATTCCATCCTCATCAATGTAACCAAAGATGGTTGTTCTCCTGTAAGTTAAAGCCTCACATTCGAACACGATATGGGTGGCTGTTTCATCCTCCATTTCGCAAAGTCTACATAGTGTTGATTCCTGATGTATCCCCATCACATGTAGATGTTTTCTCAAGAAAGCATGACCGGTTAAAAGCCCAATCACCTTTCTGAGTATCGGTCTGCTGAGTCTAATTAAGTCCTCAGTTAACTCTGAGGAAGGACCTGCAAGCATTTTCTTCCCATGTTTGTTACCTAAAGCCAGGTCCCAATCTGAGAGATGCTGCTCACAGGTCCATGTCCTGACAGTTTGCTGGACATTTCTATAAGAAATGCCACAGACTGGTTCAGGTCCAATGAATTTCTCAGAAGCCCCTTGTCTAGCAAGGTTATCTGCATTTTCATTGCCACGAATTCCTTTATGACCTGGTACCCACATAATACGAACTTTATTTTTCTGACCCAGGTCATTTAGAAGTCGGTGACAATCCCAAACCAGCTTAGAGCAGAATTTGTAGGATTGTAGAGATTTAATTGCTGCCTGGCTATCAGAAAGAATATATATACGCTGGTTACGATAGCCCCGCTCAATATTCTCCTGCGCACATACAGCAATTGCCATTACCTCAGCTTGGAATACTGAGGCATGAGTTCCTAGGCGCAGACTAATGTCTCTCCTCGGTCTCTCCCCATATATCCCAGCTCCGGCTCCATTGGTCATTTTAGATCCATCCGTATACCAAATGAAGCCATTTGATAACTGAGGGATTATCTTCTTCAGTTCCTCTCTATCATGAATGATAGTGTCATAGGTTCTGTTGAAGCTGTGAACTGGAGGCATTTGATCTGACACCATATGTAATGTATGGTTATCAATGATTCCAGTAATGCGGGTGTGGCCCGAAATTGCAACTTACAATAAGAGAATAATTATTTACACACGGTCGAGTTATCCCCGAAAAGCGGGACTGAGCCTGTCCCGCGCGTGACATTTAATTTTGATTTAAAAATCGGGACGTTCCGCCAAAATCGGAACGTCTGGCAACGCTGCTACCAGGTTTAGTTAAAAGCAATTAATTCTTTCGTAGGTTATTGTCTGCACATAAATAAAAACATACGTATAATAATATATAACAAACATTTCGAAATAAAAGGTGACAAGCTGCTTAGAATGATGTGAAACGTAGAGAAATTTTAGTTCGCCCCATAGGTCCCGCCATCCGACCGACGCCAATAGTGTATGTACCATATATGTCAAATACACTAATAAAACTTACAGGAATCAAATAAAAGAATTCTCTTTTCAGAAAAGTAGCTCTGGTATTAAACGTGTTAAGCGAAATAAAATTTAATATGTATAGTTCCCAAATTATATGACTTTAATTTTTAAATAAAGAAAATGTAACAACAGCAATTAATAATTTTCAACGGGTCTATTAATCATTAACGGTAAATTTAAATGGCCCGAGGACCACCCAATTGTGGTTTGTTGTAAAGAAATATGTAAATTAAAGTATCTAATTTATTTTAATTAATGTCTGAACAAACAATAGCGATAGAAAAAATATTGTATCAAATTGTAAATTATAGTAGAAACCGTATTATTATGTTCTACTGCAGCTGAATCCAGTTCGCTCTTTTATTATGTTAAAAGTCAACAACATCGCTTCAAATTGTATAGAAATTGACATTTTAATTTCAAGTAGAAAGGTTATCAAAACTGTTACGAATTTGTAATTCATAAATATAGTTTGTCTAATATTAATGCTGCAAAAAAAACATTGTAGAGAATTGATTTTATATATAGTAGGTTGTCCGGCGACTTTCCTAAATATCTTATCTATCCATCTCTATATACGTATAAATAAAATTGAAGTTACTGTCTGCGATTTCGGAATAAATCCTTTTTCCTAAGTTCATATGGTTATTCAAAACCTAAATTCGCAATTTTTAATTTTTGTCTGTCTCTGTCTGTTTGTTAATTTAGACTACTTTTTTCCCGAATACATTTGTAATTACTGTGTAAAAATTGAAAAAAATATTAGAAAAAAAAAACTTTTTAAAAACAAGCTTTTATTAAATTGTACTAAAAAAGAAAAAATAACTCTTAATACTTTAGGTTCATAATTATAAAAGCGTGGGTCGTTATTATCATAGAGCTTACAACCCACGCTTTTATAACTATGAACCTAAAGAGTTATTTTTTCTTTTTTAGTACATTTTAATAAAAGCTGGTTTTTAAAAAGTTTTTTTTCTAATAATTTATTTTTAAATTTTCAGTTACCTACGCCTTTTGGCCGCCATCATGGAATTTAAATAACGTCACACAGTTTAATGTATTCTGCTTTTCATATCCTCTCATTTGATACCCATATCAAGGGGGTTGTAAAGAAATAGATGATTCGCCATTTTGTGTCAGCCGCCATTTTGAATTTGGAATTAAGTCACATTGCTGATTATATTCTACTTGTCATACTCTTTCATTTGATACCCATATCATGGAAGTGCATAAAAAATAACTAGTTCGCCATCTTGGGCGGTCCGCCATATTGGATTTGGAATGACGTCATTTATCTAACCATGCATTGTCATTCAAACTAAACGTGAATTCAAAATTTCAGCTCAATCGGTTGAAGATAACTGCTTTAAAATTCAGTTGCAAGATTCCACCCGTATAAACATATTACTACATAGGTATTACATACATTGCAAGTTAAATAAAAGCTTGTAAAAATGTAAAAATTGTCTGTTTGTTACATAATATGGTTTTACATGTAAAAATTAGCGGTAGCATGCTTGTCAGTTATCTAACTAATTTATTTTTAACAGATCTTTAGAACAAAAGAGCAGCTGATTTTTTTGTTTTTAAAATATTTTCAAAGCTATGAAACTTTCTTGGAAAAATAAATATAGAATAATACATATTTACGAAAAGTATACCATCATTATACAAAACACAATGTTATAGCATATATCACTTCTGCGCTTGCGTCGATTTTTCCCAAAAACAATAAAGTTCCTCATATTTGCATACTAAATATTCTCCCAAAATTTGGTTCCAATCCGCTCATCCGTTTGACCTGTATCGTGTTCATAAACAAACGCACATACCAAAAACATGTTTTTTGGATTCAGGGGACCTCAAAATGAGAAAATATTATAAGATTTTGAAAAGGAAATTTTAACCTAAATTAGTATCGTTCTCCACTAGTGGGTTGGAATGACAAAATATATTTTTTTTACCTTTTTCATGCATTGAGCTAGAAGCTTGAATTTTTTAAGGATTATGAGGTCGTAAACCTTAAACTGTCTGATGTCAATTCCAACTTGATACCTCTAGCCGTTCTGGAAAAAAAGGGCTTTGACAAACGGACAACAAAGTGATCTTATAAGGGTACCCGGTTTTCTTATTCTGAGGTACCGAACCCTAAAAATCTCTGCCAATTACGAAACGGACATAGAATATATAAATTGGCATCCCACAGCATGTTGGAGACCTATTTTTTCATTAATTCGATGCTCGAAAATTCAGTTCTACCTTTCCTATGCTGCTTTCGATTGTCATAAATTAACACGCATAACCTAAATCGACTGTCAGGAAACTCTACGTTCTTACCTCGTTCCGAAAATATTATCGAAAATTAAAAGCTATTTTAAGTTCAAAAAAGTAATTTAGTTAAAAGTATATAAGTATTCGCACGACGCATAAAATTTCATTCCTTTTTCTTTAAAACAAAAATCTATTAAGAAGGGAAAACATCAAAGAAATACTACAACCACTAAGAAATAAAAATATTTTTCACGCCAAAACGGTCGACTGATTTCTCATTAATATGAAAATTTAGTTGGGGCGAAGGCTTTCAAGTTTTTGTGCAGTAATGTTAAATTTCCAGCAGCTTCTTGAGCTCGCTCGTTTGAATTGAAATGATAATCAACTCTTTCTAAATCCTGCCAGATTGTAAATTATGAAAAACATTGTGCGCAAAGCAAACCCGTTTTCATTATGTATAGTAGGCAGAACTACAGACACTTATGCCAAACCATCATGTCTTTTCGTTTTTATTTTAAATCTGTCTAATGAATTCGCTTTTTATTTGCTACAGGACATATAGACCAAGGTCGATAGTATTGAAAATGGTAAAAAGTGAAAAAAAATTATAGTAGGATGAAACCCATTGGAAAAGGTAGAGAATGTAACAAAAATGAAAGGAAAAATAACTTACGGTCGATCTGAGGTCGGGAAGAGGAAGGGGGTGTGAGTTTTTAAGGGTAAAAAACGGTTTATCTCGATTTCCGGCAAAACTACAAGTCCTATGAAAAAAAGTTAAGTTGTAGGTAATAAAAATATCTACAACTTTTGTTTTTACACTTTTTTCAAAATTAGGGTGCTTTTTCGATATTAAGTCACAATAAGGTGAAAAAATGAATATTTTAAATCAAAAAAATTACTGTGTGTTTGGGACATTAAAAGGTAAGTTTTCACCAAATTTCGTGAAAAAATAAATTTTGTTACAAAAGATAAAAATAAAAAACCAAAAACTTGGTTATTTGAATTTTTCACATGTATACATTTTGAGGTTATGTGAAAAAAGTATAAAAACAAAAGTTGTAGATATTTTTATTACCTACAACTTTGTCATTTAACTTTTTTTCATAGGACTTGTAGTTTTGCCGGAAATCTAGATAAACCGTTTTTTACCCTTAAAAACTCACCCCCTTCCCCTTGCCGACCTCAGATCGACGGTAATTTATTTTTCCTTTCATTTTTGTTATGTTCTTTACCTTTTCCAATGGGTTTCATCCTACTGTAATTTTTTTTGGTCTCAAAAATTATCGACCCTGATCTAATAGTTTAAAGAATAGTTAGAATAATATGGCACAATTAACTGTCAGATATACTCCTATGTAAATATATACTTATGAATATGTATCTCGATTGTAATGCTAATCTAAATGCATAAGCTAGTATTTTATCCAGCTCCGAGGATTTACAAGCTTTTATTTAGTTTCACGTCTCGAAGTCTGTTTATCTGCAATCGAATCTTGCAAGTTAAATTTGACCCACTTCCCGATTTCCGATTGAGCTGAAATTTTACACACACCTTTGGTTCTCAAGACAATACAATATAGTACATTGAATTTTATAGTAGATCCAATATGGCTGTCATCACAAAATGGCGGAGTACCTTCTTCTTTATAACCCCTTCGACATGGGTATCAAATGAAAGGGTATGACAAGTAGTATCCAATCAGTAGTGTGACTTCATTCCAAATCCAAAATGGCGGATCATCTATATACAACCCCCTTGAAATGGGTATCAAAAGGGAGCGAATGGCAAATAGAATACAGTAAACTGTGTGACGTTATTTAAAATATAATATGGCGGCCAAAAGGCGTAACTAATAATTTGAAAATAAAATATTATAAAAAAAAAAAATTATAAAGACAAGATTTTATTGCAGGGTAGTAAAAAGGATAAAAATAAATTTTAATAATTTGAGTTCATAATTATAAAAGCGTGGGTTGTAAGCTCTATAATAGTCACGACCCACCCTTTCATAGTTATGATCTTAAATTACTAAAATTTATTTTTTTCCGTTTTAGTACACTGCAATAAAAGCTTGTCTTTAGAAAATTTTTATATCAAATGTTTTATTCCAAATTATTCCAAGGTATTTTTCCAATATCCTTCAAATAGCCGTTGCATTTTAAATAAAAACGAAAACAGGACATGATGTTTTAGCATATCACCTTAAAATGTGATAATTGGATAACAAACATTACAAGATAGTGTATAAATTTATCGATTTTGAACTGTACGCGCGATAGAAGAGGAAAGGAAGATAAGAAAAAAGTTTAATTAAAAATAATGTTTACAAAAACTTCGGACTTTTTTTAAACAGGCGTTCCACAATATAATCACTTTTAACCCCCGGTATTATTTTGTTATGATCTCATTTCATAATAACAATTACAATCTAAAAAAAATCTAAAATGAAACACTCCAATAAAAACAATGAATAAATTGTTTTTGTCCTTGTTTTTTTAAAAATGTTAATAATTAGTAGAAGTTACTTAATTCGTCGTCTTGGTTTTGACTCAAATTATTATACTTAAAGCAATCGCTTTCATTAGTCCAGATATTTGACTTCAAGTCGCTTGAATACAAGTACTTGACCAAATATGTATAATTGAGACATTCTTTCAAGTTTGTTTCGAGTTTCAGAGAAAGTAGACGTCCCTTTAGCTTTGAGTGAACTGTTTTTCGAGCTGTTTGAAAACCGTTAGTTGTGACGCTTACCCGGGCGCCAGACAGCGACAATATTTGAACACTTGTTTTAACTAGGGATGGGGATTATAAATCGATTAAAATCAATTAACTTCTTCGAAACACATAATAGGGAATATGCATTTGGATTAAATTGAATTGATTTTTTTTTTCCTGAATCCATATTGTCCTGAAATTATATCTGAACCATTATTTCCTTATTTAGTTTGTTTTTAATTGCATAAAATATTAATTAAAAAATGCAAAATATGCGAGGGAAATTCGAATTTGCGAAACGCATCATCATTGGTCGAACCGAAACGTGACGTCAAATTTATAGGCGTCGCTGTTTCTATGGTGCCTGAATGAAAAATTGTTTTATTTGTGCTTCTGTAGTGTTTTTCATTAGCGTGAAATTTCTAGTAGCATTAAATCATTTAGAACGATGACTGAAAGTGGCTTTGTCAAAGCACAATCGGATAATTTACCAAAAATAGATGCATTTATGATGACAGCATATTTTGCATCACATCCAGATTCATTATCTCTTCTCATAACCTTACACCATTGTTTTTGTGTATTCGCATCTTTTGGAACGGGAAAAAACACTTTATCAGGTGTACTTCTAATAGTATATTGTATAGCATATTGGTACAAGACAATATCTATAAAATGGTTTTTTAGCTTTTAAAACTGAAAATTTCTATAAAAGAACCAAAAGTATCTGTCAAACTTATAGACAACAAACACTGGTCGTGGCTTTTGACGTCACTCAAGGCCCGCGAAAAATGGCGGCGTTCAAACAGATCAAATTTAAGCGATGTTTTAAATATTATTTAAAAAAATTATTCGACCATTTCCAACAGTACCTATTTATATTTTTTACTATTTTATAACGATGTAAAAAGTGAATTAAAAATATAAAAAAATACATGCATATTCCCTATTGCAATAATGGTGGCAAGCTGCTTAGAATGATGTGAAACGTCCGACCCCTAGGGCCACGCCATTCGGCCGACGCCAATAGTGTACGTGCCATATATGGCAAATACACTAAAGAACATTGAAATTAAAAATGTCACCAGTGTGAAAATTTTTAAATTCCTCTCAGATCTTTTGAAAAAGCGTGTAAATACCTAAGTAAACGTGGGACTACAAGAATAAGGTTTCAGATAAAATGAATAAAGCGACTAAGGTGTGACAGCTATAGATTACTGTTTTCAGCCGACAAATTAATCATACGAAAACCACGTTTCCAGCTATAAAATACCGTTTCGTCTTTTTTTGTCTACCTAGCACTTTCTCTCTCACACGTACACCGACTATACCATTGACTTACAGAATGGACTGCGCAACAGACCAGAAAAAGTGTCGCTCAAGAAAAGATATAGGGGTTGTGATGGCTGCAAATTACAATCTTCATCGCAATCAGAGACGGACTAGTCCGAAATATAATTAGTGTATTTGCCATATGGCAACATACACTATTGGCGTTGGTCGGATGGCGGGACCTAGGGGTCGGACCAAAATTTCTCGACGTTTCATAACCTCCTAAACACTTTGGCACCATTTTTAAAAATGTTTATATATATTTATGTATTTCTACCTGATGTTTCATCTAAAACTGGGGTAGACCTTACCAAAGGCAGCGGGCAAAGTGGACGATTGATAATAACATTGCAATGAAGAAAAAAATGTCATTTTAAGGAGTGTTTTAAGGAGTTATTTTCTTTATTTTGTCCATAAATACATATAATAAAACAATAGTGTTTTTTAGTGTATTTGCCATATGGCAACATATACTATTGGCATCGGTCGGATGGCGGGATCTAGGGGTCGGACCAAAATTTCTCGACGTTTCATAACCTCCTTAACACTTTGGCACCATTAATTGATTTAAACTAAAATCTGTCACCGCAAGAAGCCTATTTAAAATGGACCTAATCGGGCCATTTTAAGGGTTATAGTTTTTAGGGATTGCAAAATGTTTTTGGGCCCCAAAATTCCGAAAGAATTCTCCGAATCATTTCAAAAATGAAATTTAACCCTCTGATAGTAATTAAAATGTGTCTCTAAAATTTTAATAAAATCGGCCCGACAGGACCGGATTTACAAATTTTATGAAAACGTTATTTTGCAGATAGTGAATTATTTACTGAAAGGTGTATATAATTTGGTATAGAGGTTCGATTGATAATAATATTGCAATTAAGGAAAAAAATGTTATTTTTGAGGGGTGTATTAAGGAGTCAAATTTTTTATTTTGCCCAAAAACCAACTAAAGTTCGCATAATAAAACCACACTGCCTGTATAAGCAAATACACTATATTATGTCGGCAGGGTTTTGGCACTGCGACCCGGGTTTTTTTTATTTTATAACAGATCTAGCGGTTTACCCGCGACTTCGTCCACGTGGTATAGATTGTGTCCACAGTTCGTTTACAAAATCTACCCCCACCCCGTTCGGGTAGAATAGAATAGAATTTATTGATTCAAAGGCGTACAAATATGCATAGGATTCGTCAAAAAAGAAAGATAAGTTACAACTCACTTACAACAAAATCATCCACCTTATACAGACATTGTTTAAGAAGAGCAGTCTTCAACTCTTTTTTAAATTTCGAAATTTTTAGATGTGTTCAAAAGACAGTCGAACACGTATTTCTTTATTTTCTAAGAATAGTATTTTTTCCCGAGTGTCACGTTTTTAGCTTACGGTAGTTGTCGTGGTTAAGGGACACCGTCAGAAAATTCTTAATTTTTGTGCACTTATTAAGGACATGATAATACAATTACCCTGAAAATTTGAAGTCGATCGACCGTATATACTACGAGATAAATTCAATTACAAATTGGATAATCTCTGTAGTTCTGAACCAGTTTCTTATTTATAAAAAAAGAACTAACTGTAGTATACTTTTGGGGCGCGTATAATCCATAACTTTTTGACAATATTGTACCACGACAACTACCTTAAGAAAGAAAAGAAGATTAGCCACGTTCATCTCGGCCATCCTATAGCAATAAATGCATAGTCCGCGCTGTAAGTCAATGGACTATGCTACACTTCATTTATATTCTATTAAAAAGACTATTACATCAGGCTAGGTGTTCAAAATTTCTTTTCACATTTATTGCCAGTTCATTAAACATTTGCATCCATTTAATCGATGAAATTTTCTTTAAATTATGGGGATTGGGGAACCAGATGACTTTCATGTTTCAAAATAATTTTTCAGAATAGTTAGCAATAAGAAATGTTTCAGTAAATTTGCCAGAAGGCTTTCATTATACTATATTTAAACGATTATTATTTGTGCATTTGCCATATGGCACATACACTATTGGCGTCTGTCGAAACATCTTAAAATCTCACCAGTGGCGGATCTAGGATGCAGGTCTGAGGGGGGCTCGACAGTTAAAACCTCGAAAGTCCAGTTGAGTTGATTCACTGCAACTACTCATTGAAAGTTTCCAGTGCAACATTTTTTCTTCGATACAGTTTGTGTGAATACATATTTTTTTGGGAAAAAGTTTCATATGTCCATGTTTCTGATTTCATAAATGCAGTACAAAAACACAGTAATATTTTAATTGATTCACAGGAATTTCATGATATAATCGACGTATATTTTGTTTAAATATGAAATAGGCACATCAGTTCTTCGAAATTATGGAAAAATGTGCCTTTGAGACTGGAAAACTCCTTTCGGGGATAAAGTATTCTTGTCTTGTTCGGGGAAAAATTTATCCTGAGGATTTCTAGAAATGAATATTTTTCCTGAGGCTCTGGGGGAGGGGCTTTAGCCCCTATAGCCCTCCCCCTGGATCTGCCACTGAATCTCACTATGATATAATATGTAATGTAAGTAAACATATAAAAATAAATATTTATTTTCTAGTTTACTTAAACGCGAAAAAAAAATTTATGTACAATTAATAACGAAAATAATGTATCTGAAAGAGATAGAACTATTTTAATTTAAAATTAATTCACTTACATGAATATATGTCCCGTTCAGTGTGAAAGCCGTTTTATGAACGATGTTAGTTGTTATTTTTAAAAAATCTGGTTTCTGTCACAAAAAAATACTCAAATGTATAAAAACTAATTTATTTTTAGAGTCCTCTTCAAGAAACGATATTAATTCAACAATTATTATTTAATAAAATCTATAATGTCTTTAGTTAATTTTGCAAAAACATTCAACACAATCTTTGTATACTTCAAAAATTCAGTACGGAATCTGCAAAATTCCACAAAAAGCCATACGTTTTTAGTAATCTTTTTATTTTTCAACTGTAAAACACGCGCACTACACTTACTATAAATTAAATATTACAATTATTTATAAAGTGGTAAATTATAACGTTATATTTGACATTAGTATAATTACTAATGAATAACTGAACTGCACGAATTGATTTGACCTGGTATATGCATGATTTGTCGACGGTTTGACATTGCAATGTTATATTTACGTAATACAAGAAAAATCAAGGTTGAACGAAAGTGTAGTAATAAGGACTATCCACACGTTTTAATTTATTATTCGTATATTTCTGTTCGAATGTCGGAAAGCAAATACACTATTTTTGTCGGCAGAGTTTTGGCACCGCGACCCAAGTTTTTGCACAGTAAATTATTATATTTCAAGTACCTATTAACATTATTTTCTACGGGGTCAATGTTATGTGTATTTAATTTTGAGTTTGAATGTACTTTGTGTAACCTGTGCTAGTTATGTAAATAGGTAGGATCTATAATTATTTTGTTATAATACATTTTTTCATTGTAAATGATTTTTGTAAAACGTTAAGCTGCGACCAGACATGCGGGATTCGCCGAATGCCGAGCCGATTATTCGCCGAATAGCGAGTAGTGAGGATGGGTGCTCGTACATCTCCGAGCGACGAGTATTAGTGCTCGCCTTCCACTTCAAAGTGCACGAATACGAGAATACTTGTGCAAATTTCATCATTGTTGTCCATGATTAAAAATATTGATTCGCACCAAACGGATGCTCGCACTGCACTCGGCTATATTCGCTGTTCCCGAAGAAAATGACGCTTACGACGCTTTTAAACAGAGCCCACATGTCTGTATAAACATGCTCACTACTTGCCGAATACGAAGCCAAGCACTCGGCACTAGGCGATTAGCGCTTGGCGAATCCCGCATGTCTGGTCGCAGCTTTAGTTCATTTTGAATTCACGAGAATAAAGATCTTTAAGTTTCTTGGATAATAATTGTCTTTATTCTTTTTATGATAAAACATATTAGTCAATAGACCCACTGATGTAAGGCAAAAATGATCGAATCTGCAAAAATAAAACCTAAATAATGTAACGGTTATCGTATGACGGGAGGTACAGAAGTTTACAAATAATATGTCCCCAAAATGTGATGTTACTTCTGAAACACCCTGTAAACAAATGTACACTCGATAAAAAAGGATTAGTATAAATACATCATCGTACTAAAAAAAGGATCCGGTAAAAGGATAAACCACGCACAGATATTATCCGACATGACAGCATTACTAGACCGACATTAATTTTTAAAAACCCTTTTTTGCGTCACATACTTTTTCAAAAAGGTATTACGTAAGATAACGTCAAGAAAAAACAAAATCTCATTTTCTGTATAAAATTATTTAAATGTCACTTTTTCATATTTTATATTAATTCAGTTCACGACATATATCTACATATATAATTTCCTAATGTGTGTCCGGATGTCCAGATGTCTGTCTTTCCAGACCCTCCAGAAGGCCTTACTAGACTTAAGTAGTTGAAATTTAGCACACTTAATAGTGTAGGATACGAGACAGAACCTATTTTCTCCCCAGGCATCGAATTAGGGTTTTCTTTTTGAAGAAAACTTCATAGAATATAACAGGCCATGAATGGGTGGTCGGTTGCCTTGGTTACGAACAACAAACTCTGAAACATTCTGATATATTAAATGTCAAATAAGTTTTCAAATAATAGAAAACAGTATCACGGGTAATTGGAATAATGAAAATAAATCAATTTAAACACTCATTGATTGCAACGTTTCGTCTTTTCTTTAATTAAGACTTTTTCAAGCTCTCAATATGCTTAAATGATAGTAAAACTATGATATAATATGCAATTTGGCATTACAAAAAACAATTATAAAAATTGAAAATTGTAGAAAAAGTCTTAATTAAAGAAAAGACGAAACGTTGCAATCAATGAGTGTTTAAATTGATTTATTTTCATTATTCCAATTACCCGTGATACTGTTTTCTATTATAACATATATCTGGAATTGAACTTTAAAGATGAATTTTCAAATAATTTTAATTTTTACGAAGCCGGATTATAGGTTGTCTCCACAGGAACAGAAAGTCTTCTAAAATATATGTTAACTTCTATATTATATTTTAAAGAAAGTTCAAAGATGCTATTTTGAAAATTTGAACTTCGATTGCGCCTGATGCATATGTAACATATTTCGATAAGTGAAAATATTAAATAATCTAGCGTAAATTTCCCAAATGTAATCAGTTTATTTACAAATATTTTAAAATAATTTTTAAACGATGACCGAATTACTGTTTTAATGAAGGTCACAAAAAAAATAAATAATTGATTTGAATTTATTCATAGCAGCTACAAATTTATAATGATTATTAGTGGCATATCTATAAGTGTAAATATGTTTGACCTACAGTATTTAAATGAATATTGTTCTATGAATTGTGTAATGGTTTATGTTATGTAAACTGCGTAAACGTTGTAAGTGGAGTAGCTTGCGAGCTGTTAGACATTTTTGGGTTTTGAGGCACTGTGAAAATTTGCACAGTATCTCTTTAGTAATATCCGAATACAAAAACACAAACCTGGCTGAAAGGTAGCATGGTTTAACCGACCTCAAATTTTTAATAACTTGGCAAGTAAAATGGCCCACCGAAACGACCTTTTTTTTAATATATCTATTTTTAGTTACCAATATTATTCTGTTTAAATTTCAACGTGCCTCAAATATATTATTAAAATTTTTTTAAATTACAATTTTACAAACACCTGGCCAAGTTTTAGACCCAATTAAGAAATCTAGTTTTTTTATTTTTCAACTCCTTAAATATTGAATTTCAAGGTATTAAAATTTCAAAATGGCTTAAGGTCTTTTCATTCCACTAATCCGTTTGACGTGTATCGTGTTCACAGACAAACAGACGCACAAACTTTTTCAAAAAATATGTTTTTTGGATTCAGATAAAATTTTGAAAAAAGAATTTTGTCCTAAATTAGTACCATTCTCCATTAGTGGGATAGGAAATGTAAAACAGTTAATGATTATTATCATTATCATGTGTGAATTTTTATGTTATTTTGGGTGAATTTTGACAATTTTTCGGGTGAATTTATAGTATTATTTATTTGGTTAGATCACCAGGTTTCAATTCTGATTTTGATGTTAAAAAAAAATCTCAATTTAAAGATTCTGTAATCTAACAAAAAATAGGTCCGCATTGACATAAACCCTAAGTCTCGAAAAACCTATTCCGTCTCTGTATAGATTAGAGTGGTCTGGGAACGAATTTTTTCACCTTAGTAAGTAGATTATGTCGCAGTAATTTTGGTCCAGCCTCTCCTGACCTGACGTAACTAATTTCGATAATTTTGCGAAAGACCGAGTTATCTGACGCTTATCAGTTATGTTAAAAAACACGTTTGAATTACAGGCTTAGAATTAATTCGTTTTATTAAAAAAAGTAACACTAGTGACATATTTTGTTGACCTACTTTTCTTCTAAACCACAACAAATAGCACACGGCTTACCCATTAAACATTTCATACTTAGCACTTAAATTTCTACCTAAAGTTGACGGAATCTTTCGATTGTATCTTACAGCAAACAGAATCTAATTTTCTTGAATGTGCTGTAAGACCTCCCTTAACACTGTTTCAGTATTACGCGGTTTCTATAAAAAAAAGTATAGCCACTATAATGTAAATTATGGATCAATTTATACAACATTGAAATGTTAATAGAAGTTCAAAGGCAAGACGAAGTGCTATTGATGCAATATCTTGCTGAACGAAACAGGGCAAACGACTGCACAGAACACAAAATATGTCGAATGAGGAATCTTTCTCATCACAAACATAACTTCTTACCCGAACTTTTATTTAATTTTCATAAATGTTTTATGAACCAAAAATCTATATTAGCAGTTAATAAAACTATAATTAATGTAATAAATAACTATTTAACAATAAATGTTCCAAAATTAAACAAAAAACAAACAACCAAATTTTTTATTCTAGGTTCTGTTTCATTTTTGCATATTATCTACGTATTAAGATGACCTCGTTTAAGGGGGTATTCTCATGTGACCACTTCGAAAAATCGATTTTTTTTTCATATTTCAATAGTAAAACCTATCGAAACTATGTTTTAAATAAATTACAACTCATAGTCGCCGACGAGCCGTATAAGCGACTAATTGTTGGCTCTTGAAACTTTAAACGCATTTATCTGGAAACATTATTTTCTAAAACTGTCATGGTCCTAAAAAAAAAGTATTCAACTGATTGCTTTGAAATTTATATATGTTCTTCTACTCATTAATGGTTATCGTCCGTACCAAAATTGCTTATTTTCGAAAATATTTTCTTATTTTTTTAAACGATTTTTAACAAAAAAATTAACAAAAAACACAAATTTTTTTTCTACAGTCCATTTTTTTTTTAATGAAATTGATTAATTTTGGTAGGAACGATAGCGACATCCCTACTGAACAATGATCCATTCGATTTTTTTATTTCAGACAACATGAACAGCCGCTATTACCATGACCAGTGACCTACTTTTTTTTTAGTGTCTAATTTAATTAAAAAATATATATATATATATAAAAAATGTGAAATAAGAGAAAAAAAATTTTTTTATACAGTTAAAGATACAAACAAAAACATATAAAAAAATTAAAATGATTGAATGTTATTGTCGTCTGAAAAAAATTTCCTAAAAAGAGGTAAAATTTATGCGTTCACATGAGAATACCCCCTTAACGCTGTTTCGTATTGCGCAGGAACTTATTGGAACGTATTTCCCGCGTTAAGTGGAGTCTTACTGTACTGCGAATAAGTGCAAAAATAGGTCACTGTATTTGGTAATATTTGACTAAATATTAAATTTGTAATTCCAGGCAAAATCGAAATAGTCCCGTTCAACTTTATGCCGAAAATCCTAGCGGAATAAAATATGCATTATCTGATGCCACAATTCCTTTGGAAGTCCTCATTCATGGTTATACAGGAAATAAGGAGAGTTCACCATTTCAAGAAATAACTCCACGTAAGTACGAAACAGACTTATCATACCGTGCTATTTACGAGCAAGGATCAAGGTTTAGCAACAAACCTTTTACGTCACCTCACGTACCCTGCGTATAGTACCTCTTCGTAAAATTCAGAAGCGTAGAAAATAAAATAACACCTAACCTAACAAAAAAATAAAAATAGAATTTGGTATGTTTTGTTTAAAACATTAAAAAAACGGGGATGTACGAATATTCCAAAAAAAAAAAAAACGAGTTAATACGCGCCACGGTTTTAAAAGGTTCTGAAGTTAAATGCAAATGGAGGCTTGCGCAGATACAGTCGGTTGAAAAACTACAAACTCGCGCTATATTATAATTTTTAATTTTTCTTTAATCCAAAGGTCTAAATCCTTGCATAAAGTTCGTGCTTGTATATGCAAAACTGTATTAGGCATCTTGATCAATTAACAATCAAAGAAACAACTTAACAATAGCGTATTGGATTGTACTTTATAGCAGGAAAGCGACAAGTGACACGACAACCAGCGATAACCAATCACCGACGAGCGCACGTTCTGTGCCGGTAACTGGGAGGTGGTGGGAGTCTTCCTTTCCCACAAAACAACCAGGACGGCTCTAAAATATGCATTTGCGACGCTGTTTGTGACTAACTTCAGAACCTTTTAGAACCGTGGCGAGTATTCTACAAGTAGTTGTCGATTATCGCAAAAGGTTATTTAAAAATCAAGACGAGTATTTTTTACCGAGTCCCACGGTTTTATTTCATAAATACAGCATATTCTTCATGAGTGTTCCCCCCTTTTCCTTCTCTTAAGGCTGTCGGAACGCTCTGAATTTAAGCCAAAAATAGAACTTCGGCTGTCAACTGATTGTAGTGTTATTCGTCAACATTCTGCAAAAATTCTTTCTCTATAAGGAAGATAAAGGACAAATCTAGGTCTCTAATGGACTACTTTTGTAATTTATGTACGATTTACTAGAAAAAATTTGGCATTAATTATGCTAAAAAAACACACGTTTTCAATGTCACACAATGACCTTATTCGTACTTATTTCACAAAACTGTTCCATCACAAACCTAAAGTGACTCTTCCTTTTTCGGAAAAGTTTTTTAAATCTTCAAAATATTTCCAAAAATTAGAGTAATCAATTGACAGCGGCACCCTTGCAAAAAAAATTTTTGGCCTTGTAGTTGGCACCAGCCAAAAATTGAAACGTGCGGATGATTTGAACGAGACAGAGCTAAAGAAGGTTACACCCACAATATGTCTTTTATCTACCTCGCCCCTTACCGCTGGGTCTCAGCACAAACAAAATTCAGAGCGTTCCGACAGCCTTAAGGCTTATTTTTGGGATAAAATGTAGCTTAAATCACTCCTGGAATAGCCCAGCCTTTTGTCTGTGAAGTACCATCAAAATCAGTTCAGCCGTTTACGAGATCAGCTCAAACACAGTAATTTTTACATTTTTTCAATTTTTACACGCAGTAACCTCAAATATTTCCGAGATAAAAAGTAGTCTAAATTAATCTCTGAAAAGTCCTCTTCCTGATGTAAATGAATATCTCGTCAAAATTGGTTCTGCCGTTTTGGAGATTAGCTCAGACACACAAACAGACAGACAGACGAAACATTAAAAGTTACGAATTTAGGTTTTGGTAGAATAACCATATGAACTTAGGGAAAAGGATTTATTCCAAAATCACAGGCAGACACTTCAGTTTTATTTATACGTATAAATTATGTTCTCGGAACATAATAATTTGTCCCAAATGCAAGAAGAAAAAAACCCGGGTCGCAGTGCCAAAACCCTGCCGACAATATAGTGTATTTGCTTGTATAGGGCCGTGTGGTTTTATACTTTTATTATGTGAAATTAAGTTTGTTTTTGGGCAAAATAAAAAATTTAACCCCTTAATACACCCCTTAAAATAACATTTTTTTCTTAATTGTAATATTATTATCAATCTAACGTCTACACCAAATTAAATACACCCTTCAATAAATAAGTCACTATCTGCAAACTAATGTTTTCATAAAATTTGTAAATCCGGTCCTGTCGGGCCGATTTTATTAAAATTGTGGGGAAACTTTTTAATCACTACCAAAGGGTTAAATTTCAATTTTGAAACGATTCGGAGAATTTTTTCGGTATTTTGGGGCCCAAAAACAGTTTTCAACCCCTAAAAACTACCCTTAAAATAGCCCGATTAGGCCCATTTTAAATAGGCTTCTTGCGGTGATGGATTTCAACATGTGGCCCAAATTTCGTTGAAATCAATTAACTCTTTCGAAAGTTATCGCGCGTACATATATATATATATATATATATATATATATATATATATATATATATAAATATATATATATATACATATATATATATAAACATTTTTAAAAATGGTGCCAAAGTGTTTAGGAGGTTCTGAAACGTCGAGAAATTTTGGTCCGACCCCTAGGTCCCGCCATCCGACCGACGCCAATAGTGTATGTTGCCATATGGCAAATACACTAATAAATTCTCTCACATTATAACGTGTGGCTGTGTGGCGTGGTTTTTGTTTGACGAAAACAAACAGCTCTCACGATTTTGTCGTTTTTGTGTACGCGAAAAACCACTTACGTATTTGAAATATAGACCTGAGGAAAATAAAGTTTGCGGAGAAACGGAAAGAGCGGGTAATGCCTTCGGTGACATTAAAAGTATTAAGACTCAATTAAAAACTTATTTGTTTTTGTCTCACGCGTGCTGTATGAAGAAATGAAAGTAGGTACCTACAGCTCCCGCTGCTAGATGCTTTTCTACACTTCATTGGTGGCCCGTAAAATTGGGAAACTCCATCTACTTAGTCTGATATACGGATTGCAATCCAGCTGCATTTTCAATCCAGCTGGTTTTATGCTGAATTAAAGCAAATCCAGCTGGATCCAGCATTAATCGATTTATCAAATTGGTGGTCCGTAAAATTGGGAAACTCCATCTCCTTAGTCTGATATTGGGATTGCAATTCAGCAGAATTTTCAATCCAGCTGGTTTTATGCTGGATTAAAGCAAATCCAGCTGGATCCAGCATTAATCGATTTATCAAATTGATGGCCCGTAAAATTGGGAAACTCCATCTACATAGTCTGATATTGGGATTGTAATCCAGCAGAATTTTTAATCCAGCTGGTTTTATGCTGGATTAAAGCAAATCCACCTGGATCCAGCATTAATCGATTTATCAAATTGATGGCCCGTAAAATTGGGAAACTCCATCTACATAGTCTGATATTGGGATTGTAATCCAGCAGAATTTTTAATCCAGCTGGTTTTATGCTGGATTAAAGCAAATCCAACTGGATCCAGCATTAATCGATTTATCAAATTGGTGGCCCGTAAAATTGGGAAACTCCATCTACTTAGTCTGATATACGGATTGCAATCCAGCAGCATTTTCAATCCAGCTGGTTTTATGCTGGATTAAAGGAAATCCAGCTGGATCCAGCATTAATCGATTTATCAAATTGATGGCCCGTAAAATTGGGAAACTCCATCTACATAGTCTGATATTGGGATTGCAATCCAGCAGAATTTTTAATCCAGCTGGTTTTATGCTGGATTAAAGCAAATCCACCTGGATCCAGCATTAATCGATTTATCAAATTGGTGGCCCGTAAAATTGGGAAACTCCATCTACATAGTCTGATATTGGGATTGCAATCCAGCAGAATTTTCAATCCAGCTGGTTTTGTGCTGGATTAAAGCAAATCCAGCTGGATCCAGCATTAATCGATTTATCAAATTGGTGGCCCGTAAAATTGGGAAACTCCATCTACATAGTCTGATATTGGGATTGCAATCCAGCAGAATTTTCAATCCAGCTGGTTTTATGCTGGATTAAAGCAAATCCAGCTGGATCCAGCATTAATCGATTTATCAAATTGATGGCCCGTAAAATTGGGAAACTCCATCTACATAGTCTGATATTGGGATTGTAATCCAGCAGAATTTTTAATCCAGCTGGTTTTATGCTGGATTAAAGCAAATCCACCTGGATCCAGCATTAATCGATTTATCAAATTGGTGGTCCGTAAAATTGGGAAACTCCATCTCCTTAGTCTGATATAGGGATTGCAATCCAGCAGCATTTTCAATCCAGCTGGATTTATGCTGGATTAAAACAAATCTAGCTGGATCCAGCATTAATCGATTTATCAAATAAATTTAACAATTTTTTAATTCTAGAAACTTAAATAGCTATTTATATTTGCATCAAATATTCGTTTTTTGGCGTCAGTAAAGTACCCTAATAGTAAGTATTAGTTACGAGTATCCGGAGTATAATTATTAATTATCACAATAAAGTCTTAAATCACATAAATTGATATTCTAGATATTTGAGATAGTTATTCGTTTACCTATTTTACAAACTATGTAGATTGTCGTTTCAGTTTCTCAGTTTCAACAATTTTAGAAATAAAATTGCGTTTCCTGCTTATAAAATGTTTAGTTAACTGTTATTAGAAACAAAACTTTATATTAATATAAATTAGGTATATTATATAATTTAAGACTTGTCTTTTAAAGAATAAAGCCAATCAAAAATTTATGTAACAGGTTTTTTTTTTACTTTTTTGAAAGTAAGATCTCAAAAAAGAAATGTCTATTGATGGTGTTATCTACTAGCCTACTTCTTAAAGAACTGCAAATATATCCGTCTGGTGAAAGGGCTCTCTCTACCTCTAAGGTTGGTTTAAGAGTCATCAAATAATCATAGATTAAAGTTAGGTTTTCATAAAGTGTCTTTTATTTTTTCAATATCTTATCATAATCGTTCTCAGACCCAGTTAATTACTTGTTTTTAGCTGATTGCGGATCCGCATCGCTGGATCCAACGCCATATGCTGGATCCAGCAAGGCTACAAATGTGCTGGATCCAGCTGGATTGCTGGATCCAGCGATGCAATCCCTAGTCTGATAATCTATTGTAAAAAGCTCTTCATTTGTTTGTTGAAGTTGAAATTAATATCAAATACTCAGGTCTGCGATCCATCGGAGCTGTAAAAAAATCAAACTTCGAAGTCAACGCAATAAAAAAATACAGCCGGTTAATGCCGTATATATTTGACACTCTAAGGGAATTAAAACCTATAGGGTACTTCCCGGTGACCTAGAATCGTGAAATTTGCCAAGAAGCAATGTCTTATAGCACAAGTAAAGACAAAAAATTCGAAAGCCGTTAATTTGTAGTTACGTCACAAAAAACAATGCTTTTTTCTATAAACGTCAGAATAGTGCAGACAAGCGATATCGGACGGAATCTCTTAAAAGAGATTAGTTCAGGCATTTCTGCGCCTTAGTTTGTATTACTATGGCCGCTATAACAACAAAAAACCCGGGTCGTAGTGCCAAAACCCTGCCGACATATAGTGTATTTGCTAATATAGGCAGTGTGGCTTTATTATGCGAACTTAAGTTGTTTTTTGGGCAAAATAAAAAAATTGACTCCTTAATACGCCCCTTAAAATTACATTTTTTTCTTAACCACATTATTATTGTCGATCGAACGTTTACACCAAAATTAAAAATACCTTTCAGTAAATAACTCACTATCTGCAAACTGGTGTTTTCAGAAAATTTGTAAATCCGGTTCTGTCGGGCCGATTTTATTAAAATTTTAGGAGCACTTTTAAATTGCTATTAAAGGGTTAAATTTCAATTTTGAAACGATTCTGAGAATTTTTTAGGTATTTTTGAGCCCAAAAACTTTTTTCAACCCCTAAAAACTACCCTTAAAATGGTCCGATTGGGTCCATTTTAAATAGGGTTCTTGCGGTGGTAGATTCCAACATGTGTACCAAATTTCGTTAAAATCAATTAACTCTTTCGAAAGTTATTGCCTGCACACATATATATATATATTATATATAAATAAATATATATATATATATATATATATATATATATATATATATATATATATATATATATATATATATATATATATATATATATACATATATATATAAACATTTTTAAAAATGGTGCCAAAGTATTTAGGAGGTTATGAAACGTCGAGAAATTTTGGTCCGATCCCTAGGTCCCGCCATCCGACCGATGCCAATAGCGTATGTTGCCATATGGCAAATACACTAATAATAAAAATAAAGCTAATAAATATTGTACGGAACCCTTCGTGTGCGAGTTCGACTTCTAGTCGTTCCTGAGAAAAAGTATTTGAGATAGACAGACGGATAACAAACGTTCCCTTTTGTCATTCTGATGTACCGAATCCTATAAAAGTCTAAAAAAAGGAATGAAGTACACTAAAATAACAACGGACATTAAAATTTTCTGGCCACCCGAACTTTTTCACAATTTTAAACCCTCGTACTCCGTCTGTATCTACTCGATACGATCAATAGGCATTCGAACAATTCTTGAACTTTTAAATAAAGTATCAAGTTTCACTGCCGTCGTACTTGAAACTTCTTAAACATTTCTAATAAATTAATTTCGTCTCGATGTATACATGACAATTTAAATTTAATTATTTAGCTCTTATTTTTAAATTGGCAATTTCATCTGTCGATTTTTTTAATCTACGTATTTTTTCGTACACATAAAAATAATGATTCGAAAATCAAGACTAAACTAAGGCCCGTGGACTGTTCCAGATCGATACAATACAAAACAGATCCGATATAGATGCCCCACTTCCGTATATTCTTGTGTTTTCTAAAAGTTCCGGTTATTTCACACCGTTTCCGACCTAGTAGAGTCGGTGCCCATATTGTCATATGTCATAGAACTCTACAGCTGAGACAAAATAAGAATCCTAATCGAATAAAAGATCAGTGCACTGTTCTAGCACAAAATACACCCGATACGTGGACACTCCTTTGTTTTTGGTTTTTTCGAAAAGCTTCTTGCATGGATTTTTTTTTAACTAAAATTTCTTTAGGCGTAATATGAGGGTTAGCTCAGATCTTTTCTACTGGAAGTAATTTTTTCTCACGGAAGTAACGCCCAGTTTATGCAGGGGTAACTCAGAACGTTTCTAGCGGAAGTAACTTTTTCTCGCAGAAGTAACGTTCAGTTTATCCAAAAGAAGTTAGAAGAGTTAGAAATTTTATAAAGTATTTAGTCAATAGATGGCCGCACAGTAGTAAAATTTCTAGTTTACCGACATAATTTGTTCCAAGTGTCACTTATTCATTTTGTCACTTAACTTTAAATTGAATTTGGCAAATTATGGTTTATTGTCGGTGTCACATTAAAAAGAAAATTAATTTATATAAATACAGTCAAAATCGTTTATGACGACATCGTAGAAGAACATACCAGTTATATTGACCAAAATCGTAGGTCCCGGCTGAATGCTAGATGACTGCCTTATCAAAAACACTGCTTTTTACGACATTGCTTATTACGATATACCGCATTAAACGACTACATTTAATGTAATATCTTCATATCTTCGGAGAATTATATCTCTTAGAACGGACCAGCTTTATTGTAAACAAATGAACGTTCATTCAGTCTTTTTCTCGAACATGTCGTCGAAGTTGTGCGCTTTGGAATTATTTTGATTTGTGATCATTTGATCGAAGAATTGACAAAAAGGAAGCAAAGTCTAAGTTTAAATCATTAATTAGAGATTTTATGGAATTTGTCTGCATTGTTCGTCGAGTTTGCGATTCCAGACATTGATAATAATTTTTGAAATTCTCCAAAAACAGCAACGTGTTTTGGTCGTTCCACTTGAATACTATTTTGTCTCATGCACAGATAGAATATATCCACTATGCGGTGTCGTAGTCCCAAGTCCGTCCGCTACAAGACACGACACAAAATGATCGAACCCGAATGAATGTTCTTCTTGTGTTCAGGCGTTTCATTTTTCGTTCATTCAGAGCGCGAATGAATCATACCGAATGCCGATATCTAGCACTGTTGGATCATTAATGAATTCATTTTTCATTATTGTTTTATTTTGTGAAATTTCTTAGGAATAATCTAGGTGGCACAGGATCGAAAGAAAGAAAATGCTGAGTTATCTTTTTTTTTTATTTTGTGTTCAGACGTTTCATTTTGAATGAAAGATGCTGAATGAAAGACAGAAATGAACAAAAAATGGACCGTCTGATATCGCCTTAAGGCTGTCGGAACGCTCTGAATTTAAGTCAAAAATATGAGTTTCGGCTGTCAACTGAATGAAGATAAAGGACAAATCTAGGATTACTTTTGTTATTTATGTACGATTTACTAGAAAAAAGTTGGCATTAATTGTGCCAAAAAAACACACGTTTTCAATGTCATACTACGACCTTATTTATACTTATTTCACAAAACTGTTCCATCACAAACCTAAAGTGATTCTTCCTTTTTCGGAAAAGTTTTTTAAATCTTCAAAATATTTCCCAAACTTAAAGTAATCAATTGACAGCGGCACCCTTCCAATAACATTTTTTAGCCTTGTAGTTGGCACCAGCCAAAAATTGAAACGTGCGGATGTTTTGAGCGAAACAGAGCTAAAGAAGGTCACACCCACAATATGTCTTTTGCCTACCTCGCCCCTTATCGTTGGGTCTTAGCACAAACAAGATTCAGAGCGTTCCGACAGCCTTAAATAAAGTTTTAGACTGGGGCCTCCATCTGACCTTCATGGATAAATTTATGTCGTTTATAGAAACGCGTACAGACGATAATAATATGATCAAAAGGGTATTTATATTATATAATAATAAATATTGCATCGCGTTCCAATTAACTGGCGACCGGGGTTCGCATCTCTTCTGCAGAGTTAGCTTTAAACAAAGACGCTGGCTATTGTATCTTGTTTGACGCGTTCACTTCACAAAGAGACGCTTCATACATACTTGTACACACACATATACAAACATTAGTAAGTTATGCAACCAAACCGAATATACAAACTGTTCGATGCGAAAATCGTCTACTAGGGTTTGTCGGTTTTTTTACAAACCCGGAGTTTAAAATAAATTTGACAAATTTGAAAACCGGTCTTTAAATTAAGAACACCGGTTTAAAAGAAGTCAAATTATTATGTAAAAATTAAGCTCAGTAGCTACTGAACGAGTATTTTCAATTTCAAGCAATATTGTGTCCAAAATAAGAACCAGACTTAGCCACCGTTTAGTGGATATTTTGTTTTTTAAAATCCTATTTTCTTAGGAGAAATTAAAATTAGTGAATTAAATATCAATATTATTTGAAATATCGAGCCGGGTAGAGTAGTGGTGACAGCACTAGACTCGCATTCGGGAGATACGGGTTCGAATTCCGGCGGGGGCAGATGTGGCTTGGGACTTTTTCCTACTGACTCTCGCCGGGAAACGGTAATTCCTGTACAGGTTATCTTGATTGAGGTTTTCAATGGTTTCCCTCAATAAATTCCAGATAAATATCGAGATGGTTCCTTATTTGAGGTCATGGCCGATTACCTATCAAACTCCTCGTTCAAAAATTACCTACCTTATCCTAATTTCCTACAATTACTTCATTCGCCCATTGGTATTACATAAGTTGAGGTTTTAAAAATGTAGAAAAATAACGGGAAGTGTGGCAGATGGAAAATAGTAATGGTGCGAATGGCGTCGGTTATGACATAAAGTCGAGAAACGGACGTTAAACGCATTATTATTATTTGAAATGTTTGCTTGAGGTTTCTTTATTTTATGTAAAAAATGTGTAATCCTTAATTTTTTTTAATATTTTGACTTTGATATTGATTTCATTTTTTGTTATATTATATAAATTAAATAAAACATTTTTCCCTATTCTATTTTTTTTTTTGATAAAAATTCGAAAATGGGCTAAAACCGTTTTTTTTTTTTGGAAATTTAGAATTCGAAAACCGGTTTTTCAAAAAGTAGGTTTTTGCATAAACCTTATCGTTTACATTATCACAATCAGTGATGAATAAAATCGGCCTTGGTCTTGCAGTCTTGATCTTGGTTTTATTTACAATAACAAGACCAAGAACAAGACCGACTGAACAAGACCAAGACCAAAACCAAAACCGAATATGCAAGATCAAGATCAAATGTGCAAGCTAAGCTAAAAACTTCCGTTCGAAATAAGAAACAAGAATAAAGTTTTATTAATTAGACAATAATCTACATATATAATTTCCTAATGTGTGTCTGGATGTCCAGATGTCTGTCTTTCCTGACTCTTCAGAAGGCCTAAACCGGTTTGTTCAAACCTTATTTTCCAATTTTTTATATTACCTTGCGGAGGGGGAATTCTTGAACCATTCTGTTCAAAAATTAGAGGAGGTAAGGAAGTTTTACTTCTCATGGGGGCTTATGTGGACGAGGCTTACACATTTTTTATGCAGGATACCCATATTGTATTTTTTATGGCAACACCAATATTTTGCATTAGTTGATCACAACCAGGGTTGCAAATAATACATTACTTATAATAATGCACTACTTCGGAATTATAATTTTTTTTCCAGTTTAATAATCCTGAAATCTGCAGCAGTACGAACTATTTTTATAAAATAATAATCCCGAAATTTACATTACGGATTCTTTTTAAACTACGAACCATTTGTTTAATAATAATCCCGTATTTTTGTTGCTGGATTATTCATAAAAGCGTGTTGTCTTAATTCTTTCAAACTCTAATTTTATTAAGTTTAAAAATAAAATAGCAGGACGTGGATGAAAATGTTTATTATAATAAACATTTTCATCCACGTTCCTGCTATTTTATTTTTGAACTTGTACAAATCATGCATGCTAATATCAATTTGGTTTCTAATTTTATTCTTATTCCTCGCAGAAAGTTTGGACATTTCAGCCATATATAGAAGAACGGTCTTAGTTTTACACACAATTCATAATTCGTATGTAAAAACAGTCTACATATTAACAGTTACGTAAGTCAAACAATTCACACACTAATTATACAAGTGAAACGCTACTTGATGTAATATAAATTTATAATAACGATCTCTACGAGTATGCTATATCATTCCTATAATTAAAAATTCACAAGATAAACTTTGTTCCTCCAGAGATACGACTACGGAAAACACGTAAAATATTCCATCTCTCAATTACACTTGTCAGAAAATAGACCAATAGTCAATACCGTATATAATATAAGCGTAATATAAGATCATTTAAAAAAAACTTCTTTAGGCGCGACTAGAGGGTAATTCAAATCTATTTCGCAAGGAAATATTTTTTTTCATACCATCAGAAAGTAGAGATTTCAAGGAACAAAAAGCCCACCGACTTTTTTAAAAAAGCAGATATTTTGACGTGAGATTTTTCGATTGAAAATTAGGGTGCTTTTTCGATATTAAGTCAAAATAAGGTGAAAAAATGAATATTTTAAATAAAAAAAATTACTGTGTGTTTGGGACATAAAAAGGTAAGTTTTCACCAAATTTCGTGAAAAAATATTTTTTTTTTGCAAAAGATAAAAATAAAAAACCAAAAACTTGGTTATTTGAATTTTTCACATAAGTTTCGAGGTTATGTGAAAAAAGTGTGGAAACAAAAGTTGTAGATATTTTTATTACCTACAACTTTGTCATTTAACTTTTTTTCATAGGACTTGTAGTTTTGCCGGAAATCGAGATAAATCGTTTTTTACACTTAAAAACTCACCCCCTTCCCTTCCCGACCTCAGATCGACCGTAATTTATTTTTCCTTTCATTTTTGTTATATTCTCTACCTTTTCCAATGGGTTTCATTCTACTATAATTTTTTTTCACTTTTTACCATTTTCAAAGCTATCGACCCTGGTCTAATATGTACTAATTTAGGTAAAAATTCACTTATCAAAATTATACAATATTTTTTCGTTTTGAATTCAAAAAACATATTTTTGAAAAATATCTATTTGTCTATTGGTCGGTTTGTTTGTGAACACGATACAGGTCAAACGGATTGAAACCAAATTTTGAGAGGATATTTAATATGCAAATATGAAGAACCCTATTGTTTTTGGAGAAAATCAACGCAAGAAAAGATATATAATGCTGTTTTTTGTATGATAATGATATATTTTTTATAGTGGTTTATTATTCTATTTATTTTTCCAAGAAAGTTGTGTTACAATTTTTTTTAAATTTGACAATTTCGGAAATATTTTGAAAATTGGAAAAAAAACTGCTGTTCCTTTGTTCTGAAGATCTGTCAAAAATGAATTAGTTAGGTAGCTGAGAAGCTTGCTTTTAATTTTTACATGTAAAATCATATCATTACAAACGACTGTAACAGAAATTTTATTTCATTTTTTATAATATATATTAAATGTCTATATTTTTTAAGTTGGAATGGTCCTGTCGCCCAATTGGCTGGAATTTTTTAATTGGTTTACCATAAATAATATCGAAAAATTAAAACAAAAAAATTGTTAAAGCCATAGATTATTTATAAAAAAATGAGCAAAATAAAATATCACGTGATTACAAAACGCGCCAGGAATGTTTGTGACGTCGTATGTTGTATATTTCTGCAAGGTCACGTTAATAAATCAAATTAGCTAGAAGATCGTTCAATATTTTTATCAACCACGCAATATAAACTGACAGTCCACTGGATGACGTCATCCCCCCACTATTATCCAATGGAACGAGATCACCTCTGTATCTGTGTTTGTGTATGGATATTGCAAGGTAACTACAATACTAGATGTTGGGTGTTAACATTAATGAAGTGTGTCTAGGCGAGACGCTAGAGAGGGCGAGGGAAGTAGCCTTCTGACGTTACAAGAAACCTGTTTTCCAACTATCACACCCCGTCCCAAAAACTGTTTTAATCTCACCAGCGATCCCCCGTATCTATCCTAAATAAAAAAGCGCTGCCTATTAGGAATGACAATGCTGGATCCAGTTATCCAGCAATCCAGCTGGATTCAGCACATTTTTGACCTTGCTGGATCCAGTATCTGGCGCTAGATCCAGCGGTGCTAATCCATAATCAGCTAAAAACAAGTAATTATCTATGCTGGATCCGCGCTGGATCCAACTGGATTTGCTTTGATACTACATAAGGGGGTATTCTCATGTGACCACTTCGAAAAATCGATTTTTTTTTCATATTTCAATAGTAAAACCTATCGAAAATATGCTGTGAAAAATAGAGACCAAAATTCCTAGTTTTAAATAAATTACAACTCATTGTCGCCGACGAGCCGTATAAGCGACTTGTTGGCTCTGGAAACTTTAAACGCATTTATCTGGAAACATTATTTTCTAAAACTGTCATGGTCCTAAAAAAAAAGTATTCAACCGATTGCTTTGAAATTTATATATGTTCTTCTACTCATTAATGGTTATCGTCCGTACCAAAATTGCTTATTTTCGAAAATATTTTCTTATTTTTTTAAACGATTTTTAACAAAAAAATTAATAAAAAACAAACTTTTTTCTACAGTCCGCCATTTTTTTTTTAAATAAAATTGATTAATTTTGGTAGGGACGATAGCGACATCCCTACTGAACAATGATCCATTCGATTTTTTTATTTCAGACAACATGAACAGCCGCTATTACCATGACCAGTGACCTGCTTTTTTTTAGTGTCTAATTTAATTTAAAAAAATATATATATAAAAAATGTAAAATAAGAGAAAACATTTTTTTTATACAGTTAAAGATACAAACAAAAACATAAAAACATTAAAATGATTGAATGTTATTGTCGTCTAAAAAAAAGAGGTAAAATTTATGCGTTCACATGAGAATACCCCCATAAATCCAGCTGGATTGCAATCCCTACTGCCTATCCAAAATGCACGGTTGAATGAGGATTTATCTGCCACCCTACAGGAAAGACAATTTCTGTCTGTTTTAGTTTTGGAACTATGACTCTCCTTTCAAATATGCATATGAAAAGCAATTGTTTTTTTACAGCGCTATTTGAGATCGGCGAATTTAATGTAATATCGGTAGATTACTCGCCGTTGGTACCATCGCCATGCTACCTGGAATCAGTGCAAAATTTACCGCTAGTCGGTAATTGTACAGCCCAGTTCTTGGACGCCATCATCAAAAACACGAACTACACCTGGGAAAATGTTCACATCATTGGCCATAGTTTGGGGGGACAGTGCCTCAATCAAGTGTCCAAATATTTGAAGACTGGTAAACCGAAGCATGTGACAGGTTAGACAAAATATTTTTTCATACGATCGGAACTTGTGTCATCTATTTTTACTTTTTTATCTTAATAATGTTAAAAAAAATTTTGAACGAAACGCTAAGATTTTGAACAATTGCAGCTCAATTTGTGCATATTTTTGGCTCAATTGTATGATTCACACTATTGAGATTAAAAAAAATATTAGAAAAGAAAAACTTTTTAAAAACAAGTTTTTATTGAGTGTATTAAAAAGGAGATCATCATTATATGGTCATTTGGAATTGCCCCAAGGCAAAGTCTTCAAACAATTTTTGTCAGAAACCATGGAAAACCTCAATCAAGATGGCCGGTACAGGAATTACCGTTTCTGCCTCTCGCCGAGAAACGGTAATTCCTGTACCGGCCATCTTGATTGAGGTTTTCCATGGTTTCCCTCAATTAATTCCAGATAAATATCGAGATGGTTCCTTATTTGAGGCCATGGCCGATTACCTATCAAACTCCTAGTTCAAAAATTGCCTACCTTATCCTAATTTCCTATAATTCCTTCATTCGCCCATTGCTATTACATAAGATGAAGTTTTAAAAATGTAGAAAAATAACGGGAAGTGTGGTAAATGGAAAATAGTAATGGTGTGAATGGCGTCTGTTATGACATAAAGTCGAGAAACGGACGTTAAACGCATTATTATTATTATTATTATTATTAGTCAGATACTTTATTTAATGTGCAAGATTTATGGCCGATAAATCTTTACAACTAAAAAAAAAATTATTAGAAAAAAACTTTTAATAAAACAAGATTTTATTGCAGTGTACAAAAAAGGATAAAAATAATTTGTAATAATTTAGGTGCACAATTATAAAAGCGTAGGCCGTGACTATCATAGAGCTTACAACCTACGCTTTTATAGTTATGAAGCTAAGTTATTAAAAAATTTTTTTATCCTTCTGAGTACACTGCAATAAAAAGCTCGTCTTATTTTTTTATCCTAACAATCCGGGTCAGGATAATGGGACAAACTTATTAAATTATCGTATTGTCATCGGTCCTTGACAAGTGTGCCAAGTTTTAGTTTAATCTGACGGGTTTGAAGTGGTGAATTTCACGTTCAAAGATTCCGTTAAAAATAAACAGGCGAAGCGCGTTAAAAAGAATCACATTGTTTCAGCACTCGATCCAGCATTACCACTATTCATAACAACAAACGAGCAAGTGAAACTGTCAAAAGACGACGGCGAATTTGTGGACGTCTATCATACCGACGCCGGTCGTCAGGGTAAGATAGAAACATCGGGAACGGTCGATTTCTACATGAACTGGGCCGTGAAACAGCCAGCGTGTCCTTGGAATATCACCGACCCACTCGATACGTGTTCACACGGATTGTCGAACGAATACTATGGCGAGAGTATCGTATCAAAAGTCGGTTTCTACGGCAGAATGTGCCCCTTGGGACCGCTCTTCTATGACACGTGCACTGACGAGCCTGAAATTGAAATGGGATGGAACGTTCCGAAAAAGTAAGTAACTATATTATACGAATTTATGTTTGTTTTTGGACAAAATAAAAAATTCAACAGAAATTAGTTTCACGGGTAATTGGAATAAAAAATCAATTTAAACACTTATTGATTGCAACGTTTCGTCTTTATTAAATCAAGACTTTTTCAAGCTCTCAGCATGTTTAAATTATAAAAACCCGGGTCGCAGTGCCAAAACCCTGCCGACAATATAGTGTATTTGCTTATACAGGCAGTGTGGCTTTATTACGCGAACTTAAGTTGGTTTTGGGCTAAATAAAAATTTTGACTCTTTAATACACCCCTTAAAATAACATTTTTTTTCTTAATTGCAATATTATTATCAATCGAAGCTCTATACTAAATTATATACACACTTCAGTAAATAATTCACTATCTGCAAACTAGTTTTTTCATAAAATTTGTAAATCCGGTCCTGTCGGGCCGATTTTATTAAAATTTTAGGGACACTTTTTAATTATTACCAGAGGGTTAAATTTCAATTTTGAAACGATTCGGAGAATTTTTTCGGTATTTTGGGGCCCAAAAACATTTTTCAACCCCTAAAAACTACCCTTAAGATGGCCCGATTGGGCCCATTTTAAATAGGGTTCGTGCGGTGGTGGATTCCAACATGCGGGCCAAATTTAGTTAAAATCAATTAACTCTTTCGAAAGTTATTGCCCGCACACACATATATATATATATATATATATATATATATATATATATATATATATATATATATATATATATATATATATACATATATATATAAACATTTTCAAAAATGGTGCCAAAGTGTTTAGGAGGTTATGAAACGTCGAGAAACTTTGGTCCGACCCCTAGGTCCCGCCATCCGACCGACGCCAATAGTGTATGTTGCCATATGGCAAATACACTAATAAAACTATGATATAAAAGGCAATTTTGCATTACAAAGATCAATAAAATTGAAAATTGTAGAAAATATTATTTTCAATTTTATTGATCTTTGTAATGCAAAATTGCCTTTTATATCATAGTTTTATTATAATTTAAACATGCTGAGAGCTTGAAAAAGTCTTGAACTTTAAAGATGAAAAAATTCAACCTTTTAATACACAATATTTTTTTCATTTAGTATAATAGCTTTTGTCTGCTATAATTGTTAAGAAACATTCATTGTTGTAGCACTATATTAGAAAAATGTATTATTCCAACACGTCACCGTCGGGATTTAAACCCGAATCTTTCCACTTTCGCGGCGGAATGAGTTAATCAATTACTCTACGACGGTGACGTGTTGGAATAATAAATTTTTCTAATATAGTGCTACAACAAAGAATGTTTCTTAACAATTATAGCAGACAAAACTATTATACTAAATTAATTCAGCTGGTACGTAGCTACAAGCGTATGTAAAATATCTACTAATATGAAATAATGGTGTTGATAATTTACCAATATTAAATTGTCGTTTTCCGCATTGAAACAGTCCTAACGAAACAGAAAAATTCTGTGACTTAGGACCGTATTAATAATGGAAAGTTCATCTTTGATTCATTCAAGAACTCTCGCTACTGTGAGAGTTAATGTCTAACTATAGCAAAAAATAATTGGCTCTCGCATTTAATGAATTTGAGTGTTGTAAATCGCTATATTATGAAGGATTAAAATGTTGAATTGTGTGCACCGTAGAGTAATTGATTAACTCATTCCGCCGCGAAAGTGGAAAGATTCGGGTTTAAATCCCGACGGTGACGTGTAGGAATAATAAATTTTTCTAATATAGTGCTACAACAATGAATGTTTCTTAACAATTATAGCAGACAAAAGCTATTATACTAAATTAATTCAGCTGGTACGTAGCTACAAGCGTATGTAAAATATCTACTAATATTTTTTTCATAATTTCAATATTTTGTCACTGTTTTATCAATTCATCATCTGCACAAAATTATAATACGAGAGGTGATCAATAAGTACCCGTGTTTGACGACAGATGGCGTTGACGAGTGAAATTGACTTTACCATCGTGTACTGCGGACTTTTAAACGCTCTCGTGCTGAGTTGTAGATAAATTCATAGGTTAGGTTATTTTTGACAGACAGTTGTATCATACGTGTGTTGTATTTTTCGACAAAATGGAAAAAGAGCGATATCGATTCGTAATTCGTTTTTTATACGAGTATCTCACCGTGGTCATAGACGGAGAAGGGTCTCCACAGACAGCATCCAACTTCAGTTTTATTTCTTCGCATGTTTTTTAAAAAACGAATTACGGATCGATATTGCTCTTTTTCCATTTTGTCGAAAAATATAAAACACGAACGATACAACTGGCTGTCAAAAATAACCTAACCTATGAATTTATCTACAACTCAGCACGAGGTCGTTTAAAAGTCTACAGTATACGATGGTAAAGTCAATTTCACTCGTCAACGCCATCTGTCGTCAAACACGGGTACTTATTGATCAATTTTCATAATTCTCTAGCCGATTTTATTAAAATTTTAAGAACATATTTTAATTGTTACTGAAAGGTTAAATTTCAATTTTGAATCAATTCCGAGAATATTTTCAATCTTTTTGGTCCCCAAAACAAATTTCAACCCCTAAATACACCTCGAAAAATGATCTGATTAGGCCCATTTTTAATTAGCTTCATGCGGTGATGAAGTCCAACATTTCCTTAGAATGGTGTGAAATGTCGAGAGATTTTGGTCCGACCCCTAGGTCCCGCCATCCGACCGACGCAAATACACTAATAATAATGGTTCATTACGGTTACAGTTGCGTAAGTTTCCTAATATACAAATAATAGCTAATAGTTCGCTATAATATTATAATGCTCCAATTATATGAAGAACCATACTTGCTTGTGACCTTAATTTTTTTTTTAATTTTATCTAATAAACGATAAACCGAACCGAGTCACTAAAACGTCTTAAATCAAGCACAGTGTTTTGTGAATTAAAAAATAAATATTTTTTTCATTCTGCAGAAACATTTTTGTAGGTACGCCATTTTAGGTCCAAGTCCTCGATCTGCATGCATATATGCGTATATAGATCAACTAATTAAACAAGGATCTCTGGCAGCAGTAAATTATGTTCAAGTGGATTAACCGCTTGTCTAAATTCAATATTACGCACTATTCATCAATTCATAGCTAAAACCTAGAGATTTATGTAGACCACTGCAATCCACTAGGCCGTAATGTGCCCTCAGGGCCGGCTTATATTAGAAAAAACAATCCCTTGAATAGATAGATATTTATTATCTCAGTTGAGACATAGATGCTTCCATTTGACACGTCAGCGAAATACAAAATTAAAATTGACTGATGAATAAAAACGCTTGAAAATTCTACACAAAATTTATGATTAAATTATTTCTCGGCGATGGTCTCAGATAATAAGTCCATCCTCACAAATATAAAACATATACTAAATTAATTTAATTACGTATATGTTTTATATTCTTAAAAATAATTTTTATCCTTTTTATTACACTGCATTAAAAGCTTGTCTTTGTTAAAGTTTTTTATCTAATATTTTTTCAACATGTATTAAAATTTTTTCGAAAAGAACATTACGACTCTGCAGTATGTCTAAAATACAAATAGATAAATTAGTTTCCTTTAAGCTCGCTTTTACTAACAGCTGCAGTCAATAAATTTATTAGCCATCATCTTTTAATTGCGAAACAATTATGCGTAGCACTTTAGTTAAATAATTCATTATTATTATTTGATAAATTGAAATGTTTATAATTCCCAATGTTAAGGACAAAGATTTCAGAGCTGATGATGGGTGTCTCATTTCTAAGAGGTTGAATTTTTTTATATTAATGATAATTAAACGTATATCATCACCTGATTATAGTCTTGTTAGAACAAAACTTTTTAAATTTCATTTAAACATTTTAATTCGTTTCATACGTGTTTTAGATTTTTTTTATGTTGCTGTGAAATATCACGGAAGTGGTGTGTCTCGGACATTTCACTGTTTATCTTCCTTGGTCAGGTGTTTAAATGTTTTGAGGTTATGTGTAACAGTCGTTGTATTCAAATCTGAATATTCATATATCTCCGTGAACCTTTGAGGTTATGTGTGCTATTTTTTTTTATTAAAATAATACTCGATTCAAAAAGACGAAAAATAACAAGTTGCGTTTCCAGAAGACAATTAAAAATAAGTTTTATATGCAGTTCATTTTTTATTCGACTTTTTTATCAAAAATAATACCTATTTATAATGAAGTCTGTAATTAGCATAAAAGCTATAAAGCAGTTTAATTTTCGTCTTAATTTCAATATAATAGCAAGTGATGGCAAATCTCTTTTTAAATTGTCTTCTTATATTATGTGTTGTAGACAGGCAGTAGTTCTCGAGTTGTTTTTTTTTTTTTTTTTTAATTATTAAACGAAAATTCTTAATTACTGTTTCTCTTAATGAAATCGGTGATTTATTTGTATCAAGAGTTTTGGACTACAGAATATTATTATTAATTTTATCATTTTCAAAAACGGACTCCCGAATTATCAAGTACCTAGTCACACTTCAGGGGTGTATTCCGTCGATTATTTTAAACAAAAAAAAAAAAAAACCGGTCAAGTGCTAGTCGAACTCGCGAGAAGAGGATTGCATACTATTTCCGTGATTACTTTAAGACTTAAGATTTTCGTTTAGGTTTTCCTGTAAACTATGGGTGAGACCCGACATTTCCTATTTTCTCAAAATTTAAGTTCAAGAGTCTCGATGCTAAGGGGGGAGGTGAATTTCCATCTATTTTCTAAAATAACTTTAAAACTATTTATTTTAAAATTATAAAAAATATATATTTGAGACCCTTACTACAAGCCCTTTCATTTGATATGTCACACAGTACAGTTTGCAAAACTTTTTTTTTAATTTCCTTGCCCCTTGAAAATGACCCCATGTTCAAAATTCATTTATTTACGTTATACGTCCGTCTATGGGTCACCGACTTACATATGTGTATCAAACTTCAACTCAATCGGTCTAGTAGTTCAGAGCAAATTGGCTGTGATCCTATAAGGGTTCCGTTTTTTTCCTTTTGAGGTACGGAACCCTAAAAATGAACCAGAAAAAGTTCAATTTCAAGAATAATTCAAATTTGATAATAGCGATAAAAGGCTTTTCGATTCGGAATATGCCTTTAAAATATTGTGCTCCTTCTGGGACGCCTGTATAGATTAAAAAAAAAGGTTATCGCCATAATTTAAACTGAATATTTGACGATCGTTTCAGCATTTCAGGCGTTTATTATGTCAAAACATCGGACAAAGCTCCGTACGCCCTTGGCAAGAATGCAACGGAACCGTCGAAGAATATAGCTCTGAATGCAGTCAAAGCCAGCTACGATAAATCGGCCGATGCTTTTAATAACACCAAACAAAACTCAGCCAACATTTATAACGGAAGTATTAACGCGTTCAAAGAAGCCTCGGCTGGTGCATATGACAAAACCAAGGAAACTTCAACTAATATATTCAACAAAGCCAAAGACACTTCAGGCAGTTTATATGATAAAGCGAAAGAAACTTCTGGCAATATTTACAATGGAACAGTTGGCAAAATATTTGGTGGAATTTAAAGTTAAATGTTTATTGGCACCATTTTTTTTAATATTCACAAAATACTTTCCTTTAATTGACCAACTACAGTACAATGAAGATCTCAGTGATAAATGAAAGTGTTTTTTTTAGTAACAGCTATAACTATTAACTGACTGTTATTTTAATACTCGCCTGCTATATTCGCACTTTAACTGGTTATGTTATTTAATGTGTTGTATTAGTAATAGTTATTTTGTAACCTATTCTTTACCGTTTTAGTTAAATTTAGCTATTGTTATTTTTTAAGCGCCTAGTAAGTGTTGACATTGTTTTTAAGTAGCTTTCGATTGAAATAGTCTTTTGGTTTTCACATTTCCTTTAGTAATCCTTTTATTTCTTTTAGTAACAGCCATAACTATTAACTGACACTGTTATTTTAATACTTGCCTACTATATTTGCTCTCTAACTGGTTATGTTGTTTAAAATGTTATATTAGTCACAGTTATTTTGTAACCTGTTCTTTAGCGAACTATTATATTTAATTGTGTGTTGTTTTAGTAACTGTTATTTTTTAACCGTCTGATAAATGTTGAGATCGTTTTTTAGATGCTTTTGAATGAAATTGTCTTTGTCCTTCTGTCTTGGTTTCACATTTTCTTTAGTAATCCAATACAAAGGCAGACAGATGTGTTGTAAACATCGGCGGATTCGTTTCTCAGAGGACGAAAATATGTAGCTTTTAGACGCTTTTAGTCTTATGATTAAAATTTAAAGTTAAAAAAATAACATCAGATGTTTTGTATTGAGAAGTCCTAAAAAGGAGAAAACAAGAAAATAATTTTCCAAAGATGTACGGAAGCGAAATTTTCAAAACTTAGATAATATTGAAAATGTAAATATTTCCTCTTGCTAGAGATGAAAAATTTTAAATGTTTAAAAAAGTTTTTTTTAAGAATTTTTGAAAAATTTACTGTCTTTCTCTTTGGAAGATTAATTTTATATTTTCTGATTTTTAGGACCCCTCAATAAAAATCAAATTATATTACATTTTTTTCACTTTGTTTTTTTTTTATTATGAAATATTTTCGTAATTGTTGTGGCAAGCCCCGATTTTTTCAAACATCAGACTTTCTTGGACTTGAAAATTTAGTCCGCATGCATTGGGAAAAGGTAAGTATGGTAATTATGTACGTAGGTGTCTGGTAACTATATTAAACATTTGGTGACACTGAACGTTGCTCATAACTTCAGCGTAAAATAAACAATTTGGTTTGAACGTGATTGCTTACAGCTTACAAAGCTCCCATTAATATAATCAACTAATATAACAATATTACCATTTGTATGTAAAGGACTTTGATGTTCACCTATTAAGCCAATTAAACAAGAACAGGTATATCTGATACTGTCGCTTATACATCATATATGTATACAGGTTGTTCGTTTTATAAACCTCCACAAATGAACGAAATACATTTTGACACATTTAAAGACTCAAATCTGCACACAAAAAAAAAACAAAATTTGAATTGCAACTTTTACGTAGCTATAAAATAACCAGTAAACAAAAATTGTATATTGCACGACTAGTGCTAACAAGATATAAAAAAAAACTCGAACACACGCTTTTATGAACTAAAAAATGCAAAATAATAGCAAACCGAACTAACAAGAAAAATAATTTTTAATTACCTACTAAGATTTTGTTGAACAGCGATAGAAAGTTCATAACTGTATTGAGTGAATGGACTTTCTATCACTGTTAAACAAAATCTTAATAATTAATGTATTTGCCATATGGCAACATACACTATTGGCGCCGGTCGGATGGCGGGACCTAGGGGTCGGACCAAAATTTCTCGACGTTTCATAACCTCCTAAACACTTTGGCACCATTTTTAAAAATGTATATATATATATGTATATATATATATATATTTATATACGTATATATATATATATATGTGTACGCGCGATAACTTTCGAAAGAGTTAATTGATTTCAACGAAATTTGGGCCACGTGTTGAAACCCATCACCGCAAGAAGCCTATTTAAAATGGGCCTAATCGGGCTATTTTAAGGGTAGTTTTTAGGGGTTGAAAACTGTTTTTGGGCCCCAAAATACCGAAAAAATTCTCCGAATCGTTTCAAAATTGAAATTTAACCCTCTGGTAGTGATTAAAAAGTGTCCCCACAATTTTAATAAAATCGGCCCGACAGAGCCGGATTTACAAATTTTATGAAAACACTAGTTTGCAGATAGTGACTTATTTATTGAAGGGTGTATTTAATTCGGTGTAGACGTTAGATTGATAATAATATTACAATTAAGAAAAAAATGTTATTTTAAGGGATGTATTAAGGGGTTAAATTTTTTATTTTGCCCAAAAACAAACTTAATTTCACATAATAAAAGTATAAAACCACACGGGTTTTTAAAATTTACTTTTTACTTTTTAGTTCGTTTTGCTATTATTTTGCATTTTTTAGTTCATAAAAGCGTGTTCTTATCGTTTTTTTAAACTCTAGTTTTAATTATAAGACTAAAAAATAATATTGCATTTGATTATGGGGTAGGCAACGCAACGTACGTCACTATACAGCGTGTTAGCTTGCTTGCTGTAATTTTTCAAGTTTTTTTATCCTGAAGATTCTGGCCAGGATAATGGGACATTAAATGATTGTATTGTCATCGGTCCTTGATAAGTGAGCAAAGTTTCAGTTGAATCATGTCGTAAGGAACCATAAAAATAGACACATCGTATAGTTAAACGTACGTTATATCAGCGCCATCTTTGTACACGTATTCCTTTAATAGATAATTATTCAGCATTTCAAAGGGTTCTCGACCGTGGTCTTAGTTTAAAGAACCATCTCGACAATTGTCTGGGATTGTTAAGGGTAGCTGAGCAATCCATATTTTGTACACAATAAATTGTAATAAAGGATGCCGTTTTTACCGCTTATTGTCCGATAATGAGAGTCCTAAAGTTGCCTAAAAGCCAGTGTCTTATTGTTATTAGGCATCTTTACACTGGCACTCTTTCCCTTATGCAGTGGCCATCAACATACGAGTTTTATTCGTTTCGCAATATTGCTCGTATATCAATTTGCTCGTATCTCAAAGCAAATTTCCCCATTTGAATTAATTGAAATGCCATTAATCCATTCCAGTCCTCAAAATTCCACCGCAGTTGTTTTTGTTAAGTGTTTTTGAATTAAAAAAAATGTATTTATTAATGACAAATTTTATATACAAAAATGAATCGCCGTGCGTTAGGCTTGCAAAAACTCGAAAACGGCTCGACCGATGTGAATGATTTTTTTTTTGTTTTGTTCGACCAAGTTCAGGGATGGTTCATGCGTAAAAAAATTAGGAAAAACCCAAAGGAACGGCTACGCATTAAGATGACCTCGTTTAGCGCTGTTTCGTATAACGCAGAAACTTATTGGAACGTATTTCTCGCGTTAAGCGGGGTCTAATTGTACGATATTTACGAAATGGTTTCACTGTCTTCTAAAAACGCCATTTTTCAAATGCTTTTATTTAGTTTTACAGCTAACATTCAAATCTTACTGTCAAACCCTCACTGTCCGTCCAAATTGTCACAGGCGATCTTCTCTGAAACTACTAGACGTAAAACTTTGAAATTTGGCACAGAGATAAAGTATGATGGACCAATCACAGGCGTAAAGTATAAGAAGCTGAATTTTGATTCTGGGAGTTAATTGGGAAATGGAAATTTTTGAGGGTATCATGTCGACTGTAGAGTGTCAAATGAAAACTTATTCAAGCACGAATTCATCAAAATATTTTTGTAATATGTTTTGGGGAAAACATCTTAAAAATTGCTATCCCCACCCTTATTACACCAGTAGCGCTCAGAAAATCAGAAAGATATCATGAACAATGCAAATTAAGTATAGATTAAAAAAATTTAGTGCAAATAATTGTGATAAACAATTTAGTTGTTCATTTTGTTATAATTGCAGAGCCAAAATTTGGCTGTACAAAAGGGTAATTGTGCAAGTACAGTTTGCGCTTGACCGATTCTTTTCTCTAGTGTGTTTATTTATGAATAAGATCTAAAAACATCGTAACTCATAATTTGCAAGGTCATGTTGAAATCTACAATTATCAGTATTAATTATAGAAAATAAAATTAATTGAAGAAATCGTGCGTCATTTGACCTTAACAATTACTGTAATCGTAATAATAAACAATAATAATTACAGACAATCAGAAGCAATGTTTCTTATTGGCGGCTGCATAAACTAGATTTGTTTATAATAATAATCGTATCATTACAAAACCTTATTATTATTTCTTTAATTATTTCAATTATTATTTTGGTACATTAGATTATATGTCGCAATTACAGCTGTTCTTAATTTAACCCGTCTTTTCCCAAGTTTTGTATAAATAGTATTTCATAACAGCAATTTTTTTAATTAAGTGTGATTTTTGTTTACAATTCGACACTATATCGCACCCAAAATTCTTACAATAATTCAATAATAAATCACAGGTAATTATTATTCACGTAAAATATCTAAATTTGTAACTTTATCAATCCTTTTGGACATTGTTTAATTACTTAACTAGCAAATTAATTATTTAAATGCGATGTGTGTCCAATATTATAATTTTTTAACATGCTTTATTTGCTTGACTATACTTTCATGTATTAGTTATGAGCCTGATGAAACTCAATAAAGAGTCGAAACGTCGCAATATTAACAATAACATGATTGTTTTTTAAGTTCAATTACCTGTGATTTATTATTGAATTATTTGTTTACAATAATGTCGGTTGGCAAACTTTACTAACATTGCTATCAACATAATTACAGTTCTTTTAAAACGCTTGTTACAATTTTGGAACACTGGGAAAAAATGGGTTAAACATTCATATTACTGTCAAACATTCATTTGTGACTTGATTCGCGTGTATAAAGTACGTATAATGCAAATATCTAATTTAGTATAACTATTTGTATTCCTGAGGATGGACTTATTGTCCGAAACGATCGTCGAGAAATAATTTAATAATTATTTGTTAAAATTTGCAAGTGTTTTTAATTATTTGTTATTAATAAATAACATCTACGAGTAAAGAAGTGTCACTTCCCCTGCGAGTTTATGTAGATGAGCTTCACACATTTTTTTATGAAAATATCCATGCATTATAACAACAAAAATAATTTTGTATGCCCAGTAAGGTCAAAACGTATTAACAAAGTTAAAACGCCCCCTAGTGTAGAAATGAGAAAAACGGGTCTTTTTAGTGATCTGCATCTTTGCATCTGGATCTCGTATGTGAGCCGGCTCACTGAACCGGTTCAAAAAGAGCCGAGTTCTGAATATGTTACTGCAGTCTGCCACTGAGTTACCTAGTTCAGTCAATCATATCACGACCTGTATAGAATCAAGAATGCATAGCTAAAATGTGATGCATGAGTCATTTGAGCTGACAGATGCATCAAAGCGAGAACTGATACGTAAGTGTAAAATGTGCTTCTGTGTGTTAAGGCTGTCGGAACGCTCTGAATTTAGTTTCTGCTGAGATCCAGCGGTAAGGGGCGAGGTAGGCAAAAGATATATTGTGGGTGTGACCTTCATTAGCTCTGTCTCGCTCAAATCATCCGCACGTTTCAATTTTTGGCTGGTGCCAACTACGAGGCTAAAAAATTTTTTTGCAAAGGTGCCGCTGTCAATTGATTACTCTAATTTTTGGAAATATTTTGAAGACTTAAAAAACTTTTCCGAAAAAGGAAGAGTCACTTTAGGTTTGTGATGGTACAATTTTGTGAAATAAGTACGAATAAGGTCATAGTGTGACATTGAAAACGTGTGTTTTTTTAGCACAATTAATGCCAAATTTTTTCTAGTAAATCGTACATAAATTACAAAAGTAGTCCATTAGAGACCTAGATTTGTCCTTTATCTTCCTTATAGGGAAAGAATTTTTGCAGAATGTTGACAAATAAGTCTACAATCAGTTGACAGCCGAAGCTCTATTTTTGGCTTTAAAATCAGAGCGTTCCGACAGCCTTAAGTGTTTCACTGAGTTATGCGGATCCGTTTCCGTTGGCTCAAAAAAAAGTGAGTCGGCTCTCACGAATCTTCTGTCGGAGCCGGCCCACTGAATCGGTTCAAAAAGAGCCGAGTTCTGAATATGTTACTGCAGTCTGCCACTGAGTTACCTAGTTCAGTCAATCATATCACGACCTGTATAGAATCAACAATGCAAAGCCAAACATGTGATGAATGAGTCATTTGAGCTGACAGATGCATCAAAGCAAGAACTGATACGTAAGTGTAAAATGTGCTTCTGTGTGTTAAGTGTTTCACTGAGTTATGCGGATCCCTTGATCCGTCGGCTCAAAAAAAAGTGAGTCGGCTCTCACGGATCTTCTGTCGGAGTCGGCTCTTTGAACCGGTTCAGATCTGAGTTACCCAACTCTACCCTAGTGGACTTGTTTTATTTTTAATAAGTATTCGGCATCGCAACGGTACAGCAATTCTAGGGACGTCACTGACTTAAACGTTGACAAATGAAATTACAACAGCGGGTACGTTGATTAGTTCACTTAATTTCGAATTTAGTTCTGCAAAGAGACACACAACTGCAGCCGGTTGCAAGAAACGGCAGACAAGTTATGTACAAACGATTTACCAGCAGAAATATCCACTTCCACACACACGTGGTTAATAACACATGAATGGGTATTAAAGAGACAACAATCTGCCCACGGCTACCCGGACCGCTAGATGACCCTTGTGAGTAGAACGCTGATACAAGAATTATTATATTAATTCATTTCATGTATTACGAGATATAATTGTAAACCATTTAACCCTCAGAGATAATCCGTCTCTAAACTGAAACTTTATCTTCGTCTGCTCTTCAGATGAGTAACCCTCAACTTTTTCCAGTTCTCTGAAACTGTTGAAATTATTAGCGTATTTGCCATATGGCAACATACACTATTGGCATTGGTCGGATGGCGGGACCTAGGGGTCGGACCAAAATTTCTCGACGTTTCATATCATTCTAAGCAACTTGGCACCATTTTTGAAAATGTTTATATATATATATGTATATATATTGTGTGCGGGCAATAACTTTCGAAAGAGTTAATTGATTTTAACAAAATTTGGCCCACGTGTTGAAATCCATCACCGCAAGGCCATTTAAAGGGTGAAAAATGTTTTCGGGCCCCAAAATACCGAAAAAATTCTTCGAATCGTTTCAAAATAGAAATTTAACCCTCTGATAGTAATTAAAATGTGTTCCTAAAATTTTAATAAAATCGGCCCGACAGGACTGGGTTTACAAATTTTATGAAAACGTCATTTTGCAGATAGTGATTTATTTACTGAAAGGTGTATATAATTTGATATAGAGGTTCGATTGATAATAATATTGCAATTAAGAAAAAAAATGTTATTTTAAGGGGTGTTTTAAGTAGTCAATTTTTTTTATTTTGCCCAAAAACCAACTTAAGTTCGCATAATAAAGCCACACTGCCTGTATAAGCAAATACACTATATTGTCGGCAGGGTTTTGGCACTGCGACCCGGGTTTTTTTTCTTTATACCCGGTCAAAAGGTTCGTACGACTAAACAACCACGATAAAACAACCAGGACATAACAGCCACGACAAAAAGAACCTCGGGTTATAACAACCATTTCAAAAATGATCATGTCAAAAACAGCCAAGAGACAGAACAGCCATGGGACATAATGACCATAATAAAATTTTATTCTTTATAGAGTTTATTTATATTATTTGTTGTTATTTCATGGGTAAATGTGCAGTTTAGGTCCTATTGTCAAAATGAAGTAAAAAACATTCGGTTTTTTTGTAAAATGGTGTATTTGTATGTAAAAAACATAATCTAGTTGTCGTAGAAAACGAATTTTGCAGGGAAATTGTTTAAAAAACAGTGAAAAGTGTCGCGAGTGAGGTTATGAACAATTAATGTACTTACGGCTATTGCGTTTTTAGAGGATTATATTGCTTTTATGTTCAGTTTAGTTCCTAATCCTCCAAAAATGCAATACAATCCCTAAAAACGCATTACAATCCCCCAAAAACGCACTACAATCCCCCAAAAACGCACTATAATCCCCCAAAAACACGATACAATCCCCCAAAAACACACTACGATCCCCCAAAAACGCCTTATAATCCCCCAAAAACACAATACAATCCCCCAAAAACGCACTACAATCCCCCAAAAACGCACTAAAATCCCACAAAAACGCAATGCAATCCCCCAAAAACGCACTACAATCCCCCAAAAAAGCATTATAATCCCCCAAAATGCAATAGACGTAAGTACATTGCAGCACTGCACCTTTTTTCACATTTTTTCGTATTGTTCATAACCTCACTCGCGACACTTTTCACTGTTTTTTCAACAATTTCCCTGCAAAATTCGCTTTCTCCGACAACTAGATTATGTTTTTTACATATAAATACACCATTTTACAAAAAAAACGAATGTTTTTTACTTCATTTTGACAATAGGACCTAAACTGCACATTTACCATTTCATGCTGGTTTCTATAGATAGAGATTCCCTAAACGTGATTAGATGCATTTTAGATGCACACAACCAACTGTTCAACCTCTAAGAAGACGTTTAAGGGTTGTCTTTCAACAATGGAAGCACTTTACCATAATATAACCTATAAAACAGATTAAAACAGACACATAACGATACATAAACTCGCAGTTGTTATGAATATTTCCTTATTAAACATAATTTTGTATGCCAAAATGAAGTTATTTCCAATCAACTAAAATTCCAATAAATGAGTTTAATAATTAGAAATTGCTACAATATAAGATTTAATTATTGCTCACAGCAGCCTTGTTAGGCCATGCTCCCCATATCGTCACACGCGCAACTAATAGCTTACGCTACGGGATATTTGATTCTATTCGTGTTAAGATAGAGCAAAGGTGCCTTATGATATAACAGCCAAATATATTTATTCACAAAGTGACTTGTACAAAGATTTGAAACGAGAACAATAGTTTGGTATAATGTTTAGCATGCTAGTTGTTACAGTCTTAGTTCTAAATAAAAAATTATAATGAACCTCACCCTGAAAAGCTCACAAAAGAGGTTTAACTTCTTTAATTTTTAATATTATTCCCAAACTTATTTATTTTTATGTGAAACTAATTAATAATATTTACACATACCTTAGCAACACATTATAAACTTCTATCCTTGTCAGTTTCATGTAATTTATGAGACAAACTAACTTCCCCTTTAGGGGTCGATTTTATTTCCCGTCGACTTTTTACTTTTTTCAAACAGACTCGCATTCGGGAGGTACGGGTTCGAATCCCGGCGGAGGCAAATGTGGCTGGGACTACTGCCTTTCGCCGGGAAACGATAATTCCTGTACCGGCCATCTTGACTGAGGTTTCCCATGGTTTCCCACAATTAATTCCAAACAAATATCGAGATTGTTCCTTATTCAAGGCCTGCATGGCCGATTACCTATCAAACTCCCAGTTCAAAAATTACCTATCCTATCCTAATTTCCTATAATTCCTTCATTCGCCCATTGCTATTAGTTAAGCTGAAGTTTTAGAAATGTAGAAAATAACGGGCAGTGGTAAAATGGAAAATAGTAACGGCGCGAATGGCGTCTGTTATGACATAAAAGTCGACAAAGGGACGTTAAACGCATTATTATTGTTATTATTATATTATTATTTAACCTTAAGTATTTAAATCGCACATCTGTTAATCGGCCCAGTAGTTTAGAAGGACGCCTGGTATTAATATAATATACAATGTCAATCGCGATTTAACCGATCGTTAGAGCGTTTTCTAAAATTTTTATACCGTTCGAATCGATTCAACGTACGCTATCTTTGACACAAGCAAATTTAACATACATTTCCCTACTTTCCCTTACATTTGGAGGAGCAGAACGAGTTGCGTAGGTGGTATATGATGTTATATAAGGAACAGAGAGAAATTTATCAGAGGTGGCTCCTGTTAGCGCATAGGAGCAGGATATTTGAATTCATAGACCAAGTAATTAGTATCAAACATAAAACACTCTTGTATTCCCTGGACCTTTATCCTATCCTATCCTTGTATTCTCTCCATCTAATATATTCTTGATGTAGATCTCTGGACTCCGTACTATACATATTATATTATGTAGACGAAAGATAATATATTATATCGTCGAATAATATTTGTACGGTACTGGAGAAACGACATCATTTTTGTGAAAATCACTATAGTATCAGTGATAAATGATGGCGACAGAGTAGTTTACTTGCTAATAATATGAATACTAATTATGAAGTAATACATTATTACGTGAACATGAGCTGGTTTCAGCGTTGCCAGATTTTTTTTTGCCAAGTCGGGATTTTGAAACTTTTTGAGTGAAAAAAGCGGGATTCTTTCGTTGAAAGCGGGACATAGTAAAAGAAACGTATATAATCAGAAGTTTTTAAATATTTATCTTTTTATTTGAGTTCAAATTACGTTTACGTGACAATAGATAGCAAAAATAGCCATAGAAAATGTATTTTAATAAAAATATGATATTTTAAATCAGATTTACCCTATCGTTAAATAGTTGAGTCTTATTCGTCTTCTGAATAAAAAAAATAAAAAAAAACAGAAATCAAAATCCAAAAAGTTTTATTCATTAGAAAAATATGGCGTTTCAAACAATAGTCTGAGGAGTGAGTGTTACAAATTGCAACTTACAATAAGAGAATAATTATTTACGCACGGTCGAGTTATCCCCGACAAGCGGGACTGAGCCTGTCCCGCGCGGGTATTTAATTTTGATTTAAAAATTGGAACGTCCCTCCAAAATCGGGACGTCTGGCAACGCTGGAATCAAAGTTCGTTAATTGCGTTATTAAGTCATTAATATAACTTCCAAATATCGGAATGAAATGCCTGCAGTCGATCAGGCAACCTAAGGAAGTTTATAGTATTGTCAAGCGAAATTTTGCACGCAATTGTACATGACAAAGCAAATTTAGATAATGTTAATCGTATACTTGCTTCTTGCATGCAAAATTAATTTTAGAATTTTAATCAAATTAAAAATAACTCGATTTGCATTTTCTATAAACTAGTTTTCACTGCTTTTACAAATTATTTTATTTTCTACTGGGGTTATTTTCTATAAAATAAAAATAGTGCTAGATGCCTAATTATTTTTAATAACATATGAACAATAAATTGAACACCGATGTTCAGGTTTTTACAGCACACAGCTTAATACATTGCTGTCACTTTTAATATAGACAACTATATTATTATAACTGTGATATATCTAGTAAGTAGTTTTAAGTCGACGATAAAAAAAAATCACTATTATATATATACATATATCTATAATTAATACTAATATATAAAATTCATTGGATTGGTCTTTTCAGCGGATTTAACTAAATTTGACGAATTTTGATAAAACTTTTTTTGAAATATTTCTTATGATTCCAGAAAGATATTTTGACTCATGTGGTTGATAAACTCGTCAATAATAATATATCTCCTCACGTAAACATACATACTATTGCATGTGAAGCAGTTCTTGTTTATTTGGATATATTAAACTATTTATTTTTTAGTCAACTTCGTAATCTCAACCGTTCCTAAACACAAAGTCTTTAATATAATCTCAAACCCACACATTCGAAATTCTAATGTTATTAAACTCGATATTATTACCTGTCTATTTAGATGTAGGCGTGGTCATTGGTCAAAAAGACGCGTTTATTTTGTTTTTTTAAATAGCTATATTATGATACACTTTACCACGAGTAGGTTTTTCATCGGTGTTGATATACTGGATGTCTTATACACAATTCTACAAACTAAATCCAATGTAGGCATGGAAAAAGCGCGCGCTAAATCGATTTTTGACTTTGGACTGGGCCGCTAGTTCTTAATAAAGAAAAAAAATATTTTATATCTGAATGTTTTCAACACGATCACACTTTTCGAAAAAAATTCTATAACGCTATATTTTTTTCTCTCATGTTCCAAATTTTGCCGTCCCTGGATTTTTATCGCCCTGCGCACTAGCCCTTAGTGCCCTAGTATAAATCCAGCGCTGGTTGTAATTAGAGCTGGGTAACTCAGATCTGAACCGGTTCAAAGAGCCGACTCCGATAGAAGATCCGTGAGAGTCGACTCACTTTTTTTTGAGCCGACGGATCAACGGATCCGCATAACTCAGTGAAACACTTAACACACAGAAGCACATTTTACACTTACGTATCAGTTCTTGCTTTGATGCATCTGTCAGCTCAAATGACTCATGCATCACATGTTTGGCTATGCATTCTTGATTCTACACAGGTCGTGATATGATTGACTGAACTAGGTAACTCAGTGGCAGACTGCAGTAACATATTCAGAACTCGGCTCTTTTTGAACCGGTTCAGTGAGCCGGCTCACATACGGGATCCAGATGCAAAGATGTAGATCACTAAAAAGACCCGTTTTTACCATCTCTAGTTGTAATGGTAAAAAACATAACACTGGACTTATTTTTAAACAGTCGGTATACTTCGTATGTGGGTACGAACGTAACTTTGAAATGATTATGCAGGCACACCTAACTCCATCTAGCTTTCTTGACATCATCAACGCCATCTCGTTTCCTGACATCATCATTATATGGTCATTTCGAATTGCCCCAAGGCAAAGTCTTCAAACAATTTGTAGTCAGATACTTTATTTAATGTGCAAGATTTATGGTCGATATATCCTTGCAGTCAAAAAAACATTATTAGAAAAAAAACTTTTATAGAGATAAGCTTTTTTTGCAGTATTTAGGTGCATAATTATAAAAGCGTGGGCCGTGACTATCATAGAGCTTACAACCCACGCCTTTATAATTATGAACTTAAATTATTAAATATTATTTTCATCCTTTTTAGCTTGTTTTTATAGAAGTTTTTTTAATAGTATTTTCTTTTCAAATTTTTAATCACGCCTTTTGACCGCCATATTTCATTTTAAATAACGTCACACTGTTTGCCGTATTCTACTTGTCATACCCTCTGATTTGATACCCACATCAAAAGGGTTGTAAAGAAATCGATGAGCCGTCATTTTGTTTCTGCCGCCATTTTGGATTTGGAATGAAGTCACATTGCTGATTGTATTCTTACTTGTCATATTTTTTCATTTGATATCCATGTGGATGGGGTTGTAAAGAAGAAGGTAATCCGTCATTTTGTGGTGGCGACCATATTGGATCCACCATAATATTCAATACACCAATGGTGTGTGCAAAACTTTAGCTCAATGGAACAACGTGAAGTGGATGAAATTCAACTTGTAAGTTTCGATTAGAGACCCACGCTTTTATTTAGTTTCACCTGTTTCGATGCCTGGGGACAAGTGAAACTAAATAAAAGCGTGTAATAAAATGGACTATAATATAGTCGAGCTCCTAGCGATCCTGTTGTTTATATAGCGTTTCCAAGAGTCGCGTATTATAAATCCCCAGTTCCTAGTTTCTAATGTGAGAATTAGTGAAAGTATCAACTGGATTTTCAGGTCAATATAATAAATTACGAATTAAAAATTAAAAATACCAATTATTGTTAATGAGTTCAGCAGCTGATGGAAGCTGCTAGTTTTAAAAAATATTATTTAAGATTTTAGCGTTTAGAAGATGTATAATTAATTACTAATAATAATAAGAGACTGAAAATCCTACAAGCACTCTCATTAGTTTTCAGATTAGAACTTGAGAACTGAGAGTTTGTATAACAGACAAGAAAAGCATTCTAACAAATAACGAAATTCCACCTATAATATATATGCATCGTTAATAACCTGCAAACAGAATAGAGCTGCCAATTTGAGTTGTAAAGGACTGTTCAAATATCACGTAACGTATCTAACAGTAGGGCTAGTAATTATCATCAGATTATTATGTCATCGAAGGATACTAGAGTATTAATATAATGTTACGTAACATTATCACCTATAGTTTAAACAAATGTTTACCCTACAGTATTGTTCCATGAATTGTGTAATGCTTTATGTTATGCAAGCTGCGTATACAGATATTGTTGAGATTTTAAGCGAAAGCAGAGGCATTCTGTGTTGAGGCAGGATAGATTACATAGATTGTATTGCTGAATTAAATATACTTTATTTAATAATTAAATTCTTGCCTGGTTTTATCATTTTCTTTCTTAGAAAAGGTTATTATAAATACCTGCTGCATTCTTCATTCTAAAACCTCCCCTTCGTCAAAAAACGGTTATTTTAAACTAAATTTGGGACACACGCTGGAATCCGCTACCGCACGAAGCCTATTTAAAATGGACCCACGGGACATATGAAGGGTAGTTTTTAGAAGTTGAAAAAAGTTTTTGGGCACAAAAATGCGTAAAAAATTCTCAGAATCATTTCAAAATTGAAATTTAACCCTTTAATAGCAATTAAAAAATACTCCTAAACTGTTAATATAATCGGCCCGACAGAACCGGATTTACAATTTTTTTGAAAATACTAGTTTGCAGATAGTGGCTTATTTACTGAAGGGTGTATTTAATTTGGTGTAGACCTTCGATCGACAATAATATTGCAATTAAGAAAAAACTGTAATTTTAAGGGGTGTATTAATGAATTAAATTTTTTATTTTGACCAAAATCCAACTTAAGTTCGCATAATAAATCCACACTGCCTATATTAGCAAATACACTATATTTTCGGCAGGGTTTTGGCACTGCGACCTGGGTTTTTATTATTATTATTATTCCGAATCAGAACGCCACACTACGCAATCATTTAATAATCTGACACGAAATCATTTAAATCTTCCGTATATTGCGAATGTGAAGACTGTTCGTCACAACCCTATTTTGAACGATTCGTTTGAGTTGTAATGCGGCTATATTATTATAATAATGTCGCAAATGGAATATGGCTGCTAATAGCACGCGGCTGCGGTCAGAATTTGTATATATATAGCGTAAAGATCATGACGGATATATGTACACGCAATATCAAAGCATCAGGCAGCCTTCGGCCACGACTGGCCTCGATCTGACATTGCTAGGGCTCGACTGACTCTCAACCCAGACTCCACGAACTGCAACGAAGACTAGGGATGTAGAAAGTGCCAAAATGTATCGATATATATCGTATCGATATCGGTGTTGGGTCTCCTAGTGACAACATTAATACTCTGCATTGTCGACCACAACATTGTTTTGTTTGAAGTTTCTATTAGCAACGCTTGAGAAACAAATAAAATATTATAATTTTAAATCTCGTTGTGATCAGACGCATTTAGACTTCGTTTTGATTAAATCAAATTTTATTGTGTTTTATTAAATTTATTCATTTTTTATTTTATATAATATAATGATCAAAACGATCATTATATCGGGACCGATATATTTTTTAAAAAATATCGATATATCGGTACAATCTGAAAGAGAATATTGGCACTCGAAGAAATTTAGTATACATATCGGCTAGCTTAATATAATCTCAAATAGCAATTACTTAATGGACATTATTTCTAATAAATCAAGTAATAAACAATTATCAGAACTCAAAAACAACGATAAGATTTTTTTTTTGTGTATTAATCAAACGTCTAATATATTTAGGAGCAGATAATTTTTTAGAAATTAATCGAACAATTAATAAAGCCAGAGGTGACATTCGACAGAAAATTATTGGTGCAGCATGAATTGAGGTGTAAATCGAAATAATTAAAAATATTCTAGGTAGATGTTTCAGAAATGAAATGAAATATTACATGATTAGCTATTTTGACTGTTTATTATTCCGAAAATATCGAAAAATCCGGTGAAAAAGAAACGTCTTTTACATGTGCTTTATTCATTGTTGTTGTTTTTGGAACGTACTTAAAGTATGTTCAAAAAACATATTTTCGGAATAATTAAACGGCCATAGTCAGTCGCCGTAGTACATACAAGTGTTGCTACTGGAAAAAAATATCGGTTTTCGATACTTGGAATTTTATATCGATATATCGAAACATTAAATATCGCCTAAAAATATCGATATATCAAATAAAAAATATCGATATATCGATATTTTTTCGACATCCCTACCGAAGACCATGAACACAAAGATGACAGATAATCAACAAAATTCAACAAAACGAAAAAAAATTGTAAACTTTTAAAAAGGGAAATTTGACCTAAATTAGCAACATCGCCCCCTTGTGGAGTTCGAATAGTAAAAAAACGTTGTAGACAATTTTCTTGTAAAATGAACCTTTTACAAGGAAAAACATGATCAAAATTAGATTATTGCAAGTGCCTATGTTTTTTCTTCTATGCATGTTTCATATAACACGTACGTTCAGCGGTCATTTTGGATCCGAAATGAACAGTTGATGTATTCTCAGTGCAGCTATAAAACTGAGTTTCGACTCCTGACGTAGTGTCTTACATGTTTATGTCTGGTTTACAAAATTAATTTTCAAATCAAGCAATCACTCTGAAACTTTACACCGAAAAATGCATTTCAAAATTTACTAAAGCAAGTTAGAATAATTTATGAACTAAAAAATGCAAAATATTTGACAACAAAATTAGCTTTACTGTAAAAAGAATGGAGTACTTAATATTGGTAATAAATTTTTCATTTACATAGCTAATTGTAAACGTAGAACTGTCATGAAAATTTAAGTAGATAGCACTTCACATTTTTTACAGGAAAGCTGAAGAAAAATGGTATACACCAGGGATGGCCAACTAGTCGATCGCGATCGCGAGACCAATTTTGGTCGATCTGTAGCTACTTTGAATTAATAAATATTGTTAATAATTATCCATGTTCTACGGACGTGAGTTGTTCTTTTTTACGTAGGTAGATAAGCCGTAGATCTATATTTCAGTAAGAGAAGTACTCAGCAAGTTATTATAGATTAGCAAAAAGTAAGTCATATTATTCTTTCATGATAAATTATCCTAATCCAAAATAAAAACGCGAAAGTGAAATATCAAATTATCAGCCATACTGTGCATTTTTATAACAACTTTTTCATATTTACGAGCAAATTATACATTGCAGTTGATAAAAAAATTAAATTGCATTTTACGTTAGTAAAAATCTGTCTTAAAAAGTGTCGGAAAATCGAATTTTTTAGGTACCGCATATACGGAACGCTGCTATCAAAAGTAGGGTCTGGAAATTTATTTTCTTCATGAACCTATATCTCGAAAACTTAATAAGTGATTTAAAAAATAAAAAATAGTTTTAAACATATATTTTACTTATCTACCCATACCTCGCTGGAATGCACCTTACACGAAACACAGTGAATAAACATAGTATGCATTTCACACCCCTTTTTCCCCCATAGACTACGCCTATGACAACAAGTCGATCGCGTCACAATTTTAAGATAAAAAGTAGATCTTATATACAGAAAAGTTGGCCATCCCTGGTATACACTATAGGTACGGCCAGAAAGTTGAAATTCCTGCCCTTACGGTGTAATATACGATTACATTACTAAATATTGAATTTGTAAACAGTCACTTGTGAACTGGTCTTTAGTTGATTCCAACCCAGCATCTACATTTGTAGTTGCCATAAAGTCGACGCAAAAGTTCAGAAGAACGGTTGTAAGAAATTTTGGTTTCCAGATAAAACGGTATGCAGATGGATAAACCACCGTAACATTGTCGCTAAACACTGCCGTCCTCAGGTGAAACAAAATCAAATAAGTATAACATTTACGACTCGTTAAAATAATAATCTTTTAATAAGTTTTTTTTTATTTTTTAACGGGAAATTGGACAGTTCAATTTTAATATAGTAAGCTAAATTAAAAAATTGCGACGTTTCGTTAAATCTGCCTGAAGAAGTTAAAAAGATTTAACGAAACGTCCCAATTTTTTAATTTAGTTTACTATAATATTAAAATTGAACTGTCCAATTTCCCGTTAAAAAATAAAAAAAAAACTTATTAATTATAATGGACGTGAACAATATTGAGAATAATCTTTTATTTTTGAAGTGAAACTTATGAAGTGAAACTTCCTTGGCGAGGGTTTTGATTGAAATTTTTGTTACGCATTACGAAAAAAAGCAGCAAGAAAGAATTTTATTATATTACGTAGATGCGGGGAGGGTTCCTAAACCGTTCTGTCCACAAATTGGAAGGGGGACTCCTGAACTGTTTTTATCCAAAAAATATTTTCCAATTTTTTTTTATATTACGTTCACGAGCGGGAACTCATAAACCGTTTTGTACAAAAATTATAGGGCGGACCTCAAACTACGAAATTACTGGTAGGTATTATACGCGCCATGGATCTAAAAGGCTCGGAAGTTAGATGTAAAAGGGGGCTTGCGCAGGTACAGTCGGTTGAAAAACTACAAACTCGCGCTATATTATTATTTTTAATTTTTCTTTAATCTAAAGGTCTAATTCCTTGCATAAAGTCATCCAAAAAATTATTTTTCGTGCTTGTCTATGCAAAACTGTATTAAGCAATTTGATCAACTTAACAATCAAAGAAACAACTTAACAATAGCGTCCTGGACTGTACTTTATAGCAGGAAAACGACAAGTGGCAAGACAACGAGCGATAACCAATCACCGACGAGTGCACGTTGTGTGCCGGTAACTGGGAGGTGGTGGGAGTCTTCCTTTCCCACAAAACAACCAGGACGACTCTAAAATATGCATTTGCGACGCTGTTTGTGACTAACTTCAGAACCTTTTAGATCCGTGGCGAGTATTATACACGGATTATGCGTCAAGAAATAGTTTTCAGCTACAAATTATAAGATATTTCAAAGGCAATCTGGCGAGAGACTAGTTACCAACAATAAACAACTAAAAAGCAAGAAGTTATCAAGTCTATGGGGGTGTTCGTTAAGGCTGTCGGAACGCTCTGAATTTAAACCAAAAATAGGGCTTCGGTTGATAGCTGATTATTCGTCAACATTTTGCAAAAAATTCTTTTTGTATAAGGAAGATAAAGGACAAATCTAGGTCTCTAATGTACTACTTTTGTAATTTATTTACGATTTACTCGAGTAAAGTTGGCATTAATTGTGTTAAAAAATACACGTTTTCAATGTCACGACCTTATTCGTACTTATTTCACAAAATTGTTCCAACACAAACCTAAAGTGACTCTTCCTTTTTCGGAAAAGTTTTTTAAATCTTCAAAATATTTCCAAAATTTAGAGTAATCAGCTGACAACGGCACCCTTGCAACAGCATTTTTAGCCTAAATTTTTTAGCTTAAATTCAGAACGTTCCGACAACCTTAAAGTAGTTGTCGTGGTTAACACACACCGTCAGAAAATTCTTAATTTTTGTATACTTATTAAGGACATGATAATACAATTACCCTGAAAATTTGAAGTCGATCGACCGTATATAATCCGAGATAAATTCAATTAAAAATTGGATAATTAACATTGATTGTATACGATCTCTGTAGTTCTGAACCAGTTTCTTATTTATAAAAAAAGAACTAACTGTGAGAAACTTTCCGAAAACTGACAGTCTTTCAATGCATTTGTTATGAGTTTAAAAAAAATAAGAACAAATTTTTGACCGTCTAATTATTTATAAATTACGGTTTAAAGTTCAACAATTTATAGAAAAGTATACATGCATATGAATACTGCATGGGTTACGTTTCCACGGGTACAGTCTTGCATACAAATTATGGATCACTTAGCTACAAGCTAGTATACTTTTGTGGCGCGTATAATCTATAACTTTTTGACAATATTGTACCACGACAACTACCTTAAATAGAATTTACTAAGCATCTTAGAAGAAGAAAAAAAATTGTAGATTATAGACACTCAACAACTGAGTTCATCAACGTCCATAAGCATCTAAGAAGCAGTGTCACAATGTATATATGAATAACATTCCCCTTATGACGAGTCGACTATGGTTAAACCAAGGTAGATGTAAGGTAAATGTGGGCGCGAACACGTAGATGTGAAATTTACCACGCTCCACAGTGACAGAATGAGACAGCGCTAGAGTAAATTCAACCACAAATGTATAGCTAGACAAGGATAGAGATAAAATGAATGAAAAGCAACGGACGGATGTTGATTTTATGCATTAGCACAAATTTACAATTTATATTTCGGAGAAAATTCGGTACGCCTTGCTCAACGCTGTATTTTAACATTAATGAAGAACGCATATAGGTACAGCCGCGCTAAGGTAAAATGTGAAATTATTCAATGTTATATACCTTTTTAATCAGTGGCGACAATCAAGAGAACGACGAGTAGTGTGCGAACTACATCAACCTGATAAAATGCCACAGCGAAATCTCCCGTAATAATAACAATAAAAAGAGACTGTGTATTTTACACTACACATTACAGAAGTTAAACTGAACATTAAAGAAGTTAAATTGTAAAAGTTATTTAATAAGGCTGTCGCCTTTCTGGATAAAGGTTCAAGTATTATGCTTGAGCTCACGTGGTATTTTTGTTACGCTGAATGTATGCGCAAAAATAGGCTGTTTTTCCAAATTTGAGAATGCTTGAGCCATCTTAGAGAGTAAATCAAACAAAATGAATTAGCAAAACTGTAGCGATCGCTCGACAGATTGTTAACCTGTCGGTTGTATTTGTTTCAACAAATTTTGTTTTACACGGCACACTTTGATCGGTATGGATAACGTTAAAAAGTTATTTTGGTCAGTTTTGTAGCTTTTGATTCGTTTAGATATAGGATATGCTATGTCAAATTATTCATAAAAATAAGCAGAATTCGAATATCTGAAAATCCGAAATGCCGTCCATAAGAAAAACCAAAGTTCATGTCAATATCTCATTATGTAGTGGAAATAAAAAACTTAAACCTACGCCACTGAAAAGACCTTAAGAAGTCATCAAAAAATGGTTCATGAAATTTTCAGATATCTTCATAAATAAAAGTTATTGCCAGTTTTCATAAACGGCAATTTTCACTATTTCCTGAATAAATTCATAGGGTGTCAAAATTCAATTGTTTTTTCGACGGGACGTTAATGAGCACACTTTTCTGCACTACTTTGCCCATTTAACCGACTTTCTATCTCCACTAATAACACAGTTACCCATGTTAGCCCACGTCGGTTGAGACACCCTGTATATATACATATATATATATAAACATTTTTAAAAATGGTGCCAAAGTGTTTAGGAGGTTATGAAACGTCAAGAAATTTTGGTTCGACCCCTAGGTTCCGCCATCCGACTAACGCCAATAGTGTATGTTGCCATATGGCAAATACTATTAGTGTATTTGCCATATGGCAACATAAACTATTGGCGTTGGTCGGATGACGGGACCTAGGGGTCTAACCAAAATTTCTCGACGTTTCATAACCTCGTACAGAAGTACGGAAGAAGTTCAAAGAATTACTATAGTGGTCTCATTTATCTACATGTCATATAAACATCTAAACATACATTTCACACGCACATACGATTAAACACATGCAAGCATATTTGCGCAAACATACACAATTAAAACTCATCCAAACTCCACATGAAAATCTCTATAAATATATAAGCATGCCCTGAGCAGTAGATAGCCAAAAACTGAGAATAATGGTAATGAACCCGCGGGTAACAGTTAGTAAAAAATTGACTAGATAGCCTGGAAGATTCCCAACGACATAATTATCTTCTTATTAGTGTGTTTGCCGCACATAGTTCTAAAAGTCGATCCAAATTTTTCTACGTTCAAACTATTTTTAGAGCATCACGCGAAGATCTATTGAAAAAATCTCGGAAATATTTTTTTCGGAATGATTGTAATAGGCGTGATGACAGATTTTGAAAAAGTGTTGAATAATGTTCGGAAATATACATTATTTCCACAGAAAAGGTTTAAGTAGAAAAAAAGACATTTTAATTTTTGAGTTTAAAATTCCCACCAAAACGCTTGTTAGTGTCATGGCGTCGCTTATGATGTCACGTCTATACAACCAGACGTAAACACTAGATGCTCATGCAAAATTGCATTAAGGAATCCATACATACCGTACCGTAAATGTGTTGACATCATTTTTATTTCCCGATGTTTCTATAGCAATTTTGAACTTACAGAACAAGGTATGATGTGCTGAGAACGAAACAAGATAACATATTCGTATGGTTTACATAGAAGTGACGTAATTCGCATTGATTGGTTTTCAACATATCATGGCGGATTGCTGTATTTTGTCGTTTTATTTTATCAAAATAATTATTAATCTCGCTCATAATAAAAAAATAAATACGTGTTTTGTATTATATGACAGGTTTCATCAGGTAATTACATAATTTTGGTTATTTTTAGTTACTGTCATCATATACTGCCGTGCCACAGTAGAGGTGAGAATTAAAAAATAAAAACCCGGGTCGCAGTGCCCAAACCCTGCCGACAATATAGTGTATTTGCTTGTATAGGGCCGTGTGGTTTTATACTTTTATTATGTGAAATTAAGTTTGTTTTTGGGCAAAATAAAAAATTTAACCCCTTAATACACCCCTTAAAATAACATTTTTTTTCTTAATTGTAATATTATTATCAATCTAACGTCTACACCAAATTAAATACACCCTTCAATAAATAAGTCACTATCTGCAAATTAGTGTTTTCAAAAAATTTGTAAGTCCGGTCCTGTTGAGCCGATTTTATTAAAATTTTAGGGGCACTTTTTAATTGCTAATAACGGGTTAAATGTCAATTTTGAAACGATTCTGAGAATTTTTTCGGTATTTTGGGGCCCAAAAACATTTTTCAACCCCTAAAAACTACCCTTAAAATGGCCCGACTACGCCCATTTTAAATAGACTTCTTGCGGTGATAGATTTCAACACGTGGGCCAAATTTCGTTAAAATCAATTAACTCTTTCGAAAGTTATTGCCCGTAAACATATATATATATATAAACATTTTTAAAAATGGTGCCAATGTGTTTAGGAGGTTATGAAACGTCGAGAAATGTTGGTCCGACCCCTGGGTCCCGCCATCCGACCGACGCCAATAGTGTATGTTGCCATATGGCAAATACACTAAAAGACCACTAAATCGTTTTTTTTTCAAGCAGTAAAAATAAACAAAGTTATTCCAGTAATCAACGGTTTTAAAACTAAGAATGCTCTGAATAATCGTTTTATAAATGAAGATAAAAAAACACAGTAAATAGTTACATGTAGCCTACATTAAAAGAGCAAAATGCAATTAAAAGAGTGTGTTTCCCACGTAGGAAAAAGGCTTTACGCGGAAAAGTAATTATACACTACGGAATTAAAAAGCATTTTCCTTTCTATTTCCCTAAAAGTCATTTACAAGCTCGCCTAATTCTTTTCCATTTGCTTTTTTCTTTCACGGGAAGTCAAAAGTCTCAATAATCTTAGTCAATTAATTATAAAATCTTAATTCATTCTTTTTCACGCCTTTTTACTGCTTTTATAACGACAAATTGCTTTTCAACGCACTCCTTTCTAAGGCCTTACAACGATTTCAATCATAAATACTCAATAGAGTTTATAAAAGGAATAGAAAATTTTACGTTCAACCTAATTTAACCAACTGCGGCTTGTAAATTGGCATCACAACTTTCCAAATTAAAAGTTTTTCATTTTTTCATAAATTATATTACAAAAAGACTCTAACACGATCACTTTTTTCTCTATACCATTAAATTAAAAAAAATCTGTAAAATGGTTAACTCTGCAAGCCATCCTTGGAACTTTCCTCTCAAAGCGCTCGAAAATTTACATATTTGCAAGTAATTGAGCTCTTCAAACTCAAAAATGCAAATTTCAATATGTAAAAATATTTCCCAAAAATATTTTTACATATCAAAAGTAACAGACAGATTATCCAATGCAAATTTCTATATTTTTTTCTTGAAATAATTTTGAAAAGAAAATACCACAAAATTATTTCAACATTGACATTTTTTAAACGAATCATTCGATTTCAATCCAGTATATGACGTTTGATCTATCTAGTATTTTCAGCACAGAAAGTGATATAGTGGTTAAAAACTCGATCCAATAAAAAAATCCAGAAGTTATTTCAAACAAACACTTTTTTTTGTACTGCTGAATTTCGATATGCCTCGAATGAATCAACCGATCAAGATACGGAACTTGACGCAGTTTTTCAAGCACGAAAAGTTGATCAAAAACTAGTCCGAATAGAAATTCGGAAGTTATTTCAAAAAACGCAAATTTTTGGACAACGGTATCTCTGAAACGAATCAATCGATCAAGATGTGGTTTACAGCATTCGACGTTGTTTTTTGAGGACAAGAGCTGATTGGAATTTGGAATTGATGGGTACAGTAATCTAAAAGTTACTTCAAAAGAACATTTTTTTGAAAATTTTATTTTTGAGATTTCTCAAAATGTACTACGCTGAATCGATTCGAATTTTCAAGTGATCTAGGCTTAATAGAAGCCTTTCGAATGCCGCAAACCGCGTTCCGATTGGTCAAGTCGTTCAAATGTTATAAGAGGCTTACATTACACCCAAACTTACGTAAATTAACACACACACACACACATATGCAAACACCAGGACACCGTCGTAAAAATAGTCAGAACAGCTTCCTAGGATCTCAAAACGTCGAGATCTGTTGAAAAGTCGATTTTCGAAAATCGAGGTGAAAACAATAACTTTTTGAAAATACTGAAAAATACTAGAAGTGTTAATTTATGAACCTAATTACTAAACATATGTCTCTGATATTCAATTATTAAAAATCAATCTTAATGAGGAACAAAGTATGAGTTAATTATTTAATTGTATTTATTACTGTTAGTAATGTTAGTAAATTCGTGTCCATATTTTAATGAAGTTGGAATCGTAGGGAATTGGACAGTTTACGAAAGAATTAACTTTGATAAAGATGAACGTTTCGTTGCTAATTGCAACTTCCTCAGCAACTATATTTAAAAACAAACAACAAAATACAAAAATAGCAAATATCACAATGACAGTTTTATATAGGTTATAAAAATGTTTCTTAAAAAATTATGTCATACCTTATTCCTATAATTCTTACCACAAGATGATAATAATATCAACAAAATTAACAATAGAATTATAGAAGGTATGACATAATTTTTGAAACATTTTTATAACCTATATCAAACTGTCATTGTGATATTTGCTATTTTTGTATTTTGTTGTTTGTTTTTAAATATAGTTGCTGAGGAAGTTGCAATTAGCAACGAAACGTTCAACTTAATGAAAGTTAATTCTTTCGTATTTATTACTGTTTGATGAATCGACTCTGCAGACTTTTGAATGAGAAAAAAAAATCGAAACGATTTTTTTTAACTAGTAGTTAAAAGTTAAATTTCCTCTAGCCATTAAATATTTATAGTGCAATATTTGAGCCATCGTCATAAAATAAACAACCACTCACATGTAACAAAGTTTAAACAGAATATTTAAAGCGCAGAAATGTTTACAACATAATATAGTGTTTTGTAACGTCGCCTTAAGCAAGGCACGATATTCTATCCTCCTTTGCTCTGCTGGAGAAATGTTGAAGAGAGAAAGTCGGGAAAGCACAAAGAAAACTAAAAGAGGGTAGAAAGCAGGCAAGAACTAGTGCACTGGATCACCATACATGGGCGTTCGTTAAACTGCTACCCAGTCTGAGAAACTTAAAAAAACTATTAACAAGTTTTAACTATAATATTCCAAGAGCTATTAAGGTAGTTGTCGTGGTTAAGGCACACCATCAGAATATTCTTAATTTTTGTGTACTTATTAAGGACATGATAATACAATTATTCTGAAAATTTGAAGTCGATCGACCGTATATAATCCGAGATAAATTCAATTAAAAATTGGATAATTAACATTGATTGTATATGATCTCTGTAGTTCTGAACCAGTTTCTTATTTATAAAAAAAGAACTAACTGTCAGAAACTTTCCAAAAACTGACAGTCTTTCAATGCATTTGTTATGAGTTTAAAAAAAATAAGAACTTTTTTTTGACCGTCTAATTATTCATAAATAACGGTTTAAAGTTCAACAATTTATAGAAAAGTATACATGCATATGGATACTGTATGGGTAACGTTTCCACGGGTACAGTCTTGCGTACAAATTATGGATCACTTAGCTACAAGCTAGTATACTTTTGTGGCGCGTATAATCTATAACTTTTTGACAATATTGTACCACGACAACTACCTTAAGCATTTTTGGGTAGGTATTTGAGGCACTGTGAAAATTTGCACAATACCTCTTTATTAATATCCGAATACAAAAACACAGCCCTGGCTGACGAGTAGCGGGGTTTAACCGACTTAACCGATTTGTCGAACATATTGATCGCCCGGCAGGTAAAATGTTCCACCGAAACGACCAGTCTTTTTAAATATATCTATTTTTAGTTACCAATATTATTCTGTTTAAATTTCAACGTTTATCGATAAAAAACGAAAAAGGGAATTTTATGTATTCCCTTTGGAGTTGACAATACTGGGTGCCACTGACAAACGACTTAAAGATGACGCAGGACCATAGGTGGCTGTGTAATATTTATTCGTCAGATATATACGATGTAAATTTCCTCAAATTTTACATGTGACTGGACAAGAAAAAGAACTAGGTTATCGTTTCACTGTTACAAGGGGAAGTTGCAGGGGTAGTATACACTGCAGATATCAGAGATATGTCAGCGATATACATTATACATGTTACGGTATATACGCGACTATCTGGTGAGTATATATAATAACCGGCAATTATACATAATCACTATTAATGCCGATAAATATGAAAAATTATTAGTTCCGACCTACGCTATTATAATTATGAGTCTGAATTACTAAAAATTATTTTTTTTCATTTTTTCAATAACAATAGGGATATTGACTTAATTTAAATAAAAACATAATTTTAACGTTAAGTGGTAGTTTCGATGGTGGAAATACTAAAAAACACAATATTATTCCTTATTTTTCAGGAATTTAATTAATATTTAATAAGTAAAACGTAAATAAAACATTAAGTACTAAAAACGCCTATTATGTAGCAATAAAATATTTTAATTTTCTTCCCACTTATATGAAGCTGATAAATTGCCCTAAAAAATACTTCGTAAACAGTTAGGGTTGTGGATAATACCTACTTTAATTAATTAAATATTTAAGTTACTCTAATTTTTTAAATTTTTGTTAACATTAGTTAACACTTACTTCTTTGTGCAATCAAATCTATATTTTTATTTTCTATTGTAAAAATAATGTATAACTCTTTGTATTCTTCTGGCTTCTATGCACAGGTGCAACCCACTTCTATAGAATTTATTACCAGAAATAAAATAAAATCGAATTGAATTGAATTGAATTAAATCACTCTCAAGTCACATGACAACGAACACCAATCAACGTGCATGACGTCACTAGCTCATCAACATCATCAGACGCTGTCATAGAGGACGCGTGTTACATGAGACACCATGCAGCTGTGCATAATAAATATGCACAAACGGCACATTGGGAACACCCACACTTGTTGGACAATCAACTTATCTAATAAAATTATCCTTTTTCTTCTAGCATGATATTAGAACATATTTATTATTGTTTTAGAATTACAATACTATAGACCAATGCAAATGGTCAAGAAATAATTCATTTATACATTTATATACTTTATAATATTTGTAACTAACAGTAAATACAAATGTAAATTGTATTACTGAAATTATACTTTTTTCATAATAAAAAATACAAACTTAATTTTTAATAATAAATAATAATTATACTTTTTAAAAACACAAGTTTTGGTTGCAAACTTATAACTGGCGCAGTCGATACTCTTGCGGGGGAGAGAAGCGAAAATTCTCTACAACTACACCTCAAGAAGAACCTACTAGTACTATGAAACAACGGACTACATTCATCATACTGTGAGTACATTTTCTGTTTCAAAAGTGATTCCTTGAAAACTCCTTTATTGTTCCGACACAAATAACAAAGCAACAACTTGATTATTCAATATATGGCTATTGCAGTCGATTTATAATTTTAAACAATATTATTGGTATACCCATGGTTGACAATTTAACACAATCTGACACATTAAGTCAATTGTTAGAAAATTTAACTATATCTGTACCACCAATTAATAATACAGCAAACATGACAAATACACAGAATTTACCAATTTTCGATCTGAGGGAAACTCAATTCATACCCGAATTTAACGGTAATAACCCTGAGATTCTTACTGATTTTTTGAATACGGTTGATAGTCTTATTAATTATTATCATGATCGAGCCAACCCTACAAATTATCAAAACGTTCGACTTTACAATGGATTTATGTCACGTATCACCGGTAAAGCAAAAACGGTTATCATTAATAGTCGCGCTAAAACTTGGGCAACTATTAAGGATACATTAATGCGGCATTATGGCGATCAAAGAGAAGAAGATGACCTTTTGTTTGCGCTTCTTAGTCTAAGGCAAAAGAGCACACAGAGCTACCTAGATTTTTATGAACAAATCTATCACACTCTGAGTCTTTTGATTACCTATACCGAATTAAACGATGACGAACCAACCCGTGTAATTAAACATACCCAATTTTCAAACTTAGCTATGAAAGTTTTAATTAAACATACATCTGAGCCTATGGCAACATTTTTGCGTACATCTAGACCTAGTTCGTTGGAAACAGCACGTAACTTGTTGATAGATGAAAGCAAAGTGATTGGAAATTTTCCTTCAAATGTTAATAGCAAAACACAAAACATAAATAAGTTGACAACCAAACCAAATGCATTTAAACCTAATAACAATACAAATCAAAACTACCCCGGATATCATTTCTATCCTAATTTTAATCAACCCAGACCCACATTTAACATGCAACAGATCCCGTCTCAACAAACTGTTTTCCCGTCAAAACCAGTTACAAACTTAAACCCGAGACAAATTCAACAACGATTCCCAACTAATATATCAGCTTTTAGAAATAATAATATTCAGAGAAACCAAAATGTTTTTCGCCCAAATACAAATACAAACAGACCGATACAAAACCCGACTCCGATGAGTATTTCTACTCGAAACACTACACCAAATAATAATTTCACATTTAGAAACCAAAACCCAAATCAAAGACCAACAATTATATCTGAAGAATTGTTTAATAACGAAACAGATATACAGGAATCAAACACCGAATATATGCATTCCACAGATTTACACACCGATAACAATAAACAAAATCAATTAGAACCAGATTTTTCAGACGAATTTAGCGAAATAACTTTCGAAAATTCAGAACAATCATTCGATGACCAAAATTTTCATTTTGTCGAGAACAGAACCGAACACACATAGAAAGTTATAACATTTGTAATAAAAGCCGTTTACCATATATACAAATCGCGAATCCACCCCTGAAACTTCTGATCGATACAGGATCTACCAAATCTTTTATTGATCCTAACATTGCAAAAAAATACTTTTCAAAATTTATTGAACCAGAAACTTTTACTGTTTCTACTGTATTTAATTCCCACAGTTGTAACGGTTCCATTAACATCAAATCCTTCCAAGAATTCAAGACCGACACTAAAATCAAATTTTATATGTTTAAATTTCATAACATATATGACGGTTTAATAGGCATAGATAATCTATCCTTACTAGAAGCACAGATAAATTTCAGAAAACAAGAAATTGACACTCCAAATGTTAAAATACCTTTTAACTATTTAGAAAGTGGAAATCAAATTATATTTGAAGTAAAAATACCACCCTGTTCTTCGATAACAACAAAAATACCTGTAGATAAAAATGGAACAATTTTAATACCAGAACAAAAAATTAATTTCGTTCAAATACCAGAAATCTTAGCTTGTTCGAACAATTTTTTAGCTACAATACAATTGTCCAATGACACGAAAAACGAAAAAGTACTAGCTTTAACACATCCGATAAACGTTATTTCTTACGATACAAATTCTTTTCAACTTTTTCATTCCGAGACACATTTTGAATCACCCGGTATAGAATCACTGATACGAACAAATCATATGAATCCAGAAGAAAAATTTAAAATATTACAAATCTGTAAAGAATTTCCTGATATATTCCATATTGAGGGACAACCTTTAACGTTTACTAGTAATACAAAGCACAAAATTAGAACATCCGATGAACTGCCAATATACACAAAATCGTACAGATACCCACACATACACAAGGCGGAAGTTAAACAACAAACCGAAAAAATGTTAATGCAAAATATAATCCGACCCAGTTACTCTCCTTGGTCCAGCCCAGTCTGGATAGTTCCGAAAAAACCAGACGCCTCCGGCAAAACAAAATGGAGAATGGTGATCGACTACCGAAAACTAAATGACAAAACTGTAGATGACAAATTCCCTATTCCTAATATCACAGACCTCCTTGACAAATTGGGACGAGCTACCTACTTTAGCACACTAGACCTTGCCTCAGGGTTCCACCAAATCCAGATGGACTCTAAAGATATAGAGAAAACAGCTTTTACAACCGAAAACGGACATTTCGAATTTCTTAGGATGCCGTTCGGGCTGAAAAATGCACCTTCAACTTTCCAAAGAGCTATGACCGAAGTTTTTAGTGAACTAATTAATAAAATTTGCTTAATTTACATGGACGACATAATTATATTTTCCACGTCCTTAGACGAGCACATTCAAAATATAAAACTAATATTTAAAAAATTGCGTGAATCACAATTAAAAATCCAACTCGACAAATGTAACTTTTTATCAAAAGAGACAAAATTTCTAGGACACGTTGTAACTTCGAGCGGTATAAAACCAAACCCTGAAAAAATTGAATGCATACAGAGATTTCCATTACCAAAAACACAGAAAGAAATCAAATCATTTTTGGGACTTCTAGGTTATTATCGCAAATTTATTAAAGATTTCGCTAAGATTACAACCCCTTTAACTAAGTGTCTACGTAAAAATGCCAAAATTATTCATGACAAAGAATTTTTAGACTGTTTCGAACTTTGTAAAAATTTATTGTCAAATGAACCGATACTAACATACCCTGATTTTTCGAAACCATTTAACGTTACGTCTGACGCCTCAAATTTAGCAATAGGCGCTATTCTGAGTCAAGGGCCGATCGGAAAAGATAGACCAGTAGCATACGCCTCACGTACTTTAAATGAACATGAAAAACATTACTCGACCATTGAGAAAGAGCTTTTAGCAATAGTCTACGCCGTAAAGCAGTTTAGACCATATGTTTTCGGGACCAAATTCACAATAATCACCGACCACAAACCTTTGCAATGGCTATTTAATTTGAAAGAGCCAAATTCAAAATTAGTACGTTGGAGACTAAAGTTATTAGAATACGATTACAACATAATATATAAAAAAGGTATATCAAACACAAACGCAGACGCCCTTTCCCGCATCGAGATCCATACGAAAACTGTCACCAAAGATCCCGACGAAATTTCTATGATCCCCTTAAACCCTGACGTACCAAATCTAGAAGATCTAGATGACGTTTTGGATGATATACCACTATCAAATTTAGCTGACCTGCTAAAAGACAACGATATACCCGAATTAGATCCTGAAGACATTTTACAAGAATTTCTAATCCTGAATAACAGACAGAATGACGACGATGCGACTATACACACAAACGTTGAAAATCCTATTCTGGAAATACCTGTATGTGAAAAACCACTTAACTACTTTGGAAATCAAATAATAATTACATTCGTTAATACATTTGTTTGTAAACCAAAAATAACTAAACCTTTCCCTGATAAAAATAGAATAGAAGCCTTTATATCCAATGAAAATTTCGAAAAAGAAATATTTGACTTATTCAAAGAACGTATCAATCCGAAATGGAAATATGGTATTTATTTCTCTAATAGAAATAGGTATGACAATTTTATCACAACTCTACAAAAAACTTTTAAAAATAAAGCTTTTTGCCTAACTCAAACGAATAAACTTCTTATTGACGAAAATGACTTGCAAGAACAAGAATCGATAATAACCAATTACCACCTTGGTAAAACTAATCATCGCGGCATCGATGAAACTTACAATAAACTTAAAACACAATACTACTGGCCCAAAATGCGTGAACATATCACGAAGTTCATAAATAACTGCGAAATATGTCAATTAGCAAAATATGAAAGAAACCCTAACGTACCACCGTTACAAATCACACCAACACCTAGCAAACCTAATGAAATTATTTCGATCGATTTGTTTCAGTACAAGAAACAAAAATTTTTGACAATAATCGATGATTTCAGTAAATTTTCTCAAGCATACCCAGTAAATAGCAGTAACGCTCTAGACGTAGTGAACAAATTATTAACACATTTCAGCCATCATTGTGCACCACTACAAATTAGATTAGATGGAGGACCCGAATTTAATAATACTATATTAAAAGAATTTTGTCGAACACACAATGTAAAACTACATTTCACGACACCACAACACCCCCAATCTAACGGAACAATTGAACGCCTACACTCTACACTTTTAGAACACTTAAGAATAATTCAAAATAGCCACCCCAAAACAACACCTTGCGAACAAATGACCTACGCAATAATAGGTTATAATAACTCTATTCACACAACAACCAAACTAAAACCTGTAGATGTTTATTATGGACATATAGACAAAAACGAAATTTTAACTATAAACTTAAACGAAAAATTCCTAACAGACTATGTCCAAAATCATAGGGCAATCACAAAAACATTGTACCAAAACATACAAGAAAACACACATAATAAAAAACAAAAAACAATGGATAAAATTAACGAAACAAGACAACAACCTCCTAATTATCCCGATGATACACAAGCATATATAAAAACCAAACCTAGGTTAAAACATGACCTTAGAGCAAAAAAGGCTACAGTTCAAAAAGATTGCAACTTGAAAGTCAAAACTTCTAAAGGTATATTTCATAAACAACAAATTAAAAAACCTTTACAATTCCAGACTGTTTACAACAACCCTGACAATGACAATGAACCAAGAAGTTCGAATAACTGACCTTTCGGACAACCCTGGAATCTTACCCTTTTTCCTGTTTAATACAAAGATCCAAAAAACAACTCATACAGTCATACATTATTATGACCTGAACCTATTAGAAAATAATCTGATCCAAATCCAAAATCATAACTTCAATTTTGCAAATACTTCGCTATCTACTATGTTATCTGCTAGTTTAAAAGAACGAACAATTGAGTTAAATAATATATTAAACCTAAATTTTGAAAAACTTTATAGCGTTCTATTAAGACCAACCAATTATCACAAATCACATAAAAGTAAACGAGGTTTAATTGACGGACTAGGTTCGATAATTAAAGCTATATCAGGTAACCTTGATCACGAAGACGCACAAAATTTCGAAACCGAAATCAAAAAATTAAAAAACAAGCAATCTGAACTTATTAAACAAGGTAATAATCAAATTTCTCTAAATAAAAACCTTTTAGAAAACTATAATAAAACTATTACAGCCCTGTCAAACAATCAGAAAACTCTCGCATCGACTATAGTTAACAATACTAACTATATAGAAAAAAGATTCATAATTAACGACATAATTCTAAATCTAAATTCAATTCATAAATTTCTCACTGATTTAGAAATCGCTATTACCTTTACACGTGAAAATAAATTGCATACTACAATACTTCAACCAGTTGAATTGCATAAATTAATTTTAGAGATAGAAAAACAATATGGACAAGAATCCTTAGCATTTTCAAAAAATAATTTACATGCATATTATTCAACGATTACAGCAAAATCATACATAAGCAATGATCACGTTGTTAACTTTATCATTCAAGTGCCTATCTGTTATGATTCAACCTTTAAACAATATGAATTGATACCTATTCCAAATATGTATAATTCCATCCTAATACCTGAAAAACCCTACATTACTTTGAACCAAGAATCGTACTGGTATGGAGACAAACCATGTGACGTCTACAACAGAGAAGCATTCTGCGTTTTTCAACAAAAGAAGACAAACGCCTTAAAATCAAATTGCGTTTACAATTTGATAAGAAATCAAGAAAAAACCGAGTGTAACTTAACTAAAGCCGAAAGAATAATAAAACCGATAATCGAACAGATTGACTCTGTACATTACGTAGTAATTACACCTGAACCTACAAAAATATTAAGTTCGTGTAAAATTAAACCAATAATTAACAAAGTTAATTTAATAGAACTACCTAAACAATGTGATTTTACAATCGCACATGAAAACTACATAAATAAAGACGATTCTAAAATAAAAGAAGAAATTGTACTTCCAAATCTAATACTACATAATACAAATCGTGAATCGAATTTCAAAATAAACTTAGAAGACGTAAATCTAAAAGACATTCATAACGTTATAAAAAATTCAAACTTTAAACAAATAAACGAATCTATAAACGACAAATTTATTAAGTATAGTTGGACACCAATCTACTTAATAGTGTTTTCACTGATTGTGTATTTTATCTGGAAAAGAAGAAATCACATCAAGAACATTTTTTCAAAATCAAAAACGGAAGTTACATTTCAACTTGAAGAATCACCCCAACTCCCTGCAGAAGAATTTCATCCAAGTGCATTGCCGAGGACAGCAACGTCTTAAGGGGGGAAGTGTTACATGAGACACCATGCAGCTGTGCATAATAAATATGCACAAACGGCACATTGGGAACACCCACACTTGTTGGACAATCAACTTATCTAATAAAATTATCCTTTTTCTTCTAGCATGATATTAGAACATATTCATTATTGTTTTAGAATTACAATACTATAGACCAATGCAAATGGTCAAGAAATAATTCATTTATACATTTATATACTTTATAATATTTGTAACTAACAGTAAATACAAATGTAAATTGTATTACTGAAATTATACTTTTTTCATAATAAAAAATACAAACTTAATTTTTAATAATAAATAATAATTATACTTTTTAAAAACACAAGTTTTGGTTGCAAACTTATAACTCGCCTTATTTTCTTTTTGGGCCTAATGACGAGGTCGTAAGACCGAGTAGATATTGAGTCAAAGACCAATTTATTGCGGGCCGAAGGCCCGCCGCGCCTTAATTTCTATTTGGGCCTAATGGCGAGGTCGTAAGACCGAGTAGATATTGAGTTGCAGACTAATTTATTGCGGGCCGAAGGCCCGTGTGCCCTAATTTTTTTTTGGGTCTAAGACCGAGTAATCGCAGATGAATTTTTTTGGTACCACATGGCGAGGCCGTTAGGCCGAGTAATTCTTGGGTCCCAGACAAATTTTATAACACTTTGATATTGGAGAACTATTCTAAAGACACATTCAAAAAAGTTTTGTGTATGCCAGCAATGGTAATTGGCGCCGCAGGCGTGATTCTAAACACATCGATATTAGAAAACTATTGGAGAAACACATTTAAAAAAGTTTTGCGTACCCCGTTAAAGATAATTGGCGCCGCAGGCGTGATTCAAATCACAGTGATCTTTACAAACCATGGCAAAAACGAATGCAAAAAAAAAAAATTGTAAAAAAAAAATTTTTCCACAGACCCATGCCAAAAACATTGATCTTTGAAAGCGATGTTAAGTTGCCTGCAAAAAGGTTTTGCACAGGTCATCTGTTTGAATACCAAAGTTAATAAATGGTAAAAGTGAAAACTATTTTATTTTGACAGATATAAAAAAAATGAAAATAAGGCAACATTGCGGGCCGGAGGCCCGCCTATTGTCCTTTTGGATAATATGGCGAGGCCGTTAGGCCGAGTAATTAATGGGTCGCAGACCAATTTCATAACACTTTGATACTGGAGAGCTATTCTAAAGACACATTCAAAAAAGTTTTGTGTACGCCAGCAATCGTAATTGGCGCCGCAGGCGTGATTCTAAACACATCGATATTAGAAAACTATTGTAGAAACACATTTAAAAAAGTTTTGCGTACCCCGTTAAAGATAATTGGCGCCGCAGGCGTGATTCAAAACACAGTGATCTGTACAAACCATGGCAAAAACGGATGCAAAAAAAAAATTGTAAAAAAAAAATTTTTCCGCAAACCCATACCAAAAACATTGATCTTTGAAAGCGGTGTTAAGTTGCCTGCAAAAAGGTTTTGCACAGGTCAACTAGTCCCCTTATATTAAAGCTGAAAAATTTTTCGAGGTACAAACGGGCGGTCTATAGAAAAGTGCAATTTTTGACGGATTTTTACGAAAAAAAATTACGACGAGGGCGCATTATTTCTACATCTCAACGTCGCATCGGCAAAATTTGCATATTTAGGGGGGCCGCAGGGCGATTTTTTAAAGGGGCGCCCGATCGCCTATCTCTTAACGTTGAAAAAATTTTCAATCGCCCGGCTAAAATCGTAAAAAAATCGCCCAGCGGCGAGGCCGGTCTCGAATTGCAGACTTTTTTCGCCTCTTTTTAAAGAGTTTTCGCGCAGACGGTTTTCGGCGAAAATTCGGGCGCCGACGCGGAAACAAAAAAGTCCCATTTGATTAACCCGTCGTCCGGAATCGGTCGTATCTCGGCGAGTTTTCGTCGCACGACGTCGAGACCGGTTTTAAACGAAGCGCGAGAAAAAACTCCAACTGCAAAGTGCAAAAGACGCGTCGAAAACGACTTTTTTAACGCCGTTAATTCGCAAATAAAAGTCGGCGTTATTGTTTTTTTGTCGCGTTCCTATGACGGTGACCGTGTGGGGTCCTCACTTAGCATGGCAAAAAAAATTAAAAGTCACAGTCTAACTTAAATGCGAAATTAACACGCGACAAATCGATCAAATTTTTTTAAAAACATACGTCGCTAAACTACATGAAAGTGACGGGGACAGAAGTTTATTTTTTGTCGCATTTTGATTCGTGAAACGAGTCAATTCTGTTTTGAAATGTCAAATTTAAAACAAATGATTGATAAAATTTGAATTTTTTCTAGCTGTCAGTTGAATTGGTTTTTAACATTGTTTAGCGAAAATATACACATCGGACGTAAACTTTTTGCCAAAATCGTGTAAATTGATAATTATAGAACCTTTTGACACACGCCCGAGACAAATCCGGTGATTTTTGCTGAGATATCTGGAAAAATAATTTCGCCAAGGACCGGCCATATAAGTAGTTAGTAAGAAAGAGACAGACATATAATTTTGAGTACGGCCACAAATCTTACACATTTGACATTTTAAACAAACGACTAACAAACAATGACATTTAATTTATCTGTCAAACGGTTGGTTTTTAACATTATTTAACGAAATTGTGACCATCCACCGTAATTTTTTTGCCAAAATCATGTAAATTATTAATTATAAAACTTTTTGACAGACACCCGAGACAGAGTCGATAATTTTTGCTGAGAAATCTTCAAATTTAATTCGGCTAAAAGGATGACATTATATATACAATTAGTAAAATAGAGACGGACATATAATTTTGATCTTATTTTGATCATTGTACACAGTCTGACATCTGATACATATGAAAGGTTAATCTGACAGGCGGAAACTTTTTTATAAATGATAATTCAAAGTCTCTAACCAGTAAACGGTAGCTTATCGTTATTTAAAAACGAAATTTAAGATAATTTGACATATTATAATGGTATTTATATTATTTATTGGCGAATTAAGCATTTAGTGTGGATTGTCGTGTACTAAACACACAATCAGATGTCAAACGTACCCTATACGTTCTATGTGTGAGATGATTGAATACAAAACTATCAAAGCTGATTTTTGGAATATAGAAAATTATAATACGGTTTGTTTAAACATTTTTTCTTAATTATTATATACTTCTTGAAATAGTTGAAATAGTTCATATTCAAATTTATTTACAGATCACGAAATAAGGTTATAAATTCATTCCTGTATTTTGGAAATTATTTACTTACTTATAATGAATGCGAATGTAAAGAATTGTTGAAATGACAATATATTGGAATTTTGTTTTAAAAAATTATCGTATTTAATAACCACATCATTTTTTTGACGTAAGTTATGCTGTTAAAAATGGGGTTATGTATATTTTTTCTTTTTTAGTTTATTTTTGATATTATTGTAACAATATTTTTTGAATAAATGTTTATAAACTTATTTTTATTGATAATATTTGAAGTAATTCATATTATAATTTGCCTCTCGGGGCTGCGACCTGCTCGACAACAACAACAATAGTAGAGTCGCCGGCTCAAGCATATTAGTTTAGCCTCGCGGGGCTTTGGCATGGATATAATAAGAATAGATACCATAGAAAATAATAATCAATATTTTTCTGATTTTGAGAAAAAATTAGCCAAATCGGTCCTGCCGTTTTCAAGTTCTGTGCCTACCAGTGAACAGCATTCCTTTTTTATTACATAGAATAATCCGTGAAATGAGATTAAGAGACGTATCTGTTATTTTAAAATAATTTTCAACTCGGATGGCCATCAAATTTTATAGTTGGTTTGAAAACACACCGTTCATTTAATCAAATAGAGACCAACTTACGAGTGGTATTTTTCATGTAAATAAAAGATGGTAAATTTCAAAATGACGCCGAAATTTACAGAGGGTGGTCACCGAGGTTAACTTAGGGGAAAAGGCGCCGATGAATTTAAAGGCTCAAAATTTGCTACCATATAAATAAATAGCATCATATTTATAGATTTTTTTCGAATCGAACATTTAAAAAAATCGGCTCCTATCTCTTTAAAAATCGATGATGGATTTTTTTTCAGAATATCAAAAAAAAAATCGATGCTCAAATATAGACTTCATTGTGATAAATTTGCCTCTGTACGTCACAGATGAGAAAAAAACCGGGCAAGAATGAGACGAACTCGCGTGAAGATGGTTTGGTACCATTCAGTTTTCCGCGAGATCTTTAAGACTTGGATTTTTGTTTAGGTTTTCCTATAAACTATATTTCCTATTTTCTAAAATTGAACTTCAGTTTTCACGGTGATGGGGGAGAGGGTTAACGCTCGATTTTTGTATATTTTCTTTAATATCTTTCGAGCTACGCATTTTAAAATTATAAAGGAAATATATTTGTATTTCTCATAGCGAACCATTTAATATGATACGTTCATGATATATATATATGATATATATATTTTTTTTTATTTTTTAATTTAGGCCCCAAAATTTACCCTAAACTCGTAATTCGTTTATTTACGCTATACAACCGTCATTGCGTCATCTAACATTTATATAAGAATAAAATTTCAACACTTTTCGTCCCGTAGAATCGGAGAGAGCTGTGACAAACGAAAAGACAGACACAAGAGTGATCCTATAAGGACTCCGCTTTTTCATCGGATATACGGAGCCCTAACTATGCTTCGATGAAGTTAGTATTCGGTACAGAGGCTTAAAAAAGTTAACAAGTGTAGAAATACACAAAATCTGACGAAAAATACCCGATTTCTTTAAAATTTGAATATTAATGCGAGAAGTCAAATTCACTTTATTTACACATAATATATACAGGGTGTTTCAACCGACGTGGGCTAACACGGGTAACTTTGTTGTTAGTGGAGATAGAAAGTCGGTTAAAGAGGCAAAGTAGTGCAGAAAAATTAATTTATTCAGAAAATAGTGAAAATTTCCATTTAGAAAAACTGGCCATAACTTTTTTATTTATTAAGATATCTGAAAATTTCATTAACCATTTTATGATAACTTTTTCAGGTCTTTTTAGTGGCGTAAATTTATTTTTTTTATTTCCACTACGTAATGAGATATTGACATGAACTTTGATTTTTCTTATGGACGCTGTTTTGGGTTTTCAGATATTAAAATTCTGCTTATTTTTTTGAATTATTTGATATAGCACATCCTATATCTAAGCGAACCAGAAGCTACAAAACTGACTAAAATAGCTTTTTGACGTTATCCATACTGATCAGTGTGCCGTGTAAAACAAAATTTGTTGAAACAAATACATACCGACAGGTTAACAATCTGTCGAGCGATCGCTACAGTTTTGCTAATTCATTTTGTTTGATTTACTCTCTAAGATGGCTCAAGCATTTTCAAATTTGAAAAACAGGCTATTTTTGCGCACACATTCAGCGTAACAAAAACACCACATGGGTTCAAGCAGAATACTTGAACGTTTATCCAGAAAAGCGACAACCTTATTCCATAACTTTAAGGAACTTAAATAGAAATTTAATGGTATACGGTTTATTTTCAAAGAAAAAAAGCAACATTCAACAATGTGAAGACGAATTAGTTTTGGCAAGCTTTGAAATTAATGGAGAAAAGTCAACGAGACAACTTGCAGAATAGGTATAAAAAAATGTATAAAAAAACGTATGTTAAAGGCCCGTACTAAAAACATTGATCATTGAAAACGGTGTAAACTCGCAAGGTTTTGCAAAGATCGTCTATTTGGATACTAAAGTAAATAAATGGTATAAGTGAAAATTATTTTATTTAGACAGATATAAAAAAACAAAAACTGTCTTCTTGGACTGATCGGCGAGATCTTAAGACCGAGTAGATATTGAGTCGCAGACCAATTTATTGCGGGCCAAAGGGCCGCCGCGCCTTATTTTTTTTGGGGTCTAATGGCGAGGTCGTAAGACCAAGTAGATATTAAGCTGCAGACCAATTTATTGCGGGCCGAAGGCCCGCCGCGCCTTAATTTCTTTTTGGGCCTAATGGCGAGGTCGTAAGACTGAGTAGTTATTGAGTCACAAACCAATATATTGCGGGCCGAAGGCCCGCCGCGCCTTATTTTCTTTTTGGGCCTAATGACGAGGTCGTAAGACCGAGTAGATATTGAGTCGCAGACCAATTTATTGCGGGCCGAAGGCCCGCCGCGGCCTAATTTTTTTTTGGGCCTAATGGCAAAGTCGTAGATATTGAGTCGCAGACCAATTTATTGCGGGCCGAAGGCCCGCCGCGCCTTATTTTCTTTTTGGGCCTAATGCCGAGGTCGTAAGACCGAGTAGATATTGAGTTGCAGACCAATTTATTGCGGGCCGAAGGCCCGCCGTGCCTAAATTTCTTTTTGGGCCTAACGGCGAGGTCGTAAGACCGAGTAATCGCAGACGAATTTTTTGGGATCATATGGCGAGGCCGTTAGGCCGAGTAATTATTGGGTCCCAGACAAATTTTATAACACTTTGATATTGGAGAACTATTCTAAAGACACATTCAAAAAAGTTTTGTGTATGCCAGCAATGGTAATTGGCGCCGCAGGCGTGATTCTAAACACATCGATATTAGAAAACTATTGGAGAAACACATTTAAAAAAGTTTTGCGTACCCCGTTAAAGATAATTGGCGCCGCAGGCGTGATTCAAATCACAGTGATCTTTACAAACCATGGCAAAAACGAATGCAAAAAAAAAAATTTTGTAAAAAAAAAATTTTTCCGCAGACCCATACCAAAAACATTGATCTTTGAAAGCGGTGTTAAGTTGCCTGCAAAAAGGTTTTGCACAGGTCATCTGTTTGAATAGTAAAGTTAATAAATGGTAAAAGTGAAAACTATTTTATTTAGACAGATATAAAAACAATGAAAATAAGGCAACATTGCGGGCCGGAGGCCCGCCTATTGTCCTTTTGGGACAATATGGCGAGGCCGTTAGGCCGAGTAATTATTGGGTCGCAGACCAATTTCATAACACTTTGATATTGGAGAACTATTCTAAAGACACATTCAAAAAAGTTTTGTGTACGCCAGCAATCGTAATTGGCGCCGCAGGCGTGATTCTAAACACATCGATATGGGAAAACTATTGTAGAAACACATTTAAAAAAGTTTTGCGTACCCCGTTAAAGATAATTGGCACCGCAGGCGTGATTCAAAACACAGTGATCTGTACAAACCATGACAAAAACGGATGTAAAAAAATTTTTTTTTTGTAAAAAATTTTTTCCGCAGAACCATACCAAAAACATTGATCTTTGAAAGCAGTGTTAAGTCGCCTGCAAAAAGGTTTTGCACAGGTCAACTAGTGTATAATTAATGTCCTTAATACGCTGAATATCTTAAAGGGTCCCTGAATGCAAGAATTGTTTTAATATCGATATTGTAGTACTTTGTACACATTTTTAGTAAACAGTAAGTTCTAATGATCGGTTGCAGAAAATATTGTCAAAAAATTAGATTTTACTATGGCCTTAGATTGTGAACTTATATTACAGTTTTTACATAGCAGAAACAGTCTAATGTTGAACTACTCATATCATACGAAAACAAATGATTGATCTACAAGGAAAAAGATCGCTTTACAGGCTAAATTTTGATGAAAATGCGTGGAAAAATGTTACTGGAAATTGCACAGGAAACTTTTAAATACATGTATACACAGTTTAAAAAACTGTCGTTTCAATCGATCAGTTACACAGGCCAACGAAAATAATTATTGTGAAAACTCTTTTAAAAATACAGCTGAATCTTGTGTACTTTAGAGTACTGAAACCGTATATGGTATCAGTTTTTTTTTATATAACACACTATTCTTGGTGAAGTGACCAGCAGTAGTCACTCATTATGTTGAAATTCCAACGTCCCTAGTAACATTTCTCCATCACTTTGATGTCCTGGTGAAACCGGCCCATCTCCTCACCCAAGTTGTCAGGGAAATGGTTGTGTAAGAAGTGGACTTTAAGGCTCATCAGACATCCCAAATTTTTGAACTTACGTATCATATTAGCTATCATAAGCGCACCTAGTTTGGGTCTTTTAATATTACTCAAAAATTTAGTTGCTTAAATTATATCGAACCTTGTTGTCGCTTTTGTTTCAAAGTTGGAGTCAAGCATCATTTTACGAATGTCAGGCCCGTCGAATACCTCTTCTTTCAGTTTAACTTCTGATAAATGAGGAAACTTTTCACATAGATACTTAAAAAATTCACCATCTTTACAGGTAACGCTTTCATAAACTGTTTCATTAAACCTAATTTGATGTGAAGAGGTGGTAGAAGAATTTTATACAAAACGTTTTTCTCTTCAGGTGCTAAGGGTTTTCTTGCGGGCTAATGTTTTGTGGATCAGTGTCGACCTCTTGCTGTTATCCCACTCACATATAAAACATGGCAAAGTAAGTCCCTTTTGTTGACCAAGGAGCATGCAAACAATTTTCAAATCACCACATATCATCCATGGAGAGGAATTAGGAGGTTCAAAAAACTCTAAATTTGTTATAGTAATCATGTTTTTAGTGCAGGCATCAACAGCATAAACAAAAATAATTTTGGATCTTATACTGATGCATAGCTAAAATGCTTATTCTCAAACTCCAACTTCATTAATTAAAACTTCGACACAAATTTTGCTTAAACGTTGCATCGTCATCAGACGATTACATAAAAGACTAAACTTAAATTAACAACTACCTACTTATGTTAAAGTTTTACATTGCACCGCCACGGTTCATTAGACCGATTATAACCAGATTGTTAGTATATATTATTAGTTTATTAGTTGCTGGAATTTACCATACTTTTCTGTACAAATAGATATGTATTTTAAATCGTTTTATAATCTAGTAGTACGAGTATGTCGACATTATATATTTTGCACTGCCAACTACAAAATATCTTTAATACATGCATATAAAATGATCCATTAGGCACTATTACAAAATTCCATTGTAAATCACTGTTTGTCAGTTGATATTTTATAACCTAGTGCTAGAGGTGACTGTTTAAAAATGCACTGTCAAAAATTTTGAAGATGAAGGGAATTTTGAAATGTGCTGTTTCAATAGTGACATTTCTGTTATTTGGTGGACCCATATTGAATTAACAGCTGTGTTCATGTTGATGCTGAAATGAAATTGCCATTGGGTGGAATTGCAATAACTCCAAAATCGTATTTTCTCTAAGAAACAAAAACTTCATTCCGTTACGGATCACTTTAATTGCAAATGTAAAAAAGTTGCAAAACTATTGAAGACTGAACAGTTTCATCAACACTACGTGCCTTTTTGGTTCAGTCTGGTCACTGTTATAATATTGTATAGTTAATTTTTAGTAGTATCAATGTAACTGTAACCGTAATTTTGTCTTATAATTATTTGTTATTGGACAAAAAAACTGCTATGAGTATGTAAAAACATTTTTCTAAGTGTCAACGAAGTATTAAGGATTACTCTGCCATATGTTAATATATTATTGTAGTCACACTCTAAATGTATATGCCCACATCCGCAAAGAATTTATCATACTACGTTTTCTTCTGAACGTCTCAAGTTATTGGGTAGTATCTGTACTCTACCGGTGGCCTCGTAAAATATGACATATGGAAAAGCGTATTCAGTACCTCCATGTCAACCCCTCTTCTCCACCCCTTCTTATGTATGTGTTTGACTTATCTTGTCGTATTTTTATCGTCAATGTAAATGAAACATGCCTTCTTGTGCTTATCGATGTGATGAAAAAAGTGTGTTTTGTAAAGGTGGTTTTTAAATATTGGAATAATTTGTAATAATAAATATTGTTTCTACATAGCACAATTTACAATAACACAGGTCTGCAACAAAAATGCTGTCTGGATGTTTTCAACTGATTTCTATGTATTTAGGTGTTCTAAAAACTAAAAAAATACTCAAAAAATTCCAGAACGTCAGGTTATTTTGCAAAACGCAAAACTTTATTATAAAAAAGGGGTTTTTTGGACTAACTTGAAGTCATAAATAATAGGTACATTTTATTTTCATTCCTGTTTGTTGGTGCCATAGGTGAGTAATCAACTCACAGGTGGCAGCAAGGAGTACGTTTGTTTCTGGTATGTTTCTCTGATCGTTTTTTTTTAACTTCCCGCTACGAAAATTTTCAAAAATTGGGAAGTTATTGGTTTTACCCCGATTTTCGAAATTTGAGTTTTTGTCAGATCTCGACGTTTTGAGATCCTAGGAAGCTATTCTGACGATTTTTAAAATGATGTCCGTATGTCTGTGTGTGTGTGTGTGTATGTAACCCTCTCATAACTTTTGAACGGAAGGACCGATCGAAACGCGGATTGCGGCATCTGAAAGGAACTTGCTGAACTTAGATCTCCTGAAAATTGGAACAGATTCGGCCAGATAGATTTTGAGAAATCTCAAAAATAAAGCTTTTTGGAAAGCAGTTTTTTTTA